>JAZHRO010000024.1:91652500-92852500 GCA_037157565.1 Thalassia testudinum
TACACAGGTTGTGAAGTCAGTGTTGGGGGACACAGCCTCCCCGCTAATCTGATTGTGATACCGATGGAGGACTTTGGCGTGATTCTGGGGATAGACTGGCTGTCCGCTTACCACGCTTTGGTAGACTGTTTTGAGAGGAAGATCATCTTCTCCATACTGGAGATGCGTTCTTTTGAGTTTCACGGACAGCCAGTGGACAAAGGCTTCAGGTGCATTTCTGCACTTCGGGCGGCGAGACTTTTGGGCTAGGGGTGTGAGGGCTTTTGGCTTGTGTAGTGGCAGAGCCCAGCCCGATGATAGATTTTCAGAGTATCCCGATGGTCAGAGAGTACCCCGACGTGTTTCCAGAGGAGCTGCTAGGACTACCGTCTGAACGTGAGATCGAGTTTGAGATCTCACTGGTATCGGGGACCAGCTCCATTTCTACAACACCTTACAGGATGGCACCACTTGAGCTGCGAGAGCTCAAGTCCCAGTTGTAGGACCTTCTGGAGAAGGGCTTTGTGAGGCCCAGTACGTCTCCGTGGGGAGCCCCAGTATTATTTGTGAAAAAGAAGGATGGTACCCTACGCCTTTGTGTGGACTACAAACAACTGAATATGGTTACCATCAAGAACAGGTATTTGCTGCCAAGGATTGACTACTTGTTTGACCAGTTGCGAGGTGCCACGGTATTCTCCAAGATAGACTTGAGGTCTGGCTGCCACCAGTTGAGGATCAAGGAGACCGACGTCTCCAAGACAGCTTTCCGCACCCGGTACGTACACTACGTGTATTTGGTCATGCCGTTTGAACTGACCAACGCCCCTGCTTTCATGTATTTGATGAACTGGGTGTTCAGATCATACCTGGATCAGTTAATGGTGGTATTTATTGATGATGTGCTCATCTACTCTCGGGATCAGGCGCAGCACGGACAACACTTGCAGATGGTTTTGGACACATTAAGACGACGTAGGCTGTATGCCAAGTACAACAAGTGCGAGTTCTGTATGACGGAAGTGACCTTTCTAGGTTATGTGATATCAGGGGATGGCTTGGCTGTGAATCCAGCCAATGTTGAGGCAGTGCTCAGGTGGGAGAGACCACGTATAGTGACAGAGATCTGCAGCTTCTTGGGACTGGCAGGCTACTACCGGCGGTTTATCAGGGGTTTCTCACAAATTGCATGTCCTACGACACAGCTGACCTGGAAGGACGTGCCCTTTTCTTGGACAGACGCTTGTGAGGCGTGTTTTCAGGAGCTAAAGGAGAGGCTGACTTCGGCTCCCGTGCTTACCATTCCGGACAGCGGTGGCGGTTTCGTTGTGTACACGGATACCTCTTTGCAGGGGTTGGGGGGTGTACTAATGCAGCGGGGTCACGTTGTCGCTTACGCTTTGCGGCAACTGAAGCCCCATGAGCATAGCTACCCTACCCACGACCTAGAGCTAGTAGCTGTCGTCTTCGCACTGAAGACTTGGAGGCACTACCTGTATGGTGAGACTTTTGAGATTTTCACAGATCATAAGAGCCTCAAGTACTTGTTTGATCAAAAGGAGCTCAACATGAGACAGAGACGTTGGTTAGAGCTCCCGAAGGACTATGACTGTAGGATTTCCTACCATCCAAGGAAAGCCAACGTGGTGGCTGATGCCTTGAGCCGGAAGGCGCTTGCCCACTTGGCTAGTTTACAGGCACAGAGTTGGAGACTCATGGAGGAAATGGGTAGTTGGCGACCTCTAGAGTTACTGGGGCATTGTGGGGCAGTGATTGTGACATGACAGACGAGGCTAGAGTCGATAGATCGCATCATCACAGGACAGATGGCCGACCCGTACCTGCAGTCGTTGCGTGACAGAGTACTGTCAAGGGACTCTGGAGACTTCTCCTTTACCGATGAGGTGCTGCGTATGAGGAGACGTTTGTGCATTCCCTAGGACGAGGAGCTGTTGAGAGAGCTCCTGACTGAGGCATACGGTTACAAGTTTACCATACATCCCGGGAACACAAAGATGTATCATGATCTGAGATGCGACTTTTGGTGGAGGGGAATGAAGCGGGATGTAGGTGAATTCATACAGCAGTGTTTAGTGTGTCAGCAGGTGAAACCCGAGCATCAGAGGCCTGCAGGGCTGTTGCAGCCACTTCCAGTGCCAGAGTGAAAGTGGGAGAGCATCACCATGGACTTGGTGGTGGGCTTGCCCGTTACCCAGCGAGGACACGACGCAGTCTGGGTGATTGTAGACAGATTGATGAAGGCGGCACGTTTATTGCCTATCCGAGTCACTTTGGGACCAGCACAGTTGGAAGAGAGGTATATCCGCGATGTGGTACGTCTGCACGGAGTTCCGCAGGAGATTATATCCGACCGGGATACCCACTTTACGTCCCAATTTTGGGCTGAGTTTCAGCAGGCCTTGGGGACACGGTTGAGGTTCAGTACAGCATACCACCCCCATTCTGACGGACAGTAAGAGCGCATGATACAGATGCTTGAGGACCTTTTGCATGCCTGTGTGCTGGACTGGAGGGGCTCTTGGGAGGAGCACTTGCCCCTGGCGGAGTTTGCATATAATAACAGCTATCACTCGAATATCAGCATGGCACCTTACAAGGCTCTGTACGGACGGAGGTGTATTGCACCCTTGAGTTGGGTCGAGGTGGGGACCAAGTGGGAGGTTGGCCCCAGGCTGATTCAGCAGAGTCAGGAGGTGATTAAGCAGATTCACAGGCGACTCCGCACTGTCAGGAGCAGATAGAAGAGCTTTGTCGATCGGAAGTGCAGAGAGGTGCAGTTTGAGGTTGGGGATCACGTCTTCCTTCGTGTTTTGCCCATGAAGGGCCTGCAGCGTTTTGGGGTGAAAGGGAAGCTCGCGCCGAGGTTTGTGGGGCCCTTTGAGGTCCTGGAGCGGGTTGGACCCGTTGCTTACAGGCTTGCCCTTCCTCTCTAGCTTTCCGGTGTGCATGACGTGTTCCACGTGTCCAACCTCAAGAAGTACGTCACCGATCCCAGTCACGTTCTGAGCCACGAGAGCGTCGAGGTGGGTGACGACTTAACCTACCCTGAGCGGCCAGTGCAGATACTAGACAAAGTCGTCTGGAGTTTGAGATGGAAGCAGGTACCCCTGGTGAAGTCTTGTGGAGGAACCAGAGGTACGAGGAGGCTACCTGGGAGCCTGAGGCAGCGATGCGAGAGCGGTATCTGGAGCTCTTTGAGGGTATGTCTTTTTGGATCGGCTTCGGTCCTCTTTGAGTTTGTTATGCGTATGTTGTTCTTTTTCCACACCCTAGCTAGCTTAAGTTTCGGGGATGAAACTTCCTTTGAGTTTGTTATGTTGTTAAGACCCGTGTTATCAAGCCTTTTTAAGACGTTTTTACTTTAGGTCAGATGTATGAGTCCAGACGTCTGAAAATCGAAATTTTCATGTACGAGCTCGCGTTTGAGCTCAGACAATACGCGTCCCTCGTTTTCTTCTCCTTCTCTCTCCTCTCGCCCGACGCAAACCCTAACCCCACACCTTATATAACCCCCCTCCTCTCCCTCACACCACCCCTACTTCCAGCCACTCCTTCCTCTACCCTCCAGCGAGTGCAGCCGAGCGAGAGCGACGGAGAGGAGGAGCGTCGTGAGAGGAGAGGAGCAGCGTGAGAAGGAGAGGAGAGAAGGCTTGCGAGCTCACGTGGGAGCTCTCCTAGGAGCTCACGGCCGGTCGGCGCATGCGCAAAGCGGAGGAGTGCGTTGGGGAGGTCCTCCTTGACACTGCTGCAGTCGGAGCAGCAGGCAAGCGGGCGCGGCACGGCCATGCGTGGCGTGAGAAGGCGAAGGCAGGTTCTGGTTATGAGATTTTCCCAGAATCAGACGTCTGGAGTGACCGCCAGACGACGGTGTGGACGTCTGGAGGTGGTGCCAGACGTTTGAGGAGGAGGCTTCGCGAAGGTACATCTTCTTGTGGATACGGCCATGCAAGCCGCTCTGTCGAGACGCTGTTCCCTATCCTTTTTGAGAATATTTTGGTTGATTCACGCAGGTGTTGCTTTGGGAAGACGCAGGACACGTCCTCCCACACACTTCGGACATCTGGGCGAGGCACCAGATGACGAGAAGCGTTTCCAAACGTCCGAAGAGGTTGTGGGATGTCTGGAACTAGATCCAGATGGTCCAGCGGAGTTCCTGGACGTCTGAGAAGTAACGCTGGGCTGAGGTATGGCTCTGGACTCTTTTAAGATGTCTGCAAGGTGTTCCAGACGTCTGATTTGAGTCAGAATCACTGTTTTTGACCCGTTTAGAATCCGTTTGAGGTCCGATTTCTATAATTGAGATATCGATGTTTCCCGTATGTTTTCCTTTACTTGTTGGAATACTTTCTATACTGTTCTGAGTATTCTCTTGTGATTGATCCTTGTGATAGGACCTTGTTCCGTTGCAGGTTCGGGGCTTGCTAAGGCACGTGAGCCTGCCGTTCAAGCCCCAATTACTCTTGGGTTTACTGGTAGAGTGGCTTCCCCTTAATTTAATTTCAACCTAATTGCCTTTGTGGGATGAATGATTAGAACCTAGGATATGGCATGAATCTTAGGACTAGAAATACTGGATTGTCTGTATTGAATGAATGAATTGCAGTCTTGAATGAGTAAATAGAATGATAACAATTGCCGGTAAATAAATAATAGCTGCCTGTGAAACGTAATGTACTTGCGTTAGCAAACTGTTGCATGTGAATTCCTGTTATTTACGTTAAATGACACATTATGAGCTGCATGTATATAAATTGAAATTAGAAAGGTGAATGTTGGAAACACGAGCTATCTGTGAATAAATTGAATATGGAATAGAGTTACAAATTGCATGTGTATAACCTGAGAATGGAAATAGAAATGATGAAATCTGGTATGGCTTGGCCTGAGAAACATGAGCATGAACCCTACGGGGAATTAGGAATAGAGCTCCTGGAAATAAATGGAATGGAACTAGGAATGTGAGTGGGGAAATGAGCTGGCCCTTGAGTACAGAGTACCAAGGAGAGCGACTGTCCCCTTGTTTAGTGCAGAGCAGAGCTAACCGCCCTTGGGTTAGGACCCGGGGTTAGGATTGGCCACTCTGTACCGACTTCTTGGCCCTCACGTACACAGTGTCGGTGAGAGCTACTAGTGTAGGGAGAGAGCTAGCGATCCCACAGGGCCCGGGGTTCAGCTAGCTACCTTACATCGACTTGTTAGGCCCATTGGGCAAACCAGGGTAGTCAGGCGAGGGTGCGCGGACTGTGGAGGGGCGGGACCCCTGTTTGGTTCTTAGGGGCTAGACCCCTGTTACTGAGAGGGCTATGCCCTATATTGGTTCCGTGCTGTGCTTTGGGCGCACTCGCTAGCCGAAATGACTGACTTCGTGCCAGTGCGGGGTAGCTACTCGTGCGCTTATCGCATGTACCGTAGTCACCGTTACGTCTGTCTGTGACCATGGGGTGGTTGACTGGGTGTAGGACCACCACAGGGAACTCTCCCGGCCAGGAGAGCACCACGTGCAACTTCTACTCTTCGGAAAAGACTTCAATCATGATCGTTCCCACAATGAACATTCGAGATCAAGAAATAGACCTGATAATTAAATTAAGTGGTGAAAGAAAGAATAATTAGTTAAAGGAAGAAAGAAATTGAAAAACAACAGCTACCTGTCCATCCTTACTGCTTTAGTCGTTGGTTGCCACTCTACTCAGCATTCGCTGACGTTTTGTACTCATAATCTTTTTCAGGTCCAGGTGTTGAGCAGCCAGAGCATACGACTGCAGAGGGTGCTGGGTCCAGTAGAGCCCAGTAGTGGTAGCTCTTTTGTACTCATTTGTAGTAGTGATTAACTTCTTGTACTTTTATATTCTGTACTCTTTCATTCTGCACATTATATTCCTGTACCCGTTTACTTTCCTACTGTTGTAGTGGTGTGTACTATACTAGTTTACTTCTTTACTACTGTACTTTGTTACTGTTAGTTTCTAGCACGGTGAATGTGATTTATTTTACTACTTTTTGATTACTTTCTCGTTGGACGACTGGGTCTTGGGATTAGTCGAGTCGGTCCGGTCTCATGTCCTGTAAGGATTCGGGAACCGGGTCGTAATAGTAGGGGGTAGGTTTAGGTTTAGGTTGAGGGACTAGGGCTAGGTGGCATCATCCTATTGGAAGATGTGGGAGTCACTTGGATCATAGCTTGGTCAACTGGGGTAAAGGGCTAGAATGGGGTTGGAATTTGAATGGAGTGTTGAGCTTCAATGTGTGTTGGGCGTGGAGTGTTGTGTGGCTAGGATAGAATGATCTTGAGATGGAGGGATGGGATTGAGGGCATAGGTGGCGTGGGATGTCACTACAAAAAAGGCGCTTTCAACAACAATTTTACAACCATTGCCAAATGTGTGGTTTAAATTAACTGTCGCCTAAACCCAATTCTGAGTCCCCCCAACATAATCTAGGAAGGCACGATCGTGGGGATGACTTTTTGCCACAATTAACATCGAAATCGTCACTAATTGTCGAATATAAATGGTGCTAACATTCCCTACGTGAGGTTATATTCAACCATTCACAACGATTTTTACCTTTGCCTGCTGCCAATGTGAAATTGATTGATATGCAAGGCACGAACTAAGTCGTAGGGGATTAAATATTTTACAATTGGCAACAATTCAAATTGAAACCATTGCCAATAGTCGAATATATAAGGTGGAATCTTAGTCTTAGGGAGGTAATTTTCGTTAGATAGGCGACAGTTAAAAAATAACTATCGCTAATTGCCTTAGATATTTTTGCCAATCTGGTTACCTATGGTTTTTTAACTGTTGTGATAACTAAGTAGCGGCGATTTTATTATAACCATCACCACAAGCAATATGGAAAGATGGTTTGAATATCATTTTTAAATCTATTAGGTGATGATATTTCTATATTTATTAACATTAATTATTGATGAGAACCTCATCATGAGCCCTAAACTAGCACCATTTAACCCTGATTTGCAGGAAAAAGCTCCTACATAACCTTGGAAAGGCTTGGCTCAGAGAGATTCTGAGATTACAAAGAAAACAGAAACTGAGGGGTAAAAATGTAATTTCACCAATCTAATCTGAAAACAGGGTAACTCAGGGTCCAAACATAGGTCAAAACAACCTAATAAGAAGGAAAGTGGGATGATCTGATCCAATAAGGGCTACAGAAATTCCAAGGAACTAAATGATAATCTGTAACCCTAAAACAAACCCACTTCAATTCACGAGGTTCGAGGTAAAGTAAAAATAGAATAAACCCTCTAAAATTCATAGAAAAATAATCTCTAGGGTTTAGAACCTTCAATCTGACCTTAGGAACCCATTTTGACCTACATTGAGAACCATGCCCAATTAACAACTTAACTTGGGTTTTTGCATAAATTGACCGGTCAAACAAGGTTTAATCTAGAAATAAAATTCACCATCAGATTCCTTAGGTCCTAATTCGTCATGTATAAAAACTTGGGCCTAAGAAGAAACCTTCTTGACCAACTTTACACTTTGGTCCTCATATATTTACTTTTTGGCCCTCAACTTTTGAACCCTCACATTTTGGCCCCTAACTCTCCTTCGTTCTTTACGTTCAGGTCCCTCCTGCAAAACCTGAGCAGCGCCATGCTCCGGCGACCTTGTGCGGAGCATGGCATCGCGTAGGGTGAGGGAGGGGCCCTAGCAAGTCAATGGGGGGTACCCTGCGTCGTCAGCCACCGCAGGGACACCCCCCTGAGCGCTGCACCCACCCATACCGGCCGTGCGAATGCACGGACGGTATGGGTATCCTTCCTCCGGCGTCCTCCGGCGAGGGAGACACGTCGTCTCCCTCCGCCCTCCTCTCTGATTCTGCCCCTATAAATACCCCCGTCGCTCCGCCGCTCTTCCCAGCTCGGATCTGACGGAGACACCCCCTCAATTCCTCCCTTCCCACTCCGACAGACGCCCCCTTGCTCCGGCGGTCTCTCCTCCTCCTCCTCGTCGCTCTGCTGCAATACCAGCAGCAGAGCCACCTTCCTGATCTTCCTCCGCGTCGCGCAATACCAGCGCGTGCTGCCTCTGCCCCGTCGTCGCCGCCGTCCTCCCCCCACTGGGCACCTTCTTCTCCGGCGACAGCAGGTACAGCCGTCCGCCTCCTTTCCCCCCTTCGTCCCTTTAGTTAGGTTAGAACTACTTCCCTGCCTTCTCTCTCTCTTTTCCTCCTGCTATTGTATCTAATTACCCCTCGACCGCACCTAATCGCCCTCACCTTCTCCATCTCCGGCCACCCTCCGGCGACCCGCTCCCGTCACTCCAGCACCCCACACGACTCGCCGACCCGCACAGAACCTCCGCCTCCTCACCCTGATCCTCTTCCGCCCCTCCATTTCCCGCCACTCGCCACCTGCAGACCCCCCGAACATACCCATTTCCCGCGCCACAGTTCGACCTAGCGCAGCCCTTAGGCTCTGCCCCGCCACCTACAGACCCTCCGACAACCTTCGTCGTGCCACGGCGAAGGTTCTCCGCATATCTGATTAGGCCGAGAGGCCGTGCTTCTGTAAACAGGGTCTGTGCTCGCCGCCGCCATTGACGAGTGACAAAGCTCCTTCGACCTGCTGCTCCAGGCACACCACGCCCAGATCAGACTCCCAGGCTGCGCGGGGTAGCTTCGCGAAGTGTCAGGCTGCAATTGAGGCAAAGCCCTCGCCCGAAGCCCTCGCGCGAAGTTCGGCTGCCGCTGCTTCCTCTGCGCAGGCGCCCAAATTGGGGGTGGGACATTTAGTCCCACCTCGGAAACCCGCTGAGGCGAATGGGCACTTAAAGGAAAAAAGTGCCTTAAGCTGTTCGCCTCAGCACACGGGGTGAGGTCCCTCTCACACCGCTTCACCCGGCCCGTCCGCGAGCTCATCACGCGGATCCGGCCGACCCGACCCGACTAAGTCCGACCTACACTCCTCGCCCACCACCGCACGCCGGTGGGCCTGGACCCGGGCGCGACCCGCGTACCCGATTACCCGGTTGCTCTGGGAGAGCCTTCCGAAGAGTGAATACTGAGAGAGAGAGACGCGGGGGGGGAGAGGGTAGAGTAGGTTTTTGCCCTCTGACGTGTAAACCGTGAAGTGTGCAGGCACAGGTGAAGAAGAAGGACTGCGGAAGAAGAAGAAGAACTGAAGCGACACTGTAGCATCCGTGGGTTAAGTCGTCTGATTGGAAAATCAGACGACGTCCTGAAGACAGGTGAAGACAAAGAAGAAGAAGAAGAGAAGAGAGAAGGAGCAGCCAAGTGAAGAAACAGAAAGAAGAAGAAGAGAAGCAAGAAGCAAGAAAAGAAGAAGAAGAAGATCTGAAGAAAAAGAAAGAAAGAAAACAAGGAAGAACAGAAGACAGAAGAGGCAGAGCATGAGGGGAAGATCTGAAGAACAGAAGAAGAAGAAGAGCACGAGAGGAAGAGAAGAGAAGACAGAGGAAGAAAGAAGAGAAAGGAGAAGCCAAATTTTCATCTCTCTCTCTCTCTCTTTATTTTTGTAATAAGAATTTATATCTCTAGAATACGACTTGCTCCCTGAGTTCGACCTCAGGAACTCTTTTATTTTTCGAGTAAAAAATATATATTTGAAATAATGGCAATAACTAGCTATACTACAACGCTATAGCAAAACCTAGTCATAGTTGTCGCCTGTACCGTTTCAATTATGCCTAACTAAACTAATGCTAGTTTGAGGTTAAATTAGGTTAGAAAGCATTTTGTTAGGTTGGATTAGTCATTTAGGTGCATATTGTAAATATCGCATTCTTCTATGTTTTTATGCAATTTTTTCCTAATGTATATATGGTACTTTGATGTCTTTGTTATAATATGTGTAGGTACCACGTTTGGAGCAATTTGGAGCCTTGTAGATTGAGGATTTGAAGTTGAGCTCATTTATGTGAAGAGGCTGAGCCCATTTACACATTCGAACCCTAGCCTAATTAACCTTAGATCTAGCCCAATTAGGAACCTAATTTTTCTTAACCCAAGACCAAATTACCTAGCCTAATTTCCCACCTTAGGCATGAGCCTAATTAATCAAACAATTTTGTTGGCTAGCCTAATTGATTTTATAAACCCATTAGTCAAACCCAACCTATTCCTATATCCCAACCCAACAAATCTTATTTGACCATCACTTTTATCCTCCAGTAAATACTATTTTAGATGGTCAAATTACACCATAATTTATCCACCACTAGATCTAAATCCTAGGGCCTTAAATTGCCTGCCTAAATCCCTATCCTAAAACCCTAAACCAAATCTTATTCCTAATCTCAAAATTTGTAATAACCTGACACATCTTTAGTATTTTGTCCATAACTTTTGCATTTTAATTCTAAATTGAGTTATTCAAGTTGCATTTGAAAGTTGATTTTGAGGGATGCATCTTTGCTTTTATGTACAATTTGAAATTCAAAATGAAACAAGAACAAAAATTCGAGACAAGTGAGAGCAATCCTATAAGGCTGTTGCAACACCCTCCATCTTAAACCTCCTTTAATCATTACCCTTCATCATTCTACCACTAAATCCTAGCCCTCCATCAACCACCTATGAAACTTTATAAATAAGAGTCTACCCCCTCCCTTCCCTTCATTACGTTCCTTAGCATTAGAATAGTCCGCCACCTCCTCACCACCTTCTACATAGCCCTCCTATTTAGAATAGCCTCTCACCACCTTCTTCCTTTGAAGTCCAATCCCAGACACTGCTGCATCTTCCTGGTGGTCATCCTCCTCCTTATTTGGATCTCTGCTTCATCCTCATCTCCATCTTCAAGGAGGCTGCATCAACGGACAAAGTCCATCTCTTGTTCTTCTTTTAGTTTTCTAGTTGATTTCTAGTTGTAGTTCTAGTCAAATTTCTTGTTCTAATTCTAGTTCTAGTTGTATTAACAGTATTTCTAATTCTAATAAAGTTTATTTTCCATCTATATTATTTGCAAGTCCTTCTCACCCCCCTTCTCTATTCACCTGCTTGATTTGTGTTCCTTCTTCTCATCTTCGTCTTTATAATAAAAAATACTAAAAAAATTAGTTAGTTAGGATTTTATATTTGCTTCAAGTTTTCTTCACTTAGTTTGATCCCATGCCTCCCCATGTTTGGCCTGGGACTCGCTAGAGTTTTAGTATTTTAATTCTATTTCGAAAAATCACACTGCAATGAACGCTTTTTTTATGACTTTGTGGTTTTGCGGGATCAAATTTTGGAGCTATTGCCAAGGGGCAATGGATTCTATTATGTCTGTTTTAGATTTTCATTCTAGATTTTTGACTTGCATTTTCTCTTTTGCTGTTTGTGTGCAGGAATCCCTGTGGAAGCACATAATCATGTCTCAAAGCGGGAGGGAGAAAAGTGCAATTAGAGATTTGAGCTTAGTTTTCATCACCCTTAGATTTAGGAGTTTGTTAGAAAATAGGATTTTCTTTTGAACCTTAGGTTAGTTAGTTAGGTTTGTTTTTACATTATCTCTATTAAAAAAATTCAAAAAAAATCTTATCATATTGTGATTTGTTTCGAGTTGCACATTCACTAAAACCTCAACAACTCTATTTTGAGATCGGTTTTGAAACTTGCAAAATTAGTTTCCCTATGTTTCGGAACCCAAAACATTCCCAACACCTACCTAGACATAGGTACTAAAGTCAGGATTCAGGTATAAAAAATTCACATTATTTTGAGTTTTGACTTATTTGTAGAAATTCGAGGAACACAATGCTATCTATTTTGAATTTTTCTTCTGACCTGCGACAGTGTGAAAATCATTAGAATTTTACTAATGGTTTGATTACCTTGAAATTTATTGTGTTGGATTTCTGTGGTAATTGGGCACCTAGCAAAAATCTAAAAAAAATATTGCATGCACATTTGATATATCTGAAAATCAAAATACTGCCCAATCTGCTATCGTCCCCGATAGCATTCCTCATCCTTTAAAAAAAAAAAAAAATTGACTTAGGCTCAAAACAGACTCAAAACCCCCAATTCACTTTTAATTTTGGGAAAATTAGAAAATGTGGTTTAAAAATTTAGAAAAAAATATTTTTTGTGATCCCTATTAAGTGCTATTTGCGACACACTTATTGAATTTGTTTGGCAGCACCACTCAAACTCTAAAAGTGATTCACAAGCTAGAAGTTGCCTAATTTTAGGGTTGAATTCTAAGGTTGCCTTACGCACCCATATCTTGTTTGAACGTCAAAGGGAAAAGATCCATACCATTGCTTTCAAAACTTTGTCTTCCTATCACAAGAACTTGATTGAAATGATTAACTCACAACCCTACAAATTCACTAATACAAGGATTGCACTTTAAAAGATACTTCATCTAATTAACTTGTGTTGTGAACCGTTGATTGTGCACTTCAGTTGCTTGAATCAATCTTTAAGAGCAAAACCCCCCTAATGCCCATCACATTCCAAAAGAACTTCAAGTCTAAGCCTAAAATTGAGTAGACGTGTCCTAGGTAGGACTATTTTTCTTGGTAACTTGAAGTAAGATTTGGCTAAGATCATGGTCTTATCTACTTGGGTTGACTGGTGACAAGAAAGGACGTTGTGATAACCTCATTAATCTCTAGTGGTGTCCTGTCATGCAAGGTGTCTTAAGGGTCCTACCCTTTTGGCCAACCAAGTAATTCAAGAGTTGGTGTAACCTAAGTATATTTCAAGGTGCTAGGATTAGTCCTAATTAGGTTTATACTTTAAGGATTAGCTTATTTTCTTGAATTCTGAGGGTGGGTGTTTACTTATCTACATCCCTTCTTATCCTCTACTATTCTTTTGGTTTATGCTAAGGATAAAATCCTTGAACCCTGATTTGGTTCCACCCTTGGATAGAAACTCTAGGAGAGTCATATCTAGGTTTACACAATCCACTTCTATGTCTAGTTCTAGCCATAAAGAGGATAACTCAGATGGGGATATCCCACTTGGGGATAATCCTATAGTTGTATTCCAAGCACAAATCAAAAAGAAAGGAGAACTCCGCGACAAACAATTTAATACTATCCTTGAAGCCTTTTAGTGATTCCAAAATCCTCCTAGGACTAAACAACTTAGGGACTTCTATAATCCCTCTAAGACCTAGCTTGAAGGCTACTATAGGCTACCCTATTTGGAAAATGATTTTGAGCTTTAAATTACACATCATCAACCTTATCTCTCTCTTTCACTGGAATAACTCTGACGATCCTTTTGAGTAGATGGTAGAGTTAGTTAACATTGGAAGGACTTTTGGACCCCGGAACATGGATGAGGATATCCTTATGATGAAGATGTTCCCTTTCTCACTTAAGGATAAGGTTGTACTTTGGTTGAGAACTATAGGAAGGTACTATCCACACTTGGGAGGAGCTTAGAAGTGCCTTCCTTAAGAAGTTTTTCCCCATAGGAAAAACCAACGCCCATAGAAGAGTCATAACTACCTTTACTTAGAACCCGGGCGAGCAAATCCATGAGACATGGGAGAGATTCATTGATCTAAATAGAAAATGTTCCCATCATGACATTCCAAAGTGGCACTTGGCCCAAATATTTTACCATGAACTTAATGATAATATGAGGAAGTTTGTTGATGTTGCATGTAGAGGAAATTTCCTAAGTAAAGATATAGATGGGGCATTTGACGTATTTGAGAACATGAGTGAGAACTCTTTGAATAATGCCTCCATGACCACCTTTAATAAATCAAGTCAACCAAAAAGTGGAGTTTATGAGGTCCAACCTAATTCTAGTTCAATTGATTTCGAGATCATTGCAAAAAGATTAGATAATGTGGAACTTATGGGGAAGAGTATGGAAAGCCTGGATAGAAAACTGGATAGCCTTATCCAAGGTGTTAACCCCTTAGGATCCACTTCCTATGCCAATTCTATGAAACAAGGGCCTCCACACTTCACACACACACAAACGCACCTAGTAGAGAAGTGGTTAACCGAGTGCATAATTTGACCATGGCTAAGCCTATGAGCCCTCTGTACTTAAACTAGATCCAATCTGGATTCCAAGGAGGGACCTTGACTCCCTCAACATTTGATTTTGGTGGTGATGAGGGAATTTTTTACTTTTGCAAAATAATGATGATGATGATAAGAACAATGATAGTGCTAATAATGTATCATCGTAGCGTAAGTTGTCGTGGAAAAATCCCATATTAACAAATATAATTCAATAAACATACATCAGATATGTAATCAAATTAGTTGTGTGTCATATTTATCCACATATAAATCAAATCACAACTAAACCATGAGAATAATGTTGTTTCCATAGGAAGTCAAATATGCTCAAATAGGCTCGAGATTCAAATATAAGAATGATAAATAATAGTTCCAATAATAGGAAAAATAAACCAACTATACTAATAAAGAAAACATGGAGGAGTCCAAACCGAAATGTAGTCGCACTGAGCATGCAATTGCGGAAAGAGTGCGTGCGGGGAATGCACGTTGTCACCGTGCACGTTGATGAAGGTGACGAGGGCGAAGTTGAGGCGATGCGGATTCAAAGTGGCAAGGTCGTCGAGCAGAGAAACGCGGTGTGGAGCCACGCGTGGTCACACGTGGCCGGGAGAGGGGAGGTACACGGTCGTCGCGGTCGAGGAAGACATGCGGTCTCGGCGATGACGTCACGGTCTGGTTGTCCTCACGAGGGAGAGGACAGAGAGTCGGGCACAGTGGAACTTGCTATTGAGGGAGGAGTGTCGACGTCCCTACTACTCGCGAGGTGGAGGAGGACGAGGGCGGAGGTAGAGCACAGTCAGAGAGAGCCGGAGTGCGCGAGGGCGTCGGCCCGGGAGAGGAGGTGTTGTTGCTGTCGATGGCAAGGCGGAGGTGGCAGTGGTGGTGCGGTCAGCGAGCGAGAAGAGGAGGTGGAGTGTCGCCGGTAGTGGCGGTGCTGTCTACGCAAGGAGAGGAGTTGAGGAGCGCAGGGGGTCGCATGCAGCCACCGTTCGTGGATGTGAGCAGTTCAGAGAGAGGGGTGTGAACGCATGCAGAGTGGGGGCAGGGCTCCTGTGCGTGTGTGGGTGATGTGTGCAGGAGAGGAATGGTGTTGGGTTCGGGTAGGAAGGAGGGAGATGAGGGCGCTGTGTTCTCAGAGAGGAGTTGAGCGTGGAGCCACTTGCATGCAGAGGGGATACGTGAAGGCTGAGAGTTCTCCTGCGCTGAAATATGAGGGGGTTCGGTCCTCTTTTGGGAAGGGAGAGGTAGAGAGCGGTGATTGAGGGGTGTAAATTAGAGAAATTGAGATGGTGGTGAACGTACGTGATCAACAAGGAAAATCACAGGGTGGCCGTTTTGGTGGTTCCGATGGGGAGAGTTAAAAAGAAGGTGGCGGGTTGCCAAGGGAATACTTAGAGAGGAGAATGAGTGCCGTTGTCATCTTTATCTTTCTCTTAAAAAAATGTTAAAATAATTTTTTTCTTTTTATCTTCCAATCAAATATCATCCACATATATATCATAAAATCTTAGAGGTTGTTTTTCCATGATCAATTCCCAAATAAATCATGTAAGACATGTACATGTAATTAATATATAAAATGTTCATCAAATAAAGAATTATATACCTAATGAAGTACATTAATCATAGACAAATGTAGGAATTATAATTTACGAGCTTAATTGATTTTCCAATGTAATGCAATACTCTAAATTTACTTTAATTTCCAACTTGAATGTTCTTAGACGTAATTAGTATCCACTAAAGTTAACCTACTCAACCTATGAGGATGTAAGAGTCATTCAGGGTTATCATACGAACAATCTTTATTCTAACACTTACAACCCTGGATGGCAAAATCACCCAAACCTTGCCTTGTTAGACCAAAAATCAATTCAGAATCTTGATTCGAACAAGCAAGCCTACAATCCAACCTCCTTTAGACAAACACAGACTAGTAGGCAAAATCCAAATTCCACATATCAATCAATACATAACAGGTTGATTTGTCTATGACCATAAAGGAAATTAGAGAGATAAATTAGAGGCACAAGGAGGATATGGATCCATTAGGGGTTGATTTGACGAGAAGAATGGACTAGATTGAAGATTTTAGACAACACGGGTTGCATGCTACCATCTCAACCTATCCCAAGCCCTAGGAACTATCCTAAGAATATGAATCAAGCCAAGGAGCCACAACCTCAAGCTCATGTGATTAACCTTTCTTCGCCTACACCTCTTGGATTTAACCTAGTTCCTAATATGAAAACTAGGGGGCACTTGTTTTGCCTAACCCTCCCCATAATCCTACTACTGCCAATACTATCACCATGGGGAATAACATTAGATACACGAGTCCCACCAAACCAAAGATCACTGCACCCAAGACCCTTATGTAGAGATCAGAGATCACAAATAACTATGTTGTGAGACAAAATTCTGATTTGGAAATAAAACATAATTCGAGATTAAGAAGTGAATGTATGGGTCATTACAGAAAGCTGGAGGAGATTTCAGAGGTAAAGATATCCATATTAGAGAAGTTCAAATTCATGATAATTTTCCTCCTCACAGCAACCAAATCTATTCCCACCCACGTAAGATCTTCGATGAATTCATATATGGAAAAAATGTAAGGTGGAATCAAATTCTGTTAGGAAGGTAGTCTTGTCTGACCGCACCAATTCTCTTATCCTAATAAGTTACCTCCTACGAAACAAGATCTTGGAGCCCCACTGATTTCTTGCACCACAGGCAACATCACTTTTGATCAGGTGATGAGTTGGTTTTCACTTTGAAATAATTTTCGCACAAGAAAATAAGTCGTCGAAGTAGAAATTGAGTGGTGGAAAATCGATCGTCAACAATTAAAATAAAACCACTTACAGGCGAGCGAGTCATCTAGGGTGTGGTAAGATAGGAAGGACAAGGAAGCTGCTATTACGGCCTAAGGTCGAGAGGGTGGATGGCATTCTCAACCTACTGTCGCGGTCAGCGAAGGAAGGAGAGGAGGGCCAGGGGCGAAGCACGGTGGGGGCTTGTAGTGGTGCTACGAACATAGTGGCAAGGAGATGCATTGAGGAAGAAGACGTTCGTGGTAGCGGGAACGTCGGGGTCTCGCGGTGAGTTGGTGGCTCGCTGTGGTGGTCACGGCGTAAGCCACATGCTGTCATCATGTGGCTTGCCGCAGTTGTTGCGAGAAGGAGATTCAAGGAGGAGTGGACGCGGTCGGTGGCTCGCGGTGGCGAAGAAGGAGGCACACAATGGTGGCTGTTGGTCGCTGTGGTTGATGGTGGAAGCACGGTCAGAGGAGGAAGAGGATGGTGGTTGTTTTGTCAGAATATCTACGCAAAAAGGTGTGAGTTTGGAAAACTCGTTGTTATAGTGCGTGTAAAGACCCATTCTGTTCTAAGCCTTTTAAGACGTCTGGACTGTCAGTCGAACGTCTGGGCAGACGTTTGGACCCCTTCCCAGACGTCTGGAAATTGAAAATTTGTATACATGGTCGGGTCTGTGGGCTGGCTACGCGCAGACAGCCTTCCTCTCTTCTCTCTCTTTTCTTTTCTCCTTCGTCAAACCTTAGCCGCCCTCTATATAAGAGCCCTTACCCCCCTTCCTCTCTTCTCCACTCCACCACTACCTTCCTTCCTTCCTCTCCATTGCAGGGGAGGGACGAGCGAGAGAGAGGGCACGAGGGCGAGGAGGAGAGGCAGCGTGAAGAGAGGAGGAGGAGCTTGAGCTCGCGAGTTCGTGGGAGCTCGCCGGAGGATGCACGGTCGGAGCGGCATGTGCGGGAGGAGTGCGTTGGGAGAGACGTCCCCGACACCCTGCTGCAGTCGAAGTTGCAGACGAGGAGGAGCCGTGGCTACGCATTGTGAGGGGAGTAGGAGCTTGCTCTGGTTCTAGGTTTTTCCTAGAATCAGACGTCTGGCGTGCCGTACAGACGATGGGTTGGATGTCTGGTAACGACATCGGACATCTAAAAGCAAGGTTTCATGAAGGTACATTCCTCTTGCGGTTATGGCCATGCAGGCCGCACCGCAGAGCTGATCTGTGCGGCTAAAAGTGGAAGATTTGGTTTGTCACGAGCAGGGACAGCTTTGGGAAGGCACGTGGCATGCCCTCCCACGTGTTTCGGATGTCTGGACATCTTACTAGACGATCGGAAGCACTCTCAGACAACTGGAGGAGAGGCCGGAAGACGCGCGAGAGACATGTTTGTTTAAAAGGATCGTTGTAGTTAGTGCTCGCAGCGTCGATTTTAAAAGAAGAAACGGATGTGAGTCCGAGTGTCGATCACAGGGAGGCGTAAAATTGGATTTTCTTTGTCACTCTATGTCATGGAGATAACGAGTTTTTGCTTGCAAGAAGACATGGTAGAAAAATGAGTGAGAGAGAAAGAGAGAGAGAGAGAGAGTAGGGTTAGAGTCTTTTAAATCATAGCCATTGCTCAAAGTAACATCAACACTATATTAAACATGCAATTCAAGTTTTGCAAATAAAACGGTAGCTAAATGCTTGAAAAAAAAAGGAAGTAAAGCTAGATTAAAAGGAAAGAAAGAGAGAGAGGGGGGAGATGGAGAGGCGGCCATAGCGGTGGAGAGAGGCTCCGTCGGTGGCTCGTCGACTCCATTGACTACAAGAGGGGCTAAAGGGGGCTAGGAGGGTGTTACAACACTTGCAAGATGAGTTCAATGCCCTCCATGGGTGGTTGGAAGGGGTTTAAATAGGGAGAAGGTCTTTCCAAATGAAGAAGGGGTTTCAGTGATGTTCGGGACGTCACTAAAACCCTTCCCAAAACGTCGGTGAAGCACCCTGCCCGGCAGTCGATCGTCCGTGCCCATTCTTCCTCACTCGCGATCCTTGTGCGTGCACTGTGGGTCGTCCGATCGCAGATCAGACGGCTGACATCTTGTGAAGGGCGCGGTTGAATCGCGCCTCAAGTGCACTTGAGCGCGGGCGTCGTCGACCGGCGTAGGCGCGCATATGGAAGATCGACGTCTGCGAGTGTGCCGAGTAGCACTATCGAGCCGCTCGATGGCAATCGAGCAGCTGAATTTGAGCGCGCAGCGAAATCGGCTGATGAGGTGCGGTGGGCGATTCAAACCCGCGATCGCTTTGTGCATGGATGGGGGCACGACCGTTGCGCTGCGGGCGCGGATGGTCGCGCTCCTTCGCCATTCGTCAGTCGTTCGATGAAGTTTGGATGACTGCGGCAAGATCTTCGCGATGGGGCTATGACGTGCAACAGGCGGGGGGTGCTCCTGATGCTGCCACGTGGCCACCTCGTGGCCGTTGATCGTCAGATCAACGATCAAAACTTCTTGGGTCATTTGTGGGAGTTCTGGATGTCGGATTTGGTCGATTTCGAGTTTGTTGGACTCCGTTCGTCACTTTGAATCCATCCGTGCGGTCCGATCGCTAATCTGAGGTCTGTTTTGACATGCAGTTGTACACATGACCATTAATAATGTACTATAAGTAATCTTAATGTGCAATGCATGCAATGCTCTCATTCCTGTGTCTTCTGTGCATTTTACCCTTAAGACCTACCCCTTTTGGCAGAGTTAGCATTGTACAATGTAGTGTTATCATACCCCCATGCTTACACCTTGATAGTCCCTAGCAAGGTTAATTCTAGCCATTATTTTCAGTCAGAATTTAAGAAGTAATTACTTAGACATTTCGTCACTTGTCAATAGGTGGAAATATACTAAGATCCTGATCTACAGAGACTAAGCAGTGCCCAGGTGCCTGCCAAAATGTGAATCTCCTAAATCCTTGCTTTAAGGTATGTATATATATTTTTTTCATCTTTTCTATTTTTTAGATTTTCGGAGTTAAGAGTGTGTTGGCAACTTTTTACGCCTACCCAACCCACCAAAAACTCGGAAAAAACTCTAAGTGTAAGCATCCTGGTGTGAAGATCGTGATAGACTCACTCAATGGTAATTTAGACAGACTTCAGGTTTCTACGCCCCTAGGTGACCGAAAAAGGAAGTGTTTTGCTTGAAGGTGTATTTGTTCGATCGGTAGCTTTCTCCCTACATTTGTTTTACTTGGGGTCAACATAAGGATTTTTCAATTGTATGTCTCCTCGACTTACTCTACTTCCCCTCTTCTTCCTTAAGTGTTTTGGTTCTTTTTGTACATTTACTGAGCTGGGTTCTAGACAACCGACCAATGGGCTGTTACCCACGATCACTTGCCAAGCATACTCGTGCGGTGAAGTGTGGTTTATTTTGTTCTCTTTCTTCTTCTTCTTCTTCTTTTATTTGGTAGGTGGCTTCCCTGATCTCAAATTTACCTAAAGGTAATAAAGAGAAGGTGGTCCCGTGGCTGGGCTCTGGACAACCTGCCAATGGGTTGTTACCCATGAAAACTTGCCAATCATACCACCCTAGAAGGTTCATTAGCTACCCAATTTCTGTCAGAATCTCCGAGGAGTAAGTCTGTGCAAAAGATGTGTGCAAATGCTTAGGCTAAAAGTCCTTCTGAGTTAGAGGGTGAGTTGATAAGTCGTATACTTATCACCTTATTTAGTTGGTGGATTAGAATAGATTAAGGTTGTAAGGATTTGAAGCAAAATCCATATTTTAACGGACATCGGGGCTGATTCAGCCTAAAGGCCTAAAAAGTCTAAGTGTTCAGGTTCTTTTCGTATTATTTTCCCAACCATGGGCGGTTGGGATGGCGCCACATGGCGCCATCTTGGCCATCCATCTTCTGTAAGTTGTAGATAGTGCCATGGATGTCGGATTGGACTGATTTTTGCGCCGTTGGGCTGCGATCGTCGATCTGAACTCATTCGTGTAGTTGGATTTGTCTTTTGAAGTATTGATTTGCACCACCTAGCCCCTTGACCTCTGATCTTTCTCAAACTGCATCTGATGTTACGAAAGTACGATTGGGGCGATCTTGGAGTTGTTGTACCCCAATCATCGCCCTACTCATATATGTATGGTTGGATCTTCAATCTGAGGCCCTGATTAAATGTTGCCCTGTTGCCTGACCATAAAAAGAGAAAATTAACCTAAACTTTATACAATCTAACCTAAATGCTAGATGATGCATGTTATGCAATATTTATAATGCATGATGCAATTATACGTCTAAGAACACGTAAAAATAGATGGTGCATGTGATATAAACATGTTTACATCGGTGGCGTTCACCTCCATGCAGAGGAGGAGGATGATAGTCCCCTTTCCTCCTTGTGTCTGTTATAAATAGAGTACGAGAGAGAGAATCATTAGCGTGGTTTCATGGGAACAAAAAAAGATAGTGAGAGGTTAACAAGGCAAAAGGAAATCATCAAGATGAATATTCTCTTATGTTTCTTATTTTAGCAAGAACCCCTCATTGATTTTCTTGCTTAACAAAACTTCTCGTAATTTGAATGTTACCTGTAAGATGTTGTTTCAAATTATCTCCTACAATAAGTACACTTAATTATATGAAACATGCATTGCATCAAAGAATTATGTAGGAATACTAAATCATAACTCTACTGATTTTTCAGTGTATTATGCACTTAAAGTCCCATTTAATCTTCAAATTGCATGTTCTTAGGCACAATTAATGTCTAGAAAAGTAGACCTATTGATAACACTACATTTTACAATGTTAATTTTTCCAAAAGGGGTCGGTCTTAAGGGTAAAATGCGTAGAAGACACAGGAATGGGAGCATTGCAAGCATCTCACATCAAGATTACTTATAGTGCATTATTAATGGCCATGTATACAAGTGCATCTCAAAACAAGCCTGAGATGAGCGATTGGACGGCACGGATGGATCCAGAGTGACGAACGGAGTCCAACGGACTCGAGATCAGCTAAATCCGACATTCGGAGAGCCCACAATTGACCCAAGAAGTTCTGACTGTTGATCCAGAGCGACGACGGAGTCCAACGGACTCGAGATCAGCCAAATTCGACATCTGGAGCGCCCACAATTGGCCCAAGAAGTTCTGACCGTTGATATGATGATCAACAGTCAGAAAGCCGCCACGTGTCGACATCGCTGCGCTCCTCGACCGCAGCATAACTCCACCGCCTCCACCATAGGATGAATCTCGATCGTCGATCTTTAATCGAACGGCTCCACAGCACTCCACGCCCACGCGCCTCGCCTCCTCCTCGCAACAATCCAGCCGTGCAGCACAGCGGGTCGCGTGCCTTTCGCAAAGGCAGCGGCGGGCGTTCGAAACCCCGTGCACTGCCAAAATTGCTGCTTACTTGGGCACGGCCGAATAAAGCCGTAGATCCGCGCACGGAGGGCGACGATCGTGCCACGCGGTGCTCCCTCGAATGCAGACGCCGGGCGTGCATGATGACGCGCTCTATCCACACCCGCACTCTCGCGCGCTTGAGGCGCAATCCAAGTGCGCCCTTCGCAAGCTCTCAGATCGGACGACCTACAACGCACGCACACGGAACACGTGTAAAGATGAACGGGCGCGAATGTGAGACCGCCGGGCAGGGTGCTTCACCAACGTTTTGGGAAGGGTTTTAGCGACGTCCTGGACGTCGCTAAAACCCCTTCTTCATTTGGAAAGACCTTCTCCCTATTTAGACCCCTTCCAACCACCCATGGAAGGCATTCAATTCATCTTGCAAGTGTTGCAATACCCTCTTAGCCCCCTTTAGCCCCTCTTGTAGTCAATGGAGTCGACGAGCCACCGATGGAGCCTCTCTCCACTGCCATGGCCGCCTCGCCGTCTCCCTTGTCTCTCTCTTTCTTTTCCTTTAATCTTGCTTTGCTTCCTTTTTATTCAAGCATTTAGCTACTAATGTATTTGTAAAACTTGAATTGCATGTTTAATATAGTGTTGATGTTACTTTGAGCAATGGCTATGATTTAAAAGACTCTAACCCTACTCTCTCTCTCTCTTTTTCTCTCTCTCACTCATTTTTCTACCACCTCTTCTTGCAAGCAAAAACCTGTTATCTCCGTGACATAAAGTGACAAAGAAAATCCGATTTTACGCCTCCCTATGATTGACACTCGAACTCACGTCTGTTTCTTCTTTTAAAATCGACGCTACGAGCATGAACTATAACGATACTTTTAAACAAACACATCTCTCATGCGTTAGTTTTTGGCACCGTTGCCGGGGAGGCAACGGATTTATTTTGCCACTTCTATTTTAAATCCATGCTCACATCATCTAACGCCTTTTCTCCTTCTACTTGATGGTTGCAGGAATTCGGCCCTTGGACGGCGAAGCAGTGCAACTCGTGATGGTAAAGAGGGAGTAAGCGCAACAAGAACCGGTCGTGAGTAATTCTTCACCCGTGGTTGTTTGCTTGCCTAAAAATCTATAAAAAATTGTAAAATCGAAAAAAATTGGCGTAGTGCATGATTGCCTGATCCACATCCTTAACACAACACCCCAAAAAAAAATACTCTAACATTCCTAATGACTTAAGCTTTTTGGAGTGTTCTTTCTTTTTGAGTGGTGTTTGCGAAGCCACCTTGAATTGACATGGGCCGCACCACTCAACCCTAAAATCAACTCATCTGATAGCAGTTGCATAAACACTAGGATGAGCACTCTAGGGTTTTAGAGCCTCTTCACATCAAAGGAATCTACTCTCACCAATTGTTTGTAAAACTTGGCGTGCCCACTTGAAACTTGTTTGAAAACATTAAGACATGTCAATCCTAAAAGACACAAAAGTAAGGATAAAGCATTAAAAGACACCACATCTTAAAAAAAATCCTTGCTTGAAAACCATGTTGTGATAGGAGCACACACACTGGAATTGGAAAACTAAGAGGCACCACCCCAATCAACGCCTCATCACATAACCCTAGCACAAGCACTATCCTAGCCCTTTTAAAACAGAGTAGACATGCCCTAGGCAAGACTAGGTTAAGTCTCGAGAGGCGTGGTTTTGTTCGCTGGGCACTTGGCTTTCATTCCCTTAGTAGAATCTGGTGACTAGGCTGCGGGGAAGCGTTAGACGACCGCGGTTGTGGGGTCTATGGAACCGACGGTGCAAGCCAAAGGAAGAACCTTCCCTACAATCCCCTCATAATCAACCTGGCCAGATTAGCTTTGGGAAAGGAAGTCCAGTGCGTACGAACTTGATCACCCCTTTGGAGATTTCTAGGTCCCTTAAGGAATACACCATAAGGACTAGGCTTGTTTGCTTGATTGTACACACACACTTCTCGCATCTGTCGCTCTCCGCATCCCCTCCTGTTCTTCTCTAGTGCATGCACAAGAGACGATCACTTCATCCCAAGTTATTTGTTTTGGGATGGGAATCCAGGTGACTTGATTCTGCTAGAGACATGGCTGAACCCAGAGTAGATGAGGTTGAGGACCAACCCCCACCAGACACAATGGCCATCATCTAGGCCCAAATTAACGCAAACCACCGGCTTCAACAGCAACAAATCCACACCATCATGCAAGCCATACAACGATTGCAGAACCCGTAGGGGCAACCACCACCACCTTTTCAAGGCCCACAAGGGTAACCGCCACTTGACCCACCACCATTCCAGAACCAACCTAGGCCCCTCCGCGACTTTTACAATCCTTCCACTATTCGAATCAAGCCACACCTTAGGATCCCTGAAGGGGGAGATAATTTTGAGCTGAAACCAAATGTCCTAAGTCTAATTTAGAGCCACTTCCATGGAAGCTCAAATGAGGACCCCTTCCAACACCTAGAGGATCTTGACCAGATCGCCTGAACTGTGAAACCTAGGAACATTAGCCTTGACATTGTTTTGATCAAGATGTTCCCCTTCTCGCTAAGAGATAAAGCATCTCATTGGCTTAGAAACCTAGGTAGACCCATCACCACCTGGGAAGAACTGAGGCACGCATTCTTAAAGAAATTCTTCCCTATAGGAAAAACCAATGCCCTCAGAAGAGCCATTACTACCTTTACACTCCAGAGTGGGGAACAGTTCCATGAGGCGTGGGAAAGATTTAATGAACTGTTGAGGAAATGCCCACACCACGAAGTACTAAGGTGACAATTGGCCCAAATCTTCTACCACGGTCTGGACAGCAACCTACGGAACTTCGTCGATGCCTCATGCGGGTGGAACTTCCTAAACAAAGACGAGGAGAGCGCGTTTGAGCTCTTTGAGTCTTTAAGCGAAAATTCACTCAACAATGCCTCCATGACCCAGTTTAGCCAATTTAGTCAACCCTGTGGTGGGATTTTTGAGGTACAAGGAAATTCTGGGATGGTTGACATGGATATCATTGCTAAGAAATTGGATCGAGTGGAATTGGTGGATAAAAAGATGGATGAGACACTGAACCAGACCAAGAACCCATTACAGACCTTCTCCCTAGCAAAGGGAGCTCACAATGTTGACCTGGTCCAGCCCCTAAGCCAAATAAACCTGGAACAACCCTTGACCACGTTCCAGGGAGGGACCTTTGCTTCCTCGACCCTTGATTACTCTCTTCCCTCTCCCTCGACATCTGTTATCCTTGAAGACGTACAGGCTATCCAAGGTTATGCCAAACCTGACCCTTTCTCTAACACTTACAACACCGGCTGGTGGAATCACCCAAACTTTGCTTGGACAAACCAGAAACCTCCTCAATTCCAGAACCAGCCCAGGCCAAACCAATAGCCACACTTGCCCCCTATCAGCAAGGACCACCAGTTAAACCCCCATATAATCCGAATAGGGAGGCCCCTCCCCCACAAAACCAAATGGACACCCTGATAAAGATGATGGCTGAAATGAACCAGAAACATCAGGAGGAAATGGCTTTAGTAAAGGGACAGTTAAGCCAGTTGTTGGACTGTAAACAGTAAGGATCCCTGCCTTCCCAGCCACAACCGAACCTGTGAAACATGATTAACAGAGGCCCCAATTCGCAAGAGTTCCAAGGCAATCCTGGGCAGGCTCACATGGTCCAGCCAGCCCCACAAACACCCCCTAGGTTTGGTGCTTCATCGTCCTCGTATTCTCAAGGATCAACCCATGGTCCTAATGCCTCTGTAAATGCGGTAACCTTGAGAAGCGGCACCAAAACCCAGGATCCCACATGGTCGACTCTTCCCGAGACTTCATCTTCTGAAACACCCGACTCAGAAGAGGCACTGGAAAAACCCAAGGACCCAGAAATAGATCCTATTTATGTTCAGGCACCATATCCCGAGGCCTTAGAGACAATCAAGAAGAAGAAAAGTGTTGTGGAAACTGAGGAGCTTTTGGAGATCTTTAAGCAGGTTCAGATTAATATTCCGCTCCTCAAAGCCGTCAAGCACATTCTGACTTATGCCAAGTTTCTAAAGGATGCCTGTACACCCAAAAGTAAGTCAAGATCTCAAGCACCTAGGGAGGTTGTGCTCTCAGAGCAAGCAAGTTCCGTAATATCAAGCAACCTTCCACTCAAACAAACTGACCCAGGAGCACCACTGATATCCTGCAATATCGGGGACATGACATTTGATAGAGCTCTCCTGGACCTAGGTGCTTCCATCAATCTGATTCCGACAACCTTGTACCACCAATTTGGATTCGGAGAGTTGACACCCACACCTATTACCATCCAATTGGCTGATAGATTTGCGAAAAGCCCAAAGGGGGTTGTCGAGGATGTTATTATGCAGGTCAAGGACTTCTATTTTCCGGTTGACTTTTTTGTGCTCAACGTGGAAGTCCCTGAACATCTGCAAAATACACCCATCATCCTAGGCAGACCTTTCGTAGCTACGGCTAAGGCAAACATCGATTGTAACACGGGATGCATGGAAATTGCCTTCGGAGACAAGAAAATGCAGTTGGATATCTTCCAGGCGACCAAGTCTTTTGATTGCGACTGTATCAAGGAATACGATCCCGTGGAACCTTTGGTCGAGGAATGCCTCACCCTTAGTTCTGTCTTGGACTACCAATCCTGTAACAACTGTTCTGACCCATCACCATCTATGCCCATGGACCTCTGTAAGGCTGATTACCATCAACCAACACCATTCGAGGAAATTGATGTTGATCAACTCCCGCCCTTCCCCTTTCCATCAAACATTGTGCCACTCACACATGAATTGAAGCCGCCACTCGACAATCTCAAGTATGTCTTCCTGGGACCTGACCAGACCTTCCCCATAATTATCAATGCCAACCTAACTGAGGATCAGGAACTCAGATTGACAGCGACCCTATCTGAACACAGGGTTGCCATTAGCTAGACTTTCAGATTTGAGAGGAATTAGCCCCACCTATTGTACCCACAAGATCTACCTAGAAGATGGGGTACGACCCTCCCGTCAGATGCAGAGACGGTTAAACCTAAATATACGGAAGGTCGTTAAGAAGGAAATTATCAAGTGGCTTGACGTCAACATCATCTATCCCATCTCCGATAGTCCCTGGATGAGCCCCACTCAAGTGGTTCCGAAGAAAGCCAGGCTCACCGTTGTCACCAATGAACGTGGCGAATCCATCCCCACCCACACCACCACCACATGGCGGGTGTGTGTTGATTATAGGAAACTCAATGAAGCAACCAAGAACGATCATTTCCTCCTGCAATTCATCGACCAGATTCTTGAAAGATTGGCAGGGCAAAAGTATTTTTGAATCCTTAATGGATATTCAGGATATAACCAAGTTGCAATTGATCCTGAAGATCAAGGGAAGACCACATTCACTTGCCCGTATGGCACGTTTGCATTTCGTCGTATGCCGTTCGGGTTATGCAACGTACCACTACCTTTCACCGTTGCATGCTAGCCATTTTTTCAGAAATGGTGGTGAATACCTGGAGGTCTTTATGGATGATTTCTCTGTATTTGGGAATTCATTCGACCACTGTTTGAGCAACTTGGAGAAAATTTTGAAACGATGTATCGAGGTTAATTGGTGTTAAGTTGGGAAAAGAGTCATTTCATGGTTCAAGAAGGAATCGTCCTTGGTCACATCGTAGCACATAGGGGCATTGAGGTGGATCGAGCTAAAGTTGATTTGATTTCCAAACTTCCTTTTCCTAGCTCGGTCCAACAGATCCGTTTGTTCCTTGGACATGTTGGCTTCTACCAAAGGTTCATCAAAGACTTCTCCAAGCTTTCCAAACCCTTAATCGACCTTCTGGCCAATGACGCCCTATTCCACATGACCTCTGATTGCATCTAGGCTTACCACGCCCTCCAAGACTTAGTCTCCTCAGCACCTGTACTTCAACCCCGGATTGGCCCCAGGACTTTGAGATCATGTGTGATGCATCAGATTTTGCCATAGGCGCTATCCTGGGACAAAGACAAAACAAGAAACCCATGGTGATCTACTACGTGAGCAAGACGTTGGACGAGGCCCAATGAAATTATACGGTCACAAAGAAAGAACTACTCGCTATAGTTTTTGGACTTGAAAAGTTTCGATCTTATCTTCTGGGATCCCACATGACCATCTATACAGATCATTCATCCATCCGGCACCTATTGGCTAAAAAGGATTTGAAGCCCAGGCTCATCAGATGGATCCTGCTCTTGCAAGAATTTGACCTGGAATTCCACGACAAGGCCGGATCAAAGAATGTGGTGGCTGACCCCCTATCCAGACTCCACCCAGACCACATTGGGCCCTCCCTGCCTTTATCCGACAGCTTTCCCGATGAACACATTCTAGCTGTGCAAAACAGGAAACTACCTTGTTATGCGGACTATGTCAACTACCTCGCTATAGGACAGACCCCACATAGCTAGTCCAAACAGCAACAGGAAAAGTTCTTGGCCGATGCCAAGCATTATTTCTGGGATGATCCCATGCTATTTCGCCTTTGTGCTGACCAGATCATCAGGAGATGTATCCCTGAGGATGAAGTTCAGAGTGTGCTATCTTTTTGTCATGACCAGGCTTGTGGTGGCCACTTCTCAGGAAAGAAAACGGCTGCAAAGGTTCTGCAATCCGGATTTTACTGGCCTACCTTATTTAAGGATGCACACAATTTCGCTAAGACTTGCTCTCGCTGCTAGACTTTGGGGACCATGACCAGAAAAGATATGATGCCCCTCTAGCCCATTTTGATTGTCGAGATCTTCGACGTTTGGGGTATTGATTTTATGGGCCCCTTCCCACCATCAACGGCTTTGAGTGCATCTTAGTCTCGGTAGACTATGTCTCTAAATTGATTGAAGCCATCGCCACCCGCCGATGCGATCATAAGGCTATCATGGACTTTGTTAAGCAGAACATCTTTTCGCAGTTTGAAATACCAAAGGCCATGATCAGTGATGGTGGAAGTCATTTTATCCACACACAATTCCATGACCTACTTAGAAAATACGGGGTCAACCATCACATTGCTACCTCGTATCATTTGCAAACAAATGGGCAGACCGAGGTCTCAAACAGGTAGATCAAGAATATTCTACAGAAGACTGTGAGACCTGACAGGAAGGATTGGTCCGCACGACTGGATGATGCCCTGTGGGCATACCAGACCACTTTAAAGACCCTGATCGGCATGTCGCCTTATCTCCTGGTCTTTGGCAAAGCTTGCCACCTTCCTGTCGAGTTGGAACACCGGGCTTACTGGGTCGTCAAGCAGTGTAACAAGGATCCCCAGTTAGCCGGTTGATTGCACTGCAAAAATACGCCTGCAATTGTGCCGTATTGTGCTATTTCCTAGCGTTACCAATGCATATTAGGTCTCCATAGTTGCATTCTAAAATTACACGCATGCATGCATTTAATTGAGAGGAGAGTGAAATAGATAAGTGGCCTCGCAATTACATTTTTCCTCAAGTGCATCTCTACTAATTCACCATCTTTTTTATTTTTTATTTCACTTGATTTTTTTCTTTCTCTCGGCTGCATGCATCTTCTTCTCCTCACGCCATGCTTCCCTGCTCAAGCCCTTTCCCTGCACCAGCCTCTCCCTGCCAAGGCCGTGCGTAAGCCATGCACAGCCAGGGCATGGCCGTGCATGGCTTTCATCTTCTATATAAAGTGGGCGGCTTCTTCTTCATGAGCCAGCCTGGTCCTTCCACGAAAAAAGACCCAACACAGCAGCTCTCCAGGCCACCCTCCTCTCGTCCCTCTCCCTCCATACGCCAACCCTCCTCCTCCGAGGAGACACCCGGCGGGCAGGAGCCCTCACTGTGGTGCACACCACCACAGTGAGACCACCACCGCCCAGCTCTTCAAAGAGTCGGTGGGCGTGGTGGCTCTTCTCTCATTTTTTTTACGTTTCCAGCACCTTCAGCCATAGCCGCAAGCTTCAAAGTCTGAAGCTCGAAGCTCGGCGGCAGCAGCAACACAGCAGCAGCAGCAGCCCCAGCCCATTCCGCGCAAGCCTGCAGGCCGCGCTCACCTCCGCGCGCGCCTGCAGGCCTCTCCGCCTCCCACTTTCTCCGCCCTGTCACGCTCTCTTCCGCCCGCAACCAGCCATTGCGCTCCTCTGCAGCCGGCCGGCTAACCCTCACCGTGCACTCCAGCAGCGCCCACGTCACCCTCACCTTCCCCCGCACATGCCAACTCCCTCTCCGCGCACTCTATCGCAAGCTTCTCCGCGCCTGCAACCGGTCGGCGCAGACCGTCTTCCTCGTGTGCCAGCCCGCGCGTGCCAGCCGCGAGCCGGCAGCACTCACACCACCTGCAGCTCCCGGTTGCGCGGCGCGGACGACCACTGTAGCCACTGTTCACGTGAGTCTACACGACACTGTGGCTACAGTGGGGTGACCGGTGAGCTTTTCACTTTACCGGTCACCCGGCGCGCCGCTACCGCCGTTCGCCTGTGCGCGCCCCCGCCTGCACGTCCCCACCCGCGTCGCCCGCACCTGCCCGTGTACGTCTGCGTGCGCCAGCCCTCTCCCAGCGCCTGCCTTCGCCTGCTTCCTTCACCGTGTGCACCTGCGAGCGCCAACGTCTGCTCTCCACGCAGCGCGGTGCGCTGCGGCCTCCCTTGCGTGCGGCCACTCCCTCCAGTGCGTGCTTGTCTGCGTGCATGCGCGCTTGCGCGCGAACTTGAACCATCAGACGATGGCCCTGCAGCTCAGACGCCTTAACCGCTCCAGCCCTCACCTCCAGTAGCGCTTTCTTTCTCTCCCTCTCTCTCACAACACTCTCTCACTCTCTCTTTACCGACGCTCACACACACCTACACTAACATTTCCACACACCCACACACACCTATACACTATTATATACATATATATATACGTATACATATATATATTGATATATATATACATACATATATATATATATATATATATATATATACACACACACTTATATTTATACATATAGTAGTACTTATATACTTATGTATTAGTATACATACATACATACATATATATATATATATTTATACATATATCTATACATATATTAGTACTTATATAACTATGTATTAGTCTATATACATACTTATATATATATATACACACACACATATATATACTGATATATATACATATATTTATATACATATATCTATATATATATTATTACCTATATAACTAAGTATAGATACATATACATATATATATATATATATAGACATATATACACACCTACTTATATATACATCTATATATACATATATTACTATATACATATACATACATATATATTTACATCTATATAGTTATATACACATACTCATACCTATATATATATATATAGATCTATACATATATCTATCTATACATATACTTATATATATATTTACGTACCTATATATATATATCTATACATATATACATATATATATCTATATAACTATACATATATACATATACATACATATCTAGCTACATATACCTATATATACATATATTATTATATATATATACATATATATATATAGACATCTATATAGTATTATATACATACATACATACATACATACATACATACATACATATATATATATATATATATACATATATCTATCTATACATATAGCTACATATATACACATATACATATATATATATACCTATTTATAACAATATATACATATAGATATATTTACATATATACATATATATATATTTACACATTATTTACCATACGTGGTATCGTGGGAATATCAACACCAGCTGCTGATATTCCCCGATACACGCGTACAAAAAAAGCGTGTTCCCATTCATCTTCCACCATCCATCCTACACCTTGCATGCGGCACTTCGTCCTGTTGGTTTCGTCTTTCTAAACGACGACTGACTCGACATCGTGCTACACTCCATCTCTGCCTCCACCCCCACCCCTTTATATACATATTATATACCTATATATATATACTATATTTACTTTATTTCTATTTTACTTTCCTATTAGTAAAAAGATAAAAAAAATATATAAAAGAGAAAAGATAATCCTTGACTTGCAGGTACTTCGTCTTGCGAATAGCAAGACCCGTTTTGGAACCCTGTTTTGGCTCAAAGCTAAGAACCCAATTTTGAGGGTGTGCCTCAAGGACAAAGATTACCTGAAAAAAATCTAAATAGAAAAACACCAAAAACACAATAAATGAACGAAAGAGACTCGTTGTAGGAAAGGCATAGAAACTCGACTTGTAACCCCACTTCCCTGAGTTCGACCCTGGGCCTAAAAGTGACAAGATAAAATCAAGTAGGCCAGGTTAAAAATTTTGTAAAGAGATGGTTAGGTCCGATTTAGGTTAACCACTATACACATTTCAACAATAAAATCATCATATTAACAACCTATTCGAGTCCGACAGCACACCTTTTCTGGCGCTGTTGCCGGGGAAGTGCACCTTCAAGTAAGTTTTTACTCCATTCCTGTAATTTTTCTCTTCTCACACCCTTCTCTTCACGGGTGTTTTTGTTTTTGGTGTGCAGGTGAACCTGTTGCAAGGAGAAGATAGGTAGACGAAGTCGGGAACGCGGGTAGATCCAAGGCGGGAACGAGAGCGTGAAGACGTCGACACCGCATTGGAGCTTCGCACACGTTGCCGAACAAGTAGGTTTTCTTTTCTTAGCAACCTAGGTTAACTTGTAACCTTAATAAAAAAAATTAAAAAACTAAAAACTAGAAAAACTTCTTGGGATCTCTTGGGGCAAGTAGATTAAAATTCACTTGTTTGATTGATTGTCTTCACTCCCACCGCCCTGGGATTTCCTGCCTTACTATGCATAGCGAAAATCTAAGAATCTTGATTCTTGAATTTTTCGCCGTGTGAAGTATTCTTTGAGGTAAACACAAAAAGATTGATTGCACCCCTCTTTTACCTCATTTATCTACAATTCGGGATCACCTTTTTGGTGGGGAGACTTGGAATTGAGTTAATTCCAACCCCACCATGACTTTTCAACTTGCATAAGATTCGATCCCGAATACTTCAACCCCAACAATTTGATTTTCTTTATCTTTTGGTTGAAGCCTCGTGTGTGGAAATCACTTCTGGTGATTGGGAGCACTTGAATTGAAGTGCTTTGGCTCCTTTTCACACTAATTTAAAACTGATTCGTGCATCCACACATAGAAATCTCCATTTAAGGTAGCCCATTGCATTTTAGCATGCATTAACTAACTGATATTGAAGAAGGGTTTGTTGGGCTTAGAAAGAAAACTTGTATTTCACAAAACCCAGAGATTGGTTGAATTGGTATTTTAGCGAAATCCTAAAATCCACACTACTTAAGGCTGAACTCTAAAAACCATTCACTAATAAAAACTTCAATTCGGGGAGATTTCCCCGTTGCATGCTTGGATTACACACTTTGAAAAATCAATCACTTGGGCATTACCTGTAAACAACGCCCTTCACATTCCAAAAGCACTTGACCCTAAGCCTCTAACTAAAACTGGTAGTAACTTGACCCTTCCTAAGGATTGGAGGTCTAACTACCTGCATGTAGCGTCTACGTGCTGGTGAGAGCTCCCGCGTGCTATTGGGTGTCTAAGACTGGGGCAAATGGCCTTTCAATCTGGCTCGGTGGTTCCACGGTGCTCGCATTCGGTTTCGTAGTCTGTGATAACAGATAACTTAGATCTTTAGGTCTAAGGGCACACTGTAGAGGTTAGGAATTTGATTGTATTGATTTTTCATCAAGTGTACCTTTGCGGCGTCATTTCTCTCATCTCTTTTCCCTTCTTATCCCCCCCATTCTTCCTGCGGTAGTGCGTGTTTGGGAGGAGGTCACAAAACCCTGAACTGATTGAATTGCCTGATAAATCTAGAAAAGAAGTCGAATCATCCTCCTCCCCCACAAACATGGCTGCACGCCCACCCCTAAATCCTGAGGGAGGAAACCGCCCTCAGAACCCACCAGGTGGTGGAGCCTTAGATCCTATAACCCGCCTCCAAGCCCAAATGGAAATATATAATGAACAAATTGAAGCCATTCGGGAAACATTGGAGGAAATGCAGAACCCTCTCGAACGGGAGGAGCCTAGGTCTCTTAGCTCATATCAGAATCCCACTGCTACAGAGACCATAGGACAAATTCAGGTCCCCATGGGCGGGGATGACTTTGAATTGAAACCGAGAATAATTGGCTTAATAAATTTTCACTTCCATGGTCTTGCAAGTGAAGATCCTTTTCTCCACTTGGAAACCTAACCCGATTGGCTGAAACTGTTAAACCAAGAAATGTCGGGTTACCTATAGTCCTCATGAAAATTTTCCCGTTTTCATTGCGGGACAAAGCTTCGCAGTGGTTACGCACCCTTGGGAGAACCATCCACTCTTGGGAAGAGATGTGAACAGCGTTTCTCAAGAAGTTCTTCCCAATCAGGCGAACCAATGCGCTTCGTCGTGCTATCACCTCTTTTACGCAACAAAACGGCGAACAATTTCATGAGGCATGGGAGAGGTATAATGACCTCCTCAGGAAGTGTCGGCACCAAGGTCTGCCTAAGTGGCATATAGCCCAGATTTTCTACTATGGGCTAAATGAGACTTTGAAGTAGATTGCAGACGCTTCCTGCGGAGGGAACTTTATGAATAAAGACGAGAATGGAGCATTCGAATTGTTTGAAAATATGAGTGAAAACTCAATAAACAATGCCTCCATTGTTGCCTTTAATTGTACCAGCCATCCCCGAAATGTCCACGAAGTTGACACGGGACCCTCCCATTCATCCACTGATCTAAGCCTTATTGCACAAAAACTGGACGAAGTCTCCGTCGTGCACAAGAAGCTGGACGAGCTTCAAGCCAACCCCGCCCGATCTATGGCAAACGCCCCCACTTCACCACTTTGTCACAATCCCACTTCTTCCAACACCAGGCTTATCCCGAGAAACCCCGTAAGACCTTCCTTACCGAGTGTCGCACCGAGCCACTCGGTAAGTCATGTGGAACTGGCTTCTGCAAGCCAGTATTTCGACACGGAGGACCAAGCCTCCGTGTGCTCGAAAGCGTACTTACATGCGGACGCATCTTCTGGCATAGAAGACGCTTGCGCCCTGGGGAATAACCCATTCTCTGCCACGTATAACCCAGGGTGGTGCAATCATCCGAACTTCGCATGGTCCAACAACCCGCAGCGCCAAAACCCCACGGGTGAACCAATGCGACCGTCCGCACCCGTCATCCCAAGGGCCCCGTCTAATCTTATGGCAAATCCGCCATCAGGCCCTTGCGTACCGCAAACCGAACACGCATCAAGTCCTCTTGACAAATTGATGCGAATGATGACGGAAATGTCAAAGCGCCATGAAGAGAACCTGACCTCTCTTCAGCACCAATTGGTGCAGCAGAATGCTGAGATCAGTCAACTATGCATGGCGACTCGATCTCAGGGCACTCTTCCCGCCCAACCTGTTCCAAACTCGCGAAACTTCGTACCCCGTGGTCCACAACCACAGGTACGACCTTCTCAGGGGTAGGTTAATCAAATTCTGCAAGCTCCGAGCATTCCATCGGGATTTCAGGCAAATCCCGCTATAGCACCGCACTCTTATGTCCCTATTGCGAACCCTCCTCCGCCGTATGATCCCACTAGACCCGCATCGTCCAATGCTATCATTACGAGGAGTGGTAAGCAGACTGTCGATCCGTCTCGACCTGATCCTGGCCCGTCTTCTTCTTCATCACCCTCTCATTCGGGATGCGCACCGCATTCGCGAGAGGACGATGCACCCAAATTCGTGCCAGAATCAGTCCCATTCCCTGAGGCTCTACTGAGGGAGCTAAAAGGCAAAAAGAAAGATACGCAGGCCTTTGATAACCTGCATAATTTGTTCAGGGATGTAGAAATCAAGGTACCCCTGCTCGAGGCTATCGACCACATACCTACTGTCACCCGATTTTTCAAAGACTACACAACACCCAAGCGACAGTCAAAGAAAACTAAAAATTCGGTGGTTCTCTCGCCTCATGCAAGTTGTGCTATACTGTCAAACCTACCATCGAAGCAGAAAGATCCAGGTGCTTTCCAAGGATGCAATTTTAACTGTGCCCTGCTTGATCTAGGATCTTTCATAAATCTCATACTGACCATCATGCTCGAAAAATTTTTCTTGGGAAATATGAAACCCACCCCTGTCACATTACAGTTGCCAGATCATTCTGTCAAAATCCCGAAGGGTGTGGTGGAAGACGTGGTGGTTAGGGTCAACAGTCTCTGTTTTCCTGTTGACTTTCTCGTTTTAGATATGGAAGTTCCTAGCTCACTTTCTGATTGTTCGATCATCCTTGGTCGACTTTCTTGGCCATAGCTCGCACCCATATCGATTGTGAGTCGGGCTGTATCGAGATTGCTGTTGGATCTGAAAAGATCAAGCTTAACATCTTCAAGGCAGCCAAGAACTTTGATTGCGATTGCATCGAGGATGACACGTCTGACGAGGACATGGCTGTCAGCGCGTGTATTAGACTAATTGGGACCTATTCGAACTATTGCGGATTACCTATAAACACTGATGACTGCCTGACCAACACATATTGTGACGTTCCCCCATCCCGCCCTTGTCCCGTACCTTCTCCTGACCAGACTTCTGACAAGGTTTTATCCGCTTCCCATACCTCGTGGTCTGAGTCATATCCGGGCTACTCACCGCCGGTCCACACTCTTGAAGATCAGATTGCCCTTTCTTCCCCGCCAAATTAGGCGAATTTGCAAATCCGCACTGGGACCTTGAGCCCATATACTTCTCACTGGGGATATTCCTTTTTGGATCCATCTATCTAAGAAGCCCCTCTTCATGGTCAATCTGAAGGCCAATTTCTTCCTCCTGACTTGTTCTCCAACCTGCCTGGGACACTCTCGTCCCAAGAAATGCCAGACCTTTCACCATCCACTCCCAAGCTGAAAGAGTTGCCTTACACACTTACGTATGTTTTCTTGGGACCAAATGAAACTCTCCCTGTAATCATCAGTTCAAAATTGACCAGGGAGCAAGAGTGCAAACTAACTAAGGTCCTCATAGAACACAAGGCAGCCATTGGATGGTCTTTATCAAACTTATCTGGCATTAGCTCCTCCTACTGCACTCACCATATATATACGGAGGAGGAGGCTCGACCTTCCCGCGAGATGCAGCGACATCTCAACCCTAACAGGCGGGAGGTCGTTAAGAAAGAAATCATTAAGTGGCTGAATGCGAGTATAATCTACCCGATCAGCGATAGCCCCTGGGTGAGTCCAATTCACGTTGTGCCCAAAAAGGCAGGACTCACCATCCGTGTCAATGACAGGGGCAAATCCATCCCCACACGCACTCCTACATCTTGCAGAGTGTGTGTGGATTATAGGAAACTCAATGCTGCAACCAAGAAAGATCACTTTTCGCCACCATTCATTGACCAAATCCTGAAGCGGTTAGCGGGAAATAAATTTTTCTGTTTCCTGGATGGATTCTCAGGATATAACCAGGTGGCAATTGACCCCCGAGACCAAGATAAAATCACTTTTACCTGCCCTTTCAGCACCTTCGCATTTAGAAGGATGCCGTTCGGACTTTGCAACGTGCTAGCAACTTTCCAGAGATGCATGCTGGCAATATTTCATGACATGGTGGGTGACTTTCTCGAGGTCTTCATGGATGACTTTTCGATCTTTGGACCATCTTTCGACGAATGTCTTGCCAACCTAACTCGTATCCTTAGGAGATGTATTGATGTAAACCTCGTGCTTTCCTGAGAAAAAAGTCATTTTATGGTGCACAAGGGAATTGTTCTCGGACATATCATCTCCTATAGGGGTATCGAGGTTGACAGAGCTAAGCTCGATGTCATTGTTGATTTACCTGTGCTTGGCTCTGTCAAACAAATCCGCTCCTTCCTGGGACACGTCGGTTTTTATAGGAGATTCATCAAAGACTTTTCCAAAATTTCTCGACCCTTAACTCATCTCCTATCAACCGACGTACCCTTTGATATGGGCCTCGACTGTATACAAGCATTCACGCAGCTGCGTAATGCTGTCACCAAGGCCCCTGTTCTCCAGCCGCCTGATTGGTCCCTCAACTTTGAACTTATGTGTGATGCTTGACAAAGACGCGATAGACACCCCTTCGTGGTGTACTACGCCAGTAAGACGTTGGACGAGGCCCAGCCTAATTATACTACCACTGAAAAAGAACTACTGGCAGCTGTCTTTGGGCTGGAGAAATTCCGCTCTTACCTTCTGGGCTCTCGTTATTGTTTTCACTGATCACGCGGCCATTCGCCATCTCATGCACAAGAAGGATGCCAAGCCTAGACTGATTCGTTGGATCCTTCTGCTCTAGGAATTTGACATTGAGATTCGCGATAAGGCTGGAGCCCAGAATGTTGTGGCTGATAACCTTTCTAGACTAGACCCTGACCATATTGGACTTACTCTGCCGATCAATGAAATTTTTCCTGATGAGCACCTATTGGTAATAAATGTGGCAAGTGGATCGTGGTATGCCGACATTACCAATTACCTTGCTTCTGGATCCCTTCCACGTGGCTGGCCTAAAAACCAGCGCGAGCGCCTCATGGCAGACGCAAAGTATTATTTTTGGGACAATCCACTTCTTTTTCGGATAGCTGTTGATCAAATCATCTGTCGCTGTATTCCTAACAACGAGTTCCCTAGTGTGCTATCCTTCTTCCATGATCAGGCCTGCGGAGGCCATTTCTCTGGGAGGAAAACTGCAGCCAAGGTGTTGCAGTGTGGCTTCTTTTGGCCCTCCCTTCACCAGGATGCACACAATTATGCCAAACATTGCACTAGGTGCCATTCGTTAGGGTCAATGTCACGTCATGACATGATGCCCTTGCAACCCATCCTAGCTGCGGAAATCTTCGACATCTGGGGAATTGACTTCATGGGTCCCTTTCCTCCGTCCAACGGCTTCGAATTCATCCTCATGGCCGTTGACTATGTTTCGAAATGGATCGAGGCTGTTCCCGCGCACCGTGCTACCATGTTATTTCCACCTGATTTGTCAAAGACCACATCTTTGCGTGCTTTGGGATCCCTCGAGCCATTATCTCAGATGGAGGAAGCCACTTTACCCATGCTTCTTATCGGGCACTTCTGAGGAAATACAGAGTCCACCATCTTATTACATCCCCGTATCATCCTCAGGCGAACGGCCAGGCAGAAGTGTCGAGCCGACAAATCAAGCAGATCCTCCAGAAAATGATTCGACCTGACCGAAAGGATTGGTCCGACAAGCTTATTAACGCACTTTGGGAGTATCGGATCGCCTTCAAGGCTCCCCTTGGTATGTCTCCGTATAGAATCGTTTACGGGAAGCCTTGTCATTTGCTTGTGGAGTTGGAGCACCACGCTTATTGGGCGGTTCGCCAATGTAACCTCGACCCAGACTTGTGTGGTCGAGAAAGGAAACTCCAACTCCAGGAGCTGGAAGAGCTCCGTCGTGAAGCCTATGACTTTACTTTAACCTTCAAACAACGCACTAAGGCTTTTCACGACAGCCGTATTCGGCGGAAAGAATTTGAGCCATCTCAGCAAGTTTGGCTCTATAATGCCCGACTCAAATTCTTTCCTGGGAAATTGAAGTCCAAATGGACTGGTCCTTTCTTGGTCTCAAGACCATTCCCCAACGGGGCCATTGAGATCGAAGATCCCAAACCTGGGCGTAAATTTACGGTCAACGGGCAGCGTTTGAAACCCTATCTGACTCATGAACCTTCCCCTGTTGGAGAAACCGTTGCCCTGCTGGAGGGTAACTAATTCTTTGCCTCATTCTGAGTCCAGCTGGGGACGTTAAATTCAGCACTCGTTGGAAGGCACCCCAACATCACTCACCATCCACCATCACCTTTCATGCCACTATCACGATCTCTTCACTTTTCACTTCACCACCCACCATCCACCCACCCTACCACCCTGCTGTATACCCTGCACCTCAACTCTCATTACCCGATCTTTTGTCCTTTCTCTACCTTTCCCTGCATGCATATGAGGACATAGCATTGTTTGGCATGGGGGGGTAGATAAGCATCCATAGGATCTGGTTATTTTATGGTATCATACAGTTCCCACCTATTTATAAATATGCAAGGAAAAAAAAATGAAAATGGTGTTTAGTAATGATCTAAAGGCTAAAACAAAAATACAATAAGTGTTTATGGATATTCAACCTCTGTTTTGAAGACTTTCCAGGCCACAGAAGCTTGATTCGCTCAGGCTCGGGCTTAATTCACTTGAGCATTGACAAAATATATCAGAATCACTCCTAACTAAGGACGTATTCTTGTACCTGAGACACTAGTACAGGATCCGTTGGTTTGCTTTTACTTGAGAGCTTAAGTAAACTTGGTTAACACTACACATATCAGGAAAGACCAGGTGGACAGAAGATCCAACCCTAGTGTTCATTAGGGAAGGTGGAGTCCTTACCTGTGCGTGCAGGTAGACTTTTTATCCCAGGTTTTAGTCTTCTATTTAGGAGCGACTCTTTCCAACAAAAAAAGAAACTCTCCCACCAAAAAGAAAATTGTGCTCCCCCAAATAATGTTGTAAGAGATATACTGACACGTGTTTCTAAAAGAAAAAAATAAGAGAGATGTAAATAAGTCAGTATATCTCGCAAATGTCTGTAAAGTCTCTATCCTAAAAAGTTCTTCAGGGCAAGTCATAAATACCCTATTTTCCTGTGAGCCACAAATGTCAGAAAATGGGAGTTGAGTTTTCCGTCATCTTCTTAAGGGTCAATCCGAAAACACAAGCTGAAACTGGGACCAACCTGTACTTAAAGATTCATGAAACCCTGGACTTGAGTCTTAATGTTCATCTGGTCAGTCTTGATCCTTCACTAATCACAAGCCATAATCTCTTGAGCTCTCGAGTACGGCAAAAATCTCTTGGGTCCTGGAAATCATACTTAAGGTTTAAATATCAAGAGTCCTGGTTAGTCGATAGATGATCTTTTTCATGTGAGACTTAAAGTACTGGTAGTCTTCTCTACAATTGGTTCTCACAATATCCAACAACAAACACACCTATGTCGCCTCAGAAGAAAATCTTCAGCTTAAAGATCATTTCTAAATACTACAAAAAATGTTTTGCTAGGGACTAGCAAAAGATAGGCATGGGGGTATGATTGCACCGCAAAAATACGCCTGCAATTGTGCCGTCTTGTGCTATTTCCTAACATTACCAATGCATATTAGGTCTCCATAGTTGCATTGTAAAGTTACATGCATGCATGCATTTAATTGAGAGGAGAGTGAAATAGATAAGTGGCCTCGCAATTACATTTTTCCTCAAGTGCATCTCTGCTAATTCACCATCTTTTTTATTTTTTATTTCACTTGATTTTTTTCTTTCCCGCGGCTGCATGCATCTTCTTCTTCTTCTCGCGCCATGCTTCCCTGCTCAAGCCCTTTCCCTGCACCAGCCTTTCCCTGCCAAGGCCGTGCATGGCTTTCATCTTCTATATAAAGTGGGTGGCTTCTTCTTCATTAGCCAGCCTGGTCCTTCCACGAAAAAAGACCCAACACAGCAGCTCTCCAGGCCACCGTCCTCTCCTCCCTCTCCCTCCATATGCCGGCCCTCCTCCTCCGAGGAGACACCCGGCGGCAGGAGCCCTCACTGTGGTGCACACCACCACAGTGAGACCACCACCGCCCAGCTCTTCAAAGAGCCGGTGGGCGTGGTGGCTCTTCTCTCATTTTTTTTACGTTTCCAGCACCTTCAGCCATAGCCGCAAGCTTCAAGGTCTGAAGCTCGAAGCTCGGCGGCAGCAGCAGCAGCAGCCCTAGCCCATTCCGCCCAAGCCTGCAGGCCACGCTCGCCTCCGCGCATGCCTGCAGGCCTCTCCGCCTCCTGCTTTCTCCGCCCTGTCGCGCTCTCTTTCGCCCGCAATCGACCATTGCGCTCCTCTGCAACCGGTCGGCCAACCCTCACCGCGCACCCCAGCAACGCCCGCGTCACCCTCGCCATCCCCTGCGCACGCCAACTCCCTCCCTGCGTGCTCTGTCGCGAGCTTCTCCACGCCTGCAACCGGTCGGCGCAGACCGTCTTCCTCGCGCGCCAGCTTGCGCGCACCAGCCGCAAGCCGGCAGCACTCACACCACCTGCAGCTCCCGGTTGCGCGGCGCGGACGACCACTATAGCCACTGTTCACGCGAGCCTGCGCGACACTGTGGCTACAGTGGGGTGACTGGTGAGCTTCTCACTTTACCGGTCACCCGACGCGCCGCTACCGCCGTTCGCTCGTGCGCACGCCCGCCTGTGCGTCTCCGCCAGCGTCGCCCGCACCCGCCCGCGTACGTCTGCGTGTGCCAGCCCTCTCCCAGCGCCTGCCTTCGCCCGCTTCCTTCACCGCGTGCACCTGCGAGTGCCAGCGCCTGCTCTCCACGCAACGTGGTGCGCTGTGGCCTCCCCTGCGTGCGGCCACTCCCTCTAGCGCGCGCTTGTCTGCGTACATGCGCGCCTGCGCGCAAACTTGAACCATCAGACGACAACCCTGCAGCTTAAATGCCTTAACCGCTCCAGCCCTCACCTCTAGCAGCGCTCTCTTTCTCTCCCTCTCTCTCACAACACTCTCTCACTCTCTCTTTACCAACGCTCACACACACTTACACTAACACTTCCACACACCCACACACACCTATACACTATGATATACATATATATATGTATACATATATATATTGATATATATATACATATATATATATATATATATATATATATATATACTTATATTTATACATATAGTAGTACTTATATACTTATGTATTAGTATATATATATATATACTTATATATATATATATTTATACATATATCTATACATATATTAGTACTTATATAACTATGTATTAGTCTATATAAATACATACATACATATATGTATATATATATACACACACACCTACTTATATATACATCTATATATACATATATATATATATCTAGCTACATATATCTATATATACATATATTACTCTATACATATACATACATATATATTTACATCTATATAGTTATATACACATACTCATACCAATATATATATATATATAAATCTATACATATACTTATATATATATTTACATACCTATATATATATATATATATATGCATATATACATATATATATCTATATAACTATACATATATACATATACATACATATCTAGCTACATATACCTATATATACATATATTATTATATATATATACATACATACATATATATATATATATATATATATATATATACATATATCTATCTATACATATAGCTACATATATACATATACTTATATATATACATATATACATATATACATATATATACCTATTTATAACCATATATATATATATATATATGCACCAGTTGCTGATATTCCCCGATACACGCGAGCAAAAAAAGCATGTTCGCATTCATCTTCCACCATCCATCCTACACCTTACACGCGGCACTTCGTCCTGTTGGTTGCATCTTTCTAAACGACGACTGACTCGACATCGTGCTACACTTCATCTCCACCTCCACCCCCACCCCTTTATATGCATATTATATATCTATATATATATATACTATATTTACTTTACTTCTGTTTTGCTTTCCTGTTAGTAAAAAGATAAAAAATATATATAAAAGAAAAAAGATAATCCTTGACTTGCAGGTACTCCGTCTTGCGAATAGCAAGACCCGTTTTGAAACCCTGTTTTGGCTCAAAGCCAAGAACCCAATTTTGAGGGTGCGCCTCAAGGACAAAGATTACCTGAAAAAAATCTAAATAGAAAAACACCAAAAACACAATAAACGAACGAAAGAGACTCGTTATAGGAATGGCGTAGAAACTCAACTTGTAACCCCACTTCCCTGAGTTCAACCCTGGGCCTAAAAGTGACAAGATAAAATCAAGTAGGCCAGGTTAAAAATTTTGTAAAGAGATGGTTAGGTCCGATTTAGGTTAACCACTATACACACTTCAACGCTAAAATCATCATATTAACAGCCTATTCGGGTCTGACACCACCGATGCGCGAAGGACGCTCCAACTTTCCAAGCTCGAGGAAATTCGTCGAGATGCTTTTGAGAATAGTCGGCTATACAAAGAGGAAATGAAAGCCATCTACGATCGACTCATTTATAGAAAAACCTTCGAGCCTAATCAGCAAGTTTGGCTTTTTGATGCCCGTCTAAAACTCTTTCCAAGGAAGCTCAGGTCCAAGTGGACAGGACCATTTAGGGTGGTTAAGCCCTACTCCAAAGGGGCAGTTGAAATCGTTGATCCAAACACTGGGCACACTTTCACAGTCAATGGCCAGAGATTGAAACACTTCCTCACCCAGGTTCCCCCGAAGGAGGTTGTCGCCCTCATTGAGGGATGACACGAAGCATGGCCCAACTGGAGGCATTAAACTCAGCGCTTCCTGGGAGGCATTGAGGGATGACACGAAGCAGGCTGACTTGGTATTTTACTTCACTCAGGTAATATCTTTTTGACTCCTGTGCATCCATGTATTTGTCAATGAGGACATTGTCCAACTTAAGCATAGGGGGTGGTAAATTGCATGATTCTGAGTTCATTTAATCAGTCTGAATAGAATAAAATAAAATAAAATTGAAAAAAAAAATTGAATTTAGGAAGAAAAACTTAGGCATTAGAAATTTGTCAATAGGGGGAAATAATACGAAAAGAACCTGAACACTTAGACTTTTCAGGCCTTTAGGCTGAATCAACCATGGTGTCCGTTAAAATATAGATTTAGCTTCAAATCCTTGCAACCTTAATCTATTCTAATCCACCAACTAAATAAGGTGATAAGTACACGACTTATTAACTCACCCTCTAACTCAGAAAGACTTTTAGTCTAAGCATCTGCACACATCTTTTTCACAAACTCACTCCTCGGAGATTCTGACAGAAATTGGGTAGCTAATGAACCTTCTAGGGTGGTATGGGTAGCAAGTTGTCGTGGGTAACAGCCCATTGGCAGGTTATCTATAGCTCAGCCACGGGACCACCTTCTCCTTATTGCCTTTAGGTAAATTGGAGATAAGGAAAGCCACTTACCAAATAAAAAAAGAAGAAGAAGAAGAAGAGAAAAAGAGAACAAAATAAACCACACTTCACCGCACGAGTATGGCTGGCAAGTGATCGTGGGTAACAGCCCATTGGTCGGTTGTCTAGAACCCAGCTCAGTAAATGTACAAAAAGAACCAAAACACTTAAGGAAGAAGCAGGGAAGTAGAGCAAGCCGGGGAGATATACACTGGAAAAATTCTTGTGTTGACCTCAAGTAAAACAAACGTAGGGAGAAAACTACCAATCGAACAAATACACCTTCAGGCAAAACACTTCCTTTTTTGGTCACCTAGGGGTGTAAAAACCCGAAGTCTGTCTAAATTTCTGTTGAGTGAGTCTATCACGATCTTCACACCAGGATGCTTAGCACTTAGAGTTTTTTCTGAGTTTTGGGTTGGTTGGGTAGCCATAAAAAGTTGCCAACACACTCTTAACTCCAAAAATCCAAAAAGTAGAAAAGATGAAAAAAATATATATACACACCTCAAAGCAAGGATTTAGGCGATTCAGATTTTGGCAGACACTTGGGCACTGCTTAGTCTCTGTAGATCAGGATCTTAGTATATTTCCTCCTATTGACAGGTGATGAAATGTCCAAGTAATTACTTCTTAAATTCTGACTGGAAATAATGGCTAGAATAAACCTTGCTAGGGATTAGCAAGGTGTAAGTATGGGGGTATGATAACACTACATTTTACAATGTTAATTCTGCCAAAATGGGTCAATCTTAAAGGTAAAATGCACAGAAGACACAGGAATGGGAGCATTGCATACATCGCACATCAAGATTACTTATAGTACATTATTAATGGCCATGTATACAAGTGCATGTCAAAACAGGCCTCAGATGAGCGATCGGACCTCACGGACCGATCCAAAGAGACGAACGGAGTCCAACGGACTCGAGATCAACCAAATCCAACATCCGGAGCACCCACAATTGGCTCAAGAAGATCTGACCGTTGATATGATGATCAACGGTCAGAAAGCTGCCACATGTCGACATCGCTGCGCTCGTCGACCGCAGCATAACTCCACCGCCTCCACCAAAAGATGAATCTCAGCCGTTGATCGCGCTCCACGCCCGTACATCTCACCTCCTCCTCGTAACAATCCAGGCGCACAGCACAGCGGGTCGCGTGCCTTTCGCGAAGGTAGCGGCGGGCGTTCGAAACCTCGCGCGCTGCCAAAATTGCTGCTCACGCAGGTGCGACCGATTAAAGCCATAGATTCACGTGCGGAGGGCAACGATCGTGCCACACGGCGCTCCCTCGAACGCAGATGCCAGGCGCTCAAGATGACGCGTGCGATCCACGCCCGCGCTCACGCACGCTTGAGGCGCAATCCAAGCGCGCCCTTCGCGAGCTCTCAACCGTCCGATCTATGATCGTACGACCTACAACGCGCACACACGGATCGCGTGTAAAGAAGAACGGGCATGCATGTGAGACTGCCGGGTAGGGTGCTTCACTGACGTTTTGGGAAGGGTTTTAGTGACGTCCCGGACATCGCTAAAACCCCTTCTTCATTTGGAAAGACTTTCTTTCTATTTAAACCTCTTCCAACCACCCATGAAAGGCATTCAATTCATCTTGCAAGTGTTGTAACGCCCTCTTAGCCCCCTTTAGCCCCTCTTGTAGTCAACGGAGTCGACGAGCCATCGACGGAGCCTCTCTCCACCGTCGTGGCCGCCTCGTCGTCTCCCCTCTCTCTCTCTCTCTTTCTTTCCCTTTAATCTAGCTTTACTTCCTCTTTATTCAAGCATTTAGCTACTACTGTATTTGTAAAACTTGAATTGCATGTTTAATATAGTGTTGATGTTACTTTGAGCAATGGCTATGATTTAAAAGACTCTAACCCTACTCTCTCTCTCTCTTTCTCTCTCTCACTTGTTTTTCTACCATGTCTTCTTGCAAGCAAAAACTCATTATCTCCGTGACATAAAGTGACAAAGAAAATCCGATTTTTACGCCTCCTTGTGATCGACACTCGGACTCACACCTGTTTCTTCTTTTAAAACTGACACTGCGAGCACGAACTATGACAATCCTTTTAAACAAACACGTCTCTCGCGCGTCACCTATCATCAGGCCTTCCTTGACCTAAGTGTTTCCATCAATGTGATCCCTACTACAGTTGTTGAGGAACTTGGTTTGGGCAATTTGAAACCTGTTGATACAACCCTTCAATTGGCAGACCAATCTATTACTATACCTAGGGGTCTTCGGGAGAATGTGATTGTGAAGGTCAAAGACTTTCATTATCTAGTTGATTTTATGTTCCTTGACTTGGAAGTACCTGTAAACCTTAATCATGCCCTGATCATCTTAGGACCACCTTTCTTTGCCACTACTAAGGCTAAAATCAAATGTGATTTAGGGAAGTCAGAAATTACTTTAGGAAATCAAAGAATCAAATTTAAGGTTTTTAAGGCATCAAAGAGGAGTAAACTAAGCTGTGGTCGTATTGAAAAATTGGGGAGAATTGAGGAGTCTAGGTCCGTGCACATATTAAGGAAAAATCCAATAGTTAGTCACTGCCTACTCAGATCTAAGGTTGACTTGGTCAAATCAAATTGTGCTAAGCTGTGCCCGGCTGAGGATGTTAAATTCCGCACTTGTTAGTAGGAAACCCAATGTCTTATCACTTGTATATATATTTAGTTAGTTTTCTTATATATATGCATCTTAGTTAGTTTGCATATTTGAAGTATATCATGTCTACTTAGATATTTTCAGGTAATTTCTACCATTTTTATGTTTATAGCATACAACGAGGACATTACATGAAATAACCATGGGGGTGGATTTATAGTTTTGATTGAGTTATTTTTATACTAGTGTCCAAAATTATCGTAGTCTTTTGTGTCATGTGCTTTCGTCAATTATATTTTCCCCCTAAAAAAATTGGTGTTTTAGAGTTTGAGCTGTGAAAAATTGAAAATTTTTTATTTTGAGGATTTACCAATCTTAGGAAATATGCAAGGTCTTTTCACTTAGACTTTTTAGGTCCTTTTTTGACTTAATTATCTTGAGTATTTACTAAAATATGGATTTTTTTTCAAGTCATTGAAGATATTTGAAAAAGTCGAAGATTAAGTCAATGGGGTGATAGGTATTCGACTTATCTTCTCACTCTCTGGTTTAAAAAGTTTGAGAAGATTAATCTTTCCCTGCTTGCACAAACACATTGACTCATGTCTTGGTCGACCTACCATTGAAATCTTAGTCAATAGGATCTAGATTGAGGTATGGCTAACATGTTGTAAAGTGAGAGCCTCCCCATTATCGGATGTCCAAATCCCAATCTTGCGTCCATAGTTTTCGTGCCCTTATTTAGGCGGTGTTCTTAAACGGATGGAGAGCCACTCACCTAGAAAAATGAGTTGGAGTAAACAAAAAGTAGATCAATAAATTTCGCACCTCAGTATAAATGGGTGCCGTATCCAAATAAAACACCTCGTTACATATGGGTGTTACCTCATTAGAAAAAAAAAATGAAGAGAAGCTTAGGAAAAGAATCTAGGGTTCAGCTGAGGAAATATATGCCTAGAGTGTTGATCTCGGGATATAAACCAATGAGGAGAAAGCTGTCAATTCTTAGTAAGGCAAATCCGAAAACATAGGCCAATAGAGTTGTGTGGCGGTCTTAGTACAGTTGAAAACTCGAAGTTCAATAAGGTTTCCCATTTGACAAGTCATTTATCTATTTGCACACAAAGGCTTAAAATTCAAGTTCAATTCAAATGTTGGGTGAGTTGACAGAGTCATAAAACATTGCTCTTAAGACCAAAGTGCTAGGCTAATAGAGTCTTTGATTTGACTTAGACGGTCTGTATATGAGTTGGTGTTTTAGAACTGCTGAGTCTTTGATGTTAATATTTTGTGTATGTTTCCTTTATTTTGGAGAAAAATCAAGATTGATGATTTCAATTTGATTTAGCTCAACTTACAAATTAGTTTCCCGTGTAAATTTATTTTTCTGAAAGATTTTCGCTTAGTGTTTTGCTCGAGGACTACGTAAATATAGGCATGGGGGTATGATATTTCTATATTTATTAACATTAATTATGCTTAACTAATCCTAGTTTGAGGGTGAATTAGGTAAGAAAGCATTTAGTTAGGTTAGATTAGTCATTTAAGTGCATTTTGTAAATATTGCATTCTTTTGAATTTGTATGCAATTTTTTCCTAGTCTATATATGGTACCTTGATGTTTTTATTGTAATATGTGCAAGTACCAAGTTTGGAGCAATTTGGAGCCTTGTAGATTGGGGATTTAAAGTTGAGCTCATTTACACATGTGAACCCTAGCCTAATTAACCTTAGATCTATCCCAATTAGGAACCCAATTTTTCGTAACTCAAGACCCACTTACCAAGCCTAATTTTGCTCCTTAGGTATTTAGCCATGAGCCTAATTAACTAACCAATTTGACTGGCTAGCCTAATTGATTTTATAAACTCATTAGTCAAGCCCAACCTATTCCTATATCCTAACCTAACAAACCTTATTTAGCCATCCCTTTTATCCTTTAATAAATATAATTTTATTCACCACTAAATCTAAACCCCAGGGTCCTAAATTAACTACCTAAATACTTATCTTAAAATCCTAAATAAAATCATATTCCTAATCTCAAAATTCATAATAGCTTGACACATCCTTTGTATTTTGGCCATAACTTTTTCATCTTAAATTCAAATTGAATGATTTAAGTTGCATTTGGCTACAAGTTTGCTTCTATGTGCAATTTGAAAATTGGAACAAAATAAGGCCCAAAGATCGAGACAAGTGATGACAATCCTATAAAGCTATTGCAACACCCTCCAACCTAAACCTTCTTTAATCTCCACCCTCCATCATCCTACCATTAAATCCTATCCCTCCATTAAAAGCATAGGAAACTCTATAAACAGGAGCCTACCCCCTCCCGTCCCTTCATTAAGTTCCTTAGCATTAGAATAATACATCATCTCCTCACCACCTTCTACATCTGAAGTCCACGCCTAAACTCTGCTGCATCTTCCCGGTGGCTATCCTCCTCATCCTTTAGACATCTGCTTCATCCTCATCTCCATCTTCAAGGCAATTGCATCAACGAACAAAGCTCCACCTCTCCTTGTTCTTTGTTCGCACGGCTAGATCATGTTTTAACAGATATCTTGTTGTAATATAGATGAACTCTCCGCGAAAACAAATAAAAATTTATAACTCGAAAATCAAAGTATCCGAGGTCGAACACAGGGAGCAATCTGAGTATTCCAAAACTTGAGAACACAACTTTTTAAATAAAAAGAAATGACTAGTTCAATAGAAGTGACAGGATAATGTTATGGAAAGAAATTGCTCAAAAAGAATTGGACGTCTGATATTGCATCAGACGTCTTAAAATTATCTCTTAGATTCTTTTCTTCTATTTGTGATTTGCTCTGCTGCAGCTATGGTTTCTCATTTTCTTTTTCTTCCTTAGCCGCTCCTGCTCCTTTTCTTTTCCCTTCTCTTCCTGATTCTCTTCCTGTGGCTAAGTCCTGGCTTTGCCTCTTCTTAGGTTGCCTTCTTCTTTTTCTTCCTCTTCTTCCTTTGCTTTCTTGCTTCTCCTCTTTGTCTGCCCCCTGATCTCTCTCTTCTTCTTTCTCTTGGTCCACCGCACCTCTGCTACAGGGTGTCCTTCTTCTTCTTCTTCACTTGTAGCAGCTAAGTCCCTGCTTCCTTCTCTTGCTGCTTCTTCCTTACCGTCGTCTTCCTGCACAAGCACCACGCAACAAAACCTTTCCCCTACCCTTCCTGCACGTCTCTCTCTCTCTGAATCTCTCTTCGGTACGCTCTCCTAGAGCCGGGTAATCGGGTCGGGTCGCGCGCCTGGGTCCAGGCGCATTGGCGTGGGCGTGGTGCGCGAGGAGTGCATAGGAGGATAGTCATTTCGGGTTACCAGGTTCGCGGGATGAAATCGTAGACGAGGCGTGTATAGGTGAGGAGGGACCTCACCCTAGTGATTTGGAAGCAAAGAGACAATATCACAAAATCAATTTATTTCACGCACCTCACTTACAGGCTCACGAGGTAGGACAAATGTTCCACCCATTGTTGCTCTCACCTCGCAGGAGATCTTCCGTCCAATTGCAGCAGCTGCAGGCCTCGCAGCGCCAAATGCTTGGACAACTGGATGCGCGAGACTTCCCTGAACCTGCTGGACTTGGGACCCTGAAGCACTTCAACAGGGAGCGAGCTTTCAACCTCCTCGAGTCGTTGCTAATGGCAGCTGGAGCTTAGATCCTGCACGACACAAAAAGGAGCTTGCAACTCTATCAGACCACAAGAGGACCTTCGCCGTGTCACGACGAAGCTGAGGCGATCGGTGGCAGGCCGCGGGGCGGCCTAAGCGTGCGTGCCTAGGTCGCTCTGTGGGCAGAGTTATGGGTTAGGTCGGGGGAAGCGTGGAGTGCATGTGGAGTCTTGTGGATGGGTGGAAGGTGTTCAGTGGAGTGTGGCGGAGGTTGTGAGGTGGGTGGCGAGACGTGTAGGGCTGCGGAGTGATGGAAGCGTCTCGCCGGAGGGTGGCCGGAGATGGGGAAGATGTAGGCAGACAATGGTGGTCGAGGGGTGTTGTGTGAAATAGAATGAGGAAAATTAAAGAGTGGAAGACGAAGAGCTTATCTGGATTATTGGGAGCGAAGGGGGGGCAGCGGAGAGAGACGGCTTGTTTGTGCCATCGTCGGAGAAGACAACCCTGAGGGAGATAACGGCGACGAGGAGGACAGGAAGGTGTGTGCTAGTGCGGCACGACATGGGAGGACGAGGGGGGGTGAACCCTGCTGCTGGTATGGCAGCAGAGCGACGAGAGGGAGGAGGAAGAATCGCCGGAGCTTGCGGGCTACTTGGCCGAAGAGAGGGGAGATGAAATTTGGGGGATTCTGCGGCCATTAATGGTGGAGGGACCTTTTTGTAAGAGTGGCGAGGAAGATAGGGGGGTATGCGTAATGGTTTTCAAAAGATGGGGGCCAAAATGTAATTGGGTGTACTAATTAGCAAAGTAGGTCAAGAAGACCTCCCCTTAGGTCCAAATTTTGGTACAAACCTAATTTAGACCTAAGGAATCCAATGGTGAAGTTGGATTTTAGGTTTGAACACGTTTGTCTGGACTTTTTGCATAAAAACTCAAATTAGGTTAATTGATGAGCTAGGACCCCAATCTAGGTCAAACTAGGTTCCAAAGGCCAAATTGAATGCTCTAAACCCTAGGGGATATTTTTCCATGAATTTTAGAGGGTTTACTTGATTTTTATCCTGACCAGAACCTTGTTGAATTAAGCAGGTCTATTTTAGGGTTACAAGATGTCATTTAATTCCTGGTTTGCACATAAATACATTTCCAATTGAACCAACCCACTTTTTATCTTATTCAGACAATTTAACCAATGTTTTGCCTCTGAGAAATCCCGTTTATGTACTGCAATGGTAAAATTACAGTTTTAGCCCTTATTTCATGTTTTCTTCTCAGAACACTTATTCCTTAAATTAAGCCCTTCTCTAGGTTATGTAGGAGCTTTTATTCACTTTCTTAGGTCAAAATGAGCTAGTTAGGGATCATGATGAGGTTTTCATCATTCTTCTAATTTTCTACTTGTACTTCTAGTTGAATTTCTTGTTCTAGTTTTAATTCTAGTCGTAGTGATAATATTTCTATCTCTAATAAAGTTTATTTTCAATCTATCTTATATGCAAGTCCTTGTTCTCACCCCCCTTCTCTATTCTCCTACTTGATTTGTTTTCCTTCTTCTCATCTCTATCTATATAATCAAAAATACGAAAAAAATTAGTTAGTTAGGATTTTATATTTGTTTCATGTTTTCTGCAATTAGTTTCATTCTACACCTCCCCATTTCGACTTGGGACTCGCTAAAGTTTCAGTATTTTATTTCTGTTTCAAAAATCACGCTGCAACAAACACCCTTTTTATACTTTGTGGATTCGTGGGATTAGGGGATGATTTATAGTATAACCATTGCCAAAAATTCATTATGCTTAGTGCGATCGACCTCTATTCTCTTCCCTTCCCCTTTGCCTTCCTCTTCCATTACCTTCTCCTCGCAACAACCTCAACTGCTTACCGTCGACCGATTGCTATCGACCTCGTTGCCTTCTCGATGGTGTTGTATGCTCCTCACAAAGGTGTTCTCCCTCTCCTCTCCCCCTCCAAACCCTTGTGCACCCATGTTTGCACAGCAAAAATATACCAGTAAATATGCCATCTTGTGTTATTTCCTAGCACTGCCATTGCATCTTATGTAGCCGTCATTGCATTTGTAAATAGACACCTGCATGCATTTATAAAGAGGGGAGGAGAGTGTGAAAAATTGGCCATCTATTAATTAACATCTTTCTCAAGTGCGGCATTGCAATTTCACCATTTTCATTTTTTATTTACTTTGGATTTTTCTCTCTCGCACGGCTGCAGGGCATGTGGCATGCGCGCCTCTCCTCCTATCAACAGCATGGCAGGGTGTGCGCTGCCAGCAGCATGGTTGTGGCATGCCCTCTCCTCTTTATAATGCCGTGCTCTATCCCTTATGCGGGCATGCACTTTCATACACCTGCAGAGACTTTCAGATCCACCGTCACCCTGGGCCAACCTCCTCCCATCTCCCTCTCCGTACACAGTACCTCTTCTCACTGAGAAGAGGCACATCGTGGGCAGGAGAAAACCCACAGTGGTCTCACACCACCACTGTGAGTTCCACCACCACCCAGCTCTTTCGTGAGCAGGTGGGCGTGGTGGATTCCCCTTTTGTTTTTGCTGTCGTTCGTCTTCTCCGCCATTGCCAGAGCTTCAAGCTCGCAAGCTCAGAAGCTCTAGCAGCACCGCACGCCTGCTTGCAGCTCTGCCGGCCACCGCGTGTGCGAATGCAAGACGTGCACAGGCTTTTTCAGCGCGCGCAGGCACTCCACAGCGTGGCCACGCACATAGAACCGGCCGCTACCGGTCCCCCGCTCCGCGCAGCACTGTAGCTACTGTTCATGCCTCTCAGCGCGACACAATAGCCACTGGCTCGTTTCTCACTTAGCCGGTGGCTTCGCGCTCTCTCTCCTCACCCGCTACCCGCGCCAGCCGGTCATGCGCCCATCTGTGCCTCACCCGCCCGCAGCCCTACGCGCTGCGCTCACCCGCAACCATCCGCGCACGAAGAGAGCGCAGGCGCTTCCCAGCGCACTGCACGCGCTCGCTCTCTTGCGCCCGCGCACCTGCGCCTTCAAGTTTCAGGGTAGCACAGCAGACGGCTTATCTGCTACGCTCCCCTCCTCCGCCAACATACACACACACACTTGTACACACACACTCGTACACTCACACACACACCCGTACACACTCACACACACCCTTATACACTCACACACACACACACACACATATATATCCACTCACATATATACATAAATATATATATATATATATACATACATATACATCCACCTACCCATATCCATATATCCACCTTACCATCCATACTCCCGTGCACTCATCCCTCCACCGCGCATCATATCGCAGGAATATTCGCATCAGTTGCTGATATTCCCCGATATCCGCATAAAGCAAGCGCTTCCAACACATCCGCTCACACTTCATGCGGCACTCAGTCTTGTTGGTTGCGTCATACTAGACATGGACCAACTTGTCATTGTGCTACATTCCATTTCCACTTCCACCTCCACTCCTATATATAATATATAAGTATATACATATATATATTTATTTCGTATCTACTATATATCTATACATATATTAAGCTGAGTATTTCTTTCTTTTCTAGCAACCTACCTTGTTTTCATTTATCTTTTATTTCTTGCGATTAAAAAGATAAAAAAAAGAGCAAAAGAGAAAAGATAATTCTTGTCTTGCAGGTACTTGATCTTGCGAATAACAAGATCAATTTCTGAGAACCCTAAGTTGGATACAAGCCAAGAACTATTTGGCTCAAGATCAAGGACTTGATTTTGAGGGTGTACCTCAAGGACAACATTATCAACAACAAAAATCTTAAAAAATAGAAAAAACCAAAAACATAATAAATGCAAGGAAGGGATACGTTTTAGGAAAGGCGTAGAAACTCCTTGACCTTCAAATTCCCGCCTCCCTGAGATCAACCCTGGGCCCAAAAGCGACCAAGATAAAATCAAGTAGGCCACGTTAAAAATTTTGCGAAGTTGGTTAAACTCGATTTAGGTTAAATCACTACAATAACTTCAACGATAATATCACCATATTAACAAAACCTATTTGAGTCTCACCAAGCTTTTTCTGGCGCTGTTGCTGGGGAGGCACAAATTGAGGTAAATTTCTACTCCCATTCCATTGATTTTCTCTTCTCACACCCTTCTCTTCACGGGTGTTTTGTTTGCATGTGCGCAGGTAAACAGGTTGCAAGGAGGAGACAAGCAAAGGAGGTCGGAAACGTGGACAAATCCAAGGTGGGAGCGAGAGCGTGAAGTCGCCGACGCCGCATTGGAGCTTCGCCCACGCTACTGAAGAAGTAGGTGTCTCTCTCTTAGTAACTTAGGTTAACTTGTCACCTAAAAAGAAAAAAACCTAAAAACACTTCTTGGGAATTTCTTGGGGCAAGTGGATTAAAAATCAGTTGTTGACTGTTTGCTATCACCCCCACCGCCCCTTGATTTCCCGCAAAACTTCGCATAATGAAAATCCAAGAATCTTGATTCTTGGATCCTTCATTGTGTGAAGGTTTCCTTGAGGCAAGTTAAAATAGATTGATTGCCATCCTTCCTTGCCTCATTTATTCACATTTCGGGATCACATTTTTGGTGGGGAGACTTGGAATTGAGTTGATTCCAACCCCACCATGACCTTTCAAATGCCTTAGATTTGATCCCGAATATTTCAACCCCAACATTTTAATTTTCTTTACATTATCTTGTGGTTGAGCCCTGTGTGGAACATCATTTTGGTGATTGGGAGCACTTGAATTGAAATGCTTTGGCTCCCTTTCACATTAACTTAAAATAAACTCGTGCATCCATACATAGAAATTTCCATCTAGGGAAGCCCATTGCATTTTTAGCATGCATTAACTAATTCACATTGAAGAAGGGTTTGTTGAGCATAAAAGAAATTATGTTTTCTCAAAACTTGGAGATTCGTTGAATTGGTAACTCAGTGGAATCCTAAAATCCATACTACTTAAGGCTGAAATTCTAAAAGCCATTCACCATCTAAAGCTCCAATTCGGGGAGATTTCCTCGTTGCATGCTTAATTTACACACTCTTAAAATCAACGCACTTAGGCATTACCCGTATACAACACCCTTTACATTCCTGGAGCACTTGATCCGAAGCCTCTAAATTAAAACTTGTACCAACTTTACCCCTATTAAGGATTGGTGTTCTAACTACCTACGTGTAGCACCTACGTGCTGGTGTGGGTTCCCGCGTGCTATTGGGTGTCTAAGACTGGGGAAAACGGCCTTTCAATCTGGCTCGGTGGTTCCGCGGTGCTCTCATTTGGTTCCGTAGGTTGCGATAGTCGATAACTTAGATCTTTAGGTCTAAAGGCACATTGTAGAGGTTAGGAAATTAATTGCTTTGATTTGTCATCAAGTGTACCCTTACGGCGTCATTTCTCTCATCCCCTTTTCCCTTCTTATCTCCCCAATTCTTCCTACGGTAGTGCATGTTTGGGAGGAGGTCACAAAACCCTGAATTGTTTGAATTGTCTGATAATTGTAGAAGGATAGAAACTGATTTGTCATCCTCCTCCACAAACATGGCTGCACGCCCACCCCCAAATCCTGAGGGAGGAAACCGCCCCCCTCAAATCCCACCAGGTAGTGGTGGAGCCGTAGACCCCATAACCCGCCTCCAAGCCCAAATGGAAATGTATAATGAGAAAATTGAAGCCATTAGGGAAACCTTGGAGGAAATGCAGAACCCTCCCGAATGGGAGGAGCCTAGGTCTCTTAGCTCTTATCAAAATCCCACTGCTACAAAGACCATAGGGCAAATTCGGGTCCATATGGGTGGGGACGATTTTGAACTAAAACCTAATGTCATTGGCCTGATTAACTTTCACTTCCATGGTCTTGCAGGTAAAGATCCCTTTCTCCATTTGGAAGACTTAACCCGATTAGCTGAAACTGTTAAACCAAGAAACGTTGGGTTATCAATTGTCCTCATGAAAATATTCCCATTTTTGTTGCGGGATAAAGCATCGCAATGGTTGCGCACCCTTGGGAGAACCATCCATTCTTGGGAAGAGATGCGAATAGCATTTCTCAAGAAATTCTTCCCAATCGGGCGAACCAATGCGCTTCACCAGGCTGTAACTTCTTTCACGCAACAAAACGGCGAGCAGTTTCATGAGGCTTGGGAAAGGTATAATGACCTCCTCTAGAAATGTCCACACCACGGTCTGCCTAAGTGGCATATAGCCCAAATCTTCTATTATGGGCTAAATGAAACTTTGAAGCAGATTGTAGACGCTTCCTGCGGAGGGTATTTCATGAATAAAGATGAGAATGGAACATTGGAATTATTTGAGAACATGAGTGAAAATTCAATAAACAATGCCTCCATTGTTGCCTTTAATCGTACCAACCTGCCCGCAATGTTCACGAAATTGACACGGGACCCTCCCATTCATCCACAGATCTTAACCTTATTACACAGAAATTGGATGAAGTCTCCATCGTGCACAAGAAGCTGGATGAGCTTTTGGCCAATCCCGCCCGCTCTATGGCAAACACCTCCACCTCATCACTCCGTCACAACCCTAATCCTTCCAATGCCAGGATTATTCCTAGAAACCCTGCAAGACCATCCTTACCGAGTGTCGCGCCAAATAATTCGGTAAGTCATGTGGACCTGGCTTCTGCAAGCCAGTATTTCGACACGGAGGACCAAGCCTCCTGTGCTCGGATGCATATATACATGCAGACTCGTCTTCTGGCTTGGAAGACGCTTGTGCCCTGGGGAACAACCCATTCTCTGCTACTTATAACCCAGGGTGGCGAAATCATTCTAACTTCGCATGGTCCAGTAACCCGTAGCGCCAAAACCCCGCTAGTAGGCCAATGCGATCGTCCACACCCGTCATCCTAAGGGCCCGGTCTAATCCTGTGGCAAATCCGCCATCAGGTCCTTGCATACCTCAAACTGAACACGCATCAAGTCCTCTTGATAAACTGATGTGAATGGCGACAGAAATGTCTAAGCACCATGAAGAAAACATGACCCCTCTTCAGCACCAATTGGCACAGCAGAATGCTGAGATCAGTCAACTACGCATGACGACTCGATCTCAGAGCACTCTTCTAGCCCAACCTGTTCGCAACCCATGAAATTTTGTACCCTGTGGTCCTCATCCATAGGTACGTCCTTCTCAGGGGCAGGTTCATCAGATTCTGCAAGCTCTGATCATTCCACCGGGATTTCAGGCTAATCCTACAATAGCACCTCACCCTTATGTCCCTATTGCGAACCCTCCTCCACCTTATGATCCCACTGAACCCACGACGTCCAATGCGATTACTACGAGGAGCGGTAAGCAAACCGTTGATCCGCCTCAACCTAATCTTGGCCCATCTTTTTCATCGCCCTCTCATTCGGGATGCGCACCGCATTCTCGTGAGGACAATACCCCTAAACTAGTGCCAGAATCAGCCCCATTCCCTGAGGCTCTACTGAGGGAGCCAAAAGGCAGGAAAAAGGTTATGCAGGCCTTTGATAACCTGCGTAATTTATTCAGGGATGTTGAAATCAAGGTACCCCTGTTGGAGGCTATCAACCATATACCAACTGTCACCCGATTTTTCAAAGACTACACTACACCTAGGCGACAGTCAAAGAAAACAAAGAATATGGTGGTCCTCTCGCCTCATGCGAGTTGTGCTATACTGTCAAATCTCCCACCGAAGCAGAAATATCCGGGCACATCGCTTATTTCTTGTATCATCCAAGGCTGCAATTTTAACCGTGCTCTACTTGATCTAGGATCTTCCATCAAACTTATGCCAACCATCATGCTCGAGAAATTTGCCCTAGGAAATCTGAAACCCACCCCTGTCACGTTGTAGTTGGTAGATCGTTCTGTCAAAATACCGAAGGGTGTGGTGGAAGACGTGGTGGTTAGGGTCAACAGTCTCTATTTTCTTATTGACTTTCTTGTTTTGGATATGGAAGTTCCTAGCTCAATTTCCGATTGTCCGATCATCCTTGGTCGACCTTTCTTGGCCACAGCCCGTGCCCATATCAACTGTGAGTCGAGATGCATTGAGATTGTCGTTGGCTCAGAGAAGCTAAAGCTAAACATCTTCAAGGCAGCCAAGAATTTTGATTGCGATTGCATCGAGGATGACACGTCTGACGAGGACATGGTCGTCAGTGCATGTATCGGACTTATAGGAACCTATTCTAACTGCTGTAGATTGCCCCTGAACACAGACCATCGCCTGACTAGCACATATGGTGACGTTCCCCCATCCCCGCCCTCACCCGTACCTTCTCCTGACCAGACTTCTAACGAGGTTTTCTCCGCTTCCCATACCCCGTGGTCTGAGTCATATTCGGGCTACTCACCGCCTGTCAACCCTCTTGAAGACCGGATTTCCCTTTCTTTCCCGCCAAATCAGGCGAAAATGCGACTCCACACTGGGACCTTGAGCCTGCATACTGATCACTGGGGCTATCCCTTTTTGGATCCATCAATCCAAGATGCCCCTCTTTTTGGCCAATCTGAGGGCCAACTTCTTCCCCCTGCCTTTCTTTCTTTTGATCCGCTTGGGACACTCTTGTCCCAAGAAATGCCAGATCTTTCACCATCCACTCCCGAGCTGAAAGAGCTGCCTGACACGCTTAAGTATGTTTTCTTGGGACCAAATGAAATGCTCCCCGTAATCATTAGTTCAAAATTGACCAGGGAGCTAGAGTGCAAACTAACAAAGGTCCTTATGGAACATAAGGCAGCCATTGGATGGTCCTTATCTGACTTAACTGGCATTAGCCCCTCCTACTGCACTCACCGTATATATACGGAGTAGGAGGCTCGACCTTCCCGCGAGATGCAGCGACGTCTCAACCCTAACATGCGGGAGGTCATTAAAAAGGAAATCATTAAGTGGCTTGATGCGGGTATAATCTACCCGATCAGCGATTGCCCCTGGGTGAGCCCGATTCAAGTCGTGCCCAAAAAGGCGGGACTCACCATCCATATCAATGACAGGGGCGAATCCATCCCTACACGCACTCCTACATCTTGGAGAGTGTATGTAGACTATAGGAAACTGAATGCTGCAACTAAGAAAGATCACTTTCCGCTACCTTTTATTGACCAAATCCTGGAGCGGTTAGCGGGAAATAAAATTTTTTCTTTCTTAGATGGATTCCATAGATATAACCAGGTGGCAATCAACCCCCGGGACCAAGAGAAATCCACCTTTACCTACCCCTTCGGCACCTTCACATTTAGAAGGATGCCTTTTGGACTTTGTAACGCGCCAGCAACTTTCCAAAGATGTATGCTGGCGATATTCCATGACATGGTGGGTGACTTTCTTGAGGTCTTCATGGATGACTTTTCGGTCTTCGGACCTTCATTTGATGATTGCCTTGCCAACTTGACCCGTATCCTTTGGAGATGTATTGATGTGAATCTCGTGCTTTCTTGGGAAAAAAGTAATTTTATGGTACACGAGGGAATTGTTCTCGGGCATATCATCTCCGATAGGGGTATTGAGGTTGACAGAGCTAAGCTTGATGTGATTGCTGATTTTTCTATGCCTGGCTCTGTCAAGCAAATCCGCTCCTTCTTAGGACACGTCGGTTTCTATAGGAGATTCATCAAAGACTTCTCCAAGATTTCTAGACCTTTAACTCATCTCCTATCGACCAACGTACCCTTTGATATGGGCCCCGACTACATACGAGCATTCACGCAGCTACATGATGCTGTCACCAAGGCCCCTATTCTCCGGCCGCCTGATTGGTCCCTCAACTTTGAACTCATGTGTGACGCTTCTGACCTTTTATCGGAGCCATCCTAGGACAAAGACGCGATAGACACCTCTTCGTGGTGTACTACGCCAGTAAGACGTTGGATGAAGCCCAACGTAATTATACAACCACTGAGAAAGAACTATCGGTGGTCGTCTTTGGGCTGGAGAAATTCCGCTCCTACCTTATGGGCTTGCATGTTATTATATTCACTGACCACGCGACCATTCGCCATCTCATGCATAAGAAGGATGCCAAGCCTAGACTGATTCGTTGGATCCTTCGACTCCAAGAATTTGACCTTGAGATCCGCGATAAGGGCGGAGCCCAGAATGTTGTTGCTGATCATCTCTCGAGACTGGACCTGACCACATTGGACTTATCCCGCCGATTAATGAGGTTTTTCCCGATGAGCACCTATTGGCAAATAATATGGCAAGTGGACCTTGGTATGTCGACATTGCCAATTACCTTGCTTCTGGTTCCCTTCCACGTGGCTAGCCTAAAAACCAGCGCAAGTGTTTCATCGCAGAAGCAAAGTACTATTTCTAGGATAATCCACTATTTTTCGAATAGGTGCCAACCAGATCATCCGTTGCTGTATTCTTGACAGCGAATTCCCTAGTGTGCTATCTTCTGCCATGATCAGGCCTGCGAAAGCCATTTCTCTAGGGGAAAAACTGCAACCAAGGTGTTGCAGTGTGGTTTCTTTTGGCCCTTCCTGCCCCAGGATGCACACAATTATGCTAAACATTACACTAGGTGCCAGTCGTTAGGGTCAATGTCATGTCGTGACATGATGCCCTTGCAACCAATCCTGGCTGCTTAAATCTTTGACATTTGGGGAATCGATTTCATGGGTCTCTTTCCTCCTTCCAACAGCTTTGAGTACATCCTTGTTGCTGTTGATTATGTTTCGAAATGAATCAAGGCTATTCCCACATGCCATGCTAACCATGTCATATCTACTCGATTTGTCAAAGATCACATTTTTGCATGCTTTGGCGAGCCATTATCTCTGATGGAGGAAGTCATTTTACCCATGCTTCTTTTCGGGCACTTTTGAGGAAATATGGAGTTCACTATCGTATCGCATCTCCGTATCATCCTCAGATGAACGGCCAGACTGAGGTGTCAAACCTGCAAATCAAGCAAATTCTCCAGAAAATGGTTCGGCCTGATCGTAAGGATTGGTCCGACAAGCTGATTGACGCACTTTGGGCGTATCGGACCGCCTTCAAGGCTCCCCTTGGTACGTCTCCTTATAGAATCGTTTACGGGAAGCCTTATCACTTGCCCGTTGAGCTGGAGCACCGTGCTTATTGGGCAGTTCGCTAATGTAACCTCGACTCAGACCTGTGTGGTCGAGAAAGGAAACTCCGACTCCAAGAGCTGCAAGAGCTCCGTCGTGAAGCCTATGATTCTGCCTTAACTTTCAAGCAACGTACTAAGGCCTTTCACAACAACCGAATTCGACGGAAGGAATTTGAGCCATCTCAGCAAGTTTGGCTTTACAATTCCCGGCTCAAATTCTTTCTAAGGAAATTGAAATCCAAATGGACTGGTCCCTACTTGGTCTTGAGACCATTTCCCAACGGGGCCGTTGAAATTGAAGATCCCAAATCTAGGCAAAAATTTACAGTTAATGGGCAGCGGTTAAAACCCTATCTTACTCATGAACCTGCCCTCGTTGGTGAAACTGTTGCCCTGCTGAAGGGTAACTAACTTTGTGCCTCACTTTGAGTCCAGCTGGGGACGTTAAATTCAGCGCTCGTTGGGAGGCACCCTAGCAACACTCCTCCACTATCACTTACGCAATTCCATGTCACTTCACTTCGCACTTCGTCACTTTTCACTTCACCACCCACCATCCACCCACCCTACCACCCTGCTATATACATTGCACGTCAGCTCTCGTTCCCTAATCCTTGGACCTTGCTTTACCCTGCATGCATATGAGGACATAGCATCATTTGGCATGGGGGGGTGAATAGCATCCATAGGATCTGAGTATTATATGATATCATGCAGCTTCCATTATACATATCCATCTATAAATATATACATAGCATATTTTAAAAAAAAAAAAAGGTATTTAGCAATGATCTGAAGCCTAAAACAAAAATACAATAAGTGTTTATGGATATTCAACCGCAGTTTTGAAGACTTTCCAGGCCAAAGAAGCTTGATTCGCTCAGGCTTGGCTTAATTAACTTGAGCATTGATAAGATAGATCGGAATCTCTCCTAACTAAGGTCGTATTCTTGTACCTAAGTCACCAGTACAAGATTCGTTGGTTTGCTTCTACTTGAGAGTCTAAGTAATCTTGATTCACACTACACATATCAAGAAAGATCAGGTGAACATAAGATCCAACCCTAGTGTTCATTAGGGAAGGTGGAGTCCTTACCTGTGCGTGCAAGTAGACTTTTTATCCCAGACTTTAGTCCTGTGTCTAGGAGAAATTCTATCCACCAAAAAGGTACTCTCTCACCAAAAATGTGTGCTCCCCCAAATAAAGTTGTAAGAGATATACTGAAACTTATTTCAAAAAAAAAAAATAGAGAGAGAAAATCTTACAAATAAGTCAGTATATCTTTCAAATGTTTGTAAATTCTTCTCCCCAAAAAGTTTTTCAGGGCACGTTACAAATACCCTGTTTCTACCATAAATTCATTGAGCCACAAAAGTAATAAAATGGGGGTTGAGTTTTCCATCATCTTTTTAAGGGTCAATCCGAAGACATGAGCTGAAACTGGAACCAACTTGCACTTAAAAATTCGTGAAACCCTGGGCCTGAGCCTTAATGTTCATCTGGTCAGTCTTGATCCTTCACTATGCACAAACCATAATCTCTTGAGCTTTTGAGTACGGCAAAACCCTCTGAGTCCTGGAAATCGTACTTAAGGTTTAAATATCAAGAGTCCAAGTTAGTCGATAGATGGTCTATGTCATGTAAGACCTAAAGTACTGGTAGTCTTCTCTGCAATTGGTTCTCACAATATCCAACAGATAAACACACCCTTGTCGCCTCTGAAGAAAATCTTCAGCTTAAGATCATTTCTAAATACAATACAAAATATTTTACTAGGGACTAGCAAAAGATAGGCATGGGGGTATGTTTGCATAGAAAAAATATACCAGTAAATATGCCACCTTGTGCTATTTCCTAGCACTGCCATTGCATCTTATGTAGCCGTCATTGCATTTATAAATAGACACCTGCATGCATTTATAAAGAGGGGAGGAGAGTGTGAATAATTGGAAATCTATTAATTAACATCTCTCTCAAGTGCGGCATTGCAATTTCACCATTTTCATTTTTTTATTTACTTTGAATTTTTCTCTCTCGCACGGCTGCAGGGCATGGGGCATGCGCGCCTCTCCTCCTGCCAACAGCATGGCAGGGTGTGCACTGCCAGTAGCATGGCTGTGGCATGCCCTCTCCTCTTTATAATGCCGTGCTCTCTCCCTTGTGCGGGCATGCACTTTCATACACCTGCAGAGACCTTCAGATCCACCGTCACCTTGGCCCAACCTCCTCCCCTCTCCCTCTCCATACACAGTACCTCTTCTCACTGAGAAGATGCACACCGTGGGCAGGAGAAAACCCATAGTGGTCTCACACCACCACTGTGAGTTCCACCACCGCCAAGCTCTTTTGTGAGCAGGTGGGCGTGGTGGATTCCTCTTTTGCTTTTGCTGCCGTTCGTCTTCTCTGCCATTGCCAGAGCTTCAAGCTCGTAAGCTCAGAAGCTCTAGTAGCACTGCATGCCTACCTGCAACTCCGCCGACCACTGCACTTGCACCTGCAAGACGTGCACAGCCTTTTTCCACGTGTGCAGGCGCTCCACAGCACGCCTGCGCACGCAGAACCGGCTGCTACCAGTCGCCCACTTTGTGCGGCACTGTAGCTACTGTTCACGCCTCTCAGCACGACACTGTAGCCACCGGCTCGTTTCTCACTTAGCCGGTGGCTTCGTGCTCTCTCTCCTCACCCGTTACCTGCGCCAGCCGGTCACGCGCCCGTCTGCGCCTCACCCGCCCGTAGCCCTGCGCGCTGCGCTTCCCCGCAACCGTCCGCGCACGAAGAGAGCGCAGGCACTTTCTAGCGCACCGCGTGCGCTCGCTCTCTTGCGCCCGCGCACCTGCACCTTCAGACGTCGGGGTAACGCAGCAGACGGCTTATCTGCTACGCTCCCCTCCTCCGCCAGCATGCACACACACACACTCGTACACTCACACACACTCACACACACCCTTATACACTCACACATACACACACACAGATATACATATATCCACTCACATATATACATAAATATATATGCGTACATGTATATATATGTTTACATATACATCCACCTACCCATATCCATATATACACTTCACCACCCATACTCCCATGCACTCATCCCTCCACCACGCATCATATCGCGGGAATATTCGCACCAATTTCTGATATTCCCAGATATTCACGCAAAGCAAGCACTTCCACACACACTCCCACACATCCGCTCACACTTCACGCGGCACTCGGTCTTGTTGGTTGCGTCTTACTAGACGTGGACCAGCTTGACACTGTACTACATTCCATTTCCACTTCCACCTCCACCCCTATATATAATATATAACTATATACATATATATATATATTCCGTATCTACTATATATCTATACATATATTAAGCTGAGTATTTCTTTCTTTTCTAGCAACCTACCTTGTTTTCGTTTATCTTTTATTTCTTGCTATTAAAAACATAACAAAAAAAGAGTAAAAGAGAAAAGATAATTCTTGTCTTGCAGGTACTTGATCTTGCGAATAACAAGATTGATTTTTGAGAACCCTAAGTTGGATACAAGCCAAGAACCATTTGGCTCAAGACCAAGGACTTGATTTTGAGGGTGTACCTCAAGGACAACATTATCAACAACAAAAATCTTAAAAAATAGAAAAAATCAAAAACATAATAAACGCAAGGAAGAGATACGTTTTAGGAAAGGCATAGAAACTCCTTGACCTTCAAATTCCCGCCTCCCTGAGATCGACCCTGGGCCTAAAAGCGACCAAGATAAAATCAAGTAGGCCAGGTTAAAAATTTTGTGAAGCTGGTTAGACTCGATTTAAGTTAACTCACTACAATAACTTCAACGATAATATCACCATATTAACAAAACCTATTCGAGTCTCACCAACCCACCGCCCCTCCCCTCCTCAACCTACCGCCTCCCTCCTACCCCAGCCGCATAGTGATGGTGCTACCATCATACCCCCATGCCTAACTTTTACTAGCCCCTATAAAAATCCTATGGAACGAACCAGATCTCTAAATCGAATTTTACTGTCCAGATGCCTACATGTGCCACCTCTATCGGAATCAGATTGAAATACCAACTCTAGGACTAGAGTTACTTAAGTATCAGCCAAGATTCAAACCTGACCAGCCTTAGACTTGGGTCCGCAACGAGGGTTTCTAAGGCCCCAGAATCTACTCAGAGGTTCGTTGACCCCAATGGTTAAAGCAAATGTGCGTATGTGCAGCAAGATCTAGGTTTAATTTGCCAATGTATTTTTGGAAGATATATATATATATTAGAGTTTTCTCTCCTTTGTTTTTAGATTCCTCTAAACTCAACATTAGATTGACCCTAAACACGGTCTATATCGAATTCCTCGTCCCCATCATCAATCCTTGAAGGGTCCCTCGCTTTCGATGCTTCGTGATAGCACCACCTATGGCAACCCCCAAAACCCTGGCTTTCGACACTTCGTGGTAGTGTCGCCCCTGACGTTCTGTAGCTAAATTCAGGCTTGGCAATCAATATTTCTGGATAATGCTGCCCACGGCACCTGAACCAGCACAAGGCGCCTACGTGCCCTCGGTAGGATATTTAAATATCCTAGGAGACAAGTGCCGAGGAGACGATATGTGCACTAGAGAAAGGATGAGGGACTGGATATGAGTTGGACCTAATCAAGGCACCCAAAAGAATTGGATGACTATGGCAAATTGAGGTTGATGGATTTCTAGATCAAAAATTCGCACACCCGAGAACTACTTAGGCAACTAGGAAGGGAAAGCCCTGTAAAGACCCCTGCACGGTAGGGTGTCCCCATAGGTTACACGATTTCCCCCACCTGATCTTCCTTATCACCGCGATTCCAAGTAGACCAAAATGTATGAATTAAGACCTAAGTCTTCCAATTTTAAACCTGATTGTGCCTTGAATTTCACTTGAATTTAGAATTGATTCAAATTGTGACTTAATTTGAGAGTTGGTTGATTCACCAGGTGAACCAACTTCCCCCGACCTATCCTAAAATTGAGGATGGAATTCGGGTTCAGTCACCCGAATCACCATATTTCAGTTTGCAACAGGTTATTAGGCCTCAAGTTTTAATGATTCAAGTGAATGTTGAGCCTTGGTTTGAGGGTTTTGATGATTAATCAATTCAAACATGGGCTTAGGCCGCACACAATGCGGGAAGATTAGTATCCTTTAATAATGGCAAATATGTACTAACACTTCAAATACCTAATATGTAAACCCTAATTGGCTCTATTCCAAATCTAATTTGATTCCAAATATGACACCCTGGATTTAAAGAAGAAAGTGAATAGTCCAAGGTGTTGAGAAAATTAGTATGAGTCCCAAATAGGCACAGGGAGTATGAATTGGGAATCTCTAATGAAATCAAATCACTTCAAATCTGATTTCAATCAATCTTGCGTAAATCAGGAAATTTTCGCCATGAATATATTACTAGAAAAATAAAGCAAAATTGGATCCTAATTTCATTTGTTTCCTTTTTAAATCTTCCCAAGATACGAGGGAGGCTTAGGGAAGAAATGAGAAGAATACTGACCTACCTTTGCCATGGTTGCTTTGAGCGGACTATTAATATGAAAAATATGTGGTTTGTTAAATGATGTAATTAGTGTCGTTGCAACATGTAAATCCACAATCAAACTTTTACAATTTATATTCCAAGATAGTGGAGTATCTAGGGTCGTCCAAGGAGGGATGTGTGCAAATTTAACACTCTCACTTGAAATCAGGACATCAACTTTCTTTTTGTAATTTTGATTTTTGTTGTTTTTATTATTTTCAAAACAATTGGGCAACAGAATATGAGGTGATAATTAAACTACACCTATCAATTAACCCTAAGTAACAAGAAGAAAGCCTTTTCTTCTAAGCTCACCCTAGGCAAGTGCACCTAGGGTAATTAGAAGAAGAAGGTGTGGTGTGCACTATAACTACAAGAACATGAAGAACACACTAACTAGAAAATGAAAAATGGAAATCAAAATAAATCTTGTATTACTAGCAACTAGAAAAAATGTAGTGGAATTCTTGTTACATGAAAACAAACAAAAACACAAGCTAATACAAGAAATCAGAAAGATAAAGAAGAAGAAGAAGAAGGGATCCTCTAGTTGAAGTCTTGGATAGCCTTGCTCCAAGTGCAGTTACTCCCACACTTAAAAAGGTTTCCCCTCGGCTTCTTCTTCAGGTAGTCCTCCTCCAAGACGTCCTCCAAGGTGGGCGTCAACCACCTTGCTCCTCCTTTTGCCTGATCGTCCCTTCAAGTGTGAAGACCTCCTCCTTGGCGTGGCACATGAGAGAGGAAGATAGAGAAAGAAGTCACCAGGGGGGGTGGTTGCCCCTTAATCTTCTTCTCTTCTTCTCCTTGGTTGTAGGTTCTAGGTGGCTATGGTGGAATGAAACTAGGGGAGAAGATGATATTTAGGTGGTGGTTAGGTGGGGTATATATAGAAGTGGAGAGGGAGATGGTTGGTGTGGACATGTGTAGGGCTAGGATTGATTCTAAGGGAGGTTATGGGGATCCTAGGGTCTAGGTTAGTTGGCTACACTTTAAAGGATGCAAGGGGGCTGGTTATGGGTTGATTCCACCCCTTGTTGGATGCCCATGAGTGGAGAGATGCCTCCACTTTGGTGCCAAATTGGGGGTTTCCAGAAGGTGGATTAGGGGGTAGGGTTGGGATTGGTTGTGGGCTTAGGTGTAGGGTTGTGATGAGAGGGTTTTTGGAGGGAAAAATGGAACCAAAAAGGGAGGTGGTTGGAGGTAGTTTTTGCCACCAACTTTGGTGTCCCTTGGTGGAGGTTGTGGGGTGAAGAGGTGTGGTGGTGGTGGAGCCAAGTTGGAGTAGGAGTTGGTGTAGGTAGGTAGCTTACTTTGATGGACTAGTTAGGTGGTGTTTTAGGGTTAGGTTTTTGTGGTCAAGAGGTGACTAGCTAAGCTAAGCTAGCTTAGCTAGTAGGGACTATGGTAGAGAGGTGGAGTGAGTTAAAGTTTAGAGGGAGAAGAGCTGGAGGTAGCTGGAAGGAGCTGCACTGGAGTTGATGTCTGCTGAAGGGAGCTAAAGTAGAGCTTAGTAGCTAGCTTAGCTAGCTAGTTCTTTGCTAGTAGCTAAGCCAAGCTAATATGAGTTGGATTCTTCTAATCTAAGCTGAGGTGAGTTGGGTCTAGTCTTCCCGGAGAGTACCTAGCTAGCTGGAGTAGCTAGCTTAGGTTAAGTAGCTCAGCTCAACCAAGTTGAGCTGAGTTAGGTCTCTGGGAGCTGAACTTCAGCTGCCTTGAGCTGGTTGATGACTTCTTCAGCTAACTAGGTCTTGCTAATTGATGGTAGTAGCTAGTCCTAATCAGGTTGAGCATCCAGTGGACTCTTTTGAGCTGGAGGAGCTGGAATGAGGCTAGGATCAACAATCTTAAGCTAGTTTGAGTTGCCATCTAGCTGAGGTGAGCTGAATGGAGCTGAGGTGAACTAGCTTGAGCTACCATTTAGCTGAGATAAACTGAATGGAGCTAGGGATGAGTTGATCCAACTAGAATGAGCTAGGATCCAGCTGAATGGAGCTTCTTCTTCATCTTCTGCCTTCCTGAGTGCCAAGGTATGTGGGATCTGACTTTGTATCTATCCCTGACACTCAAGAAAATGTGTTAAAAAGAGAATAAAATGCAATGCATGCCTATCCTAAGTGAATGCCTAAACGCAGCCCGAAAATCCATTTGCGGAGTTAAAACCCTAAGAGCTAGATTTGTTTTAGGGCATAAGAATGATGATAAACTGATATTTATCAACTATCTTCAATGGTGATTCACTTTGAAACAACAAACAGAGCAAGTTAGAATTCAAATCAGATTGAATATGACTTGTGGTGAATTGCATGTTACTCCCTAGCAACAGCACCAAAATGTTAGTACGCCAAAGTCGATTTCAAAATTTGTGTTGCAGTATAGCAACTGAAGTGACGAAAAAACATTTAAATTTATAATCTCAAAATCAAAAGGGTTTTGAGGTCGTCTCAGGGAGCAACAGATCACAAATTAAGCCACTAATCAAGTAGGTTTAGATTGAATTTATTGCTTAACAATATATGGTTCAAATAAGCTCAACTCAACACTTAATACTCTGATCAAACATTTGGAACTAATGATCAGACGACTTAAAGTTTATGTTTGGACGTCTGTAACTAAATCTGACAGAGCAAAAACCCCCTACACTTCTCTCAGCCAAACCCCTTTCCTTTAAGATCAAACCCGCTTCTAGCCTTATTCAAGAAGCTCAAAACCCAACCATGGCTCGCACCTAGGCGACCTGTATGTGAACGGGTGTGTGTATGTGCGTGCTTATGGGTGGGGTAAGGGGCCCGACCCCCTATGATCATGGGCATCTGGGTAATGTGCTCAATTCCTTATGAAGTGATTTTAAAATCGTAATCCCAAGATATGGGACTATCAATGGCCCTTCGCATGAGATTGCTGGTCCAATTGATGTTGCTGCTATTGTTGGCTCATCAACCTAGAGGCCCAGATGGGACCCCCGTGCTGGTCCACGATGATTGGAGGTGGTGGCAAGGTGAATGGTCGTCGGACGACGATGGTCGGCAATGGGGAAGACGATGGTGACAACAAGAGACCTGTGAGAGAAATACGGACCTAGGGTCCCAATTAAATACGCATGAAGCTTCGTCGTGCTGAGGCGGTGTGAGTGGTGATGGCGATTTGGTGGTTGGAGAGTACGGTGTGAAGGTTGGTGGAACTCTGGCGGCCATGGTCTAAGAAGGTGATGGAGGTGGCGTTTGGTGCAATTGATGTAGGCAACAATTGCGTGGAGGTGAGGTGAAGCTTTTTCCATGCTTAATTAAGGCGAAGGAAGGCGGAGGTTGTTTGGTGACGAAGGTGGTTGTAACGGTGATTGCCAGAGTCAGAAAAGGAGGAGGAGAACGAGGTTGAGAATCGACCTAAACCTTATTGAGGGTGAGAGAACTAAATGCCTTAATCTAATTTAGCTAAATGACGAATGGAGGGAGGTCGCCAGTTTGGCCACCAACGAGGAAGAGAGGTGGAATTTGGAGCTAACGAAGGAGGAGGTCTCAAGCTTTGCACGAAGCTTCGTGGACGTGTAAGGGAGGAAAGCCCTTTGCCTATTGTACGTAGCAGAGGATAAGGAAGGAGGTCGAAGAAGCTCCGAGGTGGGTTTCTTTACGCCGGCAAGGAAGAAGAAGAAGGGAGTTTCCAGCATAATTCCACACCAAGTTGACTCGAAGAGGTTAAGCCACTTTATAGAGGAGATCCCCAAGTCAATTAAGCCAATTTGACCTCAATTGGAAAGTGTCCTGGCCGACTTTTGAACTCAGATTACATGGGGTCACTAGCGCAATTTTCAGCCATGCGAAGTCTCATGGAGGAGTTGAAACAATTAGGATTAATCTTGGGATCAATTTTGCCAAGTTTGACGAATTTTGATTAAGGCTTTCTCAATCAACTTGCCAATCAAATGTTGCCATCTATGGGTTTTAGGAGCTCTATAGTTTCCTTCTTTAAGTCAGGGAAGATGATGGTGACTAGGTCTCTTTGCAAGAATGACTAGAAGTTAGGGACCTGATTGCCAGAAGAGTCAAGATTTAGGGGGCTTTATGTGATAAATAGCGAATTATGGACTAAAATGAAAACTTGGTCAAGATGGACTCTGATTGGACTCAAATTTTGGATTTAACCTAATTTGGGTCCACGGAATCTAATGGTGACGTCAAATTTAGGTTTTAACCAAGGGTGACTAGGTAATTTACACTGAAGCCCAAAATAGAATAAATTCCTGGCTAAGTCTCTATTTTTTGTCAAAATGGATTCCTTTTGTCAAAGTAAAGGTTTCAAACCTCTTAGAATGTTTTTCAATGATTTTTAGCAGGTTTAGATTGCATTTATTTCCACCAGAATCTTTTCAATTGAAGTGAGGCTGAAATTAAGGTTTTTCCTAATAAATTAATTCTCAGAATGTGGAAAACCTTGATTCGGTAAGCTCAAGCCCACTTTTTGGGAAATTAAGCTCATTTGACCTAAGATTAAGCCCTGATTAACCCCTCAGTTAATCTCCAATTATGATTAGGTGTTAAAACGACAGAATTAACTTGTTTTCTTGTCTTCTTCTCAAACTCAATTCAAAATGGGATTACGATCTTCTGATGAATATTCAGGAGCATTTATTACTATAGTTAGGATAAATTAGGCTTATTAACACTAATGATGGTGCTACCATCACAAAGCTCATCATTCCCCCTCCACTCACATTGCCTACTCCCTTGCGACCTCCGCCCCTACCACCTCCTCCCCTCCTACCCCAACCACACAGGCCGCTGTTCCATCCCTGTACTCCTATGACCTCCTTCCTACGCAAACTCCTCCCCTCCCACCCCAGCCACGCAAGCCACCGCTCCCCCTTAGCTCCCACATCCTCCTCCCTATGCCACCTCCTCCTCCTACGGCCTCCCCCACATGCACACGCCCCCATCCCCCAACACCACCTCCCTGCATTTATTTAATTAAATTATTTCTTAATTTTCTGAAGTAAATTGCATGGTAGAATGGTAATTTAATTATCTATTATTTGATAAATTTCATTTGTATGTTAAATTTTGTTATTTGAAATTACTATTAAATATTGTTGTTTGAAATTATTGTAAAATTTGCACTAAATTATTGTCGAATGAATTTCATTTGCATGTAAATTATTGACATATTAAATTTCATTAAAAATGAATTTGTCAAATTAAATATTAATTAGTACTTGTGAAGCGTGTTCAATATTTCATATGAATTACAATCTGTAAATGCAAATAGTTAGTTGCTTGTTAAATGTGAATTGCTTATTTCTGATGTGAAATGTGGAGTGTGCCCACATGTTCAATTATGTCTTTTATTTGAGTTAAATGTAGGGTATGCCCACATGTATCATGCATAATTTGTTTTATTAGATATGCAAGAATTGGAAAATATGTATATTATCGAGGAAACTCTATCGAAATTTTTTTGATTTTGAGTTTAGCATCTACGTTTAGAGTTAAGCTATTAGGTTTGACTTTAGCAGTTAGGTTGCCAAGTATAACGTTTATGTGTTTATGTTTTGAGTTGAAAGTGTTGGATTACAGGCTTTGGGTTTAGGATTTACAATGATGGGTTGAGGGGTTAGGTTTTAGGGCTTCGAGTTTAGAGTTTAGGATTCAGGGTATTAGGTTTTGGGTTTGGGTTTTAGGGGTTTAGAGTTTAGGTTATTGGGTTTAGGTTTTAGGGGTTTAGAGTTTAGGTTATTGGGTTTAGGTTTTAGGGTTTAGAGTTTTAGGTTTTAGGTTTAGGTTTTAGAGTTTTGAGTTTAGGATTTAAGGTATTGGGTTTTGGGTTTGGGTTTTAGAGGTTTTGAGTTTAGGGCATCGGGTTTAGAGTTTAGGGTTTTGGGTTTAGGTTTTAAGGTTTTGAGGTTATAGTTTAGGGATTTGGGTTTGGGATTTAAGGTATCAGGTCTTGGGTTTAAGTTTCAAGTTTAAGGTTTATTGTTTAGGGTTTAGGGGTTAGGGTTTTTATAGAGTGGTGGAAATGAATTTTATAATTAAAAATTTAATTTAAAACATAAACGTTTGATTCTTGCTTTTATAGTATTATATAATTTAGTTACAGTCACTTGTAGAAATTTTGATGCACATAATGACAAATAATAGGAGGTCTAACCCCTAGAGTACAAGTTGTTTGAAGGATATAATTGAATCAAAATACTCGTCCGTTCAAGACTTATGATTATGTTATATGGACAATGCATTAGTGTATGTATACCTGACATACTTGCACAGTGCATTATCTTTATAACATACCATAAGTCTTAATCATCCTTAGTTAGATGAAGTTTCGAACTATGGGGGGCCCTTGAAAATTTGATCACAACTTAGATGTTACTTGTTACATGTAGCCAGTGTCTAGTGAAATTTTGGTGTCATCTTCCTGCTTTTCTCTGGTATACCAACTGATGTTAGTTACATTCTTGAAACGCCCTCAAAGGTTAGTCTTGGGGGGAATATTGGAGAAGTGCGGGGAGATACTATTGAAATTTCTCCACAAACTAGTTGCATGTAATAAGTAACGTTGTGATCAAATCTTCAAGGATGAGCTTTCAAGTAAAAACCTTCATCAAAAATACACACGTCATCCTTATATTTCTTTCTAACTTGCAGTGGCTTATTGTAAATTGCAGGTTATCATGGACAAGTTATGAATTGGTTCAAGGACTTTGGATTACACTTAGTATAAGAGTGGAGTCATTTCATTCTTGGATTTGGTCTTCCATGATGATTGGATACAATATAGACGAGAACATTTCGATAAAATTTTTTGTCTGTGTAAGAAATGTTTTAATGGATTTGCACAAGATAGAAAAATTGTGTTCAAGCACGTAATCTATATTAATTGTTGGCAGCATTACACAAAATGGACTACACATGGAGAGCAAACGACACAGGACCACACAAGGCAAATAATGGAAGTGGACGAGTCTAGTGATGATGTCAAAGTTGATCAAATTGATGAGATGTGGCAATCCCGTTTTCGTGCATTTTGAAATCGTTGGAAATCGTAGATAGTCGCGCTAAATGCTCATCAAAAATAATTTATAAAGATAACGAGACTTAAGTCTCGGTCGTTTATCTCTGGGAAGCGTTTATGAAAATGCAGATTTGACATCGATCTCTCTTACTCTACTTGCTTAAAATCGCACGTCGATTTATACTAAATTCGTATTTATGCAAGACATGCTTAGTTGCCAGAATATAAGAAATTGAAAACATGCAACTTCAATCACACCAAAAGATGATAATTAGGAACATGGTGATTTTCAACAAATATAAATAAAAAGATGATGATAACAGAGTTGCAGAGAACTGGTAGCGGAATGCTTGTATAGAGAATGTGAAAATAATAGCTATCAGAAAAAGACTGCATACATGAACCTACGGGGGATTATGCATGCATCATTGGGGGAGAAGATAGAGCTACACTACTAAGCAGTAAATAAAGCATGTAAACTATGAAGAACTAAGCTACTAATCTAGCAGAAATAAGGGCATTCAGAGGTGGGCTCCGATGGCCTTTGAGTTGGTTGAGATAAGAAGGAGGGGCGGCCAGTGGTGCTTAGGCCGACCCTTGGAGAGAGGTTGAGGAGGTGATCCAACATCTTGGCGTGGAGATGGTGGTGGCCATGGTGAAGCAACTCGTGAAGGTGAAGTGGAGGTGGAATGTAGCTAAGCTAAATGGAAGCCAAGAGTGAATGAAGCCAAGAATTAGATGGGTGCAAATGGCCACCCCTTAGGTCTTTTTATAGACCTAAGGGAGACTCTCTAGGAAGTGTGGAACTCTCTAGAGAGAGCTCCAAGAGTGGCCGACCATAGAGAGAGAGAGGCAATTTTTAGATCCACCATTTGTGGATCTCCAATTTGAATGGCTCTTGGTTGCTAATTTTGGTAACCAAGAGTGGCGCCATCTTGAAGAGGGTTCTAGAGAACTCTAGATGGGTGTGTGTGCGTGAATGGGTGTGTGTGTGTGTGTGTGTGTGGCCGTGCCCTATGTGGCTAAATGGTCTAGGTTAGGTCCTAAGGGGTTTGGGTTGGTGTAAGTCTGAAATTAGGGTTACAAACCCTAATTGCTGAGGAGGAAATGTAATTAAACTTAACACAAGTTTAATTGAATGATTGTTAACCTAATTGAGAGTGAAATAACTCAATTAGGCTGGGCTTAGGTCAATTGGAATCTCACTGAGTCCAATTGGACTTGTATGGGTTGAGATCTGAGCTCAATTGGACCCTATGAGTCCAATTGACTAAGCAATGGTAATTGACTATGGTCTAAGTCAATTAGGTTTAGTGAGGACCTAATTAGGTTCTTAGGAAGGTCTAGAGGTGATGTAATAGGGTTGGGGTATCTTAATTTAGGTTCCTAGGGGGTTAGAATTGGGTTTAGGGAGCTAAAGATCCAAGATCAAGGCTTGAATCTCAAAACAAGAACTGGAGAGCAGTTCCAGACATCTAATAAAAGTATCAGACGACTTATACTCAAAAATCAGAAGTCCAGACTTCAATTCTGGACGTCTAATCAGAGTCAGGAAGGATTCTAGGTTCTATCTTAGGTAGTATGCAGAAATTAGACGTCTGACCAAGTGTCTGGACGTCCAATAATACTGTAGAAGTGGGTTTAAGGTGTGTGCGAGTTGGCTAAGGGTTCTGGGCGTCTTATAACTTATCTGGACGTCTAGATAGAGGTTGGAATTAGGGTTTTAAGGTTTTCAAGGGTGCGGTGACCTAATCTAAGGGTGGCTAAGGCTTGGGGAAGCTTCTAGGCTATCCTAGGGCTAGGATGGTCCTACGTTCTTCATATTTTACTGCTTTATTCCTACTTAATAGAATGGCATACCTTAACTCCCTTACATTATTATCTATTACATCTAATCTAAGTCTTTCGCTCTAGCTTTGCTGCAACACCAGTTATTCCAGCTTCAGATCCAGCTTCAGGTCTAGCTTCTAGTCAGCTTATTACCTTAACTCCCTTACACTATTATCTATTACATCTAATCTAGGTCTTCTGCTCCAGCTCTGCTGCAACACTAGTTATTCCAGCTTCAGATCCAGCTTCTAGTCAGCTTATTACCTGTAATTGTCATAATGCACCTAATCAGTACATTATAGCATTATTTTATGCATAGCTAAAAGAAAGTAGTAAAGATGCAAATAATGCTTATGCATGCATGAATTACCCCAACTTATACTAAGTCCTAGCCTAATTTAGGTCAATTAAGACCTATGATTGCTGCGCAATCAAGATACTTCATGAGATGAGAGCGATTGATGATGAGATTGGGAATGGGGAAGAAATATTAAGAAGTTGTAATTAGTTTTACAATGCAGTGAAGGCAGCAGAGAGGCCTATTTCTCTTGAAATTAGTTCCATGACTAGGGTATCTTTTCTTTTGAAATTATTTCAAATGAAAGTTATGAATAAAGCGATGATGAAATTAATGTCAATGGTACTTTAGTTCATACAGGAGTTGTTAACTAGTCTTAGTGATTTTCCAAAGTCGTGGTATGAGGTGAAAAGGCATATTCAAGTTTTTGGTGTGAATTGCGAGATGATTCATGCTTGTTCGAATGATTGCGTGTCATATAGATTCAAGTACACTACCATGGCTTCCTGTCCAAAATATGGTAAGGAAAGATATAGAGGAGAGAAGAAACAAGCCAGGAAGTTTCTACGCTACTTTGTGTTGATTCCAAGGTTACAAGACCTATTCATTTCTAGAAGAACTATGATGTGGATGACTTGGCATCAAGACAACAAGTCACAAGGCAGTCGTATTTGTAACCTAGTAGATTCCAAAGAATGGATGAAATCTGATAGCACACATTTATCATTTGCAAGGGATTCGTGTAATGTTAGATTGGGTCTTCCAAGGAACAACTTTAATCCCCTCAAGAACATGCACCCGTCGTACTCAATTTGGCCAGTTGTAATGGTTATTACAACTTACCTCCCTAGCTCTGTATGTGATCCTCATTTATGATGTTGACACTCCTCATCCCAGGTCCAATGCATCCAAGACATGCAAGCAATGTTCATTTACAACAATTGATAGACAAAATAAAACAATTGTGGCACGATGGTGTTCACACATGCGACGCACACAAGAAAGAATTCTTTCAAATGTATGCAACATTGTTGTGGACCATAAATGACCTCCTAACGTATGCAAACTTGTTTGGATTGAGTACCAAGGGAAAGTTTTCTTGTCCGATATGCATGAACAAAGCCCATCACTTGCGTATACCAGAAAGTAACAAATTTTGTTATTTGGGTCACCACATATTTCTTCCCTTTGAGCACAGATGGCGGACATCATAGTTCAAGGACAGGTTTGATGGTAAAACTTGTCAATATTCCGCTAAGAATCTAAGAACTAAGCCAAACACAACTTCCACTAGTTTGCCAATGTACGAAATAATGTAAATTGCAAAGCTTAGCAATGTACAATTAGGTTATCCATTTAAGAAAGATCTAACAGCTTTGAAAGATTCAGGCTTCAAAAAGAAGATTATCTTCATCATGGAGCTTCTATATTGGAAAGATCTTACAATCTGTCACAACCTTAACGTGATGCATATTGAGAAAAATGTCATGAACAACATTTTGAGAACAAGAAATGACATGAAGAGATTAGGTATTCGTCTTAAGTTGCATGCAACCGAAGGAGAGAACTTTCCACCATCTATGTACAATTTAAACAAAGATCAAAGGGAAAAATTATTCTCCTTCCTGAAGGGGAATACGGGTCTCAGACAGCTATTCTTCATAGCTTGTGCGATGTGTGAATGAAGTTTAAAAGATAATCAGTGGATTAAAAAGTCATGATTCACATGTTTATATGCAAATCTTGTTTCCACTGGCTATTCATAGAGTACTGCGTGATCCTATGGTCAAATCGTTCACAAAGATGAGTCGATTTTTTAAAGTTGTCTATTCGAAGAGTTTGGAGTATGAACTTTTAAACCATTGGAATGAACAAATTGTCATCACACATTGTAAGATGAAACATCTAATGCTTCATCTTGCAAATGAAGTAAGAGTTGGTAGCCTTGAACATTATACTTGGATGGACCCAGTTGAGCGATTTCTAAAAAAACTGAAGGATTACGTCTTAAATAAAGCAAAGCTGAAGGAGTCAATTGTTGAAGGCTATCGTGTAGAGGAATGCATAAACTTCTGTGCTATGTATATAGACAATCCAGACAACAAATTCAACCGACTTGAGAGAAATTTTGATTAGTTATACAACAAAACAAATGATGATTCTCTCTCAATTTTTGACACAGAGAGAAGGCCGATACTACACACAAATACAGAATGATTGATATAATGGATTGACAGTTAGCTGACTTGTATATTTTGAAGCAAATCCCTAAGGTGGATCCATTTTTTGATGAATTCAAATAATCTTCAAATCCTTCATCCGCAAGCTACAATTCCATGATTGGCTTAAACAACATGTACATGAAATGAAAGACAACAACGACCTATGTTGGGTGGAAGACTTTGATGTAATACCTGAAACATTGTTGAGTTATGGACATTATCAATATGGATACATAATAAATTGCTTCAGATTCAAAATGAAATCAATCGGTAAAGCGAAGGCATCGCAACGAGCTAGAGTTCTTGTTAGTTGCGATCTAGACACGAGTTGTGATGGGACTATGGACAAATCATACAAATTATGGAGATGTGCTTCAGATACAACATAGGGTGGTCTTATTTAAGTGTAATTGGTTCACTATTTTTAAGGAAGGGATTGGTTTCCAAAAAGATAATAAACATGATTTTAAAAGTTTAAATAAGAACTATCAAATTCTTCAGACATCAAAACCATTCACATTAGCCTACCAAGTGTCACAAGTTTTCGACATGGCCAATAATAGTAGGAATGGGTGGATTATACCTGTAAAATCCATGCCCCACGAGTACTTCGATGCACAGATGGATAAGGAAAATAATATGGAATCTAAAGCATATCAAGAAATTTCAGAAAAAGAATTAGGTCTCGGTGCGATAGTCACTAATGTCTAAGGTATAATAACATATATTTGTATGAAATTTGCTCTCAAAATTTTACATAATGCTTTTCATATTTGTGATAAATTTGCATTCTCTCTTTTTTTATTACATTTTTTAAGACTACACATTTTATGTTATCATTGAAATTTTTAGATCTTTATAATTTATAATAGATTGTTTCTTATTTATGTGTAAATGAGGCCTAGGAAGAAGCTAGTTCACAAGGGTAGTTAGCCATCTACCAATGTAATTAAGGAGGAGACATAGTCCCAGCAGCCTATATTCCCGCTCCACCCCAGTGCACACTCACCATGGATTTTGTTCTCACCCTTGGGTATACCCTAGACAACCTTCTAGGTATCTTCTTTACCCCTAATACATATCTCCACATACTCTTTCCCGAGGTCATCACCTTCACAGTAGGGGTAAGGTGCTCGTCCTTACCTCCCCACTACCAGACCCTACTAGCAACATCCTTGAGGTGAATCTTCCTCAATGGGAGCCCCAATTCTAGGCAGACAACGAACAAGACGAGGGAGAGGATGAGGTTGAGGAGGTAGATCAACCATCTTAGCATCCTGTGACTCATGTAGGACCATCTCACCATTCTGATGCTGAGGCAGCCCTATCCCAGCAGCCTGCTACTAATGTAGGCTAGTTCCAGTAGACTGCGATTGATGTTGGCCCGTTCCAGCAGCCTACTATTAAGGTAGGCACCAATGTCGGTAAAATTTCAAAGCCTTTCTTAATTTTAAATTTTCTTAAATTTTTATTTAATCTATTTATAATATAATGTTTAATATGTTTAGTTAAGAAAAACACATGAGGTTTGATGCGAAACATACGTGGTCTTATAAGAAGGGTTTTTAATCGCTGTAATACGTAAAATCGATTAACTTTTAAATTTGTAAAACCTAGTTAGTGGGAGTATCTAGGGTCATCCAAGAAGGCAAACGATAGTTATGAAATCAATATTCTCTCTTACTCTGTCAAATCCTCTTTTTTAGGGTTTTTGTGATTTGTGATTTTTTGGGGTTTTGAAATCGAGGCAACAATACTATTGAAGATAGTAGATGAAATACAAAAATACGAATATAAAAACCCAACCTTTTTAATCTCACCCTTAGCACGTGTGGCCTAGGGTAAGTAGGGAGGAAGTGTGTGTGATTAAGGAACTAAAGAAGCATAAAATTACAAGGGAGAAAACTAAAAGGCGAACAAACTTTTTAAAGAATAATGAAGTTGCACAAATGTTACATTTGAGAAGCTCACTTATGTGGAGGATCCCACACAAATAATCCTCAAGTGTAGAAGAATGCTTAATAAAAACAAAAATGCAACTACAAAAAGGTAGAAGAAGAAAGCTGTATGCTCCAAAATGATTGAAGAAGCCCTCACTCCAAGTGTGGCTACTCCCTCTCTTGAAGGGGATTCCTCCTTTGCTTCTATGCTCTAATGATGATGATGATCCTCCAAGCTCTCCTAGGGTGGGCGACCACCACCCTCCTCCCATGCCTGGTCATCATCTACGATGATGCTCCTTGGCTTGGTTCCAAGGAGGAAGAAAATAAAGTGTAGATCAAGAGGACATGGAGTTGGCCTCCTTAGTGTGCACGCCCACTTCCCTCCTCCTTGGCCTTGTGTGTAGGATTTTTGGTGGAGATAAATGTAGCCAAGGATGGGGATAAAGGGAAGGTATGGTGGGGTTTACATATGATGGAAAGGGGGGTGGTTATGGTGACCAAAAGGCACCATTGGTGGCCTTCCACTATGGAGAGGTGCCTTGTTTTTGGCACCAACTTAGGCCTTCCACTATGGTGGTGTGTTGGCGCCAAGATTGGGGTGGTTATGGTGGTGGTTTGTGGGTTGGAAGGGTACCTATATTGGCACCAACTTGAAGAGGTGTGAGTGGTGGTTGTATTAATTTGGCGCCAAAAGAAGGAAGAGGTAGTGGTGGTTTTGGTGGGGTTTTAGGAGAGGGTGACCGACCATTTAGAGTAGGGAGGGAGATAGGGTGGCTAACTAAGTAGTAGAGCTAGCTGGCAAAGTAGAGCTGGCTTGTCTTTGATGGAGCTTGATTGAGCTTCTTTGAAGTTGAGAGGAGCTGAAGTAGAGTTGCTTGAAGACTTCCTAGCTAGCTTAGCTAGCTAACTTAGGACTAGTAGCCAAGCTCAACAGAGTTGAGCTGAATTGAGCATCATGAGCTAGCTTGAGTTGGCATGGAGCTGCTTGATGACTCTTCAGCTAGATTAGCTAATTAGTTCAAGACTAGTAACTAAGCTCAATGGAGTTGAACTACCTTGAGCTGAGGAGAGCTGGACCAAGCTAGGATCCAACTGAAATGAGCTGTCATTCAACTAACTGGAGCTTCCATCTTCTTCTTGAGTTCTTGCCTTTCAATGTGCCAGGGTTAGCTAATATTCAATGTCTCTACGTTCCTGGCAAGCAAATGATATACAAAAGTACAAAAAATGAAGAGAAATCCTACTAATGCATGCCTTAATCCTAAATGCAAGTGAATGCCTAATGCAACCTAATACTGCAATGCAAATATAGAAACCCTGGGAACTATGTGTGGTTTTGAGCTTAGGAATGATGATAAACTGGTGTTTATCAAAATTCGATGCAAAATGCAAACCTCGATAGACTACCACAGGTAGGGCTGCTAATCAAACAAAACAGTTCGAATTCGACTTGAATTCATTCGATGAAATATTTGATAATAGTTCGATCGAAAAAATTTGAACTAAACAAGAACATTGAAACTATGTTCATTAGCTTAACGAACTGAAAATGAACGTACTGTATGTTCGTTCGATAAAAGTTTGATTTCGAAAACACATATACAGGAATATGTGTGGGTATAATTACACATTTATGTAGATATAAAGACCCATTTGATTAAAACAAAAGTTAATCCTTGCCTTCCCTCCCCTCCCAGCCTCAAAAGCTCGAAAAAAAAAACTCGAAAAAACCACAAGTCCATCCCGACTCCTCACTTGAGTCCCTACTCAATGCCTCCCCTACCCCCGCTCTCCCACTTCCCATCAACAAAACTAAAACCCTAAGCCCTAACCCCAACTCTAGCTCTCCAAATCTCCTCTCACAGTCGCCACCAGACACTTCCATTGCCAACCCCAGTGCACCGCCATCTTCTTCCATCACCCACCGCCTTCGTTACGCAATCACTGATTCACTAGCACTACTTCTCTCGACGCTCTCGTCATTAGTCATGCCAACCCTAGCACTACTCCACTTGAGTCTCGATGTTCTCATCATTAGCGACCAGTCTGCAGCCACCCCGTCACCTCAATTGTCATCTTCCTCTAATAGTAGCTTCATCCTTGTCGATGTCATCCTCGAGGTAAGCTCCATCAGCTTCTCCTCTAGCCACCCTCCTCCCTTGTCCTCCACTCCTCCTGTCACCCTCCGGCCTGCTCTACCTCCTCCACCCTCCTCCCCTGCCCTCCACTCCTTTGATCCTCCCCCGACCTACTCTACCTCCCTCCACCCTCGAACCACCCTCCTCCCTTGCCCTCTACTCCTCGGTGTGCAATATTAAGAGTGGGTTCGATGTAGAAATCCTAATTGAAGTGCGTATTCAAATACTATTGATTTAGCTCTAAGAGATATTGTAGATTTTAACGGATTTGAGTTTACAAGTGATTTTTTAAAAAATGTTTAGAAGTGATAAATTAGCTCTACAATCAAACAAAGAAAACTCTCCTATTGCTTGAAAATAACTGACTGAGATATGAAGCAGCCTTTCAAGAAAAAAACATGGAGTTGACTTTTGTGCAAATGATAAATAGCTTTTGGAATTTTCATTAGAGCAATTGTCGAGTTAAAACACCCCAAGTAATTATCATAGTCTCATTCAAAAAAAGAAATTTAGATGAAGTTATCTCGGCCAAGTGCTTAGAGAAAATTGGAATTTACTCAAGCTATGTAGTACCCACCATGGACATATTAGATATGTTCTAGGTTTTCAGGGAGTATCAGCCACTGGATGGTGCTATATTTTCTAACATAAGATTATATGGTTTTTTTGCAATGGGGTAGCCCACAAGTCAATTTCACATGAAGACATAATGTCTACTTAAGCTAATCATTATAGATTACAAACATATTATTGAACTTACTCGAACATGTTTGTTTGAACAATGCAAACGAACTAGTAACGAATCGAACTCGAACGTTCAATTTTGTTTTTAAACCAAGCATGAACATGGGCTTTGGAATGCTCAACGAACTCAAACTAAACTCGAACATTGAACATTGTATCAAACTTTAACTTGAACATACCTATGTTCAAGTATGTTTGGTTCAATTAGCACCCCTAACCATAGGGCACAAGGACTGTAGTGAAGATTACTCCAATTTGGGAAGCGGAGCACTACAATAGGTTTACCAACAGGTTGGCGACGATTGTGAAGGCAACCTTGCCACTTTCATGCTTCGACTGGAGGAATGGTGCCAAGGAGTTGAAGGCATCTATTATTCAAGAGTTGGAGGTAAATTTTGAATATAAATTATTTATTATATGCATTAATTATAATTGATCTATATATATAAAATTTATAATTTTACTATTGAATACATGGTATTTTTGATTATAGCGCCGATCCGAATGTGTCCAAGTATATCCTGCACCAATTTGGTAGGATACATGGTGGAGAAAGAGAAGATGAAGAATAAGGTAAGAAATTTATTAATTTTTAAAATGAGGAATTACTATCTTATCTGTATGAAATCTTACAATTATGTTAAATAATTCAGTTTTATAACAACAGGCCCCATTAGGAGGCATTGAGGAATGTGCCTCCAATGATCATGCCTAACATCTGAAGGGAGGCTTGCGAGCATTGGAGAGATCCAACAATTGAGGTAAATAAATAATTATGCGATTAATATTTATAATTTACAACAAGTTGTACAATTATCTACTAAAAAAATTTTCCTTTGCTATAGGAGCAAACCAAGAAGAACAAGGCCAACAGGGCCAGAGCTCCTCCACAGACCCACTGCTTAGGTCGAATGAGTATAGATTCATTGAAAGTCCGATATATTAGTATCATTAATCATTAATTATTCATTTATACATACATCAAAGATTAAGAGAAACAGATACATTTATTAAACTTTCAGTCGAATGGGTACGAGGGCGCCAAGTTAGATCGAGTGGGTGTTTACGAGCAGACTCATAGCCAAGATACACTCAAGGTCCCCCGTGCATGGATACATGAGACATACCAAGAGAGACATGTATGTTACAAATTCACTATACTTTTAGTTTTTTATGCTAATTTCATATCAATAGATATAAATTAATCATAATTATTTATACATGGTCATATGGTGGATTTAATTCATCCTCCTGAAGTCACGGACGAGAACTCTGCGACCGTTTCGCGACCTGCTATGACACCTGAGGAGCCATTCAGGACTGTGATGCCTCCAGAGCACGAAGGCTTCGTCCGTAGCAGGGGAAGGAGTGCGACCATCTCTTCTTGGTATGGGATGAAAGGATCATCATTGTCAACATCCCATATGGAGCACCTTCACAAGAAGATAAGGATGATGAAACATCGAGAACAGGAGATGAACCATCGAGAACAGGAGTGGGAGAAGAAGCTTGAGGAGGTCACCTCCATGTTGCAAGTGTCATGCACGAATCGAGGTTTCATAAGAAGTCGTCATAGTATAGTCAAAAGCGGTCAAACAACTTTTAAAAATTATAATCTCAAAGAAAGTATTCCGAGGTCGTTCGCAGGGAACAAATGATTGCATGACTTATTACTATCAAAAGTTTCGAGCTCAGGAACTAGATGCAAATAATTCAATCTTTTAAGGCATGCATTCTAGTTCAAAAATATAATGAGAAGTCTATGTTTTTTGTTTAAACAAAAGAAGTCTAAGTATTAGAAAAAAGAACAAGTATATTTAAAAAGGTTTTAAACAAATGCTTTCACTTATTATTTAAACAAATAGATTATTCAAATTGTTTTATTAGGTGATTTAACCCCTGATATTTCAAGCTTATTCGGCCCAAAAGGTCTACGATCGAGGATATAGGTGTCCTCATACTAGACTAGAGCACAAACAACTAACAAATTAATTATTTAGCACATTCTTCTTATTCATTGACATTATTAATGGATTTGCAATTCAGCCAAAAAAGAATTTCCTACCACTTTCATCATTATTTTTTTTGTATTTTTGTGGTGAGAACCTCTCAAACAAATTGAATTTTTTAATCAGTTGCACTTTAGATTCCCCCCATGCCTACGTTTTGCAATGCCATCATTGCAAACAGGATGGATTCGATTTTAGCTTAGTTCACATTCTATTTAGATCATGTTTGAAAGGGGTGTATGGGAGGGTTGAAAATGGTTTATTGTGGACAATTTCTAATCTCCGATGTGTATTGGAGGTAGAGTCGGTTGCTCTAAAACAAGAACCTTAGAGTACAATAAGAATGGTGTGCAAAAAGGGATATAAGGGATCTCAGATTTTTTGAAGAAAATAACAAGTTACCTCTCGTTAAGCACTGAGTTTACTACCTTCACTAGGTGCAAGGCAACTCAAATGGAGTGGAGGTCAAAGAATTCTTTAGTCAAGTTTGAATTATTCAGCTAAAGAAAATGATTCAGTCATTGTCTATTCACAACAAGAGGATTCAAGTCTTGACTGGCTTCGCTGATCTTGATTGCTACATTTCCAGAGATCCTCCGGACTATAAGAGGATCGGTCCACTTCGATCTCAGCTTGTCCAAGAAGAGCTTGAGCCAGGCATAAAAAAGCACTGTCTGACGAGGAAAGAAATTCTTATGTGAAATGTGCTTATCATGAAGGACCTCCATCCGTTCTTTGTAGATACGCGAGTTCCCATACGTATCGTTGCATACTTCATCAACCTCGCTCATTTATAATCGACGGTGGATTTTGGCCATCCCGAGGTCCAAATTGCATTTCCGTACTGCCTAGTAGACTTTATGCTCCATTTTGACAAGAAGGTGACATGCCTTCCCGTAAACCAATTTGAAGAGAGACATTTCTAACTGGGTTTTATGGGTGGTCCTATAAGCCCATATGCTTTCGGAAGCCGAGTTGACGAATCTTTTCTAATTGGTTGGATGGTGACCTAAAGAATCTCCTTTATTTCCCAGTTGGAGAGCTCGACCAGTCCACTAGCTTAGGGGTGATATAGGGTTGAAATTCTATGTGACACCCCATATTTCTTCAACAGGGACTGGCAAGCCACATTCACAATGTGGGACTTGCTATCGTTGTTGATGGCTTCAGGAACCCCAAATCTGGAAAAGATGTTCTCCTGAATGAAGTGGAGAACCACCTTATGATCGTTCATTCTGGTGGGGACTGGTGGGTGAGATTTCGTACGCGAAAAGATTTGAGTTCAAAAACCAGTCATCGCAGTATGCAGAAATCCGCTACTAGATAAAATTTGCCGAAGCTCAAGGTGAGGCCCAGGTCCAACACGAGGAGGTAAACGTTTGGTTTGTAAAATTTGCACTTTCAATTTTATTTGTTTTAGTTGTTTTTATCTTTTGAGATTTTTTTTCGTATTTTTATAAGATAGCATATCAAGTGAAATATTTGTTATCTATTCTGAGCTACCTTAGTAGAATAAGAGAGAGAGAGAGAGAGCGAAGTATTTCATGGAATCACGCATTGTCTGTTACAACTAATTAAAACTACACTAGAAAACCGATAAAAGATAGAGGTGAGAAGAATCCCCCTCGATGGTCGCTTGGAGGATGACTCACTTTAACGGCGCTTGGATGAAGGTGGTGGGAAGTTGGACAAAGGAGAACGGAGCTGGAGGACGGAGGGTAGGGCAAGACGATGTTGCGGGGAGGATCTTCTTTTCGAAGGTGGTGAGAAGACGGCCACGGGATGCTCCACGAAGGAGGTGAGAAGCGAGAAAAAAAATTTCTTTCCTAATCTAGAGCAGCATCTCGGGGTTGGGACAATCTCTCTCTAGAGTCTTGGAGGTGGTAAGGGAGAGAAAGGAAGAGATGAAGAAGAATAGGAGGGGTAGTGGTCCTTTTATAGTGGAGGAGAGGAGGCAAAATAAAGTCACCGGTCAACAGCGACATTTACAATCGTCTCAAAAGCTCTACCATAAACGTTGCTAAAGTAGAAGCTCACGCTCGCTCATAGCTGTGCTCGCGCGCTCCCAGCGGCCTCGCTATCAGATGCTCGATCGAAGGCCACGATCGTGCAAGGATCACACGCTAATGATTTGAATGGGCGGAGGCAAAAGGATTTCATGGTTGTTGGACGGGTGACGAGAAGTTGAGATTGCTCGAAGACTGGTGTTTCGGATCACGTGCGTACGATCAAGACTGTGTAAGTGCGTGATTGAGCCTGTGTGTGCATCACGTGAATCCAGCGCATAAGATTCGTCCACGTGGAAGCATGGTGCCCATTTGATGAAGATCCAGTGGTTGAATTTTGATTTCAGCTCGCACTTGTGGCCTAGGAGGGTCGACGGGTTTTGAACCCACGCCTTCTTGATGCAAGCGTCTTCCTCCACTGCTACGCTAAGGTCGAGCTTGTGTCTCGATTTGGAAATGAAGCTCACGTGCCCATGACCTTTGGATCTCGATCCAATGATCGAGATCTCATCAAGGAATTCTCCTTTGAGGTGAGGCAGGGGTTGCAGCTGATGTTGGGCGGCCATGATGGAGCCATCATGGCCATCCATTTTTTTTGCTCATAGATGACGGCACGGATGTTTGATTGGGTCAATTTTCGCGCCGTTAGGCTGCGATCATCGATTCAGATCCATCCGTGTGGCTGGATTTGACATCTGAGGTTCGGATTAGCGCTACCTTACCCCTTGGCCTTTGATCTTCCTCGAACTGCATAATGTGCTACAGGACTCCAATCAAGATGAATTCGAAGGCGTTAGACTCTGATCGTCATCTTGATCAAATCCGTAAGGTCAGATCTTCAATTCGATGCCTCGAAATAAATCTCCTCTCCAGGCCACAAAAGGACGCAAATTAACCTATAATTTATACAAACTATTCAAAATGCAGAATAATGCATGCTAAGCAATATTTATAATATGGAATGCATCTAAAAGGTTAGGAACATTCATAAATAGATATCTTAACCTAAATGGATGTGTATACATCAGGGTTGGCTTGGATCCACTTATAAACATAATCAACAGCAAGTAGGATGTACTCAAAGCCTCTTGAAACATGAAAATGTCTCACAAAATCAATCCCCCATATATTGAAAATCTCTCATTCAAGAATTGGGTTCAACGGCATCATGTCGTGGGTGCCCATGTTGCCGAGGATCTGGCAGCTAGCACATGCCCAACAATAATTTTGTGCATCTTTAAATAGTGTGGGCCAAAAGAAGCCACGCTGGAGGATTTTAGCTATGGTTTTACACCCAAAGAAATGGCCACCGTAGGCCTGATCCTGATAGAAAGATATGATATCATTAACCTCATTGTCGGGAATGCAACTTCAACAGTTTGGTCATTATCGATGTGGAACAAATAGGGATCTTCCCAAAAATAGTACTTAGCATTAGAAATCAACTTGTCCCATCTATTCTTGGTCCAATCAGATAGAACTTTCCCAGTGACCATGTAGTTTACAATATCAACAAACGAGCGAAGTCCATGAGTGACCAATTGGTGTTCGTCTAGAAAATCCTCTGTGATAGGTCTAGATGGGTCCATGACTGAAGAAGGAAGACAGGATAGATGGTTAGCAACAACATTCTGCTTCCCCTCCTTATCACGTATTTCAAGGTCAAATTCTTGCAGAAGCAAGATTCATGTAATGAACCTTGGTTTGGCATTTTTTTTGACCAATAAGTGTCTCACAGCAATGTGATCCAAATAAATAATTACATGGGATTCCATGAGGTATGATCTAAATTTCTCCAGACCAAATGCTACAGCCAGCAGCTTTTTTTCCGTGAGTATCTAATTACATTGAGCCTTGTCAAGTGTCTTACTAGCGTAATATATTACCATTGGTTTTCTGTCAATCTTCTACCAAGCATTGCTCCTACCATGTAGTCAGACATGTCGCACATGATCTCAAATGGTTGATACTAATCTAGAGATTGTAAGACAGGAGCCTGGGTTATTCGGACGAGCAAGATTTTGAATGCATGAACACACTCGCTATTCATCGAAAAGGGAGTGTCCTTTGTGAGAAGATTTGTCATGGGGCACGGAATTTTAAAGAAATTAGAAAAGAAACGTCGATAAAAATCAATGTGCCCCACAAAATATCGAATTTCTTTGAACGAAATAGGCAAAGGAAGTTTGGAAATTTTGTTTTCCTTTGTTCAGTCAACTTGGATAGCCTGTTCTTAGACAAGGTGTTGAAGAACGATGCCCTCAAGGACCATGAAATGCCTCTTTTTCCAAGATAGAGTCAGGTTCACTTCAATGCATAGTCGGAGGATCTGAACGAAGTGTTGCAGGCAATCATCAATGTTTTGACCAAAGACCAAGAATTTGTCCATGAAGACTCTAAGGTATTTACCCACCATATTGGAAAAGATGACTAGCATGCACCACTAGAAAGTGGCAAGTGCATTGCATAACCCAAATGGCATCCTACGAATTACATAAGTTTCATAGGGGTAGGTAAAAGTGGTCTTCTCTTGATTTTTAGGATAAATTGCCGCTTGGTTATACCCAGAGTAACCATCTGAAAAGCAGAAAAATTGATTTCCCACCAGCTTTTCTAGAATCTGGTCAATGAACAGAAGGGGGAAATGGTGTTTTTTTGTGGAGGTATTGAGTTTTCTAAAATCAATGCAAACTCTCCACGAACTAGCAATCCAAGTTGGGATGGTTTCCCCAAAATTAGTGGTGATCACGGTGAGCTCCCCTAGAATGGGGCTCACCTAGTGGCTATCAGACATGGGGTACCACATCAAGTCGGCCACTTGATTATCTCCTTTTTTACGACCTCTTGAAGACTAGGATTAAGTCTTCGCTGCATCTCACGTGAAGGTCCTGAGCCCTCTTCGATGTAAATTTGTTGTGTGCAATACGAGGGACTTATTCAAATGAAATCACTTAGAGTCTAGCCAATGGCTCTTCAATGTTGCTGAAGGACAAAAATTAATCTTGTTTCCTGATCAGGAGCAAGGCAAGAATTGATAATCATAGGAAACGATTAATTTGAACCCAAAAAGACATATTTGAAATGGTCGGGGAGTGGTTTCAACTCCATTACTAGGTTGTCAACAACAGGTGGGGGTTCAGGGTTGGCCTCAGGAGAAGAGATAAAAGCTAACGATTTGTCTAAATTAGCTTCAAGCTCTTTAGATTGTGGGTCTGGATTCGCTTGTGTTTGAGGCTCTTGGAAAATCAAGCAATCCTCAGTAATTGAGTCCTCAATCAATAGACCTATGTCACATACTTCCTCAATTACTCCACAATGTACCCATTTCTGGGCCTTAAAAATATCGATCCTTAAGGTTTGTCCCCAAATTTCAATTCTATCTAGCCCTCCTCACAATTTATATCGGCCTTTGTGGTGGCCAAAAAGGGTTTGCCTAATATGATCGATGTATTCCTCAAATCCTCAGGTGTGTCCATATCCAAAAAAATAAAATCCACCGAAAAATAGAAATCCCTAACCCTTACTAATACATCCTCAAGAAGTCCGCTTGGTGACTTGATTGATCTGTCTGCTAATTGAAGTGTCACCTCAGTTGGTTTTACCGTTGTATCCTTAAAATGGTCAAGTAGGGTGGTGGGAATTAGGTTTATGGATGCAGCAGAGTCCAATAAAGCTCGATCAAATTCTAAATTCTCAATCTTGTAGGAGATTAGATGTGTGATGGTAACACCATCATGGGTCCTAACTAGCCACAATTAGTCAAATTCAAATGATAAATGCTTCTACTTGATCATCTGAGAGTCACAATTCCGCACTAAGGGGTAGTGATCGAATGGATGGTGATCGAAAAGAGAGGGAGATGGGAAGAAGGGCTAACATAGATGTTGTCTATTATCGTTGCAGAAGGAGAGGCCATTTAGCGGCGATCTGCCGATCCCCTCTTGTTTGTCTGGCTTGTGGTGGTCACAAGCATAAGAGAGATGCCTGCACAAGGTGGAGAAGGGGACCTGATAAGTCATCGGTCTGGCGCCCTAAGCTGACACATAACGTTAAATCGCCGCCGCCGCCAGACAACTATAAGGGTTTTACCGTTGATGTTGATGTTCCAGTGTCTGAGGATACAAAGATCTCCGAACTTATGCTCATAGGTGCATTGGTAGGGGAGGTGATGGCCGGAAATCCGTCAACAGACCGCATCAAAGGTTTGGTAAAATCCCTCTCTCTCTATTGAAGATTGGAAGATTTCTACCCTATCTCCGACGAGATTTGTTCTGTTTGGTTTGGGTATGATGGACGTGGAGCGACTTCAATTTAAATAGTCTATTTTTGAAAACCTAACTGTGATCTGGAGACTCATTTCACCTTTTGATGGGGCCTTACCAGATAGGCTGCCTCAAAGGGTTGTCGTTCGATCAGGGAATCTAGAAATCAGTGGTCTACCTTTGCATCTTAGGTCACGAAGCATGGTAGCTGCAGCTCTGGCTGGATATGCGACTATTGCTGAGGAGGCGGAGGTTGGTTTGAGGGAAGGAGATGGCAGAACATTACATGTTAAAGTGGAGATTCTCAAAGGGGGGTCACTACCGGAGAAGATCATACTCAGATGTGGTGGGAGTTCATGGCTTTTGCGGTTGCAACTTAAGGCAATGGTGAAGGAAATCTATGAGCAGAAAGAACAGAGAACCTATGCAGAGATTGTCCGAGTGGAACATCACCTGGATCACACAGAGGGAGGTGTATCTGAGGGAGCTCCTGAGCCAAAAAAAAGGAAAGATCATCATCATAAGGAGATGGCTGAGGAGGGATGGTTGAGATGGAGGATGACCAAATTTCACAAGAGGGTGAAAGTCTGTGGGGGTGTTGCAAGAAATTTCAGTGAATTCGGTGGTACAAAATTCTTCCTTCAATATTGAAGGGGAACTGAAATATAGGGCTGGAGCCTTGTCAAAATCAATTTTGGGGAGATCTCCATATAAACTACGGAAAAGAAAAATGAATTTGACTACCAAGAAGGTGCATGAAAATTCTGTTGCTTTGATACTTGGTGTTGAATGTAGGCTTCAAGCAAATGCGAGGGACTCTCAAAAGGGGAGATGAGAGTTCTTTCCTAGAATGTGCGTGGGTTGCGCGATAAAGTTCGAAGAGCCACACTTATGAGATATCTCAGAGAATGGGACATTGAATGTGCTCTCATTCAAGAAACGCATATAGAAAGTGAGGACAGCCCCATGTGGATTGATTTGAAGAAGAATGGGTATGCTGGCTGTGTGGCAATAGAAGCAAATGGTAGATCTGGAGGGATGGCCTTTTGGTGGAAGGAGGCATGCTTAGAGGTGCTTGAGGTCATCAAATCTAGACACGCTATCTCCTGCAGATGTAAGATGATCCAAGGGGAGATGGAATGTCTTCTCACTGGTGTATATGGCCCTTGTGTGGTGAGCAATAGGTCTGAACTATGGGAGGACTTGACAGACCTTGCGAGACATTCCCAAGGACTGCCATGGCTAGTCGGGGGAGACTTTAATTGTACCTTGACAGAGTCTAACAGATCAAGTGGGTTGATGGACAACGCCTCCCTTGGCTTTCAGATAACAATTCAAGAACTAGGATTATCTGAATTCCCTACTGCTGGGGTTGAATTCACTTAGAGAAATGGAAGTGACTCGTGCTCCAAATTGGATAGATTCTTTGGGAATGCGGAGCTGATGGAAAATTTTCATTTGTCTTCGATGGCAGGGCTGGAGCGCCCCTTCTCAAACCATACGCCATTGGTCTGGGATAGTGGGGACAGTATACATGTGGGTTCCTACTTCAAGTTCAGAAAATCTTGGCTTAGAGAGCAGGGTTTCCGTGAGATGGTGGAATGTTGGTGGTGTTCTAACCAGGATGAAGGCACTGCAACTACCAAATTAGCTGCGAAACTTGCGTCTTTGCGTTCCATGCTGACGGAGTATGGTGCAACAGTTGCAGTATTGAGGAACCAAAAATGCACTGAAGCGCTGGCGGCAGTTCAATATCTGGATGGGAAAGAGGAGGCTACTAGTCCAACTGAACAAGAGCTGCGAGACAGGAAGCAACGGTAGGACATTGTGGCTGAGGAACACTTAAAAAGAGAAATGGATTGGCAGGAGTGCTTAAGACAACTTTGGCTCAAAGAAGGGGACGCTAACACCAAATACTTTCACTTGGAAGCCAGTGCACGTAGAAGATATAAACTCATCTCCTCCATTGTGGTGGATGGTCAGGAAACCACATCTAGTCATGAAAGCAGAACAGCAGCTACAAGATATTTTAGAGACATTTCTCGGGCTGCAGCAAGGGGAACTTGGAGGATGGCAGGATCTGTCTTCCCTCGCATCTCTACGCAACAGGCTAACAACTTGGTGAAATCCATCTCTGAAAATGAGGTTTTGGAAGCAATTAATGATCTGAGTACTGAAGGTTCGCCAGGTCCAAATGGCATGCAGTTCTTTTACAAAGAATTTTGGACTATGTTGAAGGAGGTGATGGAGGTAGTTGGTGAATTTCAAAGGAGCAATTATGGCTTCTATAAAATTAACAGATCTTACCTCTTTTTACTTCCAAAAAAACCAGGTGAGAACTGTTTCAAGGAGTTTAGACCAATTGCTCTGTCTAACTCCATATATTTATTGGTGAGTAAGGTTTTGGCGAACAGATTAAGGAAGGTTCTTTAGGACATCATTCTCCCAATACAATCCGCCTTCCTCCCCAATAGGTCATTACAAGAATCTTTCATTATGGCATAGGAGATGGTGATGGGCTGGTATAGAACAAAGTGCAAAGCTTTCCTCTGGAAGGTCGACTCCCAGAAGGCCTATGATTCGGTGTCATGGCAGTACCTATGGGAAATATTTAAGAGAAGGGGGTTCCCAACGAAGTGGCTACAATGGACGAAAAGATGTATCACCACTGCTTCCTTCTCACCCTTGATTAATGGAAGACTGTGTAGGACGTGGATACAACCTCAACGTGGTGTTAGGAAGGGATGTCCTTTGGCTCCACTTGTGTTCAACCTTGCGGTTGACACTCTAGCAAGATATGCCTGCAGACTATCAGAGTCTGGGCTCATTAGAGGATATTCCATCTCCAACAGGAGTGACTTGGCTCCAAGGTTACAATATGCTGATGATACAGTATTCTTTGTGGAAGGGAATGAACAAGCAGCTCAGGCACTATTCCACATGGTACAGATATTTGGGGAAATATCAGGTTTGAAATTGAATGGTGATAAATCTTTTTTGGTGTGCTTTGGGCTAACGGGAGAAGAGCAAACAACCACCTCCTCAACATTAGGTACCCCCTTGGTTACCCTGCCAATCAAATATTTGGGCTTACCTCTAAAATGCACTAAACTAAAGAAAAGTGACTGGTACACCTTATTTGATAAAATCTCTGTCAAACTACAAGGGTGGAGCAGCAGATATCTATCTAAAGGGGGCAGACTTATTCTCCTGAACTCAGTAATAACCTCCATCCCAGCCTTTTTCTTCTCAATGTTTAAAGCACCCAAGTCCATCTGGAAGCTTATTGATGTGATGAGGAAACGATTCTTCTGGAAGGGAGCAAATCATGAAGGTGAATTTTTCCAACCAATGAAGTGGGATAGTCTTTACAAACTGAAAGACTAAGGTGGTATGGGAATCAAATCCCTTAAAGAGTTCAATGATGCTTTACTGCTCAAGTAGGCCATCAAATTATTTAATGTTTGCGGTATGGAGAAATGTTTGCAGGGAACCTCTCCCCACTTGGGATGACCTGTGGAAAAAATTTTTGTTGCATGATAATCGACCTATTCACATGGCGGCAGTCATGTTGTGCGTATGGAGAGCAAGGAATGATTTTTTGTTTCAGGAGAGACCAATATGTGTGGTGCAAATTGTAAATGCATGTTGGTCTCTCATACATATGTGGGGTTCTACGCTGTAATAATGTTTTATATTGATTAATAACATGCTCTCCCGGATTGCTATCGGTACCTGATAGCTTTCCTTTCTGTTGCAAAAAAAAAAAAAAATTCCGCACTAATCTGATTTAAAGGGAAGATAAGAAAACATAGTTAATTCTGCTGTTTTAACAAGCACATTACAAATACATATTAACTCTGGGGTTACTCAGGGTTTAATTGAAAGTTAAATGAACATAAAAGACTAAGAGTGGGTTCACGTTGACTGAATCAAGGTTTCACGCATTTCGAGGGTGAAAATAATATAGAAAACCCTCCTTATCAACCCTACTTAAATTGAAAAGTTCATGGTCAGAATAAAATCAATTTAAACCTCTTAAAAATCATTGAAAAATATTCTAAGGGGTTTGGTACCTTCATTTTGACCATCTGAACCCATTCTGACTTACAATAGAGTTTCAGACGGGAATCTATCATGATTTGGGCTCCTGTGCAATTTGTTCAGTCAAACGGAGTCAAAATACAAATACAAGTTCACCATTATATTTCTTGGGTCCAAATTAGGTTAACACCAAAATTTGGGCCTAATCATAGTTCATCTTGACCTACTTTGCATTTTAGCCCTTAGAAACTCTATTTCTCACATCTAGACCCCTAGGTTTCAAGTTTATTGCATCAGGTCCATAACTTTCTCGTCATCTTCACATTTTAATCCCTTCCTCCATGAATACCGTGAACAGACGTAAAACCCAAATCTGCCGACTTCAATCTCGGATTTCTGTCTAATTTCTTTATCAAATCCCACCAAATTTAGAAGGATTAATCGGGAAAAGAATCCCTTCCAATTGGACCAAACCCTAGGTCATGATTTGAAGCCAAGAGCTCAAGCGAGCTCAAGAACTTCCAGATGAGGATCCTCCAATTTCGTGGTAATAAATCCATGAATCCTTTACAATTAAGGCATGAAACACCTCTATAAAAGCCCCCCTACGTTCCACAACTCTAAGCAATCTGGTTAGGCCATAAAATAGCTCTTCCTCCTCTTCTCCGGCTGCCTCCGACCACGACTCTGGCGATCTCCTTCAGCCACCTTCCTCTGGCCATTCAATGGACAAATTGAACGGCCCAACGTCTTCCTCACCCTCGTCTGACTCTCGCCAGCCAAAGGAGAGTCTCCTTCCATCTTTTCTCCTCGTCGTCTACCTCGCTGGAGCTTCCATCCTCGCAACTGGCAAGACACGTCGGCGCGAGATCCTCCTTCTTTCGACTAATTAGCTAGGTGGCCTTCTCCCTCTCTCTCCATATATTAGGAATTAGCTCCTAGGATCTACTTTCGACCACCATATCATGCTCTCCCCCTCTGTCTTCCCTGACTCCGGCCACACCTCCGACGTGGTCGCCACACTGCTACATGCCACCAATTAACTCACCTCCACTTCCAAAAGCATCGTCGTGACCTCACGAACAAAAGCCCTCAACAAATTGAGGGTTTTGGTTTGTCGTTCACCTGATCGGACAACCCAACTCTCCGCCGATCACCACACCACCATCTGGCTACGTCCGACCTCCACTCGTCAATTCACCACCAGCATCATGCCCACCGCAATCCAGTGAACCTTCTAAGCCTTTTTAATTGGGCCGTGAGGCCGTATCTTGCATTTCAAGTGCCCATCGTCATCGTCGTCCTCCTCACCTCCAACCGTCGTGCTCTGTGCACCTCCGGCCACTATTCCACATCCAATAGCTACGGATGAACTCCACAAGGGATTTTGGTTCCTCAATCAGGCGATGCACCACCATCCATAGCCCAATTACATCAAGGAAACACAACAGCTACTCGCGAAGGCAACATGAAGGATCTTCTCAATTTAATCCCACATTAGGGTTAGAAAAAAAAATCTGCATATAAGGTTTTTGCGCCGATATCTGATCGCCTCCGAAAGTATGGGGTGAGGTCCCTCACCGCATGTGTCCATGCACCCTAACCCGCGATCTTATGAACACAGGCCTGGAAGTTGACCCATTTACACGGTTTCCTGTATACCCCCGACCTGGATCAGAGGAAAGAGAAAGTGAAATTCTGAAGGGGAGGGGGTGGTTTTGCACGGAAGCACATTGGGATTCGTGACAACACTCGGGTGAATTCTAAGGTGATTTGGGTTGTTACTTAAGGTGCCTAAGCCTCATATCTGACGTCTAATTTGGGTTACTGTTGAAATATTTGGCTCTGACTTGAGATCTAATCTAACGCAGTTAAGTGGTTGAGGTTACTGATGAAATATTGATCCTTGGGAATTGCACTTAATTATAAGGCTCAATTAGTGATTTCAATCACTATTTTTAGGCTTCTATTTATATTTTTTGTCCCTAACTCTTGAGATACATTCTTGCTTCTAATTAAATATCATTGTAGTTGTTTAATTCACTTGCATTATTATTTTTGATTATTGTGATTAGTGGATCAATTTATTACACTTGCTCCCTACGAACTACCTCGGAACTCACGGATTTTTCGAGCATTACAAATTTAAATGTTGTTGCACTTTTATCGCTTATGCTACAACGTAACAGTTTTTTGAAACACGATAGAAGCATTTAACAAAGGGTGCCAGGATCTTTTAATTTTTGTAGGAGTTTGCTTAAAATTACAAAGCTAGCCTACTCTGATAGCAAAATTGGACTCCCATCCTTGTTACGTGGCTTACACTTGGGTGTACACAAGTCCTTCAAAAATCACGTGTAAGTCGATACGTGACGTAAAGCTTCCATCAGGGGAATGCTAATATGAACTTACCCAAAGTGCTTGACCAAGTTCTCGTCAGGTGTCACAGGTTTAGCTTTCCTATTTCCTTTCGTCAAGACCTCGGGAAATGGAACATCTTTGGGTTTTTCTAGGATGGGTTTAGGCTCTCGATTTGGAATTGGGGTGCCCTCAATTACCATCCTTGAATCAAAATTACTCAGACTAGATTGGCTTGGGTATGGTGGGTCCTGAATAGTCTTGCCACTACTAGTAGTGACGGAATACAAACCTATTGATGAGAGCCTCATCATGAGCCATAACTAGCTCATTTTGACCCAATAAAGAAGATAAAAGCTCCTACATAACCTAGAAGAAGGCCTAACTGAAGGAACAAGTGCTCTGAGAAGAAAACATGAAATAAAGGTTAAAACTGCAATTTTACCATTGCAGTACATAAACGGGATTTCTCAGAGGCAAAACATAGGTCAAATGGTCTAAATGAGATAAAAAGTGGGTTGAGTCAATCAGAAATGGGTTCATGTGCAATCTAAGAACTAAAAGACACTTGGTAACCCTAAAACAGACCCGCTTAAATTAACAAGGTTCCGGTCAGAACAAAAAGCAAGTAAACCCTCTAAAAATCATGGAAAAACATATTCTAGGGTTTAGAACACTTAATTTGGCCTTTGGAACCTAGTTTGACCTAGATTAGGGTCCTAGCTCTTCAATTAACCTAATTTGGATTTTTACGTAAAATGTCCAGTCAAACGAGGTCAAACCTGAAATCTAACTTTGCCATTGGATTCCTTAGGTCAAAATTAGGTTTATACCAAAATTTGGACCTAAGGAGAGGTCATCTTGACCTACTTTGCAATTTAGTACACCCAAATCACAAATTGGTCCCTATCTTTTGAATACCGTTGCAGAGAACCCCCTAGGTTCTTCGCCTCCTTTGCAAACCGGTCCTGCCGCCATTGCTAGGGCAGAACCGAGCTCCGGCGAGATCCGGAGAGGGATTGCTCTCTAATCCCTCAGAGATTCCCTCCCAGAAATGGAAGGAGGATTCTCTGAGGAATTCCCTTCCATTTAAGACCGATCTCGATCCCTGGTGTGAACCCAGTCTCTCGTGCGAACGCACGAGAGATTTGGGTATCCTAACTCCTTTCCATCTCCGGCGACCAACCTCAGGCAATTACGTGCCCTTCACGCCCTGCACACCCAGTCCAGCGCCTATATAAGAACCCACAACTCCGGCCGAAGAGGCTGAGCTTGATTTGGCCGAGTTTCCCCCTTCAATTCCTCTCCTCCTGCCCGGCCAAATGTCCCAGCTAGCTCCGGCGAGCCCCCCTCCCCTCCCTCTTCGCTCTGCCACAAAACCAGTGGCAGAGTTAGCTTCCTGACCTCCCTCCGCGTCGCGCAGTACCAGCGCACGCCGCCTCAGCCCTGTCGTCGCCGCCGTTCTCCCCCACTGGGCGTCATCTTCTCCGGCGACAGCAGGTACTGCTGTCCGCCTTCCGTCCCCTTTCGTCCTTACAATTAGGTTAGAACTCCTCTCCATCCTATCCTCTCTCTTTTCCCCCTGTTATCTCATCTGATTACCCCTCGACCGACGCTGACCACCCTCATCTTCCACATCACCGACCGACCTCCGGCGAGCCGCTTCCACCATTCCAGCACTCCACACGGCTCGCCAACCACCTCGGGAGCTCCGCCTCACCACCAGGAACTCGCTCCACCCCACAACTGCCACTCCAGACCTCCATAACCACCCCCCGAACAACCCACCATCTCCGGCCACAGGTTGACCTAGGCGCGCACGCCTAGGCCGACCGGCAACCTGCAGCATCACCCACCGCCTTCGCCGTGCTACGGCGAAGGTTTCCAGCTATTCTGATTGGGCCAATAGGCCGTTCTGTGGAATCTCAGGTGAACGCCCCGGCCGCCATTAACAGCCGAAGCAGCAGGAAGCTTGGAGCAGCAGCAGGCGTCAGGCTTCCCAGGCGGCAGGTGTAGCAGACTCTCGCAAGTATCGCGAGGTGACTGAGTTCAGCGAGGAGCACCAGCAGGGCCTTCAGCGTGGGCAATTGCACACGAGAGTCTGCGGGCGCGCGCAAAGGAAGGGCGGAACGTTTAGTCCCACATCGTGGAATCTCAAGGCACAGGTATGGTATAAAGAGTTTTTGTGATATAGCTTTACTGCCTCGAAAGCACAGGGGTGAGGTCCCTCACTGACCCCACACCCGCCTCGTCCGCGACCTGACCACGCGGACTTGGCGGATCCGACCCGACCTAGACCTACGCACTCCTCGCGCATCACACCACCTTCAGGTGCGCCTGGTCCCGGGTACGATCGGACCCGATTAATGCCTGTGGCTCTGGGAGAGCAGCTCTGAGTGAATTGCTTGAGAGAGAGAGACGCGCGGGTAGAGGGAGAAGGGTTAGGTTTTGCTCCTGTGCAGGCAGGCTGAACGCAGGAGAAGGACTTGGCCGCTACAGAAGAAGAAGAAGGAAAGGCAAGGCGAAGAAGAGAAGAAAGAAGAAAGAAAGAAGACTTCGCACGAGAAGCAGGAAAAACAGAGAAGAGAGAAGCAAGGCAAGACCACAGAAGAGGAGAGTAAAGAAGCAAAGAAGAAGGAAGGAAAGAAAGGCTTCGCCAAGGCATAGAAAGAAGAAGAAAATCAAGAAGGGAAAATACTTTTAAGACGTCTGATCACAAGATCAGACGTCCAATTTCATATTTTTGTCCTAATAACTTTTAATTGCATACATTCACATTTGGATTGATATTTTGAGTAAATTAGAGTGTTCAATTACATTTTGACTAGTAGTAAATTCCATTTGCTCCCTGTGTTCGACCTCGGATACTCCGGTCTTCGAGTAATAAAAATCTTTATTTGTTTTGAACGCTTTAGCGGCTATACTACAACGCGATATTATCTTTTAACAAACCGCACAAAAGCGCGACGAACACCTATCGAATTAGGATTTAGGTTTGGCAAGATAGGAGGTTGCTATTGATAACCAATGTAAGAAGTAGAACCCTCAGGCCCATCAAGAGGTAAAGGTGAAGAAGGGACTTGGTACACATACTGTACCTGGCCCTGATTTGGGTTCACAACGTACCTCTGGTTCTGTATGTTGTTCGGGTTGGGCAAAGGTCGAGAAGGAAGTGCACTAGGATAGTGAGTCCTAGCCATCTGTGCATGCTGATTTCCCACCCCTGCCATCTCTGCTTTATGCTGCCTCTGCATAGTAGCATTGGTCTTCTACATATCAGCTAAGGTCTGTAAAATCATGCTCATTTTTATCATCCTTGTTAGGCCTAGCTTGAAAATTCAGCTCGGGCCTACGTTGAGCCAGTTGATACGAGTGTGGAGTTTGTGGTTGGGACTAATATTGAGGTCTAGAGTTTTTAGAATTCCCCGACCAAGGGAAATTAGGATGATTATGCCATCCAAGGTTGTATGAGTTCGAATAAGGGTCATTCTGGATGGTGTGGAGTTCCTCACAATGTCGAGCAACTTCAGAATAATCAGTATACTAGGGTTCAGACATCCGCCAACTACGATAAAAGGGTTTAGAGTTTCCTCCAAAACTGGAGTCAGAAGTGGATGGAGATGCATTCATCCCAGAGTGGTGGTGAATATTATGGACAACCTCTCTCCCTGTGGGCGGACATGCATATGTGTTTTGCTTATTCTATGAAGAAGTGACTTTTTGGAGTTGGCGAGTCAAATAGTCCAACTTCTTCTTGATAGTGGAGACTTTATCCAATCAGCTGGCCCCCATCTCCATGTTGAAGGTAGAGGATAAGTCTTATGCTTCATGTGCTCCTCGTGTATTTGTTAATGTGTGGGTAGTCGTCCGGTCGAACATACCCATAGACTCATTGTTTATGGAGTTCTTGCACATGTTTTTGAGAATGTCAAAAACATTGCCCTCATATTTACCCATGAAGTTACCTCCACAGGTCGCATTAATGAAAAGCCTAATGTCCTCACGGGGACCTCGGTAAAATGATTAGACTTGTTCCCATCTAGGTACTCCGTGATGAGGGCATTTTCGCATGAGATCCTGAAATCGATCCCATGCCTCATGAAGTGGTTCCCCTTCATTTTGCGTGAAATGCGTGATAAGGTGCCTTAGGGCATTAATACACCCTCGAGGGAAGAATTTCCTGAAAATTTCAGACTGCAACTCTTCCCATGTATTGATCAACCTTGACAAGGACCGATACTAGTGGGTAGCCCGATCCTTCAGAGAGAAGGGGAACATCTTCATGAGTATGGTGGTCCAATTCCAATTCTTTGGTCTGAGAGACTGGGCCAAATGTTTCAGCTCTTCAATATGCTGAAATGGGTCTTTAGAACCCAATCCACGGAAATGGGGGATTAAGCCAATATTGTTTGGCTTCTGATGAGTCCAACATATTGGAATACCATTACGCCTAAGAACATTCAAGTTGGGAGTTAAACTAGATTTCTAGCATGCATTATACTAGAATATTAATTAAACTTGAGTTTTGACGTTCATGTATTTTTAACCCAATGCATATGCTCCAGTGATCATTTATTGACATATTACTTGCATATATTTATTTTATGCACGGGCTTTATCGTGAAATTTGACAGGGAAAATCAAATTTGAATGCTCGATGGAAAGTACATCCTCAACCTCCTCCCCTTTTCTCTTGCTCACAACAGCAAGAGGTTATTTTTAAAGGAGGAAAGAACCTGGCTGCAAGGATCTTATCATATCCTTCCCCCTAACGGGGATCTTCTTCTCATCGCCTACACTGTGAACCAAGAGTGCACAGTGGTAGAGGCGAACACTGTGGCCTGAAGCGTACCCCCACCTCACCGCACCTTCATCGACTCCACGGCATGCATGGTGACAATGTGCACGCTCACTACGCTCATCACGAAAACCCCTCACCAACAACACCCCTTCCCTCTTCTTCAACCTCCTGTCTCCTTCCCTATTTCACCACAATCACCAACCCATCACCATGAGTCGCCACAGCACCACCTTCTCACCCTCCTTGCACAACCCATGCACATCCCTCTCTCAGTCCTCTCTGTTAACACACGGACTCACACACAAACCAATCCATCTCCATCTTCTCCTTCATCTCCTTCTCTGTCGTTTCCTCTTCTCCCCTGTTCCTCCCTTCCAGAAAAGAACCCAAAGCCACCACCACCACGCAGCTCTCATCCAACACCTGCACCATCACCAACACCACAACCACCTTCAGCCACAAACCACCCTCTCCTCACGCACCGCCTCCAGCCCGCGCAACCAGTGCACCTCCCACGTGCCTTCCACGTGCTGCCCGTGCACGAGCTGCACTTCCCCTCCTCACGCACCGAGCACAGAGCTGCAACAGCCCACCTGTGCATGCCTAGCACACCATGCGCGACTGCACCACCAACCTCCGGCCACCTCCAACAACCCTCACGTGCACGTGCACGCCCGACGCCCGACCGGCCAACTTCCCCGACGCTTGGCCACCTTCACACATTGTTGTTCTTCTCCAAGAAGAACCCAAAGTTGCCGGCCATCCCCTTCCACGTAGCTGCCTCATCCGGCCACCACACTCTGCTTCGTCGACATCATTGACATCTCCTTGACACCACATGCACACCTACACCTTGATCTGTGCCATCCGTGTGCTCCATCAACAGCAACATGACACTGCCGCTGCCACTCCTCGTCGCCAACGATAGCTCCAGTCGCCTTTGTTCCCGCCGTCACCACCAATGCGACGTCCAAGATCTGACCAACCTCCACCGTGCGCAGTACAGCCTCCGGTGCTCCTTCTTGCGTGCGAGGAGGAGAGAGGGAGAATCCCATGTCTTCCATTCAATTACATTTTACATTGAATTCCATTGTGAAGTTAATAAATGGAATAGTTTATAGAGTAAATTGCATGAGTACCCCTCCTATTTGCTTAATTTCTCTTGTGCACTCTATTCCATTCTCTTTGCTAGGTGCTTTCTCTGTCCCTCTATAATTCTTTCCATTTATTGAATAAGAGTATTAATGAAGGCTAAATTTTTAATATTTGCTTTCTTACTTTATTAGGTGTCAATTGCATGCATGCCATTTGGTGCGTCACTTCGTTGGTCTGGTTATTTATTACAGTCGTTGTGGTATATAACAAAGCGATTACTAGTTTAATACAATTTTTTACTCGGAATGACAAGTTTCCCGAGGTCGAACTCAGGGAGCAACTATAATCCTAGAAGCATAAAGGTTCACAATTATGTTACAAATAATAAGAGAGAGAGAGAGAGAGCAAAAGCCCTCTTTCTTGTTGGCTTCTTCTCTCTTCCTCTTCTCTTTTCTTCTTCTGTTGCAGCTGATTCTTCTCTTCCTTTAATCTGCCTTCTCTCTTCTTTTCTTTCTGCGGCTGTGGTGACCCTTTCTCTTTTTCCTTTCTTCCTCTCTGATTTTCTTCTTTTCTTCCTTGCGGCTGTAGAGCTTCTGCCTTCTCTCTCCTTCAGCTGCTAAGTCTTCCTTTCTTCTTCCTTCTTTCTTCTTCTTCTTCTTCTTCTGCTCTGGTCGTTCCACTTCTTTCTTTCTCCTTCCTGTCTCCTTTTTTTTCTTTGCTTTGGCCCTTCCTCTTCTTTCTTTCTTCTTCAGCCTGCCTTCTTTCCCGCTCTGGCTGCTGACCTCCCGTCGTCTAACTCGGTGCTCAGACGACTTAACTATACATTTGCTACAGTGTGGCTCCTTTTCTTCTCCTTCAGCTCCTCTCCTTCCTTTCTTCTTCAGCTGCTCAGTGCGGATAAGTCTTCAGTCGCTCCACCTCTCTTCTTCTTCCTTCGCCTGCTTCTTCTTCTTTTTCCTTCTTCCCTACGCGCACACACAACGATCAGTGCAAAACCTACCCCTACCACTTCCCCGCATCTCGCCCTCTCTCTGAATCTCTCTTTTGGAAAGCTCGCCCAGAGCTGGGTAATCGGGTTCGGGTTGCGCGCCCGGGACCAGGCCCACCGACGTGCGGTGGTGGGCGAGTAGTGCTTAGTCGGGTAGTCGGGTTCGACCCAGGCCCGCGAGGCGTGAGCGCGGGCGAGGGGCGGATGCAAGCGCGTGGCGCGCGGCGTGTGGGTGAGGGACCTGACCCCTATGTATCGAAGGTGAACAACTTAATTCACTTTTTCAATTTAAGTGTGGGCGTGGGGCCACACACTTACGAGGTGGGACTAAAGTCCCACCTCCAGTCTACACGCCCGCAGGCGAGAAGGTGCTGCCAATTGGGGCAGCAGCAAAGGCTCGCGGCCCCAATCGCAAACCTGGGCGTGCTCGCAGAATCACCCCGCACTGCCTGGGGCTCACACCTGGGCTGGAGGCGTCCTGGAGCTACTTGCGAAGGAGCTTCAACAACGCATCAATGGCGGCGAGGAGGCGGAGACCTAAAATCGCAAAGACAGCCTCGCGGCCACATCAGACAACGCAGGGAGCCTCGCCGGAGTGTGGAGAAGGCAGTGCGAGGGTCGGCGAGGAGCGGGAGCGCCTGTGGAGGTGTGCCTAAGGCAGACTATGTGTACGGAAGTGGGTGTGTTCGGGGGGGTGGTCAGGTGGTGAATGGCGGTGAATGGAGTAAGGGAAACGTTTGAGTGGAATGAGGGGGAGCTTCTGGGCTTGTCGATGAGGGGTGAGGTGGTCTGTGGAGGTGGAGCGACCTCGTCGAAGAAGGCGACCAAAGACGAAGCAGATGGGGGTGGAAGTGGCAGTTGGTGGGTTAAAATGGTAAATTAGGAAGGGGAAAATATAAGGGAGAGAGAGAGGAAGATTCCTACCTACTTAGTCAACGAAGAGGGAGAGGGAGGCGTCCGGCTCGTGCCTGCCAGAGCTGGGGACGAAGATGCCCAGGAGGGGGTTATCGGCGACAACGAGGAGATCTGAGGGCGCTAACTGGTACGGCCGGCACGGGAAGACGGGGCAGAGTGGGCTCTGCTGCAGGTAGGGCAGCAGAGCGACGAGGAGGAGGGAGGATCATCGGAAGCTTGGGCTGCCTGACCGGAGAGGGGAGAGACGAAATCTAGGGTTTCTCTCGGCCAAAACTAGCTTGAAGGAGACGGCAGACCATGCCGCTCCTTATATAGGCACTGGCGAGGAGAGGAGACCGAGGAGGCAACGTGCCATGCTCGCCGGAGATGGCCGGAGATGGACACCCATGCCTTTCGTGCGTTCGCACGAGAGGCATGGCTGGTTGCAAAGGTCAAGGGAGGGTCCCTGCGACAGACGACGACGTAGGGAACCCCCCGCTTCTTCCTGAGGCTCCGCGCAAGGTCGCCGGAGGCATGGTGCTGCGCAGAAATGGAAGGGGGGACCGTTCTGCAAAAGAACGAAAAGAAGATAGGAGGCTAATCGCAAGGGTTTCAAAAGATAAGGGTCAAAAAGTAAATTAAGAGGATCAATTTGTAAAGTCGGTCAAAATGATATTTTCTTAGGCCCAAATTTTTATAACATACAAATTTGAACCTAAGGATTTTAATGGCAAAATTTGATTTTAGGTTGGACCATGTTTGACCGGTCAATTTGCACAAAAATTCAAATTGAGTAATAAATTAGGCATGGTTCCCATTTTAGGTCAAAATAGGTTGCAAAGGCCAAATTGAAGGTTCTAAACCCTAGGGAATATTTTTCCATGAATTTTAAAGGGTTTGGTGATTTTTATCCTGCCTCAAACATCGTGAATTAAAGTAGATTTGTTTTAGGGTTACAGAATATCATTTAATTCCTAGAAGTTGCTATAACCCCTTTCAGATCAGATCATCCCACTTTCCTCCTTATTAAGCTCGTTTGACCTGTGTTTGGACCCTTAATTACCCTGTTTTCACACTGCCTTGGTGAAATTACAGTTTTACCCCTTATGATTTGTTTTGTTCTTTAACTCTGAATTCTCTGAGTTAAGACTCTCTTTAGGTTTTGTAGGAGCTTTTCCACACTCATTTGGATTAAATTATGCTTGTTAGGGTTCATGATGAGATTCTCATCACCCTTCAACTTTCTCTTCCTCTCTTGTTTTATAAATTGAATGGATTGATTGAACAAGAGATTAACAATTGATTAATAGGAAAAGAATAACCTTGCTAATTACCCTTCTTGCAATAAGATTTCATGTGATAATATTTGTGAGTTTATAAGGCTCAGCTCCTCCCTGTGGATACGACCTGATCCTTGCGGTTCGATTTTTATAATTTTGATAGAGAGATTTACCACCACATAAAATACGACATATCATTCCCATTGCAACTATCTTGATTAAGCGAGAATCTCTCCATCAGGTTCAATTCAGTGTCAAGTCTCCCTATCAGAATATGCACCCCAGGCTCAATTGGAACAATTGTGGGATTATAGTGATCCCGTGCAATTGTGGTCGTTGTTGGGGATGCGTCAGCTCATGAATTAGGTTGGAGAGATTTTCGAGCTGGTTCTGGAGATTTTGGAGCTTACCCCCTTCGTCTTGATTTTGACGTGGATTCTCCATGGAATTAGAATGTGAATCATAAGATGGTGAACATGATTCAGATGCAAAAGGATCTTAAGAGATGTTGACTAGATCAAAAGAAAAAGAACCACACAAAACAATTAGGACTTGACCCCGACGTGGATTATACTCTAATGGAGGCCCTATGGTGGGTCATAAGGACCTCCTCCCATGCATATATTATAAGAAGAGATGAGAGGGATTGGATATGTATTGGACCGAATCAAGGTACCCAAAATAATTGAATGACTATAGCAAGTTCGAGGTAGATGGACCTCTAGATCAAGAACTCACCTGCACCAAGAATTACTTGGGTAGCCAGGAAAAGAGCATCTCGTAAAGACCCCTACACGGTAGATCATCTCCACCAGTTACAGGATTTCCACCACCCAACTTTCCTTGTCACTGCGGTTCCAAGCAGACCAAAAGAATGTGAGTTAAGCCTTAAGTCTACTAATTTTAGGCCTAGATGTGCTTGTACCTTGGGTCATCACTTGATTTCAAGATAAATTCACTTGTGACCTAATTCTAGGGTGGTTGGTTCACAATGTGACCCAACTTCACCTAACCTGTCCTATGGATTGAAGGATGAAATCCTGGTCAACTCACCCAAACCACCCTGTTTTGTCCAATAAAAAAGTATTAAGTCCCAAATTCTAGGGTTCAAGTGATCTTAGAGCCTTGATTTTAGGGTTTAGGTTTTCAAGTCAATTCAGACAAGGGTTTGGGTGGCACACAATGCAGGGAGATATTTTCCTTTAAAGTATGTAAATGTGCATTAACTCTCTAAAACCCTAATGTTCAAAACCCTAATTGGCTCTAGATAGGGTCCAATTCAATTCAAGTTAGATTACACCTTGGACTTAAACAAGAAGGTGATAGTCGAAGGTGTTCAAACTAAGCACGAGAACTCCTAATAGGCACGAGAATTAGGGTTTGTGTGTCTAATCAAGCAACAATTCTCTTCTACTTTGGGAGGTCTTTCTCAATCAACCAAGAATATCTTGCCACACAATGAATCTAGAAAAGTAAGGTAAGGTTGGATTCCTAAGATTTTTTTTAGTTTTTTTTATATGGAAGGAAAAAGGGAGCTAAGGAGGAGGAAGAAAACCAACAGAGAGGTTAATCCAAGCCAGTAGATTTGAGCTCTACCCTACCCTTGTCTTCACTTGGGTCAGGTACAAATGACCGTTTCAAAACAACCAATCAGAGACAAGTGGGTTAGAAATCAAACAAAACAAAAGAAAATAGAGGAAAAATATGCACAATGATGGTGGTAAGTGCGTGTTGCTCCCAGACAACAACGCCAAAAAGTCTGAGGACCCGTAACAAAGCTCTTTTACTTTAGACGAGGTTCTGAACAAGTTTAGAAGACGTTTCCTCACCTATTGAAGAAGAGAAAAGACTCTGAAGAGCTTCAGGAAGGCGAAGAAGCTCAAGAGCTTCGCTAAGGAGCTTCAAAGCTCCATTTCTCGTTCTGTTCAGCTCAACAGAAAGCTAAAGATCATTTTCATCAAATCAAAGAAACTCTGAAGGTTGTTAAGGGCCTATCAAGGCAGAATTCGCATTTGAATTTCATCGAAAATGCACTGACATCAGTTTGGGTTATTTTTTAACCCAAACTGAACAATGATCTAATCTATACAAAATCCTCAATGAAACCAAATTAAATCTACTCTAACACACTCTAAATCATCCCAGAAAGAATTTCAATCTTTAAATTCACAGAATTAAGTGCTCAACTCTCAAATTGAACCTGAGATTGACCTTGATGAGCTTAGAGTTGACCTTCTAAGTTATGCTCACACAAATGAAATTAACACCGTAGATCATCTCTATTTTGCCTCAGGAACTAATTCAAGATCTCATGAGGTAATTTAAACCAGAAATACTAGGGTTTCAAGTTTGTCGCCTGAGATCTAAAATGAGTTTGTTCGATAGAACAAACTCAAGCTTTTCTAAGAAATCAGAGGGTTAAGATGAATTCTATAATCCTCAATCTTGCTTCTAAACCTCTTAAAACATCCTAAACCCTAATAGAGACACCTCTCCAACTTCGCCGAAGTTGGTGAAGACAACAGTCTATATCTAGCTCCAGACTTCGAATCACCAAAATAGAATCCCTAATCCTCAAATAAACGATCTGAAGCTTCTCAAGAAGTTCCATAGGCTAAAGATTGCTCCGGTGAGTCCAAAAAATGGCTATACAAGTGTAAAAGTTATCAAAATAGGCCATTAAGGATCTAAAAAGTTTTTTGAGGTTGCAAGGAACCTTAGAAGCTCATTAATTAGCTTAATTGGTGATAAAAATAAAAGATATGCAATGAATTGGTAGTGAGCGTAATCTGAGTTCGCTAGAACTCAAGACAAGTTCTCTCTCTTAATTGAGTAGAGAGAACAAGTCAGTAGGATGTGGCGATGGTGTACAGGTGGTTGATTAGCTGGAGGAACTCCTCTTGAGCCACCATTGACAGTGAGCTCAGGAGGTTGTACGAAATTTAGGCGTTTTAGTTATAGGTGATTATTGATCAAATTAAAGTGAGGATAGGGGCCCTTAAGTGATGATTAAGTGATGGAGGGACCTAGTGGAGGTGAATTACCCTCAGATACTTCTACCATGGACAGCGGAAGCAGCTGGTGAAGGTGGAGATGGATTAGGCGAATAGGTGTTGAAATCAGGGAATTAAGGTGTCAGAGATATCATGGAGGAATAAGGAAGGTATTCAGTGAAATAAAAAGACAAAAGGGTGCTCCAGTCAAGCTCAAAGAGCTCGCCGGAGCTAAAGAAGATGACTGAAAATCTAACATTAAGTCTAACAAACCTACCTAATTAAACTACTTACCTAACCTACTGTTACCTGAATAAAGGGGGCAGAGGATCTCCGTCGAAGGTCCTTAACAGAGGAGGAAATCAGAGGGGTGGAGAAAGAAGTCTGGCGGGTGTAGGCGAAGCGTAGACGAGGAAGTCCAACGTCGGCACTGCGTCAGAAGACTCAGCGGACGACGGCAGAGATCCAGAACACGTGAAGACGAACGGAGGAAGCGGAGGAAGGTCACCGGATTTTGGAGTGAATAGCCTATCTACTAGGTCAGTGGGAGAAGAGGGAAGGGAGCTAACTCCTTGAAATCGAGGAGGTGAAGGGGTATTTATAGGTTGCGGTGGCTGAGAAGGAGGGTGAATATGGACAGAAGAAGATCTAGGAGTGTAGTAACCACCGGCGTCTTCTCTACCTCCGGTGAGGTTAACTTCAAACCCTAAATAGGATTGTAGCTTCATTCAGGCTGATGGATAAAAAGAGGATGGTGAGCACAAACTTCAGGAGCTTAGAAGGGAAGGGAGGACGTAGGATGTGCGGTGATTGGTGGGTGTGGAAACCTCCTGTCATCAGCCGTCGAAAAGGCTGAAGAAGGAAAGGAGTTTACAAGGACCTATCTATAATTAAAGTTAAGGACCTAGGTGAAGAGTAAGGACTCGATTGAAATAAAACTTAGGGACTAAAATGTAAACTAAGGTTTTCAAGGTTTATTTTAATTTAAATCTTTTTCAACTTTTTATATATGATTATAAATAAGACAAATATTATATTTAAACCTTGGATTTACATTTTAGACCTTTTTAGCTTAATTTATTTAATTAAATACAGTTACTTAAGTTATTACATACTTAGGTATAAATTATGCTTAAGTTAGTTAACACATTAATTAGGTAAATTATTGATGATATTTCGAGTCCATTTATTAATTAAATTATTAATAATATTAATTGGATAATATTATAGCATTTTTAACTTATTTTAAGGTCCTTTAATATTTTATCCCTTATTTAATAATTAACCCATATATTTACATATTCCTACCTAATTAACTTGGAAGACTAGTTAATTAGGGGTAATTAGAGGCTATGATGAACTTCTCATCAACTTTCACTTAGATTTTCCTCTGTTTAGCGCAAAACTCACCCCTTCATGCTTAGCCTACCGCCCTAATGGGTTGCCTAATGGGCTCTCCTCTTTCTCTCTTTCTCTCTATATAATATAAGGTTATATATGCCTAGCAGGGAGACCTCTCTCCCAATTTGGGGTTGAGAGGCTATGGGTAGTGAAACAATATAAGAGGTGTGAGGGGCTTATGATTTTCTGAGGTTGGACTAAATCACCACATTGATTTAAAAATTGGATTCACTCGCTAACCCTTCTTTCTTTTGTTCTTTCTTACACATGCTCTTTTCTAACTCACAGCTAAATCTTCTTTTCTTCTTTCTTTTTCTTTCATAATTGCCTTCTTCACTAAAACTGTCTGGCATGCATTAGTGAGTAGTGCAACCCAACTACCCCTAATGGGACTAACAAGGATTCTCTTCACAAAGGACAAGTGTGTGTTCATGTCATATGGGGAATCAACCCCCTGCTTCTGGGCAACAGGGTAGGGGGCACGATCCTATTAATAGCGGCCAACAAATTTTAGCCCTAATTGTAAATTAAATTTCACTTGATTTAGAAATTATTTGAAATTGTGACCTAATTTCTAAGTTAGTTGATTCACACAGTAAACCAACTTCACCTGACCTGCCCTAAAGTTGAGGATGAAATTTGGGTTAAAGCACCCAAATCACCCTGAATTGGTTCTCAAGTTATTATGTCCCAACTTTTAGGATTGGTTCTCAGAAGATGGTCAAGGATATAAGGTGGACAGATTGGAGGAACTTTGTATGACAAACACCTTGATGAGTAATACGGTTAGTCCAACCAGGTGATTGTTCAGATTAACAGGCTGATGATGCAAATCAAACCCAATCAGTCTGGTGGGTTGATAGTTGTGAATCAATAGGTGTGGAGCCCACCAGATACTTTGTGGCTCAAAAAGATATGGAAATGCAAAACTAAGGTTTGGCTGAATCAGCTCAGCCCGATCAAAGTAGGTGTCCTCAAAGGATAATGGATCTGTGGAAACTGTAGGAACGCTACTAGTGGGATCAGAGAAGGATAAGATCTGATTGTTGGTCAGATCAGTGTCTAATTCCCAGTCGAAAGATGGAGGTGAATCATATGTAACCAGATCCGAAAGAGGTGAGTCAGAATATAAATTGATTTCAGTGGTAAGTCGAGGTGTGGATCAAGTTTTGAAAGGCTCTATATAATGTGTGATTTCTTCAAGTTCCAAATCATCGACCTCAGAATCAGAATCAAGAACAGATCATGGATGCTGAGGTCGTAAATTGGCTCGTAATCATCTAGAAACAATAGTTCTCTGAAATCAGAGTATGATTTGAAATCATTGGAGAATTTACCACAATCAGCTTCTGAACCTTATTCAAGATCGAGATTTCCACCACGGAATAAATCATGGTGTATGGATTCAACAATGTGACTTTGTTCTAACCTAGTCCCAAATTCCAAGCTTAAAGAGATATCATTATTAGGCATAGGCTTGGGTTCTGGGTACTTAGGGTAAATCAAATCAAATCCTAACTCTTCCAACTCCTCTGATTCTGTGTCGTAAATCAGTGTGATTTTAACAGATCAATTCATCCTTCTGAGGAGTCTGGAGAGGTATAACCATCAAATTTGGGCCCAAAATCATAGTTTAGATCTAAATTCTGGTTGTCATTACATTGGACCTCATGATCACCCCAAATAGGTTTAGATCTAGATTGTAGGTCAGGGGTAGGAATTTGGTCACTAGAATCCGGACCTGGTTCTACTAGGATGTCAAAGTCACTCTCGAGGAATACCTTAACAAGATAAGGTGCGGGAATTACATCTTTGAGAGGTCCTGAGTCTATTTCATCACAAGTATTTGGTAAATCAAGGCATGATGGTCCAGCTTCATGGCTTTCTATGGCTAGTTCATAATCAGGAACATCTGCAATTGGATTTACCCAACCCACAATTAAATTAGGTATGCCATTACGCACAAAGTTTGAATCTGATTCCATTTGGGTTGGGGGTCTACAACAACCACTACTTTCGAACCCGAGCTTTGGGAAATCATATTGATCCTTAATATTTCTCCAAGATTCATCATCGATTTCTAAGTGGAGATATGGGTATTTTTTTATCAATGGCTTGTTTCACCAGATTTAGTGTATTTCCACATTTCTAATGTCGTCTTGGTGCATCTCACAGAGTGGTGGATTTGTCAGGAATTATATATGCTCCATATTATGTAATCTCTCTAACTCAATGTATTCTATCATGAGAGCATCTCGGGCTGTGCCACATATCATTTGTGCCAACATCAGGTGGGCATGGTTGATAAACGTTAATTTATCATCATTCTTATTCATTAAAACAAACCTAGCTCTTAGGATTTTACTCCGCAAATAGTTTTTGGGTTACATTTAGGCATCAATTAGGTTGGGCAAGCATTTTACTTTTTATTGTCTTTTTATATGTTTTTGTGAGTGTTAGGGATATACAGATTGATAGATCCTTAGAACCCTAGCACTCAAGAAGGCAACTAGCGAAGGAGAAGCCCAAACCAGCTAGAACTCAGCTTTATCCAGCTCACCATCGCTAGAATCCAACTCACTTGAACTAGGGTCAGCTCATCCTAGCTCCATTCAGCTCATCTCAACTGAATGGTAGCTCAAGAAAGCTCATCTCAGCTCACCTGAGCTCAAGTCAGCTTAGATCCAGCTAAACTTAGCTGAGTCTAGCTCATTTCAGCTCCCATTAGTTCCACCAAGTAACCCAACCTAAGTCCACCTAAGCTCTACCTAGTCCACCCCTAAGTTGGTGCCAACATAGCCACCTCTTCACCCCCCAACCACCACCAAAGGGCACCAAAAAGTTGGCACCAAAAACACCCATAACCATTCCCTCTTTGGCGCTAACTTTTCCCTCCAAAATTCCCTTCATCTCCACCATACACCTATCCTTAAAATCATCTCCACCATCCACCTAGGACCTCCTTCTAGAAGCTCCAAGTTGGTGCCAATTTGGTGGTGTCTCTCGACCACCAAGAGCCACCAACACCACCATAACTACCACCCAACAAACCCCTTAGGTTGGCACCGACAACCTCCACCCTTAGATCACCTAACTACCTCCCAAATTCCATCCTAACCCTCCATCTATAATCCACGCCAACCACCCCCTTCCCCTCCTATAAATACACCATTAACCACCCACATTTCTCCATCCTCCCTTAGTTTAATTCCACCTTATAGCCACTTATAACCCACGACCAAGAAGAAGAAGGAAGGAAGAAGATTAAGGAGGCTATCCCTTGCCTCCTTGGTGCCTTCTTCCTCTCCATTCTTCTCCTTGTGCCACACCAAGGAGGAGGAGCATTCACCTAGAAGGACAGCCAGGCAATTGGAGGAGGAAGAGTGGTCCACGCCTACCCTTGGAGAAGACTTGAAGGTGGTAGCTTCCACCTTGGAGGAGCCAAGGCATGCCCCCCTTCTAGGGCTTGCCAGGAGGAGATCACATCTTGGTTCAAGAAGAAAGAGAAGGAGGAGCCCTTTTTAACTACGGGAGCAGCCGCAGTTGGAGCAAGAGCTTCACCATCTTCACCATCATCATCCAAAATTTTTGTTTCATTTACTTTTTAGTGTCATTCTTTTTTTGTCATAGAAGCGTTCCTCTACAAGTGAAAAACAAAAATCCATTTCCTATAAAATTGCCTTTTCAATTTGGTGCATCTTCTTCTTGCTTTGATTTTGTTTTAGCACTTTCACACCCCCTTCCCAATTATCCTAAGCCCTCACTTTCCTAGGGTGAGCCTGGGAAGAGGTCATTCTTGTCACCAAGTTGCTAAGTTAGAATTAGCCTTTTCCCGCCAACATTTCTCGTTGCATTGTTTATTCAAAATCCCAAAAAAAATACTTATTCAAAAATACCAAAAAGAAAGGTGATTTCTATTTCCAAGTAAGAGACATATTTTGCAAACATTTATCATCCTTGGACGACCCTAGATACTTCCCTATCTAGGTTTAAAAATTTAAAAGCAAGTCGATTTTTGTACGTTACAACAATCTTAAAAAATTTAATTGCAAATCGCATAAAATCTCGATCAATGGTTTACAATGTGGGTTGCCATTTCTGACACATTAACCTGAATGCTTCTAAAGAGATCCGAGGTTTTATAATACTCATCATAGCATCTAAGAGCAACCTCGATCATTTTCACTTTTATGCTCATACAGGATTCAGGTTCCTTAAACATTTTTCCTATTTTGTCAGGTTGCATTTCCAAATTAGGTGATGGATCAGGATGTAGAATCAAATTCAGGTCTAGACTAAATTGATAAGATCACATCAAATTTTCCCCAAAGAAGATCAATTCTAATGGAGACCTTTAGGTCAGATCTAGGTACGTCTCCTATGTATGTGCACTATAGAATAGATGAGGAACTGGATGTGTATTGCATCCAATCAAGTCACCCAAAAAAATTTTGGATGACTAGGTTTGTTTAAGGCAGATGATACCTCGGGATCAAAAATACACACACCCGAGAATTACTTGGGCAGCCAAGAAGGGAGAGCCCCGCAAAGACCCCTACAGGGTAGAGCGTTCCCACAGGCCACAGGGTTTCTCCCGCCCAACTTTCCTTGTCACTTAGATTCCAAGTAGATTGGAATGTATGAATTGAGACATAAGCCTACCAATTTCTGCCCTAAATTGTGCCTTGAATTTCACTTGAGTTGGAAGTTAATTTAATTTGTGACCTAATTTGGAGGTTGGTTGGTCCACAAGGCAAATCAACCTCACCTGTGACCTGTCCTAAGGTTGAGGATGAAATTTGGGTCAAGACCTAAATCACCCTGAATTGATTCTCAAGTTATTAGGTGCCAACTTTCAAAGTTCAAGTGAATTTAGAGCCTTGATTTTAGAGTTTACTTGAATAGATCAGTTCAATCAAGTGCTAGGTAGCACACAAATGTGGGAAGATTAGTTTCCTTTATTGCAGGCAAGTGTGTACTAACACTTCAAAACCCTTATGTGGAAACCCTAATTGGCTCTATTTTCAAGTCAAATTTGATCTCAAATATAGCACCTTGGACACAAACAAGAATGTGAATAGTCTGAGATGCTGAGAGAATTTAGCGTAAATTCCTAATAGGTACAGGAAATCAGGATGGGAATCTCTAAACAAAATCGTCTCAACTTTAACCAAGCATCAAATTCACAAATCAGGAAATACCTTGCCTTTAAATGATCTTACTAAGAAAATATGGCAAGTGGATCTTAATTTATTTTGTTTCCTTTTTCTCTTCCCAAGACAAGGAGGTGATTAGGAAAGAAGAGAGATTTTACTTGCCTCTAGAGTGGTTGATTGCGCGGAAGATCTTCTCGTTATGTATCTCGCAAAACACAGCAAAACAGATAGGGCAAGTTAGAAATCAACTTAATCAATTAAGAACGATAAGACTAGTAGTGAATTACATGTTTCTCCCCAGCAACGGTGCCAAAATGTTGCGTTGCTTTCATTGAGTTTTAGAAATACACGTTGTAGTATAGTTAACAGAAGCGATACAACATTTAAATTTGTAAGTGCTCGAAAATAAGAATGAGTCCAAGGTCACTCGCAGGGTGCAAATATGAAATTCACGCACTAATCAAAATATAAAATAGATGAGCACAATGATTAATTGCCACAAAGTTATGCAATGAATAATCTACTCGAAAATATATCCAATGCAAAGTCAAATTGTATCTTAGAAATTAGTGGGATAAAAACAAGATTAAGAAACCCTAAAAATGATTATTTAAATCACCCATAATATCCACCATTAAGCACATATCCCAAATATCTCAATTTCACAGCCAATTCAAATATCGCTACAGTGGTTTTGAACCACTTGCCACATCAGATACTTATCAGGTTCATCCTTAAATATTTCCACAGTAATTAGAACCAAACCAAGTTAGACGTCGCTAAGGCTCTACGATGCCTTAAATCATCGAGCCTCAGTAGCATAAGGCATAAGGCCTTAACACAGAGCCATAAGTACAAGGCCTAAGAATCACCAAAGTGTTGGCACACAAGGCACGGATTTTGAGGCATGAACAGTGCAAAACCATACCCCACCCTCTTCAGAGTTTCCTCTTCTTTCTCAATTCAGAATCGAGCATAGGGTAGTTCGGTAATTGGGTATAAGGACAAGGCCTACCGGTGTGCATAGTGGGTGAGGTAAAAGGGGACCCGACCCTCGTGTCTTGGGCATGGTGGCTACGTGCACAATCCAATTTATTCGACTCTCAAAATTTCCTCCACATGATGTGGACTATGGTTCGGTTCCTCTATGCGTGAAGTTGCTAGTTATCTCTTTGTCAAATTGGAGCAGATGTCGTGGTGTATTGCTTCGAGTGAAGGCCTGGGAAGCTTTACAATTCCCGCCCACAACTGTTGGACTAGGTAGGTATCAGGATGGATGGTAGTTGAAGTACGGCGAACACATCGACAGCGGAAGTGAGGTCACCGACTAAGTACTTGAAACACAAATATGGGCTCAAAGACCCAATTAGAACATTTAATATGATTGCCGTGAGGTGAGGAGTTCAACGGTGGTGTTATCGTGGTGATTGGAGCTCTAGCGTGGTCGAACGATGGTGAACAGCGATGGTGAAGTTGGTTGCGTCCGGCCGAGTGTTCAAGTGGGTGTAGCTCACAATAGATAGGGGACTTTTGAAGGAAGAGCTGTGGTGGAAGTTTTGGAGGTGGTGGTGATGAGTTTTGTGGCATGTGGAGGGTGTGTGGCTTCGTCGGAGGAGGCGTCGTCGCTAAGGAAGACGAAGGGGAAAGTAGATGGACAACTGTCAAAACTAAGATCTAAGGGTTGATTCCTAATTTAGGGAGAGAGGAGAAGGGATAGGATCTAAATACTGGAAGAAAGGAAGGAATTGGTGTCAGTTTTGATTGGTCGACGTCAAGGATGGAGGTTGCTTTGGTGGTTGGTAACGACGACAAGGAAGAGCGCTAAGCGGTGAAGCTTTGGCTGGCTAACATCGGAAGAAGATGAGGAAGAAGTTGACGCATCCAATTTGACGGATGGGTGGCCATAAGTAGGAGAGCGCGGGAGTTAGCCGGAGTCATGGAGCTCTTGGTCGGAGAGGAGGGAAGAAGGTGAGAACCGGCCCAAAATCGACTAAGGAACATCCTAGAACCTAGAGGAGTTTATATAAAGCCTTGATCGGGTCTAAACTGACCGGAAATCGTGTATAGGATTTGTGGTTTTTTGGTAAGTTGTTTCCAAGATTCTCAAATTTCGCCTAAGCCCATGGGTTCACATTAGGACATGTGACCGGGTTCAATTCATTAGGGATTCTAAAAAGATCAATCCCTCCAAATTTAAAGAAATTTGGATAAAAATTGGAAAAGAATCGAGCGGTCAAATGTGGGTTTGGCCTGCGATTAGTAAACTCTAAGTTTTCAGGCGAAAGGGGGCATTTCATGAAGAAAATGACAAAAGATAGGGGGCTAAATGCAACAATTTTGAAAGTTAAGGGTATGGCTGTAAGGAACAGATATTTTAGGGACTGAATTGCAAACCATGTCAAGTAGATTCTAATTGGTCCCAAATTTTTGTGTTAACCTAATTTGGATCCAAGGAATCAAATGGTGAGCTTGGATTTGAGTTCTAATCGTGTTTGAGTGGTCAATTTGCATAGAAGATCAAATTAGGGCAAAATATTATCTTAAACTCTGTTCTAGGTTAAAATAGATTCAGATGGTCAAACCAAAGGTACTAAACCTCTTAGAATATTTTTCTATGAATTTCAGGAGGTCTAGTTGAATTTTATCTTGACCAGAACCTCCCCAATTCAAGTGGGGTTGAGAGTGAGGGTTTTGTGTATTATTTTGATTCGCGAAATGTGCGCAACCCTATTTCTGTAGTGTCACTTTTTGGTCTTTTATGCTTAATTGACCTCTAATTAACCCTTGGGTGACCTCGTGGTTACTTTGCATTTGTGATGTGATGTTAAAACAATATAATTAACCCATTTTTATTACTTTCTCCTTAAAACAAATCTAAGTGGAATTGTTATCCTCAGGCAACCATTTAGGAGTATTTATCTCCTTATTCTAACTAATTCAAGATAGTTATGGTGAACGATGGTGTTACCATCAAAACCCTAGATTAGCTGTATTTCAAGTCCAATTTCATTCCAAATATGATACCATGGACTCAAACAAGAAAGCGCGTAGTCCATGATGTTGAGAAGTTTTAGCGTAAATCCCTAATAGGTATAGGAAATTAAGATGGGGAATCTCTAATCAAATCATACCAATATTAATCAGATTTGAATTAATCTCGTAAATTAGAGAACTCTTTGCCTTTAAACGATGATTACTAGGAAAATAAGGCAAGTGGATCCTAATTAACTTGATTCCTTTTCTCTTCCCAAGATTAGGAGGTCATTAGGAAAGAAGAGAAATTTTACTAACCCCTAGTGTGGTTGATTGTGGAGAAGATCTTCACATGATGTACCTCATAAAATCAAAACAAAGCAGATGGGGCAAGTTGGAAATCAACTCAATTATTCACGATGATATCACTAGTGGTGAATTACGCATTGCTCCACAACAATGACGTCAAAATGTTGCATTGAAAATCATTTTATTTAGGAAAATATTGTGTCGTAGTATAGTAGCGAAAATCGATACAATTTTTTAAATTTATAATGCTCGAAAAATCATGTTCCGAGGTTATTCGTAAGGAGCAAATATAGAATTCAATCATTAGTCATGTAGAAATAATCACAATAAAGATACCCAATGAATATATGATCTCTACAAAAAGATATTTAATTAATAGTAAATTATATCTTAGAATTGATGGAGCAAAAAGAATATAAACGAAGATAAAAATGATGATTTGAATCAGCAATTAAATTCATAATTAAGCACGAATCCTAATCAATTTCTCTTTCTCAAGCCAAATCAAATGTTTCAACAGTGGTCACAACCACTCATCCACGTTAGCCAAGTATCCAATATTTCCATAGTAGTACTCAACCAAGGTCATACAACAATTATACACATCAGACAGTTTAAGTGTCCAAGTCTCGACAGCCAAAGAACAAACCTCTGAAATGCCTAAGTGTTAAGAGTGTGTGCACACTTCCCAAGGTAAAAACCTCCCCCCTCCCTCCTCAGAATCCTCTTCTCTTTCTCTTCCTAATCGAGTTTCTAATCAAGTAATTAAGTCGAGACTAGGGGACTAGACCCACGACCAGTGATTGCAGGTGAGGTGTGAGAGACAGAGCGTGAGGGGACCTCACCTCCTGTGTGAAAGGCGAACAACCATCAGTGATAATTCAATTTATGCGTGTTTCAGATCCTTCCTTCTACTATGTGGCACTAAAGTGTGCCACATATCTTCACATGCTATAGGGAAACTCCTCATCCCAGTTGCTATTGTTGCTTTGTTGTTGCTGTCATATTGAGGTGCAGCTGCCTTTGCAGGGTGAATCCGCAACCATAGAATGCAGAGCTGTGGCCGAAGGTGGACGGGTTGCGACGGGTAGAGGCAGAGAATCAATGGCAACGACGGCGCTCCTGTCGCAACCTGAAACAGAATAGAATGGCCTTTTGGCCCAATTAAAAAGTTCAAAGGAGTCGCTGGAGCACGGCGAATACAACGGTGGTGTTTATAAAGTGTGAGGTGTGTTGTGGTCATGCGACATCATAGAAGGCATGTGTAAGGTGTGGTGTTTAACAAGGTGAAGAAGGTGCTAAAGCCCTAAATTAGGAGAGCGCTTTTGATGGTGGAGGCAAGGCGAACGTGTAGGGAGTGATAGCAAGGCAATTAGTGTGGCATTGCGACATGTGGCCTCGCCAGAGGCGTGGCCGATGCTCGGGAAGACGGAGGGGGAGAGTAACAATTGTTGGTTGAATTAGGATCCTAAGGAGCTAACTCAAAGCCAAGGAGAGAGGAGTGAAAGAACCTAACTAACAGATGAGAAGGGAGAAGATGCCACGCAGGTGTGCCTTGCTGGACGTGGGAGAGACGAAAACCTCTGGTGAGGGGATTGGCGAGGATGAAAGGGGTAGGCAGCTCCTGTTGTGGCCGGCGAGGAGAGGAGCTTGAGGAAGATAGTGGGCCACTCGATCTGACCGTCAAGTGGCCGAAGCAAAGGGGTCGAGGGAGCTCGTCGGAGTCACGGTGGAGGTGGTCAGAGAAAGAAGAGAATATGGTTTTTGGTTGTAGCCTAGGCTCAAATGGGTTGCTGAACCCCAAGGAGCTTAAATAGAGCTCGATTAGACCTTGAACTACACGTAATCAATGCGAATTCCTTGCAATTTTCACAAGGAAATCTCACCGATTTCATGAGTTTTGCTAGGGCTCTAGGATCCAAATTAGGGCGTCCAATGGATCGGAGATTGTCTTAGGAACAATGTTTCCAATTTTGGAGAGATTTGAGCAAGCATCGTGTGAGAAATCCTCTCTCGAAGTCGGTGGTGGAGGTTTTATTCACATTCAATGGAAGAAGGGACCTCTTTGCAAAAATGATGAGAAAGTTAGGGGGTTTTTTGTGAGAAACTTGAAACCTAGGGGCTTGTGTGTAAGAAATAGAGTTTCTAAGGGCTAAAATGTAAACTAGATCAAGATGAACTCTGATTGGGCCTAAATTTTAGTATTAACCTAATTTTGACCCAATAAATCTAATGGTGAACTTGGATTTGAGTTTTAACTACGTTTGATTAGGTAAATTGTACAGAAGCCTAAATTAGGCTACATTCCCGTCTGCAACTCTATTCTAGATCAAAATGGGTTCAGATGGTCAAACCAAAGGTGTCAAACCTCTTAGAATATTTTTCTATGAATTTCAGGAGGTTTAAATTAATTTTATCCTGACCAGAACCTTTTCAATTTTAGTGGGGTTGATAATTAAGGTTTTGAGTCTTGTTTTCACCCTCGAAATTCATGAAACCCTAATTCTGTCACCGTGAACCCACTTCTTGGTCTTTTATGTTTATTTGACCTTCAATTATCCCCTGAGCAACCCTGTGGTTAATCTACATTTGTGATGTGCTGTTAAAATAACAAATTAGCCCTATTTTCTTGTCTTCTTAAATTAGATTAGAGTGGAATTATGGTTCTCAAGCGATCATTTAGAAGCATTTATCTCTTGATTCCGACTAATTCAAGTTATTTATGATGAATGATGACCTTACCATCAGGAGGGGTCGACTAGGGAGGAGGATAACATAAAGTAGATTAGGTTGTAGGGTACGGTGTCATTCTCTTGTCCTTGAGATAATCGTGCTCACTTCTTCCTTGGAGTAAGTCAGCTTAGCTGTTTTCCTTATCTCTTCCTTGTGGTAGAACAATCCAACTCTGCTATTTCTACAAACAATATTACATACATTAATGCTTGATAAATAACTAAACACTAGAATGCATTATTTAATCATAAATTGCATGCGTGGTCCGAAAATGCAATATTTATAAAATATGAATAAGATGATTGCCTATGAACTAGCATAAATTAGGCATATTATGTATATCGACCGTGTATTCATCCATCAGCTCGTCCCATGGTAACAGAGGTCCAACCTTCTATCAGTTGATCCATGCTGATCTCATGAGTAGTCCATGTGTCTTTCCTTCTTAGAGGGTAAAATAGTCATTCATAACACTTATGCGTAAACTAGATGATTCCCCAGAAAGACATCATTAGGAGCCCCCATTGGACTGCCTTCCCGAGCACTCTCTCTCTTGAGTCCCTATGTGGCTCTCTTCGCAAATTACACAAATCTCGAATTACTTTCTCTAAGTCTTAGTATGACTCAATAAGACTTAAGTCCATTATTAGGACCTACACCAAACAAATCATTATTATTAGATGTTTGGAATTTTAATTAAATGCCCAATACCATCCATTCAATTGTCTGATGCCAAAATCAGACGTCGGTTGGTAGTGCACTGGAATGGTCTTCCCAAACTCCCGCATGCCAGATGTCTACATCTCAAGTGAAATATCCAGGACTCACTAAAGATGTCCTATACCATAAAGTAAGACCTCCGCCCACATGGTCAGATGATGAGACCACATTTGTAGGCTAATTAAATACATAAATGCCTAGTTATTAAATCAATGCTTACATATACGTGTATACTTTTCTATGTAAATACTTTAATTTATAAAATTGTTTGCATGCATATTTCATACATTACATGCATATGTAAATATAATTGAGGATGGTATGCATTAGAATGTAGGTAAGTTAGATTATAATTTAGTTGGCATGGCATGCATACATTAGTTACAGAAATAGAATTTAACATTCTTTTGGGTTTTTATATAAATAACTAATCTTTATTATTTTTCTTTGCAGGACCCATTGTCGGTTACAACTTTTAAGATGTCCAGAACTCAATCTGGGCGTCTAATGAACTTGCCGCCTCTCAATCGCTAAGCCAAGTCGGCCAAGCCTCCACGCATCCAACCACTTGCTATACTCGCCGAGTTGTTGGAGACAACCTCGGTGGAAGAAAATGAACTGAAGATTTTTAAAAGGAAACCAATTGAAGGCGGATGGAGATTATCCCCTTCCCCATTTGGCACTGCGCCCATCGCAGACACCATGGTTGTAGCATGCACTGTGGATTGTAGCCTACATCTCCATCGCCCTTCCACAACTGTGGTGTGCGTGGTGACAGCCTGTGCACCATCACTGTCTCCCATAGCGATCACCGTCTTCCTCCTCTTCCACCTTCACCTTCTTCTCCACACACTCCTCTATTTCACCTCCTCCAAGATAACTCAACATGCCATCCTCACCATAGCGCCACCACCCTGATCATGCCTCCACCACAGAACCCTTCTACATTACCGCAGCCTCTACACAACACAACCCCTCCCTCTCATTCATTCCCTCTTCCCCTTCCTTCTTCTTTCTTCTTCACCACTTGCAACCTCTAAAAGGACCCAACGCTAGCAGCACCGCACTGTGCCGCCCGCCCTCCTTCGGCCTCCTTGAGTCACGCCATCACCACTAGCACACATATCACATGCTCGCCGACAAGACCACCGTCCACGGCACCTTCCTGACTAGCTCCAAGCTGACGCCAAGAAGCCATCACCATCGATCTCCACGCAGTTGCGCGACCATCTCCATCCACCACCTGCGCCACTTATGCCATCGCAAAGCCCTCATCGCTGCTAATCACCGTGCATCGCACAACCATCGATGCTCCTTCTCGTGCACAAGGAAGAGAGAGGGGAATCCTTTGTTTTGGGTGGTATTAGAATTTACATTTCACTGCCATTGCTAAGGAATTTTGGATGGATTTTTATAGTTAATATATATTGAATGAATTTGCAGGCAGCCCCTTGAGTTCTCACTATATTATCTGATTATCTAATTTCATCTCTCTCCAATCTATTGGCCTCACATACATTGCATGATATACTACAGATGTGGGCAAATATCTGACTATTACGTTTTGATAAATTGGCGAGATAAATTGGCTTGTTCCTTCCTGTGGAAATAACCTAATCGATTGTGGTTAGATTTAATTAATATTTTGATAGTTGATTTTCCAGCACAAAAGCATTATGACATGACAGTTTATGTTAATTTTTTTAACAAAAGCGAAGATCGACTCATCATTAGACATCCCCTAGAAGAGGTCTCAAGCCATTGCTACCAGGTGATCATTAGACAAACAACACTCAAACCTCATACGTTTAATCATAAACAGATGGTTCCTGAAGCTATCAACCAATTCCAGGAGAAGAACACATCTTCAGTTGACGTCTAGCTAGACTCTTAGATGCTTGATTGAAAAATCAGATGTTTAATTATTTGAAGCACGCCTATCGCACTACCTCCCTATAACCTTTGCCACCTTCGACTCAAACTCATTTCTAACCATCTGGAGCTTACATGAAGGAACAAAACATAATCTAATCCCTTCTAGGCATAGTTTCTTGCATACACTCCACCTCAAACCATAGAAATCAAACTTTAAACCTTGATTTCTTCCACATGCAATCACTTATCTAAGGGTTATGAGTGGTTTCTATCACCACTAACCCATCAACACTATCAGCAGAGGAGGATCATCGGACCCAACCTCAACATCATCGCTAAAATCCTATTTTTACACTCCAAATCACAAGGGATATAAGCCCTACCCGATGATTTGAAACTGTAGATGTTGCTACTCCACCAGCAACCTCAAGATCATCATCAAAATTGAAATGCACATGCAACATCAAATTCCACTATCATTAGTTTAGGGAAAACACAATATAACCTCACTAACTCCCTTTTGTGGGACATGCATGCAAGAAAAGATCACATTCAAGCACTTAAATCATCTCATGGGCTTAGAAATCTTCCTTACCTTGCTGCAATATGCAAAGAGAGGAGAATGGAGGTGTCCTACTGCTTAATCTAAATGCTCTAGATCCTCTCCTCCTCTTGTTCTTCCTCTCCTTCCTTTGTTGCAATTGAAGCTATCTCCTTTGCTTTCCTCATTTCTCACTCATAGGAAGATGATGAAGGAGAAGGATGAGAAGATTTTCCATTGGGGCATGTTTACACAACCTTCATTGTTTAAAAAGGGATGGTGAAATTTTCAAGTGGTCCCCAAGTTCCTGGATCCTTACTCCCACCTCATCAAGATTGGGATTTCATTGCTTCCATGCCCTTCCCAAAAGCTAAATCACATCTTAATAAAAAATTGAGCCCTTGCTAGCAATAGGCCCCTTATCTAGGGGTTCTTAGGCTCCTAGCCCCTTATCTAAGGGTTAGCCTAAGGGATTAAAACTCTTGATTACCTTTAAAAGGTTAATTTTATTTTAGACCATTAATTAGTGTTTAATTATTGGCGGCCTCTCACAAAAGGTCACTTAAAGCACACCGCCTAGACTATTTAAGTCCCTAAAAGGGATAGAGGTAAAGACCCGAAAGGTATGCACTCTATCTACATCATTGAAATCAACTTACTAAATGGTAGATTTGGTAGTTGGGTTGTTGATTCTAGTGCTATTGTTCATGTTTGCAATATGTTGCATTTATTTCAAGAGACATGAATGTTGAGTAGAGGAAAGGTGACTATGTGGATAGGATCCAATGCGGTGGTTGTCACTAAGGCCATCGACACCAATAGAATTAGATTATCCAATAATTTTGTTTCAGTTTTGAAAATTTGTCTTTATATTCCTTCCATTAAAGAAAACTTATTTTTGTCTCCAAATTAGTTGAATATAACTACAATTTTAATTTTGATAAAAGTCCTATTGTTAATCATTATAAGGAGTGCATTGCTACTAGTTTCTTGGATGTGAATGGTTTAAATATATCTTGGATCTGAAAGATGATGATAAATCATTGAAAAGAACAAAAGGAAGATAATTCCACTATGTCATGGCATCTCAAATTAGGACATGTGCCTACTTACAAGATCAATAGATTGGTGAGACATGGGCCACTACATTTTCTGGAGGTTCAACTTCTACCTACTTGTGAATCTGGCATTCAAAAGTGAGGATTTGTAGAGTTTCTATTTCCTTTTCTTGGAGTGATAGGAATGGCGTTCTCTTCCCTTGTTTTGCCTTCTTATCGTAGCACATATCCTCAATCATTATCAAATCCTCCAAGGCTTTAGTTGTTTTATTATTTCTTGCTCCTCCCCTTGGATTTAAACAGATTACAACTGATCGTTTAATTCTCAACATAGTTAATTAATGCTAGTAGGCTTAATTAATCGTATAAAGAAAAGACTTATGTTAACTTAATTTATTAAATTATTGTCATTAATTGTATTATCAGGTCAAGTTAACCTATATTTTATATTTAAATTCTTTTAACTGGTTGAGTATAAGTCGTTCACTGAGAGATATTTAAACTTAATCAACTCACCATTTTTATTTTAAGTTATCTAATATATAATTACTATACTAATTATAAAATATGTTAAGCACATGAACAATTACATAATATTGAACTTGAAAAATGATAATTATTCCGTTATAAAAGAAAGGTACGTGAATGATTATGCAATAAATAACAAAAAAAAAATGTTTACATTAAGTGTTTACAATTGATAAGGCATAAAAAATAAATTTCGCTACAGTACAAATGCCATTATTATAAGTGAAATCAAATCACTTAATCTCTCATTTAATTAAATTCATCCTTCGGATGTCTCTTCATAATATCAGACATCTTAAACAATTCTCTTTAAAATCCTCAGCCTTAATCTCAACTCACTCTTCTCTTTAACTCTTTCTTTAATCTCCAACACTTAGCCATTTTGAACCTTAGACCCATTCTCTGTTCCCTCTTGATTCTTTCTCCACACTTAACCATTTAAGCCATTGCAGCTCTCTCATTTAAGTAAAAAGTTTGGCTTAATGGGCGAATCGAGTTCGTTAGTGGGATACACAACACCCATATGGTGGAACCTGACCACTACTTGAACCCAATTCTAGTTTAATTAGTGTGGATTTTAGCCTTTTATACTGCACAGTACCGGGCCATATCAGGCCTACAATCAAGCTCACGCCCACTTGGGTCCATGCGCACACCCCCGTGCGGCACACGCACACACATGCACGTGCACGCACGCGCCCAATCAAACAGTATGCTCAGTAATGCACCCTGCACTGACAACCAAACCGACAACACATGGAATTAGTTTTATACCAAAGCGTGCACTCACATCTTTCCGATGTAGGTCATAATAAGTCACTCCCTCCTTCACATAGTGTCATCGACCATCGACTTCAGATGAAGATTCTGGCCAACCCCGTGGACTAAATCGAGCATATAAAAGCTCGATTAAAAGCTCTTGTTATCTAGTTTCTAATTTTGAAGTCAATTTGGACTTTGGATCAGAATTGATCCACGGATTCAAAAGATGAACATGGTACTGTTTCCATGTACTCTATAGGCTTAGAGGATGTATTCTCAGGTCAAATGACCTGCATAAGAGTTATAACTCTCATATGAGAGTTCGGCTAGATTCAAATGAACATTCCACATCTATAGGAGGAGAGATTGAGGTTTATAAAAGCTTCAAAAACTCCAGAAACTTCAAAGATTTAGAGCTCCCTGTACAGAACATTGTTTTCAATATCAATCAGACTAGCAGACAACTAAATGCCTTGAGAAATGACTTAGATCACTTCAGTGAGTTAAAAGGTACAGATTTGGGCAAGATTTGAGTTTAAATCTCAACAAGTTTAAATCTCAACGAAAACACTATGAGCAGTGTTGGGTTGTAGTTTAAACCCAAATTGGACATAAGTTAAAATCAACATATAAAATTAATGAAATCCGATCAAACTTATTCTAAATCATCATAGGAGCTCAAATGATCCATTAAATCAAATGTTCAGACCCAAATTATTAAAGAATAGCCCCTAGTTGACCATAGAAGCTCAAAAGTTGACTACTAAATCAGAGCTTTTCTGATCAAATTGAAAGTATAAACAGATCAAATTCAATTTGAGGAAATGATTCAACACCTCAAAACCAAGTTTTGAACACTGATTTGCGATTTTATACCTCATCGTCGGAGCTGTAATCGCCATTTATTCGTCAAATCAATATATAGAATCTAAGTTCTAAATGAAAGATAACATAGATCCTACAATATTCACTCTTGCTTTTTAACCTATATTTAAGCTCTAAACCTCCACAAACAAGTCTTTCCAACTTTGTTGGAGTTGGAGAAGACGAAGTCCATCAAAGTTCAATTCTCATTAAATCTAAAATCTGAATGGTGGAATATGATCCTCTACTCAAAACAACTTGATCTAGAGCTTCTCAGAAGATCTAGAAGGTTGAGGTTTAAGCTTAGAGTCGTTGGAGTTCACTAGAGCTTCGGTGAAGGCTAATGTAAGTCATCGGAGATCAAATCTCCATGAAATAGACCAAGAACGATTTCAAAAGTTTCCTGAGGTTGCAAGGAACCTCAAGATCATCACAATTAAGTCAATAAATGATGATGAACATGAATTATTCAAGAACCACAATAAGAGTACATCTTTAGTTCGCCTGAACTCAAGAGTTTCCCTCTCACTCAATTGAGTGAGGGGAATTAGTCAAGAAGGTAGGGCGATGATGTGCGTGTATGGAATAAGATGAATAAACTCCTTTGAGCTAGCAATTGACAGCGAGTTTATAGGTTGAACGGAAAATTGGATGTTTCTGATGTAGGTGTCTATATATTATGATGTGAGAAAGTGATGTAAGACCCAAATTGGATGTGAGAAAAGCTTTGAGACCTCCGCCATAGACAGCGAAGATGTCAGGTAAGGGTGACATGGATTAGGCGTGTAATGCGATAGAATCATGAAATTAATGATGTAGAAATGATAATGACAAAGATTAGAAGGTGATCGACGTGTTTAAAAGATAAAAGAAAGCTCCGATCAAGCTCAAAGGAGCTTGCCGAAGTTGGGGAAGTCAATGTGGAAACATCATTAAAACCACACTAAACTAATCTATGATAAGAACTAAGCTATCTACTAGTTACCTGGACGAATTAGGGTAGAAAGAACTCCATCGAAGGCACGTAACGGAGGAGGAAATCAGAGTTTGAGAAATCAGAACTTCGGCGAGGATCGAGGCGATCTAGAGAGGAAGATGGGGCGCACAAGAGCCCTATCACAACTCTTGAGAAGAAGAGAAGATGAGAGGTGATGAGCTCCTCCAGTGGAAGTGCTCCGAAGACAAGAACGAGGTTGTCGGATTTTGGAAGAATAGCCTATCATTTGCTCAGGTGGGGAAGAGGGAAGGGAGTCGACTAACCTAGATTGGAGGTCTAATGGGGTATTTATAAGTAGCGGCGAGGGTAGAGGGGTTTGAATTTAGACGGAATAATGTCTAGGTACATCCTAAGCACAGACGTCGTCTCCGACACCGGTGAGCTTAGAAGCCTGGGTTAATCAGGATTCAAGGTTGATCCAGGCCGTCGGATGAAAAGAGGGATGTGAGAGAAGCTTTGGCGGAAACTGCGGTGGCTGAATGACGTTGGATAGGTGATAACACTGCATATGGGGGTGACAACTCTGTTAAATAGGGCCCATCTTAAGAATAAAAGGCACAACATAAGTAGAATGAGAGCGTTGCATGCTGTTAACGGGGACAACCGCGACGCGTCTCTTATAGTAGAGTCATTGTAGTATAGGATAAGACGGCTCTACGGTTGCCGTTACAATTAAAAATTTATTACTCGGAAATAAAAGAGTTCCCGAGGTCGAACTCAGGGAGCAAGTCGTATTCTAGAAGTACAGTATTTCTTATTACAAAAATAAAGAGAGAGAGAGAGAGAGATGAAAATTTGGCTTCTCCTTCTCTTCTTTCTTCCTCTTTGTCTTCTCTTCTCTTTGGCTCTTGAATCTTCTTCTTTGTCTATCTCCTCGTGGTCTTCTCTTCTGCCTTCTGTTCTTCCTTGTTTTCTCTTCTTCTTCTGTTCTTCAGATCTTCTTCTCGTGCTCTTCTTCTTCTTTTCTTGCTTCTTCTCTTTGGTTGGACGATCCTGTCCTTCTCTTCTTTTTATCTTATTCTTCTGATTTTTGCTTCTCCTCTTTGGTTGGACGATCCTGTCCTTCTCTTCTTTTTATCTTATTCTTCTAATTTTTGCTTCTCCACTTGGCCTTCAGGACGTCGTCTGATTTTCCAATCAGACGACTTAAACCGCTGCTGCTACAGTGTCTCCCTTAGCTTCCGTCTTCTTCTTCTTTGTGTTCTCTTCTTCTTCTTCTTTTTCTTCCGCAGTCCTTCTTCTTCTTCTTCACCTGTGCCTGCACACTTCAAGGTTTTCGTCAGAGGGCAAAACCTACTCTACCCGCCCCCCCGCGTCTCTCTCTCTCAGAATTCGCTCTTAGGAAAGCTCTCCCAGAGCAACCGGGTAATCGGGTACGCGGGTCGCGCCCGGGTCCAGGCCCACCGGCGTGCGGTGGTGGGCGAGGAGTGCAGGTCGGGCTAATCGGGTCGGGGCCAGGTCCGCGGGACGTGAGCGCGGACGAGGTCGGGTAATCGGGCGGGTGAAGGGGACCTCACCCCATGATCTGAGGCAAACAGTTTAAGGCACTTTTTGCCTTTAAGCGCTTGCTTGCCTCGGTGAGTTTCCGAGGTGGGACTAAATGTCCCACCTCAAATGGACGCCCGCGCGGAGGAGGCAGCGCCCAATCGAGGCTCCACGCGACGGCTTTGCCCCAACTGCAGCCTGGGACATTTCGCGAAGATACCCCGCACAGCCTGGGAGCCTGATCTGGGCGTGGCGCGCCTGGAGCAGCAGGTCGAAGGAGCTTCGCTGCTCAGCAATGGTGATGGCGGGCGCAGCACTTTTCCACAACAGCACGGCCTCTCGGCCTAATCAGATATGCGGAGGACCTTCGCCGTGGTCGGAGAGCCTGCAGGTGGCGGGGCGGAGCCTAAGGGCCGCCCTAGGTCTAACTGCGGGTTGGGAAATGAGTTGCAGAGGGCGATTCGGGGGAAGTGGAAGGGCAGAGGATGATCAGGGTGAGGAGGCGAAGGTTCTGCGGTGGTCGGCGAGCCGTGTGGGTTGCTGGAGTGATGGGAGCGGGTCGCCGGAGTGTGGCCGGAGGTGAAGAAGGTGAGGGTGATTAGGCGCGGTCGAGGGGTAATTAGATAAAAATAGCAGGGGGAAATGAGAGAGGGGATAGAGAAGACTAATTCTAACCTAGCTAAAGTGACGAAGGGGACGAAGAGGCTACCGGCTCGTACCTACCGGAGCTGGAGAAGAAATGCCCAGTGGGGGAGGACGGCGGCGACGACGGGGCTGAAGCAGCGCGCGCCGGTATTGCGCGACGCAGAGGAGAATCAGGAAGAAGTCTCTGCTGCTGGTATTGCGGCAGAGCGAAGAGGAGGAGGAGGAGGAACCGCCGGAGCTGGAGGGCTTCTGCCGGAGTGGGAAGAGAGGAAGTGAGGGGGTATCTCCGTCAGATTCGAGCTGGGAAGAACGGCGGAGCGACGGGGGTACTTATAGGGGCAGAACCAGAGATGAGGGCGGAGGGAGATGACATGTCTCCCTCGCCGGAGGACGCCGGAGGAAGGATACCCATACCGTCCGCGCGTTCGCACGGGCGGTATGGGTGGTCGCAGCACTCAGGGGGGTGCTCCTGCGGTGGCTGACGACGCAGGGCACCCCCATTTGACCTGGCAGGCCCTCCCCCTCACCCTGCACGGCGCCATGCTCCGCGAGGGTCGTCGGAGCATGGTGTTGGTCAGGTTTTGCAGGAGGGACCTGAATGCAAAGAACGAAGGAGAGTTAGGGGCCAAAATGTGATGGTTCAAAAGTTGAGGGCCAAAAAGTAAATATATGAGGACCAAAGTGTAAAGTTGGTCAAGAAGGTTTCTTCTTAGGCTCAAGTTTTTATACATGACTAATTAGGACCTAAGGAATCTGATGGTGAATTTTATTTCTAGATTAAACCTTGTTTGGCTGGTCAATTTATGAAGAAACCCAAATTAAGTTGTTAATTGGGCATGGTTCTCAATGTAGGTCAAAATGGGTTCCTAAGGCCAAATTGAAGGTTCTAAACCCTAGAGATTATTTTCTTATGAATTTTAGAGGGTTTATTCTATTTTTACTTTGCCTCGAACCTCGTGAATTGAAATGGGTTTGTTTTACGGTTACAGATTATCATTTAGTTCCTTGGAATTGCTGTAGCCCTTATTGGATCAGATCATCCCACTTTCCTTCTTATTTGGTTTGTTTGACCTATGTTGGGACCCTGAATTACCCTGTTTGCATATTGTGCTGGTAAAATTGCATTTTTACCCCTTATGACTTATTTTCTCCTTAAACTTAGAATTCTCTGAGTTAAGCCTTTCTTTGAGTTATGTAGGAGCTTTTATTCTCTGTATTAGGTCAAAATGAGCTAGTTATGGCTCATGATGAGGTTCTCATCACTTGCATCGTATACCAAGATTACTTATTAAACTGTATTAATGGACATTTTTGTAAGCACTTGTCAAAGCAAGCCTCAGATGAGCAATCGGACCGCACGGATGGATTCAGAACGACGAACGGAGTCCAACGGACTCAAAATCGGCCAAATTCAACATCCGGAGCTCCCACAATAGGCCTAAGAAGTTCTGACCGTTAATCTGATGATCAACGGCCCTCGTTGCTCCACGTGGCGCCCGCTCACCGCGCGCCGCTTCCACCTTCAGCTGGAGATGAAATCTTGGCCATCGATCTTCGATCGGACGGCCGAGAACCACGCACCCGCCCGCGGTCGCCGCGACAAAGCAGCGGGCGGCTGAGATAGCGCCACGTGTCGTGCCCTTAGACGATGACGCCCGTGCGCACACGCGCCTGAGCCGCGATCCCAGTGCGCCCGAGCTAGGTTCTCAGCCTTCCGATCTTCGATCAGACGGCTCTCATGCAGCGGCCACAGATCGGGCGCGAGGAAGAACGGCGCGGGCGAGCGACCGGCGGGCTGGGGGCTTCACCGACGCTTTTGGAAGGGTTTTAGCGACATCCCAGACGTCGCTAGAACCCCTTCTTCTTTTAGAAAGGCCTTCTCCCCATTTAAATCCCCTCCAATCACTCATTCAAGGCATTCACTTCCCTTGCAACTACCCTACCCCTCTCTTAGCTAGCTTTAGGCCTTCTTGTAATCGCCGGAGACGACGAGCCGCCAACGGAGCCTTCTCCACCGCTGTGGCTGCCTCGCTGCTCTCCCCCTCTCTCTCTCTCTCTTCCTCTCTTTTAAGCTTTCCTTTACTTATGTTTAAGCATGTATCTAATGTTGTAATCTGAGAACTAAAGCTGCATGATTAATGAAGTTACTTTGCATTCAGTTGTTTACTTTATTTCTTGTTCAAGTTGCATGTTAAAGAAAGAAACGACTCTAACCCTAATCTCTCTCTCTATCTCTCTATCTCTCTCTCGCTTTCCAACCACACCTTTTTGCAAGCAAAACTCCACAATTTCCATGACAACAAGTGATAAGCAAAATCCGGTTTAAACGCCTCCCTGAGACTGACACTCAGACTCACCTCCGTTTCTTTACTTTAAAACCGACGTTGCAAGTGCGACTATAACGACACTTCTTAACACACATGCACGAGTGCACGCCAGTTTTTGGCGCCGTTGCCGGGGAGGCAATGGATTTATTTTGTCACTTCCATTCCACATTCATTCTCACATCATCTAATGCCTTGTTTCCTTTTTACTTGATGGTTGCAGAAATTCGACGCTTGGACGGCGAAGCGATGCATTCCATGACGGTAACAAGGGAGTAGGCGCAACAAGGACTGGTAGTGAGTAATTCTTCACTCATGGCTGTTTGCTTGAATGAAAAATAAAAAAAAATTGTAAAAATTGAAAAAAAATTGGCGTGGTGTATACTTGCTTGACCCACATCCTTAACACATCACCCCACAAAAAAATGTACACTCTAACATTCTGAATAAATTCTTGAAGTGTTCTTTTCTCTTTTTGAGTAGTGTTTGCGAAGCCACCGTGAATTGACTTAGGCCGCACCACTCAACCCTAAAATCGACTCATCTAATAGAAGCTGCATGATCATTAGGATGAGTACATGAAGGTTTTAGAGCCTCTACACAATAAAAGGAAATTTACTTTCACCAAATTGTGTGCAAAACTTGACGTGCCCACTGAAACTTGTTTGAAAACATTAAGACACGTCAACCCTAAAAGACACTAAAGTAAGCATGAAACACTAAAGACACCACATCTTAAAAATCCTTGCTTGAAAACCATGTTTTGATAGAAGCACACACATTGAAAGTGGAAAATTAAGAGGCACCACCCCAATCAACGCCTCATCACATAACCCTAGCACAAGCACTATCCTAGCCCTTTTAAAACTGAGTAGACGTGCCCTAGGCAGGACTGAGTTAAGTCTCGAAAGGCGAGGTTTTGTTCGCTGGGCACTTGGCTTTCATTCCCTTGGTAGAATCTGGTGACTAGGTTGCGGGGCAGTGTCAAACGACCGCAGTTGTGGGGTCTACGGAACCGGAGGCGCAAGCCAAAGGAAGAACCTTCCCTGCAATCCCCTCGTAATCAACCTGGCCGGATTAGCCTTGGGAAGGGGAGTCCAGTGCCTACGGACTTAATCACCCTTTTTGAGATTTTTAGGTCTCCTAAGGGATACACCATAAGGACTAGGCTTGTTTGCTTGATTGAACACATTTCTCGCATCTATCGCTCTCCGCATCCCCTCCTGTTCTTCTCTAGTGTATGCACGGGAAACGCTCACTACATCCCGAGTTGTGTGTTTTGGGACAGGAATCTAGGCGACGTGATTCTGTTAGGAACATGGCTGAACCTAGGGTAGATGAGGTTGAGGATCAACCCCCACCAAACACAATGGCCATCATCCAAGCCCAAATTAATGCAAACCACCGGCTTCAGCAACAACAAATCCACACCATCGTGCAAGCCATACACCGGTTACAGAACCCACAAGAACAACCACCACCTTTCCAAGGCGCACAAGGGCAACCACCACTCAATGTACCACCATTTCAAGATTAACCATGGCCCCTCCGCAATTTCTATAATCCTTCCGCTATTAGAGTCGAGCCACACCTTAGGATCCCCGAAGGGGGAGATGATTTTGAGCTGAAACTGAATGTCTTAAGTCTGATCCAGAGCCACTTCCATGGAAGCTCAAATCAGGACCCGTTCCAGCATCTAGAGGATCTCGACCGCATAGCACGAACTATGAAACCTAGAAACATTAGCCTTGACATTGTTCTAATCAAGATGTTTCCCTTCCCGTTAAGAGACAAGGCTTCTCACTGGCTTAGAACCCTAGGAAGACCCATCACCACCTGGGAAGAACTGAGGCATGCATTTTTAAAGAAATTATTCCCCATAAGAAAGACCAATGCCCTCAGAAAAGCTATTACTACCTTTACACTCCAGGGTGGGGAGCAGTTCCATGAGGCGTGGGAAAGATTCAATGAACTCTTGAGGAAATGCCCACACCACGAAGTACCAAGGTGGCAATTGGCCCAGATTTTCTACCACGATCTGGACAGCAACCTACGGAACTTCGTTGATGCCTCATGCGGGGGCAACTTCTTGAACAAGGACGAGGAGATCTCGTTTGAGCTCTTTGAGTCTATGAGCGAGAATTCGCTCAACAATGCGTCCATGACCCAGTTTAACAGGTCCAGTCAACCACGTGGTGGGATTTATGAGGTACAAGTAAATTCCGGAATGGTTGACATGGACATCACTGCTAAGAAACTAGATCGAGTGGAATTGGTGGACAAAAAGATTGATGAGCTACTGAACCAGATTAGAAACCCATTACAGACCTTCTCCCTAGCAAAAGGAACACATAATGCTAACCTGGTCCAGCCCTGAACCCAACTAAACCTGGAACAACCCTTGACCACATTCCAGGGAAGGACCTTTGCTCCCTCAATCCTTGATTACTCTCTTCCCTCTCCATCGACATCGGCTATCCTTGAAGATGTGCAAGCTGTCCAAGGTTATGCTAAACTTGACCCTTTCTCCAACACTTACAACACTAGCTGGCGTAACCACCCCAACTTTGGTTGGGCAAACCAGAAACCATCGCAATTCCAAAACTAGCCCAGGCTAAACCAACAGTCACACTTTCCCCCAATCAGCGAGGGCCACCAGTTAGACCTCAATATAATCAGAATAAGGCAGCCCCACCCCTGCAAAACCAAATGGACATCCTAACAAAGATGATGGCTGACATGAACTAAAAACATCAGGAGGAAATGGTCTTGGAGAAGGGACAATTAAGCCAACTCTTGGATTGTAAACAACAAGGATCCTTACCTTCCCAGCCACAACCGAACTCGCGAAACATAATTAACAGAGGCCCCAATTCGTAAGGGTTCCAAGGCAATCCTAGGCAGGCTCACATGGTCCAGCCAGCCCCGCAAACACCCCCTGGGTTTGGTGCTTCTTCATCCTCATCTTCTCAAGGATCAACCCATGGCCCCAATGCTTCTGCGAATGCGGTGACCATGAGAAGCTGCACCAAAACCCAGGATCCCAAATGGTCGACTCTCCCCAAGACTTCACCCGCAGAAATAACCGACTCAGAAGAGGCACCAGAAAAACCTAAGGACCCAGAAATATATCCAATCCACATTCAGACACCCTACCCTGCGGCCGTGGAAACAATCAAGAAAAAGAAGAATGTTGTGGAAACTGAGGAGCTTTTGGAGATCTTTAAGCAAGTACAGATTAATATTCCGCTCCTCGAAGCCGTCAACCACATCCCAGCTTGAGCCAAGCTTTTAAAGGATGCCTGTACACCCAAGTGTAAGCCAAGACCGCAAGCACCTAGGAAGGTTGTGCTCTCCGAACAAGCAAGTTCCGTAATATCAAGCAACCTTTCGCTCAAGCGAACTGACCCAGGAGCACCCCTGATTTCCTGCAATATCGGGGACATGACATTTGATAGAGCACTCCTGGACTTAGGTGCTTCTATCAATCTAATTCCAACAACCCTGTACCACCAATTTGGTTTCGGAGAGTTGACACCAACACCTGTCACCATCCAGCTGGCTGATAGATCAGTAAAAACCCCGAAGGGGGTTCTCGAGGACGTGATTGTATGGGTCAAGGACTTCTATTTCCCGGTCGACTTCTTGGTGCTCGACATGGAAGTCCCTGAAAAATTACAGAACGCACCCATAATCTTAGGCAGACCTTTCTTAGCTATGGCTAAGGCAAACATTGATTGTGACACCGGATGCATGGAAATCGCCTTCGGAGACAGGAAAATGCAATTGGATATCTTCCGGGCGACAAAGTCTTTTAATTGCGATTACGTTGAGGAACATGATCCTGTGGAAACCCTGGTCGAAGAATGCCTCACCCTAAGTTCTGGCTCAGACCACCAAACCCGTAATGACTGTTCTGACCTGTCCCCGTCACTACCCGTGGACCTCTGTAAGGCTGATTACCATCACACAACACCATTTGAGGAGATCGATGTTGATCAGCTCCCACCTTTTCCTTTCCCATCAACTGTGATTCCACCCGCACCCAAGCCCAAGCCACTACCCGAGAATCTCAAGTATGTCTTCCTGGGACCTAACCAGACCTTCCCGGTGATTATTAATTCTCATCTAACCAAGGATCAGGAACTCAGGTTGACTGCGACCCTTTCAGAATATCGGGTCACCATTGGTTGGACCATTTCTGACTTAAAAGGAATTAGCCCCACCTATTGCACCCATAAGATTTACCTGGAAGATGGGGCACGACCCTCCCGCCAGATGCAGAGGCGTTTAAACCCAAACATGCAGGAGGTCGTTAAGAAAGAAATTATCAAGTGGCTTGACACCGACATCACATATCCTATCTCCGATAGCCCCTGGGTGAGGCCCACTCAAGTGGTTCCAAAGAAAGCTGGGCTCACCGTTGTCACCAATGATCATGGCGAATCCATCCCCACCTGCACCACCACCGCATGACGGGTGTGTATTAATTATAGGAAGCTCAATTAAGCCACTAAGAAGGATCATTTCCCCTTGCATTCATTGACCAAATCCTTGAAAGATTCGTAGGGCAGAAGTATTTTTCCTTCCTGGATGGATATTCAGGATATAACCAAGTCGCAATTGCTCCAGAGGATCAAGAAAAGATCACATTCACTTGCCCGTATGACATGTTTGCATTTCGTCGAATGCCGTTCGGGTTATGCAACGCACCTGCTACCTTCCAACATTGCATGCTAGCCATTTCTTCAGAAATGGTGGGTGAATACTTAGAGGTCCTTATGGATGATTTCTCTATATTTGGGAATTCATTCGACCATTGTCTAAGCAACTTGGAGAAAATCTTGAAACGATGTATCGAGGTTAATCTGGTGTTAAGTTGGGAAAAGAGCAATTTTATGGTTCAAGAAAGAATTGTTCTCGGTCACATCGTATCGCATAGTGGCATCGAGGTAGATCGGACTAAGGTTGATTTGATTTCCAAACTTCCTCCACCTAGCTCGGTCCGACAGATTCACTCATTTCTGGGACATGTTGGCTTCTACCGAAGGTTCATTAAAGACTTTTCCAAGCTTTCCAAGCCCTTGACCGACCTTCTAGCCAACGACGCCATATTCCACATGTCTTCTGATTGCATCCAGGCTTATCACACCCTTCGGGACTTAGTCTCCACAGCACCTGTGCTTCATCCCCCGGACTGGTCCTAGGACCTTGAGATTATGTGTGATGCATCAGATTTTGCCATAGGCGCTGTCCTGGGACAAAGGCAAGACAAGAAGCCCTTGGTGATCCACTACGCGAGCAAAACGTTGGACGAGGCCCAACGAAATTATACGATCACAGAGAAAGAGTTGCTTGCTGTAGTCTTTGGACTTGAAAAGTTCCTATCATACTTGCTGGGATCCCACGTAACTGTTTACACTGACCATTCAGCTATCCCCCACCTGTTGGCCAAGAAGGACGCAAAGCCCAGGCTCATCAGATGGATCCTGCTTTTGCAGGAATTTGACCTGGAAATCCGGGACAAGGCCGGATCGAAGAATGTGGTGGCTGACCACTTGTCTAGACTTCATCCAGACCATATTGGACCCTCCCTACCTCTATCTGACGCCTTCACTGATGAACACATTCTGGCTGTGCAAGACAAGAGACTATCATGGTATGGTGACTACGCCAACTACCTAGTTGTAGGACAAACCTTGCACAGCTGGTCCAGACAGCAACAGGACAGGTTCTTGGCTGAGGCCAAGCACTATTTCTGGCATGATCCCATGCTGTTTCGCCTCTGTGCCGACCATATCATCAGGAGGTGTATCCCCGAGAACGAAGTCCCGAGTGTGCTTTCCTTCTGTCATGACCAAGCTTGTGGTGGCCACTTCTCTAGAAAGAAAACGGCTACAAAGGTTCTGCAGTCTGGATTTTACTGGCCGTCCCTATTTAAGGATGCACACAACTTTGCCAAGACTTACTCACGCTGCCAAACGCTGGGGACCATGACCAAGAAAGATATGATGCCCCTCCAGCCCATTTTGATTGTCGAAATCTTCGACGTTTGGGGTATCGATTTTATGGGCCCCTTTCCACCATCCAACGGTTTTGTGTACATCCTAGTCTCAGTAGGCTATGTTTCTAAATGGATTGAAGCCGTCGCCACCCGCCGATGCGATCACAGGACTGTCATGGACTTTGTTAAGTAGAGCATATTTTCCCGGTTTGAAATATAAAAGGCCATGATCAGTGATGGTGGAAGCCATTTTATCCATTCCCAATTCCGTGCCTTACTTGGAAAATACGGGGCGAACCATCGCATTGCTACCCCGTATCACCCGCAAACAAATGAGCAGACAGAGGTCTCAAATAGATAAATCAAGAACATTTTATAGAAGACTGTGAGACCTGACAGGAAAGTCTGGTCCACACGACTAGATGATGTCCTGTGGGCATACAGGATCGCTTTCAAGACCCCGATAGGCATGTTGCCTTATCGCCTGGTCTTTGGCAAAGTCTGCCATCTTCCTGTCGAAATAGAACACCGGGCCTACTGGGCTGTCAAGCAATGTAACATGGATTCCCAGTTAGCCGGTGCGCAGAGGACGCTCCAATTATCTGAGCTCGAAGTAATTCGTCGGGATGCTTTTGAGAATAGTCGACTGTATAAGGAGAAAATGAAAGCCGTCGACGACCGACTTATCCATAGAAAGACCTTTGAGCCTAACCAGCAAGTCTGGATATTTGATGCTTGCCTAAAACTCTTCCCGGGGAAACTCAGGTCCAAATGGATAGGACCATTTCAGGTGGTTAAGCCTTACTCTAACGGGGCGGTTGAAATCGCTGATCCAAACACTGGGCACACTTTTATAGTTAATGGTCAAAGATTGAAGCACTTCCTGGCCCAGGTTCCCCCAAAGGAGAGTGTCACCCTCGTTGAGGGATGACACGAAGCTCCGCCCAGCTAGAGGCGTTAAACTCAGCGCTTCCTGGGAGGCAACCCAGAGGGTTCAGACTGATTCAGTATTTTACGTCACTCAGGTACTATCTTTTTGAACCCCTATGCATCCATGTAGTTGCCAATGAGGACATTGTCCAACTTAAGCATGGAGGGGTGGTAAAGTGCACGATCCAGAGCTCATTTAATGAGTTTGAATAAAAAAAATTGAATTTAGGAAGAAACTTAGGCATTAGAAACTTATCAATAGTGGGAAATAATACAAAAAGAAATTAAACACTTAGACTTTTCAGGCCTTCAGGCTTAATCAGCCCTGGTGTCCGTTAAAATATGGATTTAGCTTCTAATCCTTGCAACCTTAAACTATTCTAATCCACCTACTAAATAAGGTGATAAGTATACGACTTATCAACACACCCTCTAACTCAGAAAAACTTTGAGTCTAAGCATCTGCACACAGTTTTGCACAGACTCACTCCTTGGAGATTTTGGCAGAAATTAGGTAGCTAATGAACTCTCTAGGGTGGTATGGCTGGCAAGTTATCGTAGGTGACAGCCCATTGGCAGGTTGTCCAGAACCCAACCACGGGACCATTTCTTCTTCATTGCTCTAGGTACATTTGAGATCAGGGAAGCCACCTACGAAAAAAAAAGGGAGAAGAAAAGAAAACAAAATAAACCACACTTCACCGCACGAGTATGGCTGGCAAGTGATCGTAGGTAACAGCCCATTGGTCAGTTGTCCAAAACCCAGCTCAATAATTGCACAAAAAGAACCAAAACACTTAAGGAAGAAGCGGGGAAGTAGTACAAGCTGGGGAGATATACACTGGAAAAATCCTTGTGTTGACCCCAATTAAAACAAACGTAGGGAGAAAGCTACCAATCGAACAAATACACCTTCAGGCAAATATATTTCCTCTTCCGGTCACCTAGGGGCGTAGAAACCCGAAGTCTGTCTAAATCACCGTTGAGTGAGTCTATCACAATCTTCACACCAAGATGCTTAGCACTTAGGGTTTTGACCGAGTTTTGGGTGGGTTGGGTAGCCGTAAAAAGTTATCAACCCTCTCTGAATTCCGAAAAAATTCTAAAAAATATATATATACATATGTATAGTTATATATATTAAAGCAAGGATTTGGGTGATTCGTATTTTGGCAGACACCCGGGCGCTGCTTAGTCTTTGTAGATTAAGATCTTAGTATATTTCCTCCTATTGACAAGTGACGGAGTGTCTAAGCAATTACTTCTTAAACTCTGACAGAAAATAAAGGCTAGAATAAACATTGCTAGGGACTAGTAAGGAGTAAGTATGGGGGTATGATAACACTGCATATGGGGGTGATAACTCTGTTAAATAGGGCCCATATTAAGAATAAAAGGCACAACATAAGTAGAATGGGAGCGTTGCATGCATTGTATACCAAGATTGCTTATTAAACTGGATTAATGGCCATTTTTGTAAGCACTTGTCAAAGCAGGCCTCAGATGAGTAATCGGACTGCACGGATGGATTAAGAACGACGAACAATCAGCCAAATCCAACATCCGGAGCTCCCACAATGGGCCCAAGAAGTTCTAACCGTTGATCTGATGATCAATGGCCCTCGTTGTGCCACGTGGCTCCCACTCACCGTGCACCGCTTCCACCTTCAGCTGGAGATCAAATCTCGGCCGTCGATTTTCGATCGGACGGCCGAGAACCGCATGCTCGCCCGCAGTCGCCGCGACAAAGCAGCGGGCGGCTGGGATAGCGCCTCGTGGTGTGCCCTCAGACGACGACACCCGCGCACATGCGCACCCGAGGCGCGATCCAAGCGTGCCCAGGCGAGGATCTCAGCTGTCCGATCTTCGATCGAATGGCTCTCTTGTAGCGGCCACGGATCGGGCATGAGGAAGAACGGCGCGGGCGAGCGACCGGCAGGCTGGGGGCTTCACCGACGCTTTTGGAAGGGTTTTAGGGACGTCCCAGATGTCGCTAAAACCCCTTCTTCTTTTAGAAAGCCTTTCTTCCTATTTAAACCCCCTCCAACCACTCATTTAAGGCATTCACTTCCCTTGCAACTACTCTACCCCTCTCTTAGCTAGCTTTAGGCCCTCTTGTAATCGCCGGAGACGACGAGCCGCTGACGGAGCCTTCTCCACCGTCGTGGCTGCCTCGCCGCTCTCCCCCCTCTCTCTCTCTTCCTCTTTTTTAAGCTTTCCTTTACTTATGTTTAAGCATGTATCTAATGTTGTAATCTGTGAACTAAAGCTACATGATTAATGAAGTTACTTTCCATTCAGTTTACTTTATTTCTTATTTAAGTTGCATGTTAAAGAAAGAAACGACTCTAACCCTAATATCTCTCTCTCTCTCTCTCTCTCTCTCTCTCTCTATATATATATATATATATATATATATATATATATATATAATATCTCGCTTTCCAACCACACCTTTTCGCAAGCAAAACTTCGCAATTTCCGTGACAACAAGTGATAAGCAAAATCCGATTTACACGCCTCCCTGAGACCGCCACTCGGACTCACCTCCGTTTCTTTACTTTAAAACGGACATCGTAAGTGCGACTATAACGATACTTCTTAACACACACGTACGAGGGCACGCCAATAGGCGGTCATCCGAAGATGTGGAAATCGAATGTCATGAGACGTCCACGATGAAGAAGAGAGGTTGAAGAAGACCGTGTGCAAAGGGGTATTTCTGCAATTAATGAAGGACCTGATCAAATAAAAAGGACTCGATTGAAATGATTGTTATGGGCATAAATGTAAATAGTGAGTTTTAAGGCTTATTTTAATTTATTTATTTTTAAACTTTTTATATATAATCATAAATAATGTAAATGACATATTTATGCCTTGAAATTACATTTTTGCCCTCATTAGTTATATTTATTTAAATGATAATATTAAATAGGTTAATTAAGTACCTAGTTCTTAAAATTAATTAAGTTAATTTAAATACTTAATATCTATCTAAATGAGTCCTAATTAGTAATTAAATTATTATTAGCATTAATTGAGCATTAATTATGTATTTTTAACTTGTTTTGTAAATCCTTACTATTTAACCCCCTATATTATAATTAACCCTGTATTTTGTGTATTCTTAGGTAATTAGCTAAGTAAATTGGCTAATTAATGTTAATTAGGAACCATTATGAGTCTCTCATCAACAACCACCAAAGCATTCCTTACTTCTTCGGTCCCATTTCGCAAGCCCATAATCTAAATGAAATCAAGGCCACTTTTGCCTTCTATAAAATCGCTCTTCTAGCCATGCGTTATCAATGAGAAGAGTGTGGTTAGTAATTGATATTGGCCCGGGTAGTGAAATTAATAGATGAAATCAAAAAACAAGAAGTGGATGGAAGATGTCCAAGCCTCTTCTTCAAGTAAAGAGTCCAAGATGTGAGTATTTGTCAGACCACATACATATCGTGGTGTATAGACCATTTAGCACATTTACATAAAATGGTCACTAGTAGTATGTTATTTTCATAAATCACCATTCAAGATATGGGTATATCTATCTAATGGAGCATAAGTTTGAAGTCTCTAAAAAGTTCAAAGAGTTCCAAGCTTTGGTTGAGAACCAATTAAATAGACAATTAAGGCGATTTGATCTAATCAAGGTGGTATGTATCTATGAGATGAACTTAAGGATTATCTTAAAGAGAAGGAAATTATTTCTGAGTTGACTCCTTCTGGTACTCCTTAATTCAATGGTATCACAAAGAGACACAATCAATCCATATTAGACATGGTTCAATCTATGATGAGCAAGAAATGGCTACCTTATCATTTTAAGGATGTGCATTGGAGACTGCACATTAGACTCTTAACTAAATCAGTTTTTAAGACTCCATATGCAATATGGATAGGATCTAAGCCTAATATGAGGTGGATGAGAGTGTGAAGATGCTTGGAGCTAGAAGAGAGTGCAAAGCCAAGTAAGTTGGAGTCTAGAATGATATGATGCTACTTCATTGGTTATCTAAAGAATGGTAAAGGTTATTATTTTTTTGATCTCAAATCATAAATGATATTCATTAGTTGAAATGTAAAATTTTTAGAGCATGAATTTGTGGGACATAAGGGTCCAATATAATGACCCTAGCTGTGGATGCACACAAATAACACACAATAAGTCGAGATCGCTACAAACACATCTATATCATAAAGTAGAGTTGACTACTAACTTGCAAAACTCTATAGATCAAAGAGATATCTCTATTCCATGGAGTTCCATTGTTATAAACCAAACAAGAGTTTAAGAGAATCTAAAAGCTAGATAAATAAAGCATAAGATTGTTCTAGCGGATATAATGATATCCATAAAGATCATCTCCTGCGAAAGTCCTAGCATGCTGGATATCTTTTTGTCCTACAACATGAAGCCTCCATTCCCTCACTCTTCTAATGCATATGAGATTTAATTTCACAAAAAACATTCTGAGTTAAGGCTAAGTATATGATCAGAATGAAATTGAACTAGAGGGTGGTGAATAGTGAAATTAAATATATAATTAATAAATAAAAATTCAATCACACAAATAACACAATAATTGTTTGCTGGAAACCCAAGTCCAGGAGAAAAGTACTACCTAAGCTAAACCTTGACTTAGGGTTTTTGATCACCTAGTGATCAATCCACTAATTACACTACTTAAACGAGTGTAGTGTACCTCAATTACAATTCCCACCATTGATTTCAAGACGGAGGTTTCTCCCTTCTAAAGGAAGAAACAAGGATCCGATGGGCTGGATACCTAAGTACAGCATAATATAAACTCTGAAATTAAATACACCCTATAGAGCTCCCCGAATGGATATATAAGTAGTTTAATAACTATGGTGAGAGTACTTCTTGAGAGGATAATATATAGTATCATAGTAGCAAGAGAATGGGTGTTTGCCCAAAGAATAGATTTGCACAATAATGGGGTAGTATAGTGAGTAGAGCAAGTGTGTTTGCTTATATAATTATCTCTCAATGGTGTGTTTAGCCTAATAGGAGTTAAAAGGTATATATAGACATCATAAGAACTTTCAAGAAGGCTTGGAAGGCTCCTCCTAGCCATTGGGGACATCCCCCATGAGATTTGATCGAAATCTAAATCAAATTAGTCTCATAATGACTCTGATAGCAGAATTAGACATTCGATTTTTGGGTCAGACGTCTGATGATTTTCTTGGTCGTCTGACCTTGAGTGTTAGAGTCCTTGGAATTGCTCGGACGGAGATGGGGATCTAAGTCAGACTTGTGGAATAACATTTTAAGATGTCTAACAAAAATACTGGACATCTGATCTAGTGTGGATCAGTTCCTGAATTGAAACATATCAAAACAAGCTTCTAATGTTTAAGGGTCAAACATCTGACCAGACGTCTAACATAGGTTTTGGACGTCTGAACATCATGATGATCTTGGGCTTTGGATTTTTTGCAAATCCAAAAAGTGTGATTTTATCTGACAAGTATTTGTTAAGTGTGTTTAGGTGTAACATTCTATTATTAAACGTCTGGAGACATGTCCAGATGTTTGGAACAAAAAGTAAAATAATCCAACGGTTAGATATGATCTGACAAAAGGAGATTTGCAAGTAATTAGACCAGCGGTACAGTTAGTGGTTGTCTGATAGACTTACCAGATGTCTAAATCGATTTATGGACATTTGGAGTTATGCCTAAATGGCTAAACGTTTGGAGCCTAAGTGGTTAAAAGCTTAAGGCCAGGATTATGGTGATTGGTCATCTGATTAAAAGGTTAGACGACTTATAGTGAGATATCAGACGTCTGGGAAGTAGTTCAGACGTCTGATGGATGTTTCTGAGTTGGGTTTTTGTTTTTAAGTTTTCCTTAGTGTTGAGAGCATAAGTCTAGAGATTATACATGTTCATTGAGGGCTCTTTACAACTCTTTATAGATTCAATAAAATAGAAAAATACAACACTTGTATGATTATACAATAAAACCTAAGACTTAGACATAAACATATCTTCCTCCTTTGATCTCTTGTCTTTGAGATAACGAAACCTCGAATAGGGTTACGACAGAAAAAGATAGTATGACCAATATTTATTTTTCTTTTACTTATTTTGTAAAATCATCAAAACAATATTTATGAGAGGTTGAACTAACATGGATAAGGTCAAGCAATTTTTTTCCAATGTGCTTAAATAAACAAACTTCTTAGGTGTATCCTTGCATGTGTATATTTTCATTTATAGTCCATATAATATGATGTGTCAAATATATCAAAAATAAAAATAATCACTATCTTCATATGTATTAGAATACACATGAACCATGTTAAGTTACGGGCTTACCATTTAAACCACTTAAATAATCTTGATTTATTTTATATTGCTAGCTCGCACAATCCATGACTTGATATGATATGTAGAGCACTTATTTTTTTCCTCTTAATTTACAACCATGCATCTCTCATGTTATCCCATAGACTCTTTTGATTCAAACATGTAACTCACATAAGTCAATGTCATTATTAATATTTTCCTACTTCATTAAAAATCATATTTTGGGTTCTCTCAGTAACCAAACTAGGCCTCAAGGTTTTAGTTGGTTTAGTTATTTGATCATGTTTTCACTTATCTTCGATACCATCTTGTAACGACCCGATTCCCGAGTCCCTACGAGACACGAGAACCGGACCGACTCGACTAATCCCAAGACCTAGTCGTCCAACGAGGAAGTAACCAAAAGAGCAGTAAAATAAACCACATTCAGCATGAATATAACTAATAGTAAGAAAATACAGCATTAAGGAAAGAAACTACTACAGTATATACCACCACAACAGTAGAACAACATTCACAACATAATATGAACAGCAGGTAAAGAAAAGTACAGCGGTAACAAGAACTACTCACTACAGTGGAACCAAAAAGAGGTACAAGAGAACAGTGGTAACTCTACTGGATCCTACTCGGCCCAGCGTCCTCTGCAGCCGCTGACCCTGGCTGCTCAACACCTGGTCCTGAAAGGTAACGAGTGTAACACGTCAGCAAAACGCTGAGTAGAGTGGCAACTAAAACTAAAGAAACAATAGAGTGTACAGCAGCTGTTATGTTCTGTTACTTTATTTATTTACGTCTTTCAATTGTCTCACGATTTCATTTATTTATTAGATCCTTCACTTGATCTCGAATGTTCCTCGTGGGAACGATCTTGATTGTAGTCTTTTCCGAACAGTAGAAGTAGCACGTGGTGCTCTCTTGGCCGGGAGAGTCCCCCGTGGTGATCCTACTCTCAGTCAACCACCCCAGGGTCACGGACAGACGTAACGGTGACTACGGCACGCGTGATAAACGCACAGGTAGCTAACCCGCACTGGCACGCGGTCAGTCGTTTCCGTTAACGGGTGCGCCCAAAGCACAACAGGGAACCAGTACAGGGCAGAGCCCTCTCAGTAACAGGGGTCCAACCCCTCCACAGTAACCAAACAGGGGCCTTGCCCCTCCATAGTCCGCGCATCCTCGCCTGACTACCCGGGTTTGCCCAATGGGCCTAACAAGTCGGTGTAGGAGGCTAGCAGAACCCCGGGGCCCGTGGGGTAGCTAGTACCTCCCTACACTAGTAGCTCTCCTCGGTACTACGTACACGAGGGCCTGCAAGTCGGTACAAAGTGGCCAGTCCTAACCCCGGGTCCCTGGGGCGGCTGGCTCTGCTCTGCACTAAACAGGTACAGGTACTTCCCTTGGTACTACGTACCCAAGAGACAGCACACTACCACGTCTTTCTTTCTCAGTTCCATTCCTTTCTCTTTCCTGGAGTTCCACTCCTAATTCCCCTAGGGTTCCAGTTCTTTTAACTCAGCACATTCAGGTTTCACCTTTCCAGTTCACGTTCATACATCCCATATTCTCATACATGCTCATTTATTCATAACAGGTAGCTGTTAAACCAATTTACAAGTAGCTATTATTTCCTTTCCACATTTTCCAAGACTGCAGTATTCATATATTCCACTAGTTCTTCCCATCCTAGGATTCATGCCATACCCTAGGATCTATCATACAATCTAGTTTTCCAGCCCTAGGATACATGCAACACCTAGGATCTATCATTCAATCTATTTCTCATTCCTAGGATTCATGCAATGTCGTAGGTTCTATTTATGGTTCCATAATTTAACAGATTATACCAATAAACTTAAAAGCCACTTTACCGGTTACAACAGGAGTACTGGCGGCGTGGTCGGGAATCCCGTGTGCCCCCGCAACCCCCGAGACTGCAACGGAACGGGGTCCTATCACAAGGATCAAACACAAGGAGTTTCTCAAAACAGTATATAGCTACTGTAGACGGGTACAGGATTTAATTCCAAAAAGCACGCAACTCGAAACGCGGAAAACGGACTCCGAACGGGCCCTAAACGGGTCGAAAACGACGAAACAGTGCAAAATCAGATGTCTGGAACCTCTTCCAGACGTCTTAAAAAGTGGATCAGAGGTTACTTTTTCTCTGCGTGGTCTCTCAGACGTCCAGAAGCCTGCGGGGGCGTCTGGCCTAGTTCCCAGACGTCCGATGGTTACCCCGGACGTTTGGAAGTCGCTCCCGTCGTCTGGCACTGCAGCCAGACGTCTGATTCACGCTGGATGGCAAAGCTGAACCTGCGCGTACCCATTTCCTCTCTCTCTTAGTACGGTCAGTCGAAGAAGAGGAAGAAGACGGAAATAACTCACCTTTCAGACATCTGGACTGTCCTCCAGACGTCCTCCCAGTCGTCTGGTTGGAAGCCCAGACGTCTGATTCTTGAGAAAATTCCAGAATCAGGGCGCGACTCGCCCTCCGCTCGCGACGCTCGGCCGCGCCGCGACTCGTCCGCCTGCTGCTCGAGCTGCAGCAGGGCTCCCGCGTCTGCTGCTCCCCCTCGTCGGCTGGCCCTAGCAACCCCGGCAAGCTCGCCCTCCGGGCGAGCGCCTCCTCCCTCGCGCAGCACCTCCTCCCACGCTCACAGCGGTTGTCACTGCCGCCGCTCACTCGCGCTCGCTCTCGCGCACCGGCTGGAAGGAGAAGAGGAAGGGGGCGGAGGTGATGAGAGTGAGGGAGAGGGCGTGGCGTTTTAAAGCTGCGCGGGGAGGAGAGAGAGCGGACAGAGGGCGTAGCCTGCGGCCGTAGGAGAGAGGGAAAAAGAGAGAGAGAGAGATGCGCTCGCAGATCTGCGCGCCCGAAATCGCTCGTGTCGAAAAAATCGAATCCCAGACGTCTGGTCCGACGTCTGGGCCACCTCCGAGACGTCTTAAAAGACGTCTGAAGCCGCGCGTTCGTAACACGTGGAGACCATGGGTGATTTGTATTAGATTGGAATAGTCAAAAAGTAAAGAAATATATTTTGCAATGGGTTTTGCAATGCATGGATGATGGTTGTGATTTCAACCAGTATATTTTGTTTCTACATCGGTGGAAATCACTTTTCACTAATAAAAAAATCACTATTCAACTAAAACTACTTCCCGTAGGTGAAAAATCACGTTTCAAGTGAAAAATTATTTTCCATCGGTGAAAAAACAAACACACCAGTGTATTTTCATTTTTGACCGATGTGTTTTGATTTTCAACTGGTGTATTTTAATTTTCAACCAGTTGAAAACCATTTCCAGCCGGTGCATTTTTCATCTCCTTGATTTTCAACCGACTGATTTTCCTTTTCAATCGATGGAAAATATGTTTCCAATCAGTGTGTTTTGGTCTATTTGATTTTCAATCAGTGGAAAATAGGTTTTCACTTAAAAAGTGAAAAATGATTTCATATATAGGTTTGATTTAGGATTTATGGTTTGGGGTTTAGGATTTGGGGTTTAGGATTTAGGGGTTAAGGTTTAGAGTTTAGATTTATGGAAAGTGGTTCTTCACCTATGGAAGGTGATTTTTCACCTGGAAGGTAGTGATTTTTCACCTTAGGATTTAGGATTTAGTATTACCTTCCATTGGTGAAGAACCACTTGGAGTAAGTGAAAATCAATTGAAAATCATAATTTATCAAAACACACCGATTGAATATCACTGGTGTGTTTGGTTGGGCACAAATGCATGTTGCAGGATATGTTGCATTGCGCGTTTCCTTACCCACGCCCATTGAAATATCTATCACTTTCTCATACTTATCATTTAGGAATTTTTTTTCCTTTTCCGTAAATTATTCAACATTTAGATGGATGCATAACAAAAAAATTAAGGAATTTTTACATACACGTCTTTAGAATATTGGAAAAGATATATATACCCTTGTATATTTTATATTTACCTATGCATGTCTACAAAGTTGCTTTGTTATGGTTGTATACCCCTGTCTCGTTAAACTCAGCGAAGAGTGCTTAAAAAGTCTAAAAGTATACGAAAATTCATATTGATCTCCTTATAATTTGTCTTCATATTTTTCAACTCATCTTCCTCCTCCACCTTTCCCTCCTCCCCTACCTCCTTCTCCTCGTTTCTCCCTCCTCCTCCATGATATAGTTGCAGTGACCTCTTGACCATGAATCCAACCGTTTCTTCCTCCACCAGGGTGCTTATGCACTGCTCAACCTTGTCATTGAGTGCCATCATGTCGAGGATGAAGACCCTCTCTAAGGTGATGTTGACCTTGAAGGTGCTTGAAGAGGCGATCTTATCGACGGTGGAGATGTTGAGGAATCTTGTAGGGTCATGTCGAGTTCATGGAGCCATGCACCTATGTTACGCATGGTGCAAATGGCATCATAGAGCTTTTTTTGAAGGTGGGTCATGCGTTGGGCTGAAGGAGGAGGGGGAAGGGGAGGAGGATGGTGGAAAAGGGTGTGGGCAGCTGTTGGGGTTTGGAGGGGGAAGTTGTTGTTGTTGTTGCTTGGCTCGACAAGAAAGAGGGAGCATTGGTAATTGTTGTTGGTGCTAAATAGTGGTGGTGATGGTGGAGGTCATGGTGTGTGGTGGGGTTGTGATTGGTGGTTTGGTTGGCAGTAACAAAGAGGAGCGTGAAGTCAGGAGAAAAAGGGGATGTTGGAGCAGAAGGCCAAGGTCGGGGTTGGGATTGGGAGGTTGTTGCGGCTGTGTTGTGGAGGAGGAGAGGGAATGGAGGAAGAGGAGGCTGGGAAGAAGGGAAAGGAGGAGGAAGGTGACTTGGAAAATATGAGAGAACTTATAAAAAAATAAATAATATAAGTTTTTTTAGGTTGCGTTTGGTAGGAAGATAATGATTATACCAAGATAAAGTAATGTAAGAATGAGTTGTAGGATGTTTGGTTCTGGTATAAGAATAAGTAGTCGAATAAAATGATTGGCAATATGATGTGATGTTGGTGAATGATTTTTTAATATCATGATATCGGGGGTAAGTTGATGTGATATAATGAATGTATTTTAATAGGTATTTTATGTTGAAGTTGATATATTTTAATGTATATTGATGTTGATGTGATGAAGTTGGATAATTTGATGTTGATATTGATTGACAGAGTGAAATAAATTATATCTTTTGACTTCTAAATTATTTTTTTTTGACTTCTTCCAATAATCCTTTGACCAAAGGATAATCTTTAAATTATCCCCAACCAAATACAGGTATAGGATTAAAATGGAGTAACTTTATATATATATATATATATATATATATATAAAGGTGTACATATATCTTTTTCAATATTTTTGGGAACTTACGTGTAAATTCCCAAACAAATAAACTACCCCAAAAGTTTCGGTCGCGGAAGGCAGATACGCATCCCCACGCACCAAACCTGGGGGCAGGCATCAACCGACCACGGCCACGACGGCTGCACCACCCCGGTCTACTCAAGCAAGCAAGCAAACAAACAAACAAAAGTTTCCGTCCTCACGCCACCTCAAAAGCCCTCTCCACTTTCCCACTCGCCTTCCTTCTCCCCGACAGCGACCGGGCGCACGGCTCCACTCGCCACCACCCCCACCCTACAGAAGAATCCCAAAGGCGAAAACCCCACCTTCAAGAACCCTAATCCCCACCAAATTCCAAGGACACGACCCCTACCCTATTCAACGATCTCGATCATCACCTGCCCATCTGTCTCTCACCACCATCCCCTATTCTCTTCTCCCTCCCTTTCCGTCTATATATATACACACACACGCACACACGCATATACATATATGAACGCCGCAACCCCCACTGCCATCCCCACCCCCGTCGCTTCCGCGGAGGCCGAGCAGCAGCAGCAGCCCGTGGAGGGAGACGAGAGGGGCCCCGAGGGCGATGGGGGAGGCGGCTGTGGCGACGTCGGATTTGTAGAGAAGAAGGAGCCAGAGGACTGCAGCAGCGCCATGGACGACGGCGGTGGAGGCCCCACCGGTGGAAGGGCCGCCACCGTCTTCAAGATCAGGCTCAAGCAGACCCCCTCCAATCTCAAGCACAAGATGAGGGTCCCCGAGCTCTGCCGCAACTTCAGGTATCCCCAAAGTCGTCATCTTTCTCCCTCGCTCTTCTGCCAGTTGAAAGGGGTATTATTTAGAGGGAACGATACCATCGACCTGTTTACTTTGTTTACCTGCACTTCTACTGGTTTTTTTTATTTGCAAAAACCATAACTTTAATCAGCAGACGAGGAAGAGCGCTGTCCGCTTGTGATTTTTTGTTTGGAAGAGTTTTTGATCACCTGTGTGTTGCATGGCCTCTTAATGGACGAAAAAGATTCGTTTCCCCACCCTTTTCATGAAAATGAGCTGTACACGACGGCTGCAATGGCATTTCTACTGTTTTAATATCTGATCTGGTTATTCCGAGAAACCTCTCCTTACCAAATGATTACCACTTTGCCGCCTAGATATTGATTTCGGTGTCAAATTTCCTAGTTGGGAAATAAGAAGTAAGATGGTAGATGATTCAGTTATCAGATATGTAAGAATTTGGATATGGGAGTATCCTCTCTGTATCTGCTTTTTTAGAGGCATGGGTCATGCTAGTCGCAATTTGATGGGCGGCATCTCATACATGTGTGCTTAAGGGAAGGAGGGATGACACTCTTGTGAAAGAAAACATTTACTCATGCTGTTCTTGTTACCCTCCTTTCCAATTTATTGGAATTTGATGCAGTCAAGTTGGAAGCATAAGGAGAGGGTGATAAAACTCCACTTGAACAGTGGATAGCGTCATTAACTTTGCCATAAATGTTATCTGATTCCTTTAGGGGTGGCTGGGGTATTTGGGTTGGGGGAGGGTGCCTCAGAGATTCACCTGTGAACTTAATTACTAGTTATTTTCTCAAAGAGGGCAATTGTACTGTTTTGAAATATCTGCATATTTTCCTCATATGGTCGTTTCCACATGTTGTAGGTATAGATTCCTTATTTTTAGCTGATCATAATGATAAAAAAGGATCATTGAATAGAGAGTTTTCTCACTCCGTGAGGGTGGCTTGATGCTCAACAATTGATTAGTATAATCAAAGATGCTACGTGTAATGACCCAGGCTTAGACCTGAGTCTAATCGAGAAAACCTAGCATCGGTAACTTATTGGGCATGAGTCCTATAAACCCAAATTATCTAAAAATGCTTAAGCTCAAGTTGTTAAATAATAATTCTCAATCCTTTATATCTCACTATTTTTTTTCAGAGTTTCCAATGTGAAGCTATTTTTTGCGGTGGTTGTTTGGGTTTATGGGACCCATGATCAATATGTTGTTAATGTTAGTTTTTCTCGATTAGACTTGGTTCTAAGTCCAGATGGTTACAAAATGGTATCATAGCCATATTCCCTCTAGTAGGAGGAAATGGTTACCCTCGGGATGGCCGAAAGTATGTGCCATGAGGTAGAACCATCACTATTACTGTAAATATATTGATCAAATCACATGAACCTTAAGGAGGACGTCGAGATTTTAAGTGGAGGAGGTTGTGACACCCAAAAAATAGTCCTAGGAAATTCATGAAAATGAGTAGTGGGATATAAAGGATTAAGAGTTATTACTTGACAACTTGGGCTTAAGCATTTTGGGTGGTTGCCTTGGGTCCATTGAGTTCATGCCCAATAAATTATCAAGGCTAGTTTTCTCATTAGACTCGGGTCTAGGCCCAAGTCGTCACACTATGTTTCCTTCTTACAGTCCTGTATCTGCCTCTTTGTTACTTATTTCTGTTATTGTACCTCAGAGAAGAATCTGCAGTAAATGTTATTATTGCTGTGCAGTGCTGTTGCATGGTGCGGGAAGTTGAATGCTATAGCATGTGCATCGGAGACATGTGCTCGCATACCAAGGTATGCTTTTTGTCTCACGTAACATATCTTTAGGAACATGTCGAGGGCTTGATGCTAATGGGAAATTAAAATTCATAATCAATATCTATCTGCATACCATTTCTGCTAGCATTTTATTTGGCTGGGATATTGTTAGTTTTTAAAATTAGCTAAGTGGTCGAATCTTGGTTGGAGGATGTCAATTGATGGTTTAATGTGTCCTTGTTCATTACATTGAAGAGATTCTGATGGCCTTGTGAAATTGTAACAACTCTTCAAGTGTTCCTGTGAGACCGTCCAACTCAAAGCCAATTGCTATGGGTGAACAGGCTTGATTATTTGTTATTAATCAGTTCTCAATTGGACAAGACTCCCAAAATCCCCTCAGTTATGTTCTTTTAGGGTCTAACATGTGCAAACATTAGTGGGGGACATGGAGGCTGAATTTTGGGTCTTAGGCTAGTGTGCCTCTGCTATTCGAGTTCTTCCTAAAATTGGTTTGCTTTGTAGCTAACGAGTTCTTCTAGTCCGCTCCTGTTGCATTAAACATTTTAAAATTGAACATGTCACATTATTCATTGCTAAACTCAGCATACCTATAAGGGGAACCGTCTTTGAGATTCCCCCAGTTTCCCCTACTCTGTCACAGGCAATACGTCAGGCTTTCTCAGGGTATTTATATAAAGTAAAATTGTGTTGCTAATGTGGTATTACATGCCTTTTATTCATGTGATGTGATTTGGGGGATAATCTCACATTGATTCTCTCTCTCAAAAAAAAAAATTCAAACTGATTTTGGAAGTACGTAAAATTTTGTTTGTATACCTTTTGAAAAAAAAGTATGTTGAGGCACTCCATAAGTTCATTTTTCAGTTTATGGGAATCTTTTGAAGAAAAAAAAGCTGCTGTACATGAGTGTTTTGTATGGTTGTTTAATGGGGATAGAGAAGTTTAAGACTACTTGTGGCAACATTTTTAGTCCTGCTTGCTGCAATCTACCGTCAGCTCTTGGAAATGTAAGATTAGAGCTTGTTGTTGCTTCAACTTTTTGATCATATTGCCTCTCGAGCTTTCATTATCTGCATCTCTCTCACTTTCTTTTTAGAAATTGCCTTATGTTATAATACTTATGTCATTGTTTATTGAGACTGTTTTTTTGTTTGTGATGTTTTACTTCATATTGGCTGATTCCACACACTTGGGACTTGTCCTCGCTCCTTCCATTTTCATATGTGTTTAATAATGATAGTGTCTACTGTCCATTGGATGACTTTGGGTAGTTTATATTGAGTTTGTATACTTTCCTTTCTTTGACTGAAACTAGGTTCTAAAAATTAGCAACACATTTTGCTTGAAATGATCTTTCTTGCAAAGCCAATTTCCAAGTTTAAAAAATGAAGACTATCTGTTCTGACTCCGTAATGATCAATGCCATTCAGCTCAAATGCAAACCCGCCATTCTGGATTCCAGTACATATTTTGAACCCTGAAAGGCCGACTGAGTGTGCAGTGTTTAATGTGACTGCAGGTAAGATTCACTAGTCACTTTTATATGGAATCTGGTTATATTTGAACTGAAGATGTGAAAACTTGGTATCAATGACTGTGCAAATATGTTTATCAAAACCTTTTTGTATTCATGAGCCCATTTTTCTTTGTCTTTTTTTTTTAAATGACAAGTCAAGTGGCACACTCTTGGTTGACTTATTAAAGCTGTCTTGAATTTGCTTTTCCATGACAATAACTAGAATAATTTCCCATCAGTCATTTGGATGCCTCTTTATCCCACTGCCTGTGCTTACTGTCGACTGTTTTTAATTTGCCCAGACAGATAAACAAGGGATTACCACATATGGTTCTAGGGAGTCCAGGCCTCCTTCACCATTTGCAAGAAGCCCTCTCTCTGCCCAATGTTTGGAAAAAAGGCCTCCCTGTTTGCTGTGACATGATAGAGAGACACTTGGACAACCTTATACTACCCTCGCATACCATAAGACCCCAATGCTGCACAGATATGCACATGGTTGAGTAACCCTGCTCGAGATTCATGGTAGCATGACTTGACATTTATCTGGTAGGGCAGACAAGTAGACACAACACCTTTCCATCTCAAGGAAGGTTGTTTTCTGATCAGAAGTCAAACTAGATGACTTTATTGTCAAAGTGAATCCAAGAAAAAAAAACTTATCATTTCATGTACCTGCATGCTTGTGAAAACCAATCTACCACTAAAATCACATCCACACATCAATATTATAAGGCTACTTATGTGGTGAATATCTACGAGAAACTTGTATTGGGTACCTTCAAGTGCCCTATGACATTGTGTGCATTGAGCTTGTTACATTATTGCGAAAATTGTTTTGCTCTAGCACTTTGTATTGAGCTCGCTACATTCTTGAAATTCGAGTCATCATTTAAAGTTTAAATTTCAAAATGTTGGTCATTTACATGTGCTAGTCTTCAAGTTAAAATTTAACTTACAGAAGAGTTATTGATTGCATAATCCTTTTAAAAAAACTATTGATTGCATAATTGTTATTCCTGACAGATTCTCCCCGTGATTCTATTCAATTCATTGAATGGTCTCCTAGATCTTGTCCCAGGGCCTTGTTGATTGCAAATTTTAGTGGGAGGACCACCATATGGACTCAACCTTCGCAAGTAAGCTGTTAGAGAATTAACTTCTTACATTGTGTGTTTGTGATAAATACCAGTTTAGTTGGCTGTGGGGCGATAGTAATATGGATCCAGCTCTGGCATTTGCTTTTATTTGCTTATCTTATGTTGTACTTTAAAGATTTAACCGTATTTATATTGTGCAAAAGTATATTGTAAGCTTTTCTTGTCAATATTAAATATAAGATATTTCATGCTTTTGCCCTTTGCTTGCATCTGGATTCTCTTAGAAAAATGTTTTATCTTTTGTTGACATTCTCATTCATCCACACTGATAACTATGGCAAATTTTAGGGCTCTATTAATGTTGTAAGGGATGCAAGCTTCTGGCAAAGCGAACATGAGTGGAAGCAGGATCTTGCAGTTGTTACCAAGTGGTTGTTTGGGATGCCTCCGGTAATTTAATTTCAGTTTGTGGGGTCTTTTCCCAATATGATTTTACTACAAAGTATTGCAGGCTAAGCACTTTTAGAGTCTTGATTTATAGATTACGATATGCTACCATTACGGTGATATAAATCTCTTTCATTGCATGTCACAATAATTTAATAAAAAATAAATGCAGAAAAATTAAGATAGTTTTTCAGTAGGATTTTCCTAGTTAGTTTCACAATGTAACATGTGTTTATGCACCCCAAGTTGGTGTGATGGAAAGGATGAGAGAATTTTTATAAGGAGCTTGATTTGCGGAATAATTTGCTTGGGTGGATATTTATCTTGACATGTGGGAAAAGATTCTCTAAAGTGCTTTAGCATAATCTAACAGGTTCAATTACATGAGTCAAAAGTTGAAGACTTGATTGGACGTTTGCTCAGGAGTAAGGAGACTATGGCTGTTTAAGTGTGGGGACAACTCACGCAATTACACAAGGGTGGAAAAAAGGATTTAAGAATAGGCCTAGGCCACTCATTGCCAATCATATTAGAGTGGTTTTCTTAAACTAGGGAGTTTAAAGTAAGGATTGCTTTGCTAGAAAATTCTACCATTTCCCTAGCTTGAATCTCCTTCAATCCATAAACATGTGCAATAGATGTGGTTGATCTAAGCAAGGGACAAAAGAAAAAGACGCCATTTCAACACTTCCATACCCCGTCTTCAAAAACAAAAAAAGAGTATCTCCTGAAGTCTGTGATGTTTTGGATTCTTGCTAGGCTTGAAGGTGGCTATAATACTTCATGTTGGTCCAAATCGGGAAGTATCATCAATGCTTTAGCTAGTTGTCAACGTTGTTGCATTATATTTTTCAACCCTGCCATTCCATTATGGGCCTACCATGATCTTGGAATTTCCTAAAGATGGCAATTGCAGCTTTAGTCGCCGTCTCCATACCATGTTCACTTGACTTGCAAGCTTGTTTTAGAATAATGGGCTTCCCTTTCTTTCGATGAAAGAGAACACATTTTTAGTTATAGATGGTGATGGTTCTTCCATATATTTTGATACAAAATGAGATCATTTAGGATCTTATTGCAATGACTGCAATTGGGAGATGCACATACTGAACATAGTTGAGAAGTGAGTAAGCTGCAGGATATTACTAACTTGTATTGATTATAGTTGTTTGATTTTCGATTGTAGTTGAGAATTGTAGCATTGGTGGAATATGTACTCATCCCCAACAATCTGGTTTAAGCCTTTCGTTTTAGGTAGAAGGGAGTCCATTTGTTGAAATGTCTGATGTTGGTTCAGAGTAACAAGTTTATGGTGAGATTTGTAGTTGGCCTTGGCATGGGATGCCAACAAGATTCTTGGAAGTAAATGATGTTAAGTGTTCATTTGATGTCATTGAGGAACATGGCAGACAAAGTTGCAAAGGAGTGTTCTTGTGTACATCCACAAAATAGTTATTGCTTTTCGAAAAGGAAAAGGATGGCTACTGGATGTCAATAACCACCTGCTTAATTAATCAAAGAGAAATTGCAAATGCAATTTTCGAAAGTCAGACAAAGAAAAGACTTCCCTTATTACATTCTCCACCCAATCTCTCTGCCCCTTGGAAAATTGTAGAGTTGTGTTGAACCCACAGGGGCCAAAGAACAGCTAAAGCGACAATACAGATGTTGGCAGCCATCTACACCACACCTAAAAGAGTGCCGAAAATCCTTCATAGACGATAGGAAGACTCCCCTTAAGGTAAGACGAGGCCGCCCCTGAACAGTGAACTCACAAGAAAAGAAGAGGTGGAAAACATCTTCACTAGCATCACCACATAGGGGTCGCGAGGTATCCAGATCAGCTGCCCACATACTTCGCTGCATCTTTGTAACAAGTTTCTCTCTTCGAAGAAGCCACGGGAAAATATTTATCTTTAGTGGAACTTTCGATCATCAAGTGCACCTATGATCGGCCCCCTGATCATCTAAAATCAAGCTAGAGACACCACGCAACAATAAATATGCCTTCTTCATAGAGAAGGAACCTTCACCCTATAGGAAAGCATCTAGCCTGTCAGGAACAATCTGAAAGTCATGTAGTGCGGTGGAAGCGAGTTATGGGTTATAAAGATTGAAAATTAGTACTTATCAAACTAGGGTTAAGCATTTTGGATATCGAGATCATTGGGTCCATGCTCAACAGGTTTATAAGGATGGTTTATTGTGACTAAACTAAGGTTTCGGGCTGGGCTTTTGCAAATGCTATTATACTTAGTCTAGGAGATACGAGATAGGATGATGCAAGAAGTGGAGCCACCATTAGGTAAAAGGCTAGCAGGATATAGTTACCAAGAGGTGAAGTCATCGTTATTATTGGGACCTAAAGTGACCAAGCCAAGATGCGATGAGGAAGTTGCACACTTAAGTGAAAGAGGTTGTAGCTTTCTCCAAAACTAGTATTGCATTGGCAATTTGAAAGCAAATATATGCCTTGAAATGTTGAAGGCCGCCACCTACTAACATGGGCTTAGGCATGTTGGATGCAATGTGGGTCCATTGGGTCTAAACTTGAAGAGTTCGCAAGTTAGTTTTTTTTTTTGACTAGAATTGGGTTTGGCCGACATTGTTGTAACTTATGAGGGAGAGCAAGTCAGGGAATGAGGTGGAGAGAATCTGGAGGGGAGTGGGCACTTATGGGAGGCATGTTGATGTGGTTCTATTGGTTGAGATTTTTCAGTTGTAGATTGGAGTCACTTAATGTTGTAGGAGCAGTGTTTGGAGTAGGTTTAGTATAAGGCTTTTCTTCTACCTCTTATTGGACAATTTTTCTCAGGATTACGGGTTGACTGTTGTGTAACAATCCTACAAGGACCTTGGGCATTTAGGGCATTTAGCATTCTCGTGTAACCTTCCATCTAATGCTTGCATAAGGCCTAAAGAGGCCTCAAAGTGGTTGCGTTGTGTTCAAAGGGGCGAAAATTGGTCCTAACAGTGCTTAAAAGAAGCTTGGTTGGTATTAAGAGGATGCTTATAGGTCCTTGAGTTTGTTTTAGGAATGCTTGGAGCTATCTCAATGGTGGCTATCTGGTCCCTCCTGCTTGCATCATTAACAACAAGATTCTTGCTACCTTTGAAGAGTATGTGGCTTGCTTTTGGCTTTGACATTGAGGCTTGTATAATGGTTCCAAGGGGTGGCTCACATGGTGCAATTATTGGTTAAGATTGGGTTGGACTATTATCCTCACCAAGGCTTTTTATTCTCTTGTAGTTGTGTGTCTTCCCTTTGGACCTTAGATCCCTCGAGGCCATTCATGTCCTTGTCTCCTTCATGATGTTGAGAAGTTGCGAGTCTCTCAAGTTATTAACCACTTATGTGTTTGGTGTTGGAGTATCAATGCTTTTGCATCTTTGGAGTGAGGACGCTATTTTCCTCATCTTGGCGCTTCATGATTTTGAGTGGATGCATGGAGAAGTGGTTTCTAACAAGGCAACCACAACTATTGGCACAAGGAGTGGCAAATTGATCTATTTTGGGGTTGCTTGGGCCCTTGTTTCCTTTTTCAAAGTGTTGAGGTATTACAATTCCCTCAACCTGTTAGCCATTTGCATTTATGCTATTATGTATCTATGGTTTCTTCAATCGATAGGTGCCTATGGTTGTGCACCTGTGGAGTGAGGAAATGTGTTTCCTCATCTTTACGCTCCATGATGTTGGCAGTGAAGGTTTTGATGAGTTGTAGGGAAATGTGGTTTCCAACGAGGAGATGATAGGCTATTGCTTGTTGGAGTGATTTCAATGTGATGACATAGTTGGTTTGGCGGAAGGAGGGATTAGCTTTCCTCGTAAGATAGTCTTCTCATACCTCAGGCAAAAATGGAAAGGTCTAATTGTAGTTCTGATAGAATGTAGATTGTGATATTGGGGACGTTAGTTAGGGCCAATACGGACTAGTTCTCTTTGCATGCTGGTAATCTCGGAACCCTTCTAGTCCCTCACAACTTATCCTTGTAAGGCTTGGATATCTTTTTTGGTCCTTTTTGTTGGGTTTTAAAATTTGGTGATGTGGATCTAGATCCCAGTTTAGAAGGAGCACTTGGGTAGTAGGAGGAGCTTTGAATCATCTTTCCTCTACCTTTGTGCTCGAGAGTCAGGGGGACTCTTTAGGTGGCAAGGCGGTTTCTTAGGAGGAATTGTAGAGGGTGAAGGATAATTTTGCTAATCATGTTCTTTAAGGAGGCGATCATCACCTTGGAAGTCAAGGTGCTCGGATTGTTGCAAGTGAGGATTACTGATGACATCCTTTAAGAGAATGTAAAGGGTGGTACCCTTCTATGTGGGTTGGTGATTTGTGGTCTCCGTGTCTTGTAGCACATGGAGGTGTCATTTGTACCCTAGGTTTTGGGTGGTTTAGAAGTGTAGGCGGGCTTTTAGGAGTTTGGGAGAAGCTTCTAAAAGGGGCAAGGGTGCCAATGACATTGAATCTTGTGGAAGTGGGAGCTTCGTTTTTTAGAGGAAAAGGATGATTGACACTTGGTAACTGGTAGGAAATAAATCATACGAAATAAAATTAGGGATTTTATTAGTTGTTATTTCCATGTTTAGTCTTGACTATATTTAGTAAATGGTGATTGTAACTACTTTATTTGCCCTTGTGCTCTCTCTATAAAAAGAGTGCCATTGATTCTTTTCTAAATAATAAAGTCACATTTCCCAAACTCTACATGGTATCAGAGCGGGTTTGATCCCATGAGAAAAAAGAAAATGGGAAGAAGAAACCCTAGAGGAGAAACCCTAGGCCCTCCGACGAGTCATCGGAGAGGCTTTCTGCTCTCCCACAACCTCTCCTTTCTTTCTTCCACTATTGTTGCTGCCGTCGCTAGTGAAGAATGTCTCTCCAATGTCGCCTCCGGCCGAGCACTGGTGAAGGACCACTGTGTAGGTGGTCGCCAGTGGCCAATCCACCGTTCCCACCACTGTCGAGGCCGTCTGACCACCAGGCCTATCGTGTGTTGCGTCGTCCACCATGTCATCCCGCTACTTAGCATGTGCGGCGTGGTGCCAAAGATCCGCTGCGCGGGTGTTCCCTTACCACGCTCCTCCAGGTTGAAGAGCTTTGCCTTGAACTCGAGGAGCTTTACGTAGGCCCTGCCCTTCATCTCGAGCTTCTGCTTGAGCTCCTCGATCTGATTGTGGCTGCTTGCCTCGAGGTCGGCATGGGAGGCCCTCAACTCGACGTAGCTCTTATAGAGGGTGTCCCTTCGGCGGAGCTCCTCTACTCCATCGCCATAATCTCCTCCATGTTGAAGTTGTTGCTATTGCTACATGCCCAATAGAGAAGAAAGGTGCCAACAGAGAAAAGAAGCGGAAGAAAAACCCTTTTTGATAAATGTTTTTGAGTTTTCTCTTTCTAAAAAAATATATTTAGGGTTATTTATGATTGAAGCCACTTTTCTATTTTCTTTAAAGATTAGTGTTGTGGTTTGTGTTTGTAGCCCCTCAATGTGTTAAGTTGTCTCGGTTGGATCCTTATATGTTGAGTGGGAGACACAAGAGTTGAAGATGGTAGCCACCTCTAGATGTCAAGTGTTCGTGCAGTACACTCACGCATTTCAAGAGAAACGAAGCGTAGACTGGCTTTGTGAGAGCGTATAAGAAGAGACACCCAAGGTTGAAGACACGAAGAGGGGACTACCACGTCGACAAGAGTTGATCTTCACTGCTTGAAGGATCCAAGTCTTCGTTGTTTCCCGCATCTTGACTTGTGATGTAAATTAGGGAGTGTTAGGAAATAAATCATAGGAAATAAAATTAGGGATTTTATTAGTTATTTCCATGCTTAGTCTTGACTATATTTAATAAATGGTGATTGTAACTACTTCATTTGGCCTTGTGCTCTCTATAAAAAAGTGTCAAGGACTCTTTTCTAAATAACAAAGTTACATTTCCCAAACTCTACATTAACAATCCAGAATATCATTCAATTATAAAAGGAACGAAATTGCAGGTTTTCTAGCCGCAATTCTACGCGAGAACATGCCTCCCTTACAACATTTTCAACCCACGCTCTTTCCTTCCTAAAAATGGAACCATTATGTTGCAACCAAATTGATCACAATGCAGCCACTGCTTCCACCTACCCAGCCATATCCACATGCACCAGTGCACAGAGAGAGTCCCACCAAGCTGCAAAAGAGGATTGGTCAGCTCGCTGTACATTGAATCTTGCCCAGACCTACTTGGAGAAGTCGCATTGGAAAAACATGCGATCGAGATCTTCCATTGCAGCCCCATAAAAGATGCAATCTAAATCATCATCAGTAGCCCATCTAGATCACCAGCTTTTCCCTCACAAACAACAAGAAAATTTTCACCTTTAGAGGAATAGGTAACCTCCAAACCTGAGAGCAATCCTCCCAGACCAGAAATGCCAGACCTACCTTTAGCGTCAACTTATATGGCTTTGCCATAGAGAAAACACCCTCCTTCCACTTGAAACCATTGAGGTGCTCTTCACCAACAGTGACCCCACAAAGTGAAGCAATTCTTGCAGCTCTTCCATGGATGCATAAGAAAGACTAGGCTGCAAGATTGGAGACTAGGATCTGGAAGCATTGTCCCAAATGTTTGAAACAAGCGGGTCTTTGTGTCGAGCATACGAAATAAATGTAAAACCAAGGGCTGAAAACTGCCACCACCTTTTTAATCATCCTTCCAAAATTGAAATGAGTACCCTCCACTAAACCTCGATCCAAAGGAATCGGAAGACATGCCATGTGCAATAAAAAGCTCCACAGATGTCTAAAAAGCTGACGGTTGAGCTAGTTGAGAACATTTAGAAGCTACCTCAATAGGGGGCCCATAAGAATCTCTTAACAACTTATCTAGAAGCCCATCACCTCCTGCTAAAATTCTTGTGACCTACTTCATAAGAAGCACAACATTTAACTCATCAAGTAGCCTCACTCCCAAACCACCATTCTTTCTTGGTCTACAAACCTCCTTCCATGGGACGAGCTGCAAAAAGTGGCCTTGATGGTCAAGCCCCTTCTCAAAGAACCTTTTTCGGGCCTTCTCCAATTTTGCCAAGATCTTCTTTGGAGGTATAAACAAGCCTGCCACCCCTTTGGTGGTAAAAAATTGGAATTGCGGACAACACTGCCTTAATCAAAACAAACCTGCCACCCCTAGATAAGAGTCTTCCACTCCAACCATTAAACCATCTAGCTAGTCTCTTCTCCATAGGCCTCCACCTTCTCTTCAATTATGTAATTGACAGCCTAATAATTGGTGTGTCTAGGACATTAGAGATGCTTGCCTTTACACCATTGTCCAAATGAAAAGGAATGAATGCTGACTTCCTCCCATTAACTAGCAGGCCAGAGATATCACCAAACATCCTCACTAAATGGCTAATATGTTCAACTTGGTTGACACCTTCCTATATAAAGAACATTGTATCATCAGCATATTGCAATAGCAGAGTGAGTAGAGAACCATTGCTAGTCAATGTGAAACCAAAACGAGTAACCCTCTCTACATTCCTTGTAAGCCAAGAAAGCCAAGGTGTCAACAACATTGAAAAGTAATGGTGTCAAAGGATACCCTTGCCTAACGCCCGTTTGTGGTTGCATCCAAGAACCCAAGACCTCCCATTAATAAGCATTGAAAAATATGTTGTTGTGATACACTGTCTCATAAGCTTGCCCTAGGCCTTTGAAAATCCCTTCGTCTAAGAATCTCACATAAATAGATCTAAGAAATGGAGTCGTAGGTTTTAGAGAAATCCACTTTCCATATAAAAGTAGGCAAGTTAGACTCGTTCCAAGAAGTGACCATCTTCTTAGCTAGCATAAAAGAATCCACAATGCATCTCCCTGGGATAAAGGCAGGTTGCAGTGGAGATATCAACAGGGGTAACACAGACTATAGGCGATTTGCAAAAGTCTTGGCTACAATCAAATAAATCGCATTAGATAGTTATCAACACAACCTGCTGCAAGTTTCTTATGGAGTAAAAAAAGGAAGAACCAATTCAGCCTCTCAAAGTCACCATTCTCCTGAAAGACTCCCTCACCATTGCCAACATGCCCTCCCCTACCACATCCTAGAACTACCTAAAGAACAAGACTAGTAACTCGTTTGGGCCTGGCGATTCTTCCACGTTCAATCCACGAACTGTCTCCAACACCTCCTCCCTAGAAACAGGTTTGAGTAAATCCATTCTCGCCACTTTATCCAACCTGCCCAACTTAGAAGAGCCTAGTCTCTACCTGCCTTTTGCCTCCTAGTAAAGGTATGAACATGGTTGACAAAGGCCTTGCATATCTATTGTCTTCGAGAGGTCACATCCTCAATATGGATAGATGTGATGAGATTCATCCTCCGTCTGGCACTAATAGACAAGTCAAAGAATTTCGTGTTGAATCAAGGTTTTAAAAAACACGAGGCGGTCTGAGGCGGTTTGCCTTCATTGAGGTGAGGCGTAAGCTTCGAGGTGGTCGAGGTGTAAGCCTCAGGTTTTGGATGAAAAATAAGAAAAAATGACATAAATATATACTTACTAAGTACTAATAACGAAAAAAAAGTAAAAAATACACATCTATGTCATTTTTACTCTACAACAAACATTGAAAGACCTAAAATGACATTCCAAATTTCCAATAAGAAGATGAACAACCAAACAAGTGAATAACATAAAAAATAAGAAGTTCAGTTTATTTAAACATTCGAAGACTTAAAATGAAAGTATATCTGCATCAAAAAAATCCCAAAGAACTAAAAGCTATTCTATTCTCCTCCCCCTTTAACACCATCAAAGTCACTTAGAGACAATCTCATTAATGTTATTATCGCTAGGGCTGGTCGCATCATCCCAGAAGTCATCCATGTACTTCATCCTAGCCTTAGCTTCTATATCTTCAGATCTCCATCACTCTCTTGAAATTCTTTCTTCTCAACATCAATAATTGCTTTGCCTAAAAAATAAATAATTTTAAATAATATTTGTTAAAACTTAAAATGATAGTTTATAAATTTAAAATTCTTCAAAATATCGATCAGATCTCCCCTTTTGACTAAAAATTCTTATTTCACTGATTGAAATAAGAATTTTACAAACTCAAACATCGGCCTCACAAACAATGTGTAAATTGAATGAAGAGAGTCAATTCCATTAGAAATCCTAGGCCCTCTTTATATAGAGAGGGACCGTAGAGTTAAAAGTGCATAAATGTCCCTGAGGGACACATGGTATTATAGCCCTTACAATAAGATAGAAATAAAAGGGCTAATATACATCAACACTCCCCCTCAAGCTGGAGCGTAGATATCTATCATGCTTAGCTTGGACATACAAGTATCAAATGAAGATTTGGCCAAGGGTTTGGTGAAAATATTTGCAGTCTGCTCCTCAGATGCAACTGATGTGGTGTATAGCAGTTCCTTCTGAATAATGTCCCTGATATTATGATAGTCAACCTCAACATGCTTTGTCCTCTTGTGAAATGCTGGGTTGTTAGTAATGAAGGTGGTTCTATTATCACACCTTATCTCCATGGGGCTGGAAAGCTGCACCTGTAGATCAATAAGGGTCTGATCCACATCATCTCAGTAGTCGTCTAAGCCATAGCTTTGTACGCAGACTCGGCATTTGATCTCGCAACTGTGTCCTGTTTCTTGCTCCTCCATGTGATCAAATTCCCTGCTAAGAAGGTGCAGAACCCAGTAGTGGATTTGCGATCCACCTGACATCCAGCATAGTCTGCATTCGAGTATCCAACCAATGTTATAGAAGACCCCTTGAGAAGAAAAGACCCTTCCCAGGAGCCTTCTTGACATATCTGGCAGCTTCAATGGTTCGTATGCTGCGTTTCTTGCTCTTAATGATTAATTCGTTATAGTATATTACAAACAACGGTCACCAGTTTACAATTTATTACTCGGAATTAAAACTTTCTTGAGGTCGAACTCAGGGAGCACACGTCATTCTAGAAACAGAAATTCACAATTCTATTACAAAAAGAATAAAAGAGAGAGAGAGTGAGTGAGCAAAAGTTCTCTTTTTGGCTTTTTCTTCTTCTCTTTCAGTCGGTTCTCTTCTTCAGTCTACCTTCTTTTTCTTTGCTGCAGCTGCCTCCCCTTTCTTTCTTTCTTCAGTTGCCGCGTCCTTCTTCTTCCTCTCCTCTTCTTCTCTGATGTCCTTCTTTCTCTTTTCTTCCTTGATCCGGACGTCTGATTCTTTATGTTGAACGCCTTAACGGCGCTGTTGCTACAGTGCCCCTGCTATCTTCTTTTCTTCTGCATCTTCTCTTCGCTGCGGCCTCTCCTTTACTTTCTTCTTCTGCTGCAGGAGCCTCTTTTTCTCTTTCTTTTCTCTCTTTTCTCTTGGCTTCTTCTGTGCGGCAGAGGCTCCCTCCTCTTTTCCTTTCTTTTTCTCTGGCCCTTCCTTCTTCCTTCTTCCCTGTTGCTGCTTCTTTGCGGCTAAGTCCTTGCCGCCCTTCTTCTTTCCTACCTGTTCCCTGCACACACACAAAGCAAAACCTACCCCTACCCTTCCTGCGTGGCTCTCTCTGAATCTCTCTTGGGTACGCTTTCCCAGAGCTGGGTTATCCGGTCGGTTGCGCGCCCAGGTCCAGGCGCACCGGCGTGGGTGTGGTGCGCGAGGAGTGCACAGGAGTGAGAGCTAATCGGGTCGCGGGTCAGATCTGCGTAGGCAGTGCCGCGGACGAGACCTGGTGGATAGGTGAGGAGGGACCTCACCCAAGTGTTTCGAGGTGAACAACCTAGAACACCTTTTCAATTTATGTGTGGGCGTGCGCCCACACACTTTCGAGGTGGGACTAAAGTCCCACCTGCTGTTGTGTGCGCTTGCAGGCAGGAAGCTTCGAGCAATTGGGGCAGCAGTCGAGGCTTGCGACCCCAATTGAAGACCTGGGCACACTCGCGTAAGTCTTCCGTGTCGCTTGGGGCTTGTGCCTGGAGCTGAAGAGGCTTGGAGCAGCTTGCGAGCTTGCTCCAAGCTTGTCGTCAATGGCGGCGAGGGGACGCGACCTGAAAACATTAAAACGGCCTCGCGGCCACATCAGAAAGCTCAGGGAACTTCGCCAGAGCGTGGCGAAGGCGGTGCGGGGGTCGGCGTGGCGTGGGGAGGCCGGAGTGTGCGTGCCTAGGGCACACTGTGTGCGTGAGAGTGGGTGTGTTCGGGGGGTGTTCTAGGTGCGTGGAGTGGTGGTGTGAGTGGGGTAAATGCTTGAGTGGAGTGAGGGGAAGCTTATGGGCTTGTCGGCGAGGGGTGGGATGGCCTGTGGAGGTGGAGCGACCTCGGCAGAGTTGGTGGCCGGAGGTGGAACAGATGGAGGTGGTAGTGGCAATCGAGGGGTTAAAAGTGACAATTGAAAAGGGGGAAATTAAGAGGAGAGTAAGAGGAAGAGTTTGACCTATTTAACTGACGAAAGGGGGGGAGGAGGCGATCGACGCGTGCCTGTCGATGCCATAGATGAAGGTGCCCAGAGGGGAGTAACGGCGACGAGGAAGAGGTCGGGAAGGCGCCTGCTGGTGCGGCCTGGCGCAGGAAGACGAGGCGGAGTGAGCTCTGCTGCAGGTATGGCAGCAGGGCGACGAAAAGAGGAGGAAGGGCCATTGGAGCTTGCGGGCGTTTGACCGTGGGAGGAGACGAAGTTGGGGGGGATCCTCGGCCAAATCAGGCTTGCCAGAAACGGTTGCCCCTGCCGCTTCTTATAAAGGTGCTGGCGAGGAGAGGATCTCGAGGGAGCGACGTGGGGAGCTCGCCGGAGAATGGCTGGAAAGCAGACCCATTCTTTCGTGTGTTCGCACGAGAGACATGGGCAGCTGCAGGTCAAAGGGGAGGGTCCCTGCGAAAGAGGACGACGCAGGGAACCCCCCTTTCGTTCTTGAGAGCGGCCCCCATACCTTGCGCGGCGCCATACTCTGCGCAAGGTCGCCGGAGGTATGGGCGCGTGCGTGGGGTGGCAGAGGGGCCGTTCTGCAAAGAACGAAAGAGAAGATAGGGGGCTAAATGCAAGGGTTCAAAAAGATAAGGGTCAAAAAGTAATTTAAGAGGGTCAATTTGTAAAGTCGGTCAAAATGGTCTTCTCTTAGGCCCAAATTTTTGTACCAACCTAATTTGGACCTAAGGAATTCAATGGTGTAATTTGATTTTAGGTTTGACCTCGTTTGACCAGCCAATTTGCATAAAAACCCAAGTTAAGTCAAAATTTAGGTATGGTTCTCAATTTAGGTCAGAACAGGTTCTACTGGCCAAATTGAAGGTTCTAAACTCCAGAGGATGTTTTTCCATTATTTTTAGAGGGTTTATTTGACTTTTATCTTGCCAGGAACTTTGTGAATTGAAGCGGGTTTGTTTTTAGGGTTACAGAATGTCATTTAATTCCTAGAAGTTGTTATAGCCCTTTTCGGCTCAGGTTATCCCACTTTCTTTCTTGTTAAGCCCATTTGACCTGTATTCAGACCCTTAGACACCCCGATTGTGTACTGCCTTGGTACCCCTTATGAGTTGTTTATTCTTAAATTTAGAATTCTCCGAGTTAGGCTTTTCCTTAGGTTTTGTAGGAGCTTTTGCACACTGATTTGGATCAAATTGTGCTAGCTAGGGTTCATGATGAGGCTCTCATCATATCCTCATGCCTAGCTTTTGCTAGTCCCTTAGTAAAATTTTAAGGTTTTAACCCTTGTTTTAGACCATGAATTTCTTACCAAGTTTAGATAAGTGCTTTTTCTTTTGTATCCTTGATTAGGTCAGAATGCCAATCATAGGCCTAAAAGGTACTCTAGTACCAACCAAGATCCAGATCTATTTAACTTTAGCCTCAGTCTTTAGCACATGTTTTTAAGGCCTACCGGAACTTACCTAAGGTTTATTGGACTTCGTGGTTAAAGCACCCGTGTTTGAGATAATTTTAGCCTCGGTTCAGTTCGCAGTGCATTTTATAAGAGAGGGATAGAAGATTTATATGTTTGAAGAGTTTTCTCTCTTTTCCTTTTAATTCTAGGTTAGGATTGGCTTCACAACACGGTTTGTATCGGATTCTTTGTCCCCATCATCAATCCTCAAGGGTTCCTGGCAGTCGATGCTTCGAGATAGCACCGCCTATGGTAACCCCCAGAACTCTAGCTTTCGAGATTTCGAGATAATCCTGTCCATGGTGTTCCGTGGCCAAATTCAGACTTTGGCAATTGACACTTCGTGATAATGCCATCCATGGAATCTGAACCGGCAGAGTGCTTATATGCCCCCAGTAGGATATGTAAATATCCTAAGAGAAGCACCGAGGAGATGATATGTTATTACCCATTTTTGAGGGGAATTTCCCACCTCTTCACATCGGGAACTCGTCCAAATCAACTTGTGTTGATCGACTGCTCCTAATCTAGGTGACTTTTCAGAACATTTTGAAACGCTTTTGCGTGATTTTGATACTTAGGCTTACTGAACCAGGCTGTATGTGTGAATTTGGGTGCTTAGGTTACTGAGTCCCATAAATCAAAAGTTAGTTAATGAGGTCGAATACTTCCTAAGCCTTGGACCTAATACTTTAGCTTTTCATTTTCCTCAACCTCTTAAGGAATATCTAGATCTTAATGGGTATAAGAGTCTATCCAAGAATGCCTAAGATTTGCATTCTTACTAATCTTGCTGTGTACTTTCCTTTTCTTTTCTTGAATGTGGTCTAGAACTTAGGTTAATTCCTTAATTTCTTACTAATGACTATCTCTCTTTTTTTCATTTTGTGCTCCTTTTTATCGTTTTGTTCTTTTTCTCTTCCTCCACAAGAATTTCTTTCCTCTCATTTTTTTAATTTTTTTTATAGTTTTTATGGTGTTTTTGGCATATGAATTTTTTTTTGATGAAACATTTTCTTATGAGTTTTTATTCATTTTGCACTTTCATACCCCCATGCTTAAGATTTGCAATGTCATTGTAAATTAGGAGGATTTTTTATTGAGCTTGGTTCATGCATTAGGACAGGTATTTTGGTGAGTGGATGGGTTGGGGTGATTGTTGCGGATGATTTGTACTCTCAGATGCGAGCATTCGAGGTTGAGTCGGCTGTCCTAAAGGATGAACCTAAAGTGCAAAGAAGTGTCAGAAAATGTTTCGAGTTTTTGGAAAAGAATGACGGGCTGCCTCCCGTTAAGCGCTGAGTTTTATGCCATCGGCTGTGCGCAATAAGCTCAGGGAGAATGGAGGATAAATGAGGACTCAGCCAAATCTGTAGAGGTTACTCAATGAACGGTTTGAGTCTCTGACCGTTTATGATGAAAGGCTCGGAATCGTGGTTGAGAGGACTGATTTCGACTGCTCCATTTCCAAAAACCTGTCAGACAAGATATGGTCCGACCAACTTGGATCGTAATTTCCCAGGGAAGAGTTTGAGTTGGGCATCGAAGAGTAGGACCTTCTGACCAGGGTGGAAGATCTTTCTTGATATGTGCTTGTCATGGAAGACTTTAACCCGCTCTTTGTAGATTCGCGAGTTCTCATACGCATCAAGGCGTAATTCATCGATCTCGCTAATCTGAAGCTTTCTGTGGGTTCCAGTCTTAGAAAGATCTAGGTTGCAGCTCCGTACTGCCCAATAGGCTTTGTGCTCCAGTTCGACGGGAAGGTAACACGCCTTCCCGTACACCAGTCTGAAAGGAGACATGCCTAATTGGGTCTTGTGGGCGATCCTATAAGCCCACAAAGCTTCCGGAAGTCGGGACGAGCAATCTTTCCTGTCAGGTCAAATAGTAACCTGCAGGATTTTCTTGATCTCCTGATTTGATAGCTCAGCTAGACCATTAGTTTGGGGGTGGTAATGAGTAGAGATTCGGTGAGACACCCCGTATTTGATCATCAGTGACCTGAACCAAGCATTCGTGAAATGGGTCCTTCTGTCAGAGATGATTACACGAGGAATCCCGAACCGTGAAAAGATATTTTGATGATTGAATTTGATGACGATCTTGTGATCACAGGTTCGGTCGGAATGGCTTTGATCCATTTGGACACATAGTCCATGGCGAGCAAAATGTACTCGAAGCCATCCGAAACTGGAAATGGACCTATAAAATCAATCTCCTAAATATTGAAGATCTCGCACATGAGAATCAGCTGCAAAGGCATAATGTCGCGATGGCTCATGTTACCTAGAGTTTGGCAACGACTACATGCCTTACAGTGTCTGTATGCGTCTTTGAAGATAGTGGACCAGTAAAAGGCACACTGGAGGATTTTTGATGCGGTTTTGTGTCTAGAGAAATGGCCACCGCATGCCTGGTCATGGCAGAAGGAGAGAATGTCATTGACTTCGCCCTTTGGGATACATCTCCGGTTGATTTGGTCAGCACTTATGCGGAAAAGGTACGGGTCTTCCCAGATGTAGTACTTGGTATCAGAGCGCAACTTGTCTTTCTTGGCCTTTGACCAATCAGACGGGATCTGACGAGATGCCAGGTAGTTTACTATATTAGCAAACCATGGAAGCCTAGTACCAATAGTCAATAAGTGCTCATCAGGAAAATGCTCCGTGATGGGTCCAGAAGGGTCGATGATTTCAGAAGGAATGTGAGACAAATGGTCAGCTACCACATTCTGTCTTCTCGCCTTGTCGCGAATCTCGAGGTCGAATTCTTGTAACAGCAAGATCCATCGGATTTATCGAGGCTTCGCGTCCTTCTTGTCAAGGAGATGCCTCACAGCTGTATGATCTGAGTAGATGATGACATGTGAACCCAGGAGATAAGATCGGAATTTTTTGGGGGCAAATATTACGATTAGCAGTTCTTTCTCCGTAACCGTATAGTTACACTGAGCCTCGTCAAGTGTCTTGCTAGCGTAGTAGATGACCACCGGTTTCCCGTTAATCTTCTGCCCTAGAATTGCTCCTACAGTGAAGTCAGATGCATCGCACATGATCTCAAAGGGTTGAGACCAATCAGGGAACTGTAGGATCGGGGCTTGGGTGACTCGGTCACGAAGGTTCTCAAAAGCTTGAGTGCATTCCTTGGAAATTTCAAAGGGTACATCCTTGGAGAGAATAGTAGTCAGGGGGCGCGCGATTTTCTAGAAATCAGGAATGAAACGACGGTAAAAATCGACGTGCCCCAGAAAAGTACGGATGTCCCTGATCGAGCTAGGCATAGAAAGTCGAGAAATCAGATCAACCTTGTCTCGATCCACTTGGATGCCTTTTTCTGAAATTAAGTGACCTAGGACGATCCCTTCAGGCACCATAAAGTGGATCTTTTCCCAGGAAAGAACCAGATTTACGTCGATGCAACGCTTGAGTATATGAACCAAGTGCTGGAGGCAATCATTAAATGATGCCTCGAAAACTGAGAAGTCATCCATGAAGAGTTCCAGATAATCACCTACCATATCAGAGAATATGGCAAGCATGCACTGCTGAAAAATCACGGGTGGATTGCAGAGACCGAATGGCATCCTTCGGAATGCGTATGTCCCGAAGAGGCAGGTGAATGTGGTATTCTCTTGGTCCTCAGGATGAATAGCAACTTGGTTATAACCAGAGTACCCGTCAAGAAAGCAGAAGAATCTATTTCCTGGTAATTTCTCGAGAATCTGATCAATGAATGGTAGTGGGAAATGATCCTTCTTCGTGGAGGAATTGAGTCTTTGGTAATCTATGTAGACTCTCCACGAGTTGGCTATACAGGTAGGTATGACTTTTCCGGTTTTAGTCGTAATGGTGGTGAGTCCTGCCTTTTTAGGCACAACCTGGATTGGGCTCACCCAACGACTTTCGGAGTCGGGTAGATGATCCTTACATCTAACCACTTAATGATCGCCTTTTTCACGACCTTCTGCTGATTGGGATTCAAACGTCTTTGCATTTTCCAGAAAGGTCGTGCGCCCTCTTCAGAATAAATACGGTGTGTGCAATAAGAGGGACTTATTCCAGTCAAGTCATTGAGAGTCCATTCAATGGCTCTGCGATGTTGCTGGAGAACAGTAATCAGACGGGATTCCTAATCAGGTGTGAGTCTGGAGTTTATGATCACAGGAAATGTCTGATTAGAACCCAAGAAGGCATATTTCAAATGATCGTGAAGGGGTTTGAGTTCAAGAACGGGGTTATCAGTAGCAGCGCGTGGTTCAGAGTGAGTGTGAGGCATAAGGATAGGAGTTATGGGTTTGTCTATCTCGATGTCTGCCTCTTCTAATTGCAGTTCAAGATTCTCTTGTGGTTGATGAGGAATGATGTTGCCCTCAAGTTGTGGTTCATCAACCAGAGCTCTAACATCACAGATTTGTTCAATGACACCGCAATTGATCCCTTGTTGAGTCTTAAAGATATCAATTTTGAGAGTTTGATTCCCAAATTTTAGTTCTATTTGACCTTCCTCACAACTTATGTTGGCCCTTGCAGTGGCCAGAAAAGGTCTCTCTAGAATGATTGGTGTATCCCTTGGGTTCTCAGGTGCATCCATATATAAGACTTTGAAGTCCACAGGGAAGTAAAAATCCCGCACCCTTACAATAACATCCTCAAGAATCCCTTTTGGTGACTTTATAGATCGATCTGCTAACTGTAGTGTCACCTCAGTCGGTTTTAGCTCAGATTCTTCTAGGTGGTTGAGTAAGGATGTTGGTATTAAGTTTATAGAAGCACTTAAGTCTAACAATGCTCTGTCGAACTGGGTTTCACCTATCTTGCATGAAATAAGGGGAGTGCCTGGGTCTTTTGCCTTGGGTGGGAGTCTGCTCAGGATTACAGAGCTGGCTTGCTCTGACAGTACAATTGGACTCCCACTCTTGGTTCTCGGCTTACGCTGAGCTGCACACACGTTTTTCAAAAATCGTGCGTAAGCCGGTACGTGGCGGATTGCATCCATCAAGGGGATGTTTATTTGGACCTGCTCAAAGAGCTTGACCAGGTCTTCCTCAGGAGCCACGGATGTGGTTGTCTTCTTTCCCTAGGTCAAGGCCTCGGGAAATGGAACCTTGGTTGGTTCCTCTAGGATAGGTCTAGGTCTTTGATTTGGGACAAGGATGAGAACATCCTGGATTACTGTCCTCGGGTTTAGGTTACTACCAGGTTTGGAGTGGTCTGGATAAGGTGGTTCTTGGGTCTCCTTACCACTACGGGTGGTTACAGAATTAAGTCCTTCCTGGTTTTGGTTGGGGGTTGGTAGAATGGGCTGCTACTGTTGATAACCCGCATAAGAAGTTGAAGCTTCCATCCCGTCAGGTGAAGTAATAGAAGGGGCCTGATAAACCATGTGTGCTTGGCCTGGGTTTGGGTTCATAACGCGCCGCTGGGTCGGCATGCTATTAGGATTGGGAAGAGGCTGAGAAGGAAGTCTGGAGGATGAGGGACATTTGGTCTTGGTTTGGCCCGGATGGATAAGTAGGGTTGGGTTGAGGCTGAGGTGGCTTGTAAGGATGAGGTGCTTGTGGATGGGGCTGAAAGGGTGGTCTTGGATTCTGGGAATTCCCTGCCCACTGAAAGTTGGGATGGTTTCACCATCCAGGATTGTAGGTATTGGAAAATGGGTCATTCTGGATGACGTTGAGGTTTTCGCAGGTCTGAGGAGCCTTAGAAAAGTCAGAGAATGGGGGAGTAGAGCTCCCCCGGCTAGTATAGAAAGGGTCGGAGGTTCCTCCGATCCGAGAGTCAGATGGGGGTGGATACGAGTCCACCCCAGGAGAAGGTTGGTGGAAAATGTTCTGCACAGTCTCCCGTGCGGGCGGAGGCTATGCAAAGGAATTCTGCGCAGAGGTGGCTCGTTGCAAATGCTGAGTCAGCTCATCCACCTTCTCAATAATAGAGACCTTGTCCAATCGACTGACCATCAATTCCAGGTCGACTGATGCGGACAGGCCCTACGTTTTATGTGCTCCCCTAAGGTTCGTCAAAGCGTGGGTATTCGTCCTGTCGAATAGTCTCATGGAGTCATTGTTGATGGAGTTCTCGCACATATTCTCGAGAATCTCCTACACGGTGTCTTCATGCTGACCCATGATATTCCCTTCGCAAGTTGCATTGACGAACAGTCTAATATCCTCACGGAGTCCCTGGTAAAAAGATTGGACTTGTTCCCATTTAGGAACTCCGTAATGGGGGTACTTTCTCATGAGATCCTGAAAACGATCCCATGCCTCATGAAGAGGTTCTTCCGTCTGTTGCGTGAAGTGAGTAATCTGATGGCACAAGGTATTGGTCCGACCAACGGGGAAGAACTTCAAGAACTCGGATTGAAGTTCCTCCCATGTGTTGATTGGACGGGTCTGGGTCTGATACCAATGGGCTGCCTTGTCCATAAGGGAGAAAGAGAACATCTTCATGAGTAAGATATCCCGATTATGCGCATCTGACCCGAAAGTCTGGGCCAGATGCTTTAGCTATTTGATGTGCTGGAAGGGATCTTCAGAATTAAGCCCATGAAATTTAGGTATGGCATGAATCATGTTGGGCTTCAGTTTAGAATCAGGTACTCCAATCGGGATTCTGACTCGAGGCTCGCCACCGCAGCGAGATTATAGTGATCTTGCATCATGGGACGCTGCGGTGGGTTCATGAAGTTCTGGAAGAGGTCATTGAGTCGCTGGAGCTGGTGCTCAAGATTGTTCTCTTCCTCAACTGGCTGAGCCATTGTGAAAGGTGAGTTGGGTTCGGAATCAGAGGAGATGTCTATGTGAAGAGTTGGTTGCACAAACAAGGGCACCGAGGCTCGGCCTCGGGGAGAGTGAATTGCTAGAGGAGGTTTCAAGGACCTCTTACCAAACATGCACTGATGGATTAGACGAGTTTAGCAGGTGCTAGACCCAATCAAGATACCCAAAATGTTGGGTGACTATAGAGGTTCAGGGCGGATGGACCCCTTAATCAGAAGGACGTCCACCTGAGAATTACCTGGGCAACTAGAGAGGGTGAGTTCCGCGAAGACCCCTACACGGTAGAGCGCCCCTACGGGTTACAGGGTTTCCTCCACTCGACCTCTCGTCACTGAGATTCCAGGTAGACCAGAATGGGGACCTTGACCTCTTAGGTCTACCACTTTTAGTTAGGATCATGGTGCTTAGGGTTTCACTTGAACTTTAATCTTTTGAGTGCAAAGAGTGGCTTAAGTTAAAGATTGGTTGATCCAAGGGATCAACTTCACCTATTAGTTCCTTTGAGAGCTTATTAGGTCTTGTCTTTTAGGGTTCAAGTGTTTCTAAGAGCCGAATTTCTTAAGGTTTCTCTTGATAGATGTTTTCAAGCAATGGCTTAGGCACACTTCTTTTGGGAATTCTCAATTCTTGATTAGAAAGTGTGTTTCTAAAATCCTAGTTTTGAGTCTTAAGTTGGCTCTAATTGGTCCAGTTAGTTGCCTCAAGATTAGGTAATTAGGGCTCAAGCAAGTTGGTTTTAGCCCTAAATACTTTTAATGGATGTACAAGTAGAATGTGTTGAAATTGAAAACATGCAACTTTTGTGATTTACTAGGTATGGAAGATAGGTTATTCCTAAATTACTTTTTTTTCTTTTTCTTCCTCTTTAGAATTTTAAGGGTTTAAGAGAGGATAAAAAGTTACCTGTTCTTGTTGTGTGGCTGCTTGTTTCCTTGTTTTCCTATGCCTGCACCACAAAAGAGAAGAGCTTAAGTTAGTAGTAGATCAAAAATTGTGAAAAAAAATTTTCTAGAATGGCCGTTGCTCCCCGGCAACGGTGCCAAAAGTTGACAGCTTCAATGGCTTGTATGCTGCGTTTCTTGCTCTTTATGATTAATTTGTTATAGTATATTACAAACAACGGTCACCAGTTTACAATTTATTACTCGGAATTAAAACTTTCCCGAGGTCGAACTCAGGGAGCACACGTCATTCTAGAAACATAAATTCATAATTCTGTTACAAAAAGGATAAAAGAGAGAGAGAGAGTGAGCAAAAGTTCTCTTTTTGGCTTTTCCTTCTCTCTTCTCTTTCAGCCGGCTCTCTTCTTCAGTCTGCCTTCTTTTTTCTTTTTCTTTGCTGCAACTGCCTCCTATTTCTTTCTTTCTTTAGCTGCTGCGTCCTTCTTCCTCCTCTTCTTCTCTGATTTTCTTTCTCTTTTCTTCCTTGATCCGGACGTCTGATTCTTCGTGTTGGATGCCTTAACGGTGCTATTGCTACAGTGCCCCTGCTGTCTTCTTTTCTTCTGCAGCTTCTTCTCTTCGCTGCGGCCTCTACTTTACTTTCTTCTTCTGCTACAGGAGCCTCTTTTTCTCTTTCTTTTCTCTCTTTTCTCTTGGCGTCTTCTGTGCGGCTGAGGCTGCCTCCTCTTTTCCTTTCTTTTTCTCTGGCCCTTCCTTCTTCCTTCTTCCCTGTTGCTGCTTCTTTGCGGCTGAGTCCTTGCCGCCCTTCTTCTTCTTTCCTACATGTTCCCTGCACACACACACGAAGCAAAACCTACCCCTACCCTTCCCGCGCGGCTCTCTCTCTGAATCTCTCTTGGGTACGCTCTCCCAGAGTTGGGTTATTGGGTCGGTCGCTTGCCCGGGTCCAGGCGCACTGGCGTGGGTGTGGTGCGCATGGAGTGCACAGGAGTGAGGGCTAATCAGGCCGCTGGTTAGATCCACGTGGGTAGTGTCGCGGATGAGACCCAGTGGATAGGTGAGGAGGGACCTCACCCCAGTGTTTTGAGGCGAACGTCCTAGAACACCTTTTCAATTTATGTGTGGGCGTGTGCCCACACACTTCGGAGGTGGGACTAAAGTCCTATATGCTGCTGCGCGCGCCTGTAGGCAGGAAGCTTCGAGCAATTGGGGTAGCAGCCGAGGCTTGCGACCCCAATTGAAGACCTGGGCACACTCGCGGAAGTCTTCCACGTCGCCTAGGGCTTGCGCCTGGAGCTGAAGAGGCTTGGAGCAGCTTGCGAGCTTGCTCCAAGCTTGTTGTCAATGGCGGCGAGGGGCGCGACGTGAATACACTAAAAAAGCCTTGCGGCCACATCAGAAAGCTCAGGGAACTTCGGCAGAGCGCAGCGAAGGCGGTGCGGGGTTCGGTGTGGCGTGTGGAGGCCGGAGTGTGCGTGCCTCGGGCACACTGTGTGCGTGAGAGTGGGTGTGTTCAGGGGGTGTTCTTGGTGTGTGTAGTGGTGGTGTGAGTGGGGGAGATGCTTGAGTGGAGTGAGGGGAAGCTTATGGGCTTGTCGGCGAGGGGTGGGATGGCCTGTGGAGGTGGAGCGACCTCGCAGGAGTTGGTGGCCGGAGGTGGGACAGATGGAGGTGGTAGTGGCAGTCGAAGGGTTAAAAGTGACAATTAAAGAGGTGGAAATTAAGAGGAGAGTAAGAGAAAGAGTTTGACCTATTTCACTGACGAAGGGGAGGGAGGAGGCGCTCGGCGCGTGCCTACTGACGCCGGAGACGAAGGTGCCCAGAGGGGAGTAACGGCGACGAGGAAGAGGTTGGGAAGGCCCCAGCTGGTGGGGCTTGGTGCGAGAAGACGAGGCAGAGTGAGCTCTGCTGCAGGTATGGCAGCAGGGTGACGAAAGGAGGAAGGGCCACTGGAGCCTGCGGGCGTTTGACTGTGGGAGGAGACGAAGTTGGGGGGGATCCTCGGCCAAATTAGGCTTGCCAGAAACGGTTGCCCTTGTTGCTTCTTATAAAGGTGCTGGCGAGGAGAGGATCTCGAGGGAGCAATGTGGGGTGCTCGCCGGAGAATGGCCGGAAAGCAGTCCCATGCCTTTCGTGCGTTCGCACGAGAGACATGGGCAGCTGCAGGTCAAAGGGGAGGGTCCCTGCGAAAGAGGATGACGCAGGGAACCCCTCTTTCGTTCCTGAGAGCGGCCCCCACACCCTGCGCGGTGGCATCCTCCACGCAAGGTCGCCGGAGGTATGGGCAGGTGCGTGGGGTGGCAGAGGGGCTGTTCTGCAAAGAACGAAAGAGAAGATAGGGGGTTAAATGTAAGGGTTTAAAAAGATAAGGGTTAAAAAGTAATTCAAGAGGACCAATTTGTAAAATCGGTCAAAATGGTCTTCTCTTAGGCCCAAATTTTTGTACCAACCTAATTTGGACTTAAGGAATTCAATGGTGTAATTTGATTTTAGGTTTGACCTCGTTTGACCGGTCAATTTGCATAAAAATCCAAGTTAGGCCAAAATTTGGGTATGGTTCTCAATTTAGGTCAAAACAGGTTCTACTGGCCAAATTGAAGGTTCTAAACTCCAGAGGATGTTTTTCCATTATTTTGAAAGGGTTTATTTGACTTTTATCTTGCCAGGAACTTTGTGAATTGAAGCGGGTTTGTTTTTAGGGTTACAGAATGTCATTTAATTCTTAGAAGTTGCTATAACCCTTTTCGACTTAGGTTATCCCAATTTCTTTCTTATTAAGCCCATTTGACCTGTATTCAGACCCTTAAATACCTCGATTGTGTACTGAATTGGTAAAATTGCAGTTTTACCCATTATGAGTTGTTTTATTCTTATATTTAGAATTCTTTGAGTTAGGCTTTTCCTTAGGTTTTGTAGGAGCTTTTCCACTCTGATTTGGATCAAATTGTGCTAGTTAGGGTTCTTGATGAGGCTGCCATCAATATCTAAGTACCATCAATGTTGCATCCCAATGTTGACGTGTTAGCTTGGCCATGAACTGACTTAGTCTCCCAACTGCAAAGGAGATATATGGCCTTGTGATAGTGAGATACAATAGCTTGCCGACAAGCTGTCTATACTGTTTACTGTCCGCCACCTGTGCATCGTCATCATAAAGTAGCATCTTGGGGTTCATAGGAATATTGGCCTCCTTGGCTCCAAGCATACCAACCTCCTACAGGATATCTAAAGCATACTTCCTCTGAGACAAGACCACACCCTTCTTACTGCAAGCAACCTGAATACCAAGGAAATGCCGTAGGGCCCCCCAAGTCCATAACAAACTGCTCTGCAAGGATGCACTTGACCTCAGCAATGCCTTGCTCGTCGTCCCCTGTGATAATCAAATCATCAACATAAACAAGAAGTATCGTAATACCTCGTGTAGTCCTGACAAAAAGTGAAAAATCAGTTGTCGATCTCCTGAATTCAGCTGCCTCAACAACTTGTGACAACCTCTGAAATCAGGCTCTGGGACTCTGTTTGAGGCCATATATAACCTTCCGTAATCGGCATATACACTCCTGTCTCTCAAATCCAGGTGGCTGCTGCATATAGACTTCCTCTTGGAGATCACCATAAAGGAATGCATTCTTGACATTTAGTTGATGCAAGGGCCAATCCAGTTGAATTACCATTGCAATCAATACCCGGGCTGTGGGAAGCTTGGAAACTGGTGAAAAGGTGTTAAAGAAGTCAACCCCATAAGTTTGGGTGAACCTTTTTGCCACGAGGCGGGTTTTGTACCTAGCAACACCACCATCAGGATTAAACTCCACAGTAAATACCCACTGGTAGCTAACAAGTGCAGCACCATCAGGAAGTGAAGTTAGCTCCCAAGTCCCATGACCTCGAAGAGTGACCATCTCATCCTCCATGGTTGCTCATCATTTTGGATCAAGCATGGCCTTACGGTAAGTATCTGAAATCTATGTAGTAGCTAACACCTGTGTAAATCGAACAAATCTATGAGATAGATCGTCAGTAGCAAGTGCCCCTATCGTAGGATAAGTGGTGCAGGTCCGTGGTTGCTTCCAAATGGCTATCGGAATATCAAGATCATCGCCTGATGCATTACATGTCCTGTCCTTGTGACAATCATATGGCAAAAAAATACCTCAGTGTCTAAAGCACCCAGGAACCTGGGAGGTCGATGGTGAAGGTGAGGGTGGGGGTCCCTGATAGGTAGTATGAGGACGAATGTATGTTTGGCGTGGCCCTGTCAGGCGTGGAAAGGGATGCGTAGCAGGTGGTAGTGGTGGTGTAGTAGGGACATGAATCTCAGGAAAGCTCCCAAAGTGAATAGGTGTATATGGCATAGGTGTCATATCACCCTTAGGAGGCATTTCAGCAGCCGTCACAGAAAAGAAAGGTACAGCCTCATGAAAGGTAACATCTGCAGAAACATAATGCCGAGAAGTAAGCAGATCAAAACAGCGATATCCTTTTGTATCCGGGTATATCCTAAAAAATGCACTTATCTGCTCTCGGTGCAAGTTTATCCTGACTCGGTTCCAACAAATGGGCAAAGGCAACACAACTAAAAGTCTTAGGGGTGACGTGAAACATGGGATGATCAGGATACATGATCTGAAGAGGAATCCGTTCATGTAATGCAGCATTGGGCATCCGATTAATAAAAAAGCATGCAGTCAAAACAGCGTCACCCCAGTAAAGAAACGGGACTGAATGATGAATCAATAAGGTGCGGTCAACGTTAAGAATATGACGATGTTTCCTATCAGCAACATCATTTTGCTGAGAGGTATGAGGACAGGTAGTTTCATGAATAATGCTACAACTAGAAAAGAAATTGCGCAAATGCATAGTACAAAACTCTAAGGTATTATCAGAATAAAGGCACTTCACTAAACACAAATGCTGAGTTTTTATTTCCTTGACAAAGTTGTCAATAATTTACCCTACATCGGACTTTTTTTTGAGGAGAAACATCCAAGAAACACGATAAAAATCAACTAAAACAAGATAATATTTGTTCCCAAGTTGATCAGGAGTACGATTGGGACCCCACACATCCATATGAACCAGGTCAAATCAGCAATAAATGAAACAGAGGAACTGGAGAAACTAGCCCTGTGGTGCTTGCCAAGTTGTCAGGCATCATAGGTGAGAGCAGTAGTGGAGGGGGTATGTGGTAGAACACGTTTGAGGAGATCCAGCAGAAGCAAGGCCCTGAGTAGCAGAAGCAGCAAAAGCTGTATGGCTCAGATGGTACACCCCATGTTCATCACGCCTTTCACCAATTGTCTTTCCAATGAATTTGTTCTGCAAGACACAAGAGGACACATAAAAATAGTTCGGCAGTTCAGATATCTGGTGATATTGCTAACAGGTAATAAGCTCAATGGAAAATCAGGCACATAATACACATCTGCAAGCCTCAAGGTAAGAGATAAAGACATATCTCCTTTACCAACAAGTGGCGAGTGTCTCTCATTAGCCACTTGTACTGTCCTGGCAGATGTAACAGGTGTAAGCTGGGAGAAAGTGCCTCCGTTGCCGCATAGGTGCTTGGATGCACCAGAGTCAATCAGCCACTCACTAGAAGATAAAAGGGATGACATACCAGTCGCAGGTGTCTCTGAAGAAGTAGCCATAGTTGCAGTGTTAGGAGTTTGAGAGGAGGAAGCCTGAGTTAATTGAGCAATCTGCTGCCGCAAAGTTTCAATCTCAATACTCAAGGAGCTAACATCAGAGGTAGGAAGGGCTGAATATGGGATTTCAGCTCTGCTTGATTGGCTACCGGTGGTCTACCATGCTTCTGCCAACATGTAGCCTCAGAGTGACTAAGTCTACCACAGTAAGTACATCGAGTCCTATTCTGCGTACCTGAAGAACGTCCACGTCCACGATCATGTGCAGGATAAGAAGTACCGCTGCCACGTTCAGGGATCGCAACTAGCGCAAACGACTGAGCAGTAGAGTCAGTAGTAGAACGGATTGTAACTCTGCTGAGTCTACCATATGCTACCTCCAGGGTAGGAAGCTCGGGAGCAGTGAGAATCTGATATCTGGCTACAGCATATTCAGGTTCAAGGCCAACCAAAAAAAGGGAGACAACCAACTGTCTCCTGAAACTCCTCCAAGACTCACAGGCACACCCTGGCAGGTAGGGGTAGTGCCTCTCCAGCATTCCCTTCATAAGTGAATAATATGTGACAACATTCGTCCCTCCTGGCATAGATAGAAGAGGTCGTAAAAGACTTGGAAAATACATGCGGAGTTCTGGGCATGTGAATAGGTATCGCGCAAAGACTTCTACATCTTCGCTGTAGTATAATACATGATTTCATCTCCTATTCTGGGAATAACTGTCTGCATCAGCCATGCACAAACCATAGCATTATCACTGTCTCAGTTGACATTTGTGTCAGTCTTATTCTCCGGCTCCGGCTTTGTAAGTATATGGCTCTTTTTATGAGCCCTGACGGTCATAGGAAAGGTTTGGGACCACCGTAGGTAGTTGGTCCCATCCAACTTAATAACATGAGCAAAGAACAGGTTCTTGAGTACCCCGTTGTTCGAAATAGAGCCCAAAGACACCTCGGACTGATCATCTGAAGACATCTTCACAATCCGGAAGCTTCAATCAAGTGTCTAGGATCAAGAAACCATCAAATAATCTGAAAATCCAATCGATTCAGATCTGCATAGTTGCTAAGAGGCTTCCTTGGGCAGGTGTTAGCCTCACCTGGGTGCAAGAACACTCAAGGAGGCCTTGAAGAAGTCTAGGCTCCTTGCAACAAGAATAGGATTGCAGTCCTTAGATCAGGGCAATATACCCCTTACGGATGCTGCACAGGGGTCAAAGATCACATTCACGGCTGCAATAGGTGGTTGTGCCGCCGCAATGCTGCCAGGTGCTTAGCGGCGGTGCTAGCGCTTGCTGCAGAGCGCCGCTAGTGACCCTTGGACCAGTAGCGTCGCCGCTAGTTGCTGTAGGAGGTCGCAGCGCAGCTGCAGCGTCGTTGCTGGGTCTATCGACCCTCACCGGAGCACTGCTCGGTGGTTCAGAGGCTTCCACATTGTTGCTGCCCTATTGCAAGAGTTGAATCAGGTCTCAGGGGTGCCACCTCCAGCTGTCAAGGCTCCTGCGTGGGGCTAAATCAAGCCTCAGAGGCTGAATCGAGCCTCAGGGGCCTTGTCAGGGGTCGCTAAGGCTCTTGCGTGCGGCCTAAGGGTTGCCAGAGACTGCTGCTGTTGCCGAGGAAGGAGATGAGAACGAGATTTGGTGTTAGGGTTTAGGGGATCTTGAGGGGTGGGATACTTAGAGCCACGGTCTAGGACCGGTGCTCTGATACCAAATTGGATGAAAAGAGTCAATTTCATTAGAAACTCTAGGCCCTCTTTATATAGAGAGGGATCGTAGAGCTAAAAGTACATAAATGTCCCCAAGAGACAGACTATTATAGCCCTTACAATAAGATAGAAATAAAAAGGGCTAATATACACCAACAGTGTACAGTGTATACATTACCTCTCAAATGTGTATAGTGTGTGGACACAAACTAAAATAAAAATCACACTGTACACATTTTTACCTTTCGCAATGCGTCTTGCAGGAGCTGGTGATGACGCCTCGCTGGCGCTAGCGCGAGCGATGGAGCTCGAGCTGGCGCTGGCGATGGAGCTCGCGTTGGCGATGCGATGGAGCAGTTGCGATGGAGATGGAACTGGCACTGGCGATGCAGTGGAGGAGATGGCGCCGCGATGGAGTTGGAACTGGTGCCGACGATGGAGTGGTTTAGGGCTTCCATTTCTCCTAACCAAGGTGGCGCCTTAGCAACACCTTCACGTGTTGGGGCGCACGCCTCACGGCATTGCCCTGAGGCTATCACCTCAAGGCGAAATCAGGGCAGCTTGCCTTGAGGCGTACGCCTCATGTGCCTCGAGGTGCGATTTTTAAAACCATGGTTGGAATCACCTTCCTTGAGCCACAATTGCTTGGACATTTATCTCCAGTCCATCTCTCTCTTGTGGTCCTCTTCCTTAATCTTGTTTTGTACCATAATCCTCTCCCTCTTTCCTGCTGCATCAAGCTCACCCAACTCCTTCCTATCTAGCTTTGCTAAGGTCTCAATGCCTTACTTCTTACACTGTCCTGCCCCGCCTCACCTCCTTACCAAACTCCATCATTGCCTAACCACCTTAATGTTTCAGCCACTGTGCGAACTGCAGAGCTAGAAATGGGAATCCCTTGCCACTTCTTAGTCACCAAGTCCTAGAAAGCAGCCTCCAGGAGCTAAGACTTTTGGAATGTTATAAAATATATTAAGCGGAAATGCATGATAATATCAAAGCATAAACAATAAAGAAATACTTGGGTTTATGTGGAAATCCCACTCACGAAGAGCAAGGAGAAAACCATGAGCAAAAGCCTCGATAGGGTTGATAGTTCTATTCTTTTCTCTCAAGAATCAAATGGTGGGTACAATCCTTATTTGTAGGCTTCCACACACACCACACTTCTTTATTCCATTATGTGGTTCTATACGTACCACTACAACACACCTCATCTCTTAACACTCCCCCTCAAGGTGTAGCATGGAATGCTTAGCTTGTACAAAGGAAATCCTTAGTCTACATAGCAGAGTAGAACACACAATTCAGAGGATGTTGTTGGGCCACTACTTCCACGTATCTTGTGTCGTTGACTTTCTTGTATCGTTGTTCTTGCTTGTAGGTGGGTGTAAGTCAGAGTTCGGAGAAGAGTCACTAAAGCTGGTGGTGGTGCCTATGGCCTCCATTTTGAAGGCTCTAAGAGTCTCGTATGGGGTATACTCAGATAGGTTTCACTCCCCATTTTTGGCATACTTGTATGTAAGAAGAAAATAATATAGAGAAGAAATAAAATAGAGTAGAGCTTCTCTCCCTCTTCTTTTCAACATTATTATCATTTTTTTTTCTTTTTTCTTTACCTCCTTTTTTTAATGATTTTTTATTATTTTTTGATTTTTTTTCTTTCTTCCTTTTTCTGCTTTCTCTCTTTATATTTTCCTCTTTTTTTAATTCTTGGCTTTTTTTTTTACTGCTGTCCTCTTCTTCGCTCCCTTTTTCTTTGCACCTTTTCCTTTGCATTGTTAAGAAGAGGCCCAAAAAATGTGCCCAAAAGAAAATAGAAAGGAAATAAGGGGTAAAAGAGTAAAAAGAACAAAAAAAACTTCTAAGGGTTCAAAAGAACCCAAATCACGATTGAAAAGCCCATCCGTTCCTCCTTTGGTGTAGTCATCATCGTTCACGCCTTCTGACTTACGCGAGTGATTTCAAGCAAGATCTCCGCTGTGATTGTTGTCGGATATTGCTCCTCGACAAGCAATCAAGAGGACCATGTTGATCTTGCCTTGATCGTCGTTGCCTTCTTCCTCGAGATCTTACTACTCTGCTTAGTTGCTATCTTCAAAGTTGCATGGAGCGGACTCTTTGTCGTTGCCATCTGCGCCAACCTCAGGGGTGAAGACCTCGTGTGCCTCCAAGCATTGCCATTTGCACCACTACGAGCGCCATCGACTTCATTGCCATTGCCATCGCCATCGTTTCTTCAGAGCCATGGCAGCAACGAAGACCTGATTGGTCCAACTCTTATCGACATTTCTCCTTCCTGATCTTCATCCTTGTGGTGCGCTCCTCTACGCTGCCTCCTTCGATTGGAGAAGATGGAGGAGTGCTCTATTTCGTCGTACCACCTCCTTCGACTGCTCAAGCTCCTTTCGAGCTCCAAACCTTCGGCCTCATCATCGATTACTTCTATGGTTTAAAAAATTATGCCTCGAGGTGAGGCACCCAAAAAAAGCCTCAAGGTGGTAGCCTCACCCTTCAACAGTGAGGCATGTGCCTCAATTATGCGAGGCGTAGATGAGGCAGTTGAGGTTGTGAGCCATTGCTGAGGCGCTGCCTCAGTGTTTTGGCTTTAGAAGTAGTCACATGACAAGCACATAACATCTATTCATGGTTTAAAACCAAGAAATGACCAAAAAAAGCCTTAATGTCATTGTGAACTCCCCCCCGACCCTTTGTTGGAGGCTTCGAGCTCCTTGTAGCAACGTCAGAGGAGTATCGTCGGTGGTCAAGCAGCGTCGCCCGTTGTCAAGCAATGCCGTCATCGGTCGTGCAATGCCGCCATTGGTCGTGCGACGTCGCCCCAATTGCCCTAAGGTCATTTAGTTAGGGTTAGATTTCCTCTTTCACTGGTTAATGTCACTTTGATTTCCTTCGTTGATTTCCTCTTTCACTTTGATTTCATTTGTTGGTTTTATTTATTTCTTATATTTAGTCCATTTAAGTTATGCATTCGATTATTGATCTCTTGTAGATTACATTATATTATATCATTTACACGCTTATAACTATGTTTAGGTGAGGTCTTTTAGGTTCATTTTTTTGTAGGTTATCAACTTATGTTGGTGTATTTTAACTTATTTTGTTTCGTCTTATTGTGAGGGCTCTAATAGTCCTTGTCCCTCAGGGACATTCATGTACTTTTTAGCCCTTTGGTCCCTCTCTATATAAAGAGGCCTAGGGTTTCTAATAAACTTGAACTCTTTCAACCAACTTGGCATCAGAGCATCGGTTATAGACCGTGGCTCTAGGTATCCAACCCCTTATGGCCTCCTAAACCCTAACACCTAAATCCCGTTCTCTCTCCTCCTTCCTTGGCGGCGGCGACGCTCTCATTCGGCCCTCCGGCTGCATGCAGGTGCCCTAGTGGCTGGAGGTGGTGCCCTTGTGCCCTTGTTCAGCCTTGCAATGATGCTGAAGAGGTGCCAAGCCTCCTGAGCCATTGCGCAGCCACATGTAGGAGCCCTAGCAGCCGAAGGCGACGTCGCTCTGACTCGATTTAGGCCCTGCGACGGGGTTGCGGCGGTGCAGAAGCTCTTGAACCATCGAGCGAAGCTTTGGTAAGGCCCTAACAGCTGGAGGTGACGGTGCTGCGGCTTGATTTAGCCCTTGCGACGGGTCTGTAGCGATGCGGAACCTCCAGCACCACTCAACGGCGCTCCGACGAGGGTCAATAGTCCCAGCGGTGGCGCTCGCGGCCCTATACAGGGGTTGCTGTTGGCGTTGCAGGTCCTAGCTGCTGCGGCGACGCTCTGTAGCAGGCTTTAGCGTCGACATCTAACCTCTGTCGATGTCACGGCGGCTGCCTGAGGCTGCGACTGGCGGAGATCAGGCAGCGCAACCACTAAGTAATCACTTGCTGCATCTGTGAGGGGCATACTGCCTTGATCTTGAGATTACAGCCGGTTTGGGTTGTTAGAAAAGGGGGCTAGATCTATTCACGGCCTCCTTAGGTGTTCTCTTTGCACCCAAGTGAGGCTACCACCTGTCTAAGGAAGCCTCCTAGCAGCTATGCAGATCTAAATCTGCTGGATTTTTAGATTATTTGATGATCTCTTGGTCTTAGACACATGAGTGAGGCTTCCGAATTGTGGAGATGGCTTCAGATGATCAGTCTGAGGTGTCTTCGGGCTCTATTTCGGACAGTCTGGTACTCAAGAACCCATTCTTTGGTCTAATTGTTAAGTCGGACGAGACCAACTACTCGCGGTGGTCCCAGACCTTTCGTATGACTATCAGGGGTCATAAAAAAAGCCATATACTTATCAATCCGGAGCCTGAGAACAATACTGGCACAAATGCCAACTAGGATAGTGATAATGCTATGGTTTATTCATGGCTGATGCAGACAGTTATTCGCAGAATAAGAGATGAGATCATGTATTATGCTACAGTGAAGGAAATGTGGGAGTCTTTGCATGATACCTATTCACATGCCAAGAACTCCGCATGTGTTTTTCAGGTCTTTTACAATATCTTCTACCTACGTCAGGAGGGGCGCGCGCTGTCACAATATTACTCTCTTAGGAAGGGTATGCTGGAGAGGCATTACTCCTACCTGCCAGGGTGTGCCTGCGAGTCCTGGAGGAGTTTCAGGAGACACTTGGCTGTCTCTTTTTTCTTGGCTGGCCTTGGACTTGAATATGCTGTAGCCAGAGATCAGATTCTTACTGCTTACGAGCTTCCTACCCTGGAGGAAGCATATAGCAGGCTTAGTAGAGTTACAGTGCGTTCCCCTACTCTTGATTCTACTGCTCAGTTGTTTGCGTTGGCCGTGATCCTTGGATGTGGCAAGGGTACTTCTTATCCTGCACGTGGTCGTGGACGTGGATGCTCTTCTGGTACGCGGAATAGAACTCTGTGTACTTACTGTGGCAGACTTGGTCACTCTGAGGCTACATGTTGGCAGAAGCATGGTAGATCACCGGTGGCCAATCAGGCAACTGAAGTCCCAGATTCAGCTCTTACTACCCCTGATGTTAGCTCCTTGAGTACCGAGATTGAAACTCTGCAGCAGTAGATTGCTCTTTTGACTTAGGCTTCTGCCACTCAGACTCCTGACATTGCAGCTATGGCTACGTCTTCAGAGGCTTCGGCGATTGGTATGTCATCCCTTTCGCCTTCTGGTGAGTGGTTGATTGACTCTGGTGCATCCAAGCACTTATGTGGCGATAGAGGTTCTTTCTCTCAGCTTGCACCTGCTACACCTACCAGGACACTACATGTGGCTGATGGGAGACACTCGCCACTTGTTGGCAAGGGAGATATATCTTTATCTTCTACCTTGAGGCTTGCAGATGTTTACTATGTACCTGATTTTCCATTGAGTTTATTATCGGTTGGTAGTATCATCAGAGATTTGAATTGCCGAGCTATTTTTGATGCGTCCTCTTGTGTCTTGCAGGACAAATTCACTGGGAAGACGATTGGTGGAGGGCATGAGGAACATGGGGTGTACCGTCTGAGCCGTACTACTTTTGCTACTTCTGCTACTTAGGGTCTTGCTTCTGTTGGATCTCCTCTCCAATCAGTTGCAGGACAATACTGATTTTTCTCGTGTTACTTGGATGTTTCTCTTAAGGAATAAGTCTGATGTAGGGCAACTTATTGAAAACTTTATAAAGGAAATAAAAAATTAGTATTTGTGTTTGGTGAAGTGCTTTTGTTCTGATAATACCTTGGAGTTTTGTACTACGCGCTTGCGCACTTTTTTTTTCTAGTTGTGGCATTATTCATGAAACTACTTGTCCTCATACCTCTCAGCAAATGGTGTTGTTGAGAGGAAACGTTGGCATATTCTTGATATTGCCCGCACTTTATTGATTCATTATTCGGTCCCGTCTCTTTACTAGGGTGACGTTTTAACTGCATGTTTTTTGATAAATCGGATGCCCAATGCTGTGTTACATGAACATATTTCTCTTTTGGTCATGTATCCTGATCGCCCCCTGTTTCAAGTCACCCCTCGGACTTTTGGTTGCGTTGCCTTTGTCCATTTGTTGGGATCGGGTCGGGATAAACTTGCACCGAGAGTAGTTAAATGTGTTTTTCTAGGGTATATCTGGACACAAAAAGGGTATCGTTGTTTTGATATGCTTACCTCTCGACATTATATTTCTGTGGATGTTACCTTTCATGAGGCTGTACCTTTCTTTTCTTTGACGGCTGGTGAAATGCCTCCTAAGGGTGATATGGCACCTATGCCATATACACCTATTCACTTTGGGAGCTTCCATGAGGTTCCTGTCCCTACTAGACCACTACTACCACATGCTACGCATTCCTTTCCATGCCTGACAGCCACTCCAGACATATGTTTGCCCCCATACTAGCTATTAGGGACCCCCACCCTCGCCTTCACCATCGGCTTCTCTGGTAAGTCCTTTAGACACTGACGTGTCTTTGCCATGTGATGGTCACAGGGATAGGACATGTGATGTGCCATGCGATGATCTTGATATTCCCATAGCCATTCGGAAACAACCACAAACTTGCACCACTTATTCTACGGTAGGAGCACTTGCTACTGACAGTTTATCTCCTGGATTTGCTGGGTTTACACAAGCGTTAAGCTACTACGTAGATTCCAGCCACTTACCGTGAGGCCATGCTTGATCCAAAATGACGGGCAGCCATGGAGGACGAGATGGTCGCTCTTCGAGGTCGTGGGACTTGGGAGCTAACCCCATTTCCTAATGGTGCTATAGTTGCTGGCTACTGGTGGGTATTTACTGTGAAGTTTAATCCTGATGGTGGCGTTGCTCGGTACAAGGCCCGCCTCGTGGCAAAGGGGTTCACCTAGACTTATGGGGTTGACTTCTTTGACACCTCACCAATTGCCAGGCTTCCGACGGTCCAGGTCTTGGTTGCAATGGCAGTTCAGCTGGATTGGCCCTTGTATCAACTAGATGTCAAGAATGCCTTCCTTTATGGTGATCTCCAAGAGGAAGTTTATATGCAGTAGCCACCTGACTTTGAGAGACAGGGGGGTGTGTATGCTGGTTACGGAAGGCTATATATGGCCTAAAACAGAGTCCCAGAGCCTGGTTTCAGAAGTTGTCACAAGTTGTTGAAGCAGTTGGATTTAGGAGATCGACAACTGATTTTTCACTCTTTGTCAGGAGGATTCTACGAGGTACTGTGGTACTTCTTGTTTATGTTGATGATTTGATTGTAACAGAGGATGATGAGCAGGGCATTGCTGAGGTCAAGTGCATCCTTACAGAGCAGTTTGTTATGAAGGACTTGGGGGTCCTACGGTATTTCCTTGGAATCGAGGTTGCTCGCAGTAAGACGGGCGTGGTCTTGTCTCAGAGGAAGTATGGTTTAGATATTCTGCAGGAGGTTGGTATGCTTGGGGTCAAAGAGGCCAATATTCCTATGGACTCCAAGATGCTACTTTATGATGAGGATGCACAGGTGGTGGACAGTAGACAGTATAGACAGCTTGTGGGCAAGCTATTGTATCTCACTATCACAAGGTCAGGTATCTCGTTTGCAGTTGGGAGACTGAGTCAGTTTATGGTCAAGCCAACACGTCAGCATTGGGATGCGGCAGTGATGGTACTTAGATATGTCAAGAAGGCTCCTGGGAAGGGTCTTTTCTTCTCCAAGGGGTCTTCTATAACATTGGTTGGATACTTAGATGCAGACTATGCTAGATGTCACGTGGATCGCAAATCCACTACTGGGTTCTGCACCTTCTTAGTAGGGAATTTGATTACATGGAGGAGCAAGAAATAGGGTACAGTTGCGAGGTCCAGTGCTGAGTCTGAGTACAGAGTTATGGTTCAGATGATTGCTGAGATGATGTGGATTAGATCTTTGCTTGTTGATCTATAGGTGCAGTTTTTTAGTCCCATGGAGATGATGTGTGATAATAGAGCAGCCACCTTTATTGCTAATAACCCAGCATTTCACTAGAGGACGAAGCATGTTGAGGTTGACTATCACTATATCAGGGACATTATTCAGAAGGGACTGCTGTACACCACTTCTGTTGCATCTGCGGAGCAGACGGTGGATATTTTCACTAAACCCTTGGCCAGATCTTCATTTGATACTTGTATGTCCAAGCTAGGCATGATAAATATCTACGCTCTAGCTTGAGTGGGAGTGTTGGTGTATTTTAGCTTATTTTGTTCCGTCTTATTGTGAGGACTATAATAGTCCTTATCCCTCAGGGACATTCATGTACTTTTTAGCCCTTTGGTCCCTCTCTATATAAAGAGGCCTAGGGTTTCTAATAAACTTGAACTCTCTCAACTAACTACTTACCATGTTAATGAATGTTTTAACTTTTTAACTTTTAAGTCTCCCAATGGTTTGAGAAGTTGGTTTAGTTCTTTAGTTGTGGTTTCTAATCTTCCTTATTGTATGAATGTTTATCTTTTTATTTAAATGTCACCTCTCATTTAGTTTCGTTCTTTCAATGTTGTGATAGAGAAAAAATGTTATGAAAGTATGTTATTTAAATTATTATTTCCTTATTAGCACTTAACAAGTATATATCATATCTTTTTCCCATGTTTTCTTTGTAAATCCTGAGGCTTACGTTTTGACTACCTCGAGGTTTACGCCTTGCCTTGATGAAGACAAATCGCCTCGATACTGCCTTACGTTTTTTAAAACCTTGATTACTTCAACCTCCTGTGCTCAGTTCGGTGTGATGAAGCACTGCCCTCGCACCTTCTTGCGTGGGTTGTGCCCCTCCTTTTGATCAAGTAATGACGGTCATGAACATGGCAAATCCACCTCCAAGAAGCCAAAATGCTGAAAACTTGATAATAAACAAAATGATAATCTAAAGAACAAATGAACCCAAGATTGAGTTGCTATGATGTTATGTTATAAAATATATTAAGTGGAAACACTTGATTATTAAAGCATAAACAATAAAGAAACACTTGGATTTACATGGAAACCCTATTCATGAAGAGTGGGTAGAAAACCATGTGAGAAGGCCCTGATGAGGCTGATAGTTTTATTCTTCTTTCTCAAGAATCAAATGGAGGCTATAATACCTATTTATAGGCTCTCACACACACCATATTTCTTCATCTTACTATGTGGCACTAAACATACCACTACAACACACCCCATCTGTCAACATGGAATTTGAAGTAGGTCGTAGAAAGAGCCTTCTCTCCACTATCCCACAGTAGTGGGGTATGATTTGAAAGAGGTCTCACTAGAGCAGAAGTAAAGGAACCATGGAAAGCCTTTGCTAGAGGGACACTGCAGAGGAATTTATCGATTTGTGGCATCTATCCTGACCCATTTCTCCACTTATACTATGTTTTGGAGATCGAAAGATCCGTCAATCCCAATTCATCAACCACTTCCCAAAACTCCATAGATGAAGGGTCCAATCTCCCATTTGGTCGATCCTCTACGGTTAATGTAGCATTGAAATCTCCTTCAACCAGCCAAAGTCCCCCATCAACCTTGGTTGCTGCTTGCCTCAACTCCTCCCATAAACAACCATCCATTAAAGTATCACACGATCCATAAACACTAGAAATGGCAAAGCTGATGTCGGTTCTACCGGAGAAGATCCCATTGAGAACATGGGAGCCCACTAACGAGTCTTTAAGCCTAAAAAAATCCTCATTCCAAATGAACCCAAGACCTCCCCGATGCACCAATTGCTTGGAAGCTAGACAAAGATCCACTCCCAACATTATCTATAATTGATTGGTCTGAACTCTCAACGTGCGTCTCCTGCAACAGTGTTAGGTCCACCCTCCACTTAGCCAAGTATCTTCATAGAACAGACCTTCATGCTCCATCACGAAGGCCTCTCGCATTCCAAGAGGGGACCTTAACCTTGAGAAACCTTCCTGTCTCCATTGCCATGGTCGTGAGAGACCTTCCTTAGGTTTAGAGCTTTGGCCACCTTGGTCTCCACATCGTCCTCGCTATCCCTTCCATCAAACCTCTTGTCCTTCACAAATTTCCTTTTATAGCAAGATCGATACAAAAGGCTACTCTTTACACATAGTGATCTCTCGGCTCCCGGTGTCCTAGACTTGGAAGTATTGGCATCACCTCTCCTTTTGATCGTAGCCACCTTTAACAGAGTCGAATGGTGATTGGCACTTGTACACCATTACTTGAATATCTGCCCACAGAAATGCAACCACCAAGGGGACCCCCCTGTAGCCTTTGAAACAGCCCTAGCACCACTCGTTGGAACCACCCTGCAGCCTCCACAACATTGTCAGCAAGCTGGGCACATGGACCAACACCGCTAGCAGCACCGCAGTCAGAAACACACCCATATGTAGTCCCACCAGCAGGTTAAATTGCCGCAGAGACCACAGCATGGCGATGCACACCTTGACAGCCACCAGCAGCACTCCCAGAAGAGGAAGCGTCGTCTCTCATGCAGTCAGGATGAGAGAAAAGACAACCAGCAGGACTTGGGGGCAAAAAAAGACCCAGGTTATTGGGTCTGAACAAAACTCGATTCGAGAAAGAACTGAAATGGAACTCACCAACTTTAGATCCTTTTCCGGACCTGGAGGCATCCTGTTTAATGTAGTATAAATGCCCGAGGGGCTCATATTGGATACTCGTGCCACATCAGCATTCGAAATTCCAATTGCAGAAGTGTCGCATGCTGAAATTCTCAGCGCAGCAGCATCCACAAATCATGCCACGTTAGCATGAGATTGTTTCTCCAACGCTGCAGTCCTGCGCATTGAAAAACCTAGTGCAGCAGCATCCGAATCAACAGCCTGTGCCCCCTCTAAATGCTCCTTAATTGTAGGAACCAAAATGGGAATATTGTTGGCTCCCTATTTAATGGCAGAATAAATGCTCGTTGGGCCCATACTGGAAACTTGTGCCACATCAGCATCTGAAATTCCCATTGCAGAAGTGTCGCGTGCTGAAATTCTCAGCGCAGCAGCATCTGCAAATTGTGCCACATCAGCATGGGATTGTTTCTTCAATGCTGCAGCGCTGCACGTTGAAAAACCCAGCACAGTAGCATACGAATCGTCAGCCCGTGCTCCCTCTAAATGCTCCATAATTGTAGGAACTGAATTGAGAACATTGTTGGCTCCCAATTCAAAATTCAAATTGGGTGGCTGAACCTTTGCCTTCCAAATTTACTTCATCTTCCTTGCCACCGATGATTGGAGGGAAGAACCTCGACAGTGGTCCTCCCACGCTCCAACTGTGACTTCTGAAATTTTAGCATCCACGAGCATCCTTGGAACGTTACAACGGCTTCACTTGGCAAAGATTTACCCTCCAATAGCTCTCCTTGAACAAAAACGCGGGACAAATCTCCTTCACAAATTCCCAACCCTCAACACGAATTCATCTTCAAAAAACTAGAGCATAATTCCTCGACCACCTCCTGGCATCGCAACTGCAAAGGGACATTGATCATCGAGAATTCTATGATCAGCCTCATCGGAGGATGGGCATTGATGACACCTTCATACAAAGAAGGCAGTCTCCAACAGATTGTGCCACCCCCGACCACCATCTTTGAGAACTTTAGCCACTCCAAATCAGCTCCCTCCAATCCAGAAAGAAGAAATCGATTCAAAGAGAGGGAAGATAACTTCCAAGCCAAGCATAATCCACATCTTTGAAGATGCTCCTTGAGTACAAGACAAGAAAGAGGACCCCCTATCAAGGTGCCCACCAAGGAGTTCCTCAATTCCTCTTCCACTGCGCATCGAGCGGGCACACCTCCAAGAGAATTCTCCATTACAGGCAATGTGGAAGGAGAAGGAAGTGGTCAAGGAGAAGGTAGAGATTCCCTCATCCTCAAACAATCCCACCTCTGATGACCCATGGTCCCGTAAACCAAACAAACGATGAGATCCCTGCATTCAATTGCATGATGTCTATGCTCCTGGCACTCGTAACAAACCACATCCCTCTACCATCAACCGTGATATCTCCCTTGTTGCACCCCCACCCTCTCTCTCTCATTATTCTCCTCTCTTCTATAATGAACTAAATTTCGTGCTTACTGTAATAGATAGAAAAGTCAAATATGTCAATCAATCCTAATGTTAAATCATCTTGAGCACCTTTTTGATTAAGATAGCTTTTAAATCCCATGAGCCCTTCTATAAGGAAGTGGGAGTTGCAATGGTTGTTAGGGTCCATCGTATGGTTAGATCTATGTAGAGATGTCAAGTTGTGCTTTAATGGTTAAGGCTATTACATGGAATGTTTGGGCCTTTGGGATGCCAAGCAAAGGTCAACTATGACTTGTTTTTTAGTGGATTGGAAAGTAGAATTGTGCTTTTGCAAGAGACAATGTTGGAAATGCCGATCTAAGGATTTCAAAAGCGGTAGGAGGTCATCCATTTCTGGACTTTCTTACCATTGATGCAATTAGGCGATCAGTGAGGGGTTCCTTTGACATAGGGCGATGATATCTTTTGCCTTCAATAATCTTTCACGTGGGGATATGTTCTAACAATTATCTTTTCTAGGAAGTTTGATGTGTTGGAATTGACTGCTTCAAATGCTTTGGTAGAGGTCACTTGGCAAAGGAGTGTCGGGACCTCGTTCGATGTTTACGATGTGGGGGCTTCGAGCATTGCCAGGTGGTGTGCCTTAGGTAGGGATGCAAATGGGTTAGGCTCGGATTGGGTTTGGCTAAATCCATATCCATACTCATTTACAAAATTCATACCCATATCGTATCCATTTATCCATCGGGTATAAAAATCCAAACCCATGCCTATACCCATCTACCCATCGGGTATTCATTTATAATTTGATTTTATAATAAAATCGTATGCAAATTAGAGTTAAAGAAGGAAAAAATCTATAGCACGATCAATCAATTGTTTATTTTTAACAAACCTAAAACATATGGGTCGAGTTACTCCAATTTTATTGATCTCCATTGAAATTATTTCAGAAAGAGTCCTTCAAGGGGACAATATCAAAAACAAAAAATAAAATATAAAAAGAAAGACAAAATACAAGTACATTTCAAATGAAATATCTCTATCCACGAAAATAAAAAATACAAAGAAAGACAAAATACAAGTATATTTCAAATAAAAGATCTTTATCCAAGAAAATAATATTCAATGGAAGCTTCAGAAGTATTCCCACCTTCAAAATCACGGAGGGAATCATGATGGAGATTAGGGTTGGGGGAATGAGGGACTTGGGGAGTATTTATGTATCTCGGGTAAATGAGGATTTTGTTTAGGCACTCGAGTCGGGTAATTGGGTATTGATTCATATACCCAGACCCAAACCCATACCCATACCTAGTCGGATTTTTTGGATAAAACCCATACCCAAATTGGGTTGGGTTTTACCCATTCTTTTTGAGTCGGGTTGAGTCGGGTTCGGGTTGGGTTTTCCGAAACTTGCATCCCTAGCCTCAGGGGCCACACCACGATTGCACCCCCTGCACTCGTGCCTCCACCCCTATTGGGCTCACTTAACTTCGAGGTGGTGACACCGTGGTTGATGATGCTGTGGCCTTTTGATGAGGTGCTCGCCTCGACCTTTTTGGGGGATGTTTTGGATGGTAGGGTTGACATGGGCTTGTTAAGGGCTGTCGACTTTCGAGGGGGAGGGGTGCCTTCACCTCGGAAAGATTTCTCATTTTTGGGTTACGGTCGGAGGAGTGGAAAGCCCTGTGCTTCGAGTTGTTGGCGGTTCGGGAGGTGACGATGTAGTTGCGGCTACTGTCGGTGCATGATGGGGGGATTGCGGAGTGACCTCTGTGGAAGGTAGGGGTCTTGATCGTTCTCGAGGGGATCCTGCTGCGGTTGCGTACTAAGGAGGTGGTGGAGGTGGCAGTGTCCCCCTTTGGAAGTTTAAGGTCCTGTACTCGACTTGGTATCAATAAGGGGGACATCTTTGTCGTGAGAGCGATGGTGGAGGCTATTGCTCGATGTCAAGTGCCTGCGAAGGTTGTATTGCGACATAGGTGTGCCTCGTGGCAATCAAGATGAAACACAGAGGGGGATCCATATCTGAACTCGAATCTGGAGCTGGTAAGTCCTGCTTAGCCTTTTGCTTTCTTATGGATTCCTCCTCGTAAATGTTCCTCCTCGATCCTTCCCCTCTCATTCTCTTGCGTTGCAGGATGTTTCGTGTGAGTAGTGGATGCATCGGTTTGGTGGGAGTCTACGACCTGGGTTGGAGGAGGATACGTCGCTGGTGCCCAGTGTTGAGCAACAAGAGAATGGGAACCTGGTGCTTGCGAGGTGGAAGCTAGTGTTGCGTTAGAGCTGCAAGTTACTTTATTGCTTGTGATGGAGCTTTTGCAACAAGGATTGAAAAGTGACGACCTTGGGATCGGAGGTAGGTGCCTCAGTGGTGAGGTGATGAGTGAACAACATAGCACATAGGTGGATGGTGCAGTCGCCTACACTGCAGAGGTCGATGATAATGAGAGGGTTGTTGAGGTTGCAGCAGGCTTTCGGCATGCCCATAGGGCAGTTCAGAATGTTCCTTAATGATGGACATCCTATCTGGGAATGTGAGGGGGTTGAACGACCCCTCCAAGTGGGCGGTGTTGGGTCGGTATCTTTGTTTGTGAGGACCTACTTTGGTCTTGCTTCAAGAGACCAAACTTGAGAGCTTTGATTAGAGAACTTGAAGTGAGGTGGGTGGCAGCTTTATGGAAGGGTTTCTTACAATAATGCAATCAGAAGATCTTGGGGTATGCTTGTGGCCTGAAGGGTGGATCTCTTCTCAGTGGAGAAGATGTTTGTGGGCTCTTATGTCCTATCTATGCGAGCCATGCAAAGGAGTGGTAACCTCAGCAAGGTGATCTTGGTGGTGTATGACCCCTTGGATGAGACTGCTTGTGCTTAGATCTGGAAAGAGCTTACGTGGGTGATGGATCAGTCTCAGTGTGTCCCATGGTTGATTGGTGGTGATTTTAATGTTACTGTACTGGCGGAGGACAAGTCAGGGGATAGAGGGATCGTGGCTCAAGGGTGTTCACGGATTTTGTGGCCATGCATGGCTTGGTGGATCCCCCATTTAGATTTTGTGCCTACACCTGGAGAAGCTCGACTAGGCTAAAGTCTAGAATTGATAGATTTTTATGTAACGTAGAATTTGCAGAGGCTTTCCCTTTGGTAGAGGCATGCCCCGTGGACGGACTGTTCTTAGATCACACTCCGTTGATGTGGTAATCCAACGAAGCCATGTAGTTTGGGACATATTTCAAATTTGACAAGTCATGGCTTTTGGAGGATGGTTTCAGGGGGTTGGTGGAAGAAAAGTGGTGGTCCTTCTCACTGGCAGGTTTTGCAGCAACAAGGCTGGAGTCTAAGCTATGTAGGCTATGGACCTTCTTGAGATCTTACAAGAAGGAGATTAGAGAAAAGCAAAATAAGAGGAGAGCTGAGGCGTTGGCAAAGATTTCAAGGAGGGATTGGGCATAGGACATTGGTGTTCTATTTGAGGAGGAGCAGGCGGCGAAGGCCAAAGACCTCCACACAGTTTAGGTGGAGGATAGGAAACATGAAGTGGAGTGGAGGATGAAATTTAGGCAGAAGTGGCTTAGAGAGGGGGGACTTGAATACATGCTACTTCCACTTGGCAATGTTGGGCAGAAGGTGTAGGAACATGATTAACGGGATGATTGTGGAGGGCATTGAGCATGTTGGAGGGAGGATGTGGGCAGGGTGATTTCTAATTTTTACAGGATCTTTATTGGAAGGAGAAGGATAGGGAGTAGGAGGTGGTTGTGCATAGTGGCTCAACCTATTACAGTAGCATAGGTGGATTCATTTACTGTGGAGTTCTCGAAGGATGAGGTGAGGAAGGCCGTGTGGGGACTGAACGTAGAGGGTAGTCTTGGATCGGATGGTTTCCTAGTATATTTCTGTAAGGAGTTTTGGATACTTTTGAAGGTGGTGGTCATGGAGATGATGATTGATTTTACTAGAGGAAACTTGAGGTTCAATAGATTAAACAAGTTTTTCATGTTCTTGTACCTAAGAAGGATGGAGCCAAGTCGATTGAGGACTTCAGAACCATTGCTCTCTTAAATGCGATCTACCTTATTGTGGCCAAGGTGCTAGTGAACAGGCTTCAGGAGGTTTTGAAGGACATCTTATCGATCTAATTGGCATTTATCCTGGGGATGAGCATCTTGGATGGTTTTGTCATAGCTTCGAAAATTTTAGCTTATTGGAGAAGGATGAAAAGGAAGGCTTCTGCAAGGTGGACTTCAGAAAGGCTATGATTCAGTGTTCATTCCTTTGGGCATCCATGATGAAGTGGGGTTTCTCGCCTCTTTGGATAAATTGGATGAAATGCTATGTGGTAGCCACTTCTTTCTCAATTTTGGTGAATGGGAACTCAATTGGAGATTGGGTGCAACCTAGGAGAGGAGTCAGACAGGGGTGCCCCCTTGTGTCTATGCTTTTTGTGTTGGCTGTGGATGACTTGGCAAGATCAACATACAGAGCTTGCTCCAGCAATTTCTTTAATGGTTTCTGTGTTGACAATGATGTGGAAGTCCTAGTGCTTTAGTATGCAAATGACATCTTGTTTTTTATTGAAGGCTCGACTGTGGAAGCAAAAAGGCTGCACCTCGTTTTGGAACTCTTTCGGGAAGCTTCCAGCTTGTAGGTTAATTTCTCCAAGTCATCTTTTGTGCCAATACAAATGGAGTTCAAGGAGGTGCACCGATGTAGTGATGCCCTACGTACCTCGTAGGGGTCCTTGCCTATTTTGTACCTTGGCCTCCTGCTCTCTGATAAGTAGATTTCATTGCAGGAGTGGTCCCCTTTGATTGAAACGATGGTAAAAAGGCTATTTGGTTGGGCATTTAGGATCCTCTCCAGGGGTAGCAGACTGTTCCTTCTGAAGGTGGTTCTGTTATCTATGCCTACCTATTTTCTTTCAATTTTCAAGTTGTCATAGAAGATTGAGAAAAGACTATCAGGCCTTACTAGGGACTTCTAGACAAATTTTGGGTCCAATAGCAAGGGTGCTAGGATGGTTCTTGGGTGGACATCTATAAGTTACTCAAGGAGGGAGGCCTGGGGATTAGAGACATACACACGATGAATGAGAGCTTTTGAAGGGTGCAAACAAGATATATTTTGAAGGGTGCATTTTGGCTACTATGGCTACTCAATTGGGATTAGAGGGCATCTCCTCCGCCTAAAGCTTCTCACTTTTATAGGGCAATTGCCTCGGTGGCCTCGAGGTTGCTCTATTTCTTCTCGCTGTATATGGGTATGGGAGATGTCTTCTGCTTCTAGAGTGACGATTGGATGGGGCAGGGTCCTTTGCGAGGCCGGTTCCCGAGGCTTTATGCTTTATTCGGTTGTAGGGAGGCGACGGTGGAGGATTGCTGGGATGGTTCCTGGTGCTTTACCTTTGTTCGGAACCTCTTGGATTGGAGGACACAAGAAATGTTGCGTGCGCTGGAGGGTTACCAGCTAGATGGTGGCGTTGATGCCTTTCTATGGATGGAGGTAACTTCTCAGCATGGGATGCTTACTATAGACTGAGGGTGGGACTTATGACAGATATTGACCTTGTTAGAGATTGCTGATTGATATGGTCAACGACATGTCCTCTGAAGATTAAGATCTTTGCTTGGCTACTTAGAAGAGAAAGACTTATGACAAGGATGTGGATGGCTAGATGCGTGTGTGACATGGCCATCGAATGACCCTTATGTCATGCGGAGGATGAGGACATAGATCATCTGTGCCTTAAATGTGGGTTATATTGGAGGCATTTAGCTTTAGATGGATTGCGCACTCATCTCAATAGGGGTTTTGGAACTACTTTAGGAGAGGAAGCCAACACATTGGACGGAACACCTTTAGGTCAAAAAAAGAGAAAGTGAGGATATTGGCTGTTTTGTGGGGCATTTGGTTGGGGAGAAATGTAGCCATCTTCAAGATGCAACATGCTTAGTTTGAGAATTTTGCTGTTCCATCTCCTCGCTTTTCAATTTTTAGGAAACTTGCATGTAGTTAGTCTACGTTGCGGTTAAAGCTAGGTTGTTATCAACTAGATAACCACCCTTATACCTTTCCAAAAAAAAAAAGTTTTTGGAATTGCATTGATGGTTGAGGTTGGCCTTGTAAGATTTGCATCATGCCTATAGCTTTGTAGATGGCAACCTTGGTTGGTTAATATAACATTGTCTTCAAATGATATGCTTTTAGGGAGAACTTGTGATAGAGGCGTGGAGTCTTTTGCTGAGTCAGTGCCAAAGTTAGCTATACGATCGTCCTATTCTTGGGTGCATATTCACTTGGAGAATTTTAATAGGTTGAAGTCTAGAATTGATAGATTCCTTTATTCAGTGGCCTTAATAGAGAAGTTTTAGTTGGTTGTTGTAGTTGCTTTGAAATGTCCATTTTCAGATTATATGCCCTGGGTGTGGAATTCTAATGAGGGGTTCTTTCTACATATTTCAAGTTTAAGAAGGCGGCTTGTCTTTTGGAGCTTTGTTTTGAGGAGCCTGTTTGGAAGAAGTGGTGTGAGGTTCTGCTTAGCTTGTTCTCAACTTGCACAATGGCATGCACTTCGAAGATCTTCATTAGTTCTTGCTCGATTATAAGGAGATTAGAGAGCAAAGGAAACAGGCAAAAGTTTAGGCTTTGGTATGAATTTCTAGATTGGAAAGAATAAAAGACTTTAGAGAGTGGTTGCCTGGAGAGAGAGAATATAGGAGAAAACATCAAGAGGTGGTGCTACAGAAATAGAGGTAAAGATCTGGATAGGTATGATTGAATGAAGGATGACAATGCAAAGTTATTTTTTATTGCAAGAAGTTCTAGAAGGAGGATGAATCTTATTAACCATCTTTTGGTTCACTGGTCATAATTGAGCAGTTGATATAGTCAGATGCATTTAAGAAAGTTCACAAAGAAGGGACCACAAGGATGTTGAGAGTGGATGGTTAGGAATGTGCCTTTTCTCAATGGAGACTTTAATAGGGAGTTGCTGGTGACCTTCCCAAGGAAGGAGGTTTTGGTTGCCCTGCGTGGTTTGAAGGTTGAGGGTTCCTTGGGGCCTGATGGTTTCAAAATTTTGGTTTTCAAGGAATCCTGCAAAAAGATCAAGGGGAATTACTGTAGAGTTTGTGTAGGCAATCTTGGATTTTAAGGCTGAATAGACATTACTATTTCTGTTAAAATATCCAGGAGTAGAAGAACTGGGGACTACAAAACAATTGGGGGTTAGAGGATCTTCTTGGAGGCTACAAGAAATACATCAGGGATGAGAGGCACCATAGAAGGAACGAAGCACTGGAGGCTATCACTAGCTAAAACAGAGTGCAGGATTCCCATGCCCTAGACAATCAGAAAGCTGAGGAATGGTTTAGACATTGGACTATCATACTTGAGGAAGACTGGAAGATGGAAATTTAGTGGAGGCAGTGTTTGCATCACCTTTGGCTGAAGGAGGTGATGGAAATTTGAGGTTCTTTCATACTATTGCGAACGCGTGGATGAATCTCATTGGGAGGCTGTGTGTTAAAGAGCAAGGAAGTACAGGGAAGGGCTCAGGTTACAAAACACCCATCCTCACTCTTTAGATGCTTTTATTCTGGAGGCCATGTTTCCACGTGGTGTTGGCGGGGAAGGGGGCTTCCAGACTCTCAGATGAATAGCAGAATATGCTTCTGACAGAGCTGACTAAAGAAGTGAAGCCACCATTAGCAGGACTTAATATGGAAGGATCCTTAGGTTTAAATGGATTCCTCGTGTTCCTTTACAAGGTGTTTTAGGATGTGGTATAGAGCAATGTTTTAGAAGTTGGATTGGCCATTGAACCGGCCAAGTGTTGTTTTTGGTTTTTGGCGGTCCAACAGGTGGTTTAGGTCAGTCGAACCAGTGATGATATTAGCATGATGTTATCACATGAAAAAATTGAAAAAAATCAAACCATATGATCTTTGGTTTGGTTTGTACTGGTCCAACAAGATTAAATTAGTGTTCAATAAAAGTTAATATAGGAAATGTTATTTTGCAACTCGAATTACATTACAATTAACATGCTTTTAGCAAGTGTACATGCATCGAGACATTGACATGGTGCCCATCAAATCAGTAAACAATAGAGAACTTAGGATCCCAAACTATGGACGCTTACAGGTGTAATTTTAAATTTAAGATACGTTTGTTCATGTAAAATGACGTTTATATCCACCAAAAGTACATTGTGAATTGCTTTAGATTCTAGGAAAATTATACATCATGTCAATTGACATATAGGTACTTAATTTTCATTAATAAGTTGATTTATGTAAGAGAGTTATATTTCTTTGTGGTTAATAAATATACAATTGCAGCATACATGTAGATCATTCAAACCACGGGCCCTATAATAATTTCATGCCAATAAAAAAGACACCAAACAAAAATCAGGATTAACTACATAGTACACCCTGTCTGCAAATATAAAACAACTAATGAACCAAAAAAAGTGCATTTGGTAGGCGAGTAAAAACCAATAAAATAATCAAGACAAACAAAACGAATATCCCTTGGAAGTAATGTTTGGAGAGAGAGGTAAGTTGATATCAAGGTTTTAAATATCGATATTGATATCATATCGACAAGTTAAAAAAGGATATATCGGGGATTTATTGTTGATATCGGTGAGTTTTTAGGAAATCGCTAATAAAGGTCCAAAATGTCTCAAATTTTAAAAAAATTAACATTTTAATAACTAATACATCATGAAGAAATGACTAGAAGACGAAAATTATAAATTTTGAATGAAAACATTATAGAAATGCACTAGTCGTATATCGACAAAGTCATATATTGAAAAGAAAGTGTACATAACATGATAATAATTGAAAAATGTTTGTAGTAATACTACTCACAAAAAAAAAGAAATATAAATAGTGTCAGAGTATCAATTGACCACACCAAGCAATGTGTGTGTGTCTTTGTGTGCCGATATATCAAACCTTGCCTATGTCATAGTCACAAGGTGGACTTGGTATGGGGTCTTCATTTATATTTGTATATTTTTACGTGTACTCATGTTGTGCATTCTCTCTACTAGGACCTTGTTGTTGATATCTCCCATCTCCTCCACCACTACTTTTTTCCTGTGGCTTGTCAACCATTGCTGCATCTTCATCATTTTGTGTTTCTCTTGAAGGTGGCGAATCATGTGTCCATGGGAGTTATGTGTCCTTGTAAGTTGCACATGGTTGGGGAGAAGAAAAGAAATGAAAAGAATCTATGTAAGTTGCACAAGCAAAGAATGATATGTGACTGACATATCCCCCATATCGGTCACACATCATCATTTTAGGGGAAACATTGAATTGCAGCTCTTCATTTTTGGAGATATATATCGGCGATATATCAGTGATATATCCCCGATATCATGGAAAAATGTATGATACCTAATATTGATATGTTTCAACTTGTCGACATTGATATTTATTTAGGATTCTCTCTCTTTCTCTCTCTCTCTAATGTTGAAGAAAAATTAGTTAGACAGGTGGACTAGTTTAACCAGTTGAACCGATTGAAACCGGTTTTGACTTCTGATAATCAAACCGGCCAGTTTGACCAGTCAGCCAGCGGTTTCGACTTCAACTGGTTCGACTGGCCGGTCTGGTTCGTTTTTTAAAACATTGGTATGGAGTGATGTAATGGTTACTATAAGGAGTTCTTCAAGGGAAAATTTGAATTTGATTTGGTAAACTGGTTCTTCATGTTTTTGTTGTCCAAGAAAGAAGTTAGTGGGATTATTGATGACCTCTGACCAAATTCTAATTGCCCTTTCCTGTGTAGTTTATATTTTGGTGCTGAAGGTTCTGGTGAATTGTCTTCGCTTAGTCCTGGATTCCCCCATCAATTGTGTGCAGTTGAGGAAGATTTCTCACTGATTCCTTTGTTTCAGCTATGGAAGCCATTTCCTTTTGAAAAATGACTCAAATGAAGGCCTTTTTATGGAAAGTGAATTCTGCAAAAAGCTTACGATCACTTGACCGGGGATTTTTGTGCTCATGTCTTGGTAGAAGTCTCTCTGCAGGGAAATGGATTCAATGGATGGAGTGGTGCATCATGATGGCTTCTTTTTCTGCTCTATTGAATGGGGATCCAATTGCAATTGGAGGTTGGGTGCATCCAAGGAGAGCAAAAACAGAGATGGGACAACCGGACAAGGAACATATAGGCACTGATGTAGGATCGCAGCCTTTGATACCAAGTTAAAAAAGAGATGCACTGATTTTATTGATGGGAGACTCCTCTATTTATAAACTATTAGATGGGTTTAATTTAGGACAATATGTAATAGGAATCAACCAAATAGAGAAGATTCACCTAATCAGCCAAATAAAGAAGGCAAGTCAAATTAAATCATATCAATTATTCCAAATGTATTCAATATCAGTAGAGAGGACATTTTGCATGAAGTGTTGTGCTCCTTCATGTTGTTGGGATTGGGAAGATGGGCTGCTTAAGATTTGTGCTAGAAGGTGAACCATGCTGGTGATTGGTCAAGTTTGTTTGAAACACTATGGTCAGAGTGAAGAGCAAAGTTTCTTCGTACATTGCTCGAGAGGTGGTGTCTATGGTCCTTAGGGTGTTGGCAGAAAGCTGGTTGTTGCCTTGTCAAGAGATTTGTTGGTGTCACTGTGGACCTTGGAGTGTTTGGGGGTGCTTGCAGGGGGAAATCAGGTGTCAGTTTGGCTTTCACCTATTGACCATTTCAGAGATTTTGCTACTTATTTGGACCAAAGATGGAGGGAGGAAGTGCCGTTTGTTTTGGACCTGATACTTTTCTGTCTTGAACCCAGCCAATGCATTCTTTGCTTCTGTTTTTTTTTTTTTAATTTTATGATTAGTTCTGTGTCATTAGTATCTTTGTTAATTTTTTTGGTAATATGCCATTTTGTTCCCTTAAAATGATAGAAGAAAAATGATAGAAGGAAATCATTTCTCAAAAAATGATAAAGAAAAATGCTTTTGTGCCTTTCAGTTGAATTCTTATTTTTGCAAAATAATATAAGCTATACCTGTATTTTGAAAACAAATTATGTCATACAATTTAATTGTCTTTCAAAAAGATTTGTTCGAGGAAATGAAAGGTCGATTTATGTTCACTGTCATAATTTTGCATATTCACATTTTCCTCGATTATTTGTTCATAATGTCTCCGTTTTTTTTATCCAAATCTTGTTTCATTGTCCTTGTTTTGAATCTTATATGGCAGTTGTGTAGTATGGTTTAAGATAGATTGCTTGTTTCGTTGTCTATGCTTTGAATGCTATGTGGCAGTTGTTTAATATGTTCTAAGATAGATTGGTTGTTTCTGATGTAGTACCGTTGGCTCCCCTCAAATGCTAGTCACGCAATCTCAAAAGCAAGTTTGGAGGAAAAATTTCTTTACCAGCAGCCCCACTCTACAGGTTTGTTCCATGGCAGCTCTTTCTATCTACTGATAAGTTCAGAAAATATTTACTTGGCAATATTGGTTTGAGTCTCTGAAAATTTTTTCCTACAGCTAGATGGCCGAATTTCCTTTGTGTCTGCTCGGTTTTTTCCTCTGGTTCTGTGCAACTGCATTGGTCCCAGTGGCCACCAACTCAAAATGGGGTACCACCGAAATTGTTTTCTTCAAGCAAAGGGTTATTAGGGGCTGGTCCAAGTGGTATAATGGCTGCTGATGCTATCATAACTGAGGCAGGTACTCTGCATGTGGCTGGTGTTCCACTTGTAAATCCATCTACAATTGTTGTCTGGGAGGTAACTCCTGGTCCAGGAAACATTCTCCAGGCTTCTTCCAAAATTAGCACCAGCAGTTCTGGAGTTCCTCCATCTTTAAATCCTAACTGGACTGGTTATGCTCCTTTGGCTGCATATTTGTTCAGTTGGCAAGAACATTTGCTAAAAGAAGGAAAGCAAGGGATAGGTCCACCTGATAAAGATATTTCTGAGGCCATATCTCTCCATTGTTCACCTGTTTCAAACTTCTCAGCTTATGTGAGTCCTGAGGCTGCTGCTCAATCTGCTGCCACCACAACCTGGGGTTCTGGTGTTACTGCCATAGCTTTTGATCCAAGTCGTGGTGGGACAGTGATTTCCGTTGTGATTGTTGAAGGTACGCTGTACTAGTTGATTTGATTTGTAATCCCATGCTTATAATTTGTAAATGTTATACTTCTTCGAAAGGAGAAGAAAATTGTAGCTGTTGCATTGACTAGTGGCACAACTATTGAAAACTAAAACATTACAAAACAACCCCAACTCAATAGAAATTTTTGCTCAAAAAAGTACATTTTCAGTATGCCCTTTCAGTGTTGAAAATGGCCCCATTCCTCTCTAACCAAGTGGCCCACAACACCTCTAAGGGCATGACCCTTCCCTCCTTTCACCTATACCATGTGGAACCATCAGCTAGATGACCCCTTATTCTGAAAGAAGGCCAAAACGCATCAAAAAAGGAAGTGTTGGTCCGTGCCAGTCCCATCTGGGCCCAAACCAACTAGCAACTTGGCAGCTGAAGAAGAGATGACATTGTGCCATCCTCAAGTTCTAGTTTATCTTTCTCATCAGGAAAGAAGAATTTTCTTAGGATCTGATGATCTTGCTCAGCCATTCGTTGAAGGTATTTGGTAAGCATGGACCTGGTTCTTTCTTATTTCTGTTTCGATTCTAAGGTTAGGTTAATGGAGTTTGGAGGGGATTGAGCTTGTCAGTTCTAGCCTATTAGAGTACGTCATTGTCAAAATGGAAGAGAGACTGAAATTTTCCTGCTACAAATTATTCTTGCAAGAACATGGAGGGTTTGTGAGATTGTTGCTGGACAATAAAAAATAATTAATTTATAGAGCATAAATGGGAAGGTGATGAAGGAAGCATGGACAAAAAACTAGTCATGAGTTTACCTGTGTACCAAGAACAGTGCTCCAAGTGCTTGGTGTTTAGGGTCCAGCTTCAAAGTGCAATGACCTAGTGAAATGTTGCAGTTGTTGATAGGTTGAAGTCTTGGGATTAGTCCTAGTCCTATGGGGTGAATGTTGTGGTTACACAGATATCATCACTAGTCCCTTCTATGGTTGAGAGAAGCTTCTCCTCAAGTTTCTATGTTACTAGCTTTGTGATGTTGAAACAAAGGTGCATTGGCACCCCATTATCACTTGAGCAGAGATCTTGATTTTGGCCAGGGCCTCATCAATTCTTGTCAAACGAAAGCTTTAACTGATAGGTATCTGTTGAGAATAATTGCCACGTGGTAGTTCTGTCAGGCTACGTGGTGGTGTCATGTGGCAGGTCTTGAGTCCTCTCAAGGGGTGTTGGCCCTAAGGGGTTTTTAGGGTTTACCTAGAGTCTAAGTTTTGCTTTTTTAGTATGGTGATATGTCAATTAGTCAAGTTGTTAAAGGGGTATTCTATTTCTTGATCTTAAGAGATTTGATTGAATTTGTTTCTTTAATTAGAGATTATGATTTGCTCTTTATATGAAGAGAAAACTTATGTAATTTTGTTTGAGTTGAATACATTATATTTCCTACAAAACAAACAACTCCTTCTCTCTCCGCTCTTCTCTCACATTGCTGGCTGCCCTTTCTCCTTTCTCTCTATTTTGCGTGCGTCAACACCAACAACCTACTGTTGCTGCGTTTTCTCTCCACGTGGAAGAGTCTCCATGTCCCGCTTGCGCTCAAATCGTCACATGGTATTAGAGCATTCAATCTAGGCTCTTCCCAGGGATTTTCTACGCACGTAGAACGAAGGAGAGAAAAGACACACACATGTTTGTGCATGACTTTTCTGGTGGATTGCGACTACGTGTGTGTGGCCTTTCTTCTCAATAGGAAGTCCCTTCCATGCAAGAGCAAGGATCAAGCACAAGAAGGCCCTATCTTGTGTGTGATTCCTACATGCATCAGAGTCTCATGTTTTGAGGCATCTTCATCGACTTGTGAGTTCTCTCAAAGAACTCTTTGAAGGACCTTGGTGCTTTACGCAAGGCTCAAGGAGTTAAGGAGACTCCGGCAAGTAGCTTCTTTTACGCATCCAGCGCCTTATGCGGAGTGTACAAGTAGCGGAAGGCTTGTCTCTTGAGGACGATGATGACTGAATGTGAGAACCTGATCAACATCGGAGAAGGAATGTTATAGTTCAAGGCACCACGATTGAGCTTCAGGGTGCCTTGAACTATATCCTATGGGCATGGGTGTTCAAGATCTTCGTAGGCTGTCAGGACAAGTTGCTTGTCCTATAAGAGGTGGAGCCTAAGTCTAAGGACTCGACAAAGAAGAAGTGAGAGAAAGAGAAGTACTTGATGATGAATTTGCTGACGAATTTAGTCGATTCATACATCACCTCCAATATGCTATACAAGAAGTCGGTGTTTGAGATGTAGGAGTCCTTGGAGAAGAGGTACTCCAATAAGTTTAGCATTGCCTGCATCACCGGCATCTATACCCGCATTTGGATAGCTAGTTAGGGGGGTCTTCCCCTTGACAAGTACTACTCAAAGATGAAGACACTCTTTGAAGAATTGGAGATATATGAGCCTATCTGCTGCAACAAGCAGACTATTGTACGAGAAAGATGGCAAGCCGCGAGATTCTTGTTGGGGTTGAATTATCGATATTAGTCAGCATGTGATCAGATGCTAGCATTGGACAAGGAGTTGGATCTTGAAACGATTTATAGTCATCTCGAGAAGTTCGGAGAACTAGATGCGGGTTTCAATAGAGTTGTGGTGTTTGAAAACACCGCTATGGCTACATTGGATGGAGGTGCAGGACGTGGAAGAGGATGTGGTTGAGGTTCAGGTTGAGTCTATCCACAATGTCAACATTGCGGATGCACTAATTATCTGCACCGTTGTTAGGACAAGTTTGCAAGACTTACATGTGTGGCTACTAGCACCTCACATGTGGAGTCTCTTTTGCGGATCTTGAGAAAATCAAAGCCATGTTCCAAGACGAAAAGGAGAGGTAGACGGTGGTTGTCGTGACAACTATTGAGGTTGCCCACGAGCCAACTTGACTTCGGAGGTTGCAAAAGGCTACATTGTAACTCCTATCGAAGAAATGATAGAGCTTGATGAAGATGAAGAGTGGTAGGGACTCTAGCCTAATCACAAAGTGCAATAAGTCATCATCCTCCTGGTCTCGACTTGAGGTGGAGTGTGGAGAATAAGTGCCATGTGGCAGGTTTGTCAGGCCACATGGTAGGACCTAAATCCTCCCAAGGGGCACTGGTCCTAAGGGATTTTTTGGGTTAACTTAGAGTCCAAGTTTTGCTTTTTTAGTATGGTGATATGTCAATTGGTCAAGTTGTTAAAGGAGTATGTTATTTCTTGATTTTAGGAGATCTAATTGAGTTTGTTTCCTTAGTCAGAGATTAGGATTTGCTCTCTATATAAAGAAAGAACTTATGTAATTTGCTTTGAGTTGAATACACTATATTTCCTACAAAAGAAATAACTCCCTCTCGCTCCTTTATTCTTTCTCACCATTGGTTGCCCTCTCTCCTCTCTTTCTGTTTTGCATGTGCCAACACCAACAACAGCCTGCTGTTGTTGCACTTTCTCTCCACGTGGAAGAGTTCCCCCGTCCCGCTAGAGCCCAAATCATCACAATATCATTGTAAGAGGTGGGTCTATCCTTAAGGGTATATGCACACACAAAACGCAAAAAAAGGACATGATCATGGTGATCCCATTCATTCAGGTTCAGGTTCCTCAATGGAATACATACCCTTTAGGCTTATGGACTTTCATCCCCATTCTGTGTCCTCTGAAGTTCTCCAATGGGTGGACTCCTTTCAATGGATTCTATTCAAAGTATTCGTTTGACAATCCCCTCTCACAAGAAAAAACCCTTTGACAATTACAAATTCTTTTCACTACTCATCTCATTGGGCTTCGGCAATCATGATTGTACCTTGTTTTACCAACGTGGAATTAGCAATGTGAACATTTTTTTTCCGTATGATTCCAAGGATTTTTTTTAATGCATTTCCATGTATGGTAAGGCAATTGTTGTAGCAACGCTAAATATAAACTTTTATTTTTTATTTTATTTTTACTTTCTTAAACATTGGTAGTATCATATGAGTGTGCATTATTTATGTAGCATGTACCATTTGCTGTGCTTGTGTGATCTCTAAGGTTTTAAATGTCAATGTCAACAAGGTAAAAAGGGGTCATGCAATCGACATCGAGAAAATTTTGGGGAAATCTTTTGAAAAGGTCCAAAATAGCCTAAAATGTCACAAATTTGATGAAAATGAACATTTTAATAACTACTGCATGTATGAAAAAATGCTTAGAAGATCAAAATCGTATATTTTGAATGAAAACATAATAGAAATGTGCTACTGGCATGACTATTGGCATATCGATAGAATCATAGCCTTCAAAAGAAACGACACAAAATATGATAAAAAGTTAATAAATTAAATTCTTCAAATACTTACCATAAGAAATGCAATAGTGGATTATTAGTCGACCACACCAAACACCAATGCCGCCAAATCAAGATTTAATACCATGTTGAGCTGCATCTTGTCTCTGTTCCTCTCCTTCGATTTCTTCCTGTAGTTGTGATATTTTAAGATACTTACAGTAGGACTCCCTCGCCATGAAGTTGTATTGATTGATGTATTGCTGGTACTGTTCATCACTGTAATATGTGAGTATACCAGGACGTGGATAATATTAACTTTGACTGTCGAAGGAGCTACTTCTTGTTCTACTTCTAAATTGAACTTGACTTGGACACTCTCCCTCTCATGATTCTCATCTTTATTATCCACCGGAATAATACGTCGCTTGAATTCTTGATTCTCTTCAATAGAATCAATACTTCATTTTCTCTTCTCCTTACTTCCCAACCACAACCAACCCACCACCTTGATGCCGTCCACAATTCCACCACCAACAGACCCACTTCCACTTGGCCTTGAAGTTGAACCTCCTCTCGTCTCCTTTCGTCCTTTGTGCAAGTGGGCATGTTACCCAACATAGACTCACCGGCCACCATGTCTCCTCCCTCCTGGCTCCTCTTCCACTCCTTGAGAGGCACTCTGGTCAGGCCATAGAAGTGGCAAAGCAACGACAATAGTAGTGGTAGTAGCAACGGCATTGGTAGCAGTAGGTGCACGATAGTGGGCCGACGGCAGTGGTAGTGGCATAGGCTGCATAGTAGCTACAACAGAAAAAATGGTTGTTGACATGGGTGACAAATCGCCGCATATCGGCGACATCATGACATTTTTGCGTTGAAGCTTGGCATGTCACCGATTCCCAACAATATCCATGACATGTTGGGTGAAATGGGAGAATTTTTTTTTTTTTTTGAGAGAAAAAGTGGAAGATTACCTGAGAGTGGTAAGAAATGGAAGAAAAATGAAACATCAGACATGTCGACGTGGTCCCTCCCGGCGACATGACATGTTGCCGACATGCTGTGACATTGATTTCCTTGGTGCTATCCAGAGACAATGTTTTCAGAAATGAAACAAGCGGTCATTTATTTTTCCTAAAATGCTAGGGGTTGGCCAGCAGTCATATTTTTTAAAGTGTTTTATCAATTTCAGAAATTCTAAATATTTATGCACAAGCATGCCTAGTTTTTTGCAATCTAACATCATTATGAGTTAGTATTTGTTTTTCCAAATTGAAGCTAATGATCTAACATGATTTTTAACCTTTTTCATTGCAATAGTAGTAGTCCCTATTTCACTGGTGATTTCTCTGAGAATTATCGCATGCTTACAATTTAACTTATTGAGGGACAGTTGGATGTGCGATCCTTTCAATGCAAAAAGCACCTATATCTGAAAATTCTGATATGCACCCTATTTTTGTATAAAACTTGGCAAGCTACACCGTAGCATTTTTGACACATGTGAAACATGATTATGTCTCTTGCTCAACACCATGTAAGGGCAACTATTCTTCACATGTCACTTAATGTGGAGGGACATGCCCAATGCTAAGCAGCAGTTATGCATGCACAGGTCACTCCACATGTCATTCTGCATGGAGTGGCATGAGTGATGTTGAGAAGCAGGTATGCGTGGATTGTTAACACCAAAAGGGGGCAACAAGTTGGAGTAGCCACTTCTTTCATATCAAAGGAAAGTCTATTCCCATTTGCTTTAATTTGAAATGGTGGTTAGAGGGAACTGAAGGTATTTTTAGGGTAGAAGGGTGTGCACAAAGAAAAAGTTGCTGCAATTGAGGAGGCCTTCACATTTTCTTGGAGGTCATACTGTTGTTTAACTGAGGGATTGTTATTCACATGGTTATATCTGCTGTATATCCTAAATTCTACTCAAAAGTACACTGAATAAATCCTGGAAAAGATGCATTTATTTGTAGAGCTCCAATTCTACTCAATCTAGTTTCCTTCAAAGATTTTCGTGTCACCATCTCTGTCTTTTTGCCTCCTCATTCCTGTTCTTCCATATTGCTGTTCTTTTCTTTTCTTTTATTTATATCTATCTCTGGATTGTGGCAGCTACAAAGGTACAATCCCTAAGTTGGCAAACAGAAAAGTGGTTCACAGAAAGATTGTTTCACTTCCAGGGAACTTAAGGGTAAAATAGGGTATCAGTTAAACACAATATCAGACTGTGACAGTGGAAGTGCTTGGCATTGCTATCATTTCTGTGAATATTGTGACTGGAGCAGAGGGCTCTTTTATATTTTTGTGGATTTCACTTGTGTCATTTCTTTCTTTTTTTTACCATATTGATGATGATTGAATCTTCTGCATATGCACAATTTCCCCCTTGTTTTGGCAGTTTCCATCTTAGTTTCTATTAGGCCATACAAGTTTCTCGTAATATAGAAGTCTGATGTGCAGAAATCTTCACTTATTATTGTTTTTGCAGGGCAATACATGTCTCCATATGACCCTGATGAGGGACCGTCGATTACTGGTTGGAGGGTTCAATGCTGGGAATCCTCGCTTCAACCAGTTGTCCTCCATCCTATATTTGGAAATCCTGTTTCAAGTTTCAGTGGGCAGACTCCAATGCAGACTGTTTGGGTGACTAAAGTCAATAAGAGCATTCCTCCAACTGACGACTTCACTTCCCATACAGCAGCAGTTCCATCTAAGTCTGATGAGAGAAATTCTTCTGATTCTGGTTCGGAAAAGGGCAATTGGTTCACTTTTGATCCGTATGACTTGCCAAGTGATGTTAGAATGTTGGCTCAGATAGTATATTCTGCTCATGGTGGTGAGGTGGCCGTTGCATTTCTCCGGGGTGGAGTCCATATATTTTCTGGTGCAAATTTCAATCCAGTTGATAGTTACCAAATTAATGTTGGCTCAACTCTTGCTGCCCCTGCCTTTTCTTCGACCGGTTGCTGTTTGGCATCTGTTTGGCATGATACCAAGAAAGATAGAACCACTCTAAAGATAATACGTGTTCTACCTCCTGCTGTTTCCCCTTCTCAACCAAAGTTGAATGCAGCATCATATGAGCGTGCCATTGCTGACAGGTTAGAAAACCGTCAAGTCATTTCTATTAGTTCCATGACTCTTTTCTGACACAGTTTTAATCTGGAAAGATTTTGGTGGAGTCTTTTGGCTGGAGTTGATTGGTGGGATGCTGTTGGCTGCACACAAAGTGCTTCAGAAGATGGCATTGGTAAGAATATCATCATGCGCTAGATTCCTATCATGTGATCCAAGGTTGAACATTTTCATGCATATTGAATTCGTATCTTCCTTAATTTTTAAAGGGAAAAAAATCTTATTGACCTTTGCCTCTGGAATTAATTGTATACAATCTATGAGAATTACAAAACCTACGCGTCCCTTTATAGATTGCAGTGGTGCTGCTAAGGGTAACTAATTTTGCTTAGTTAACAGTGTCTTCGGTAAATTTTTTGTCATCGACCATTTCACTTCTTTTCCAGTTTCTTTCTTGTTGTTTTCATTTCTCTTCTTTATAACTGAACATTACTGAAGCATATTCTGGAAGAACATGAATGGAAGAAAATACTATGATGAAAAAGTGGAGAGGCAAATGTACATAGAGATATACATGGCTGCTTGTATAATACATTACTAATTAGTTTATTTTTCTTGAAAATATAGACATTTCCTTTCTTATGTGCTCTGTAAGATTTCTGCATCCTAATCCATGTAGTTCCCTCAATAAAAAAGTTGTTTAATGTATTTAAGGTATCGTACTTAATGGATTTTTCTCATGTCCCCTAACAACAGCTTATCTCTAGGGAGCTTAGATGCAAGTGGCGGATGGAGGTCATGGCAGCTTTGAAGGCTAGTGACAATCCTAGCGAGGTAGAGTGTTTGGTTGCTCAGGCGATGGGTGCCAAGTTGACGACTATATAGATTGGACAAAGGGATGCTGCTAATACAGATGGTTAAGGTAATATCATAGAATGTACGAGGTCTTAGGGACTCCAATTGCAGGGCGATGCTTTGGAAGTACTTGGATGAATGGAGGGTGGGTTTTTCTATATTGTAAGAGACAAAATTGGAATTTTTAGACGATAGGACGAAAAGAGAGGTTGATGGTGATATATTTGGTGGCTTCATCAGTATTTATTTTGTAGGTTTTTTTGGTTGCTTGGAAGGACTTGTTTGATCTTCTTGATGTGAAAAGAGGTAGGAGGGTGCTGACAAGGACTTTTGAAGGAGAATAGGTGGTGGGGATCTGCTCTTTTTGGTGGTCTACGGTTCATGTAATGATGCGGAGAGGGCACAGTTTTTGGCAAGAGCTATCGGATGCTGCAAGATTTGTGGATGGTAGGCCGTGGCTATTAGGTGACAATTTTGATGTCATGATTAATTTGGATGATAGACCTAAGGGCAATAGAGATGGATCGTTGGGTCCCTTTGTTGACTTTTTTTTTTTTAGGAAAAGAAGGAAAGTTACCTGAGCCTGTAACTATATTATTTTAGAAAAGTAACATACTTATAGATTTTAAAGGCAAGAATCAGAAAAATAACAAGCCTCTCTCACTACATTCTCCACCCAAACCCGCTTGTTATTGAAAACCTTATAGTTCCTCTGCAACCATATAGGCCAAGGAACAGTGAAGGCTTTGCACCACCCGGCCATATCAAGGTGAAGATGGCCCCTGAATGTCGTCCAGAATGAATCACAGTCCGTATGATCGACTGTGTGGATTTCGCACTGGCCACAAAGCGGACATGTATCATCGGTAGGACACCACTTGGCTCTGTATACTTTAGTTACCAATTTCTTCCTTCTAAGAAACCAGAGGAAAATCTTGATTTTGAGTGAGATCTTGCAGCCCCAAATCAACTTAGAATCACCCTCTATGGGGATCACCTACGCACCATTAGAAATCAATAGCTTGTAAGCATTCTTAACAGAGAACTTTCCATGCTTCCAGCGCATACTATTAGGTTCTGTTGATGTGGAGCTGGAGTTGTATGATCTTTTCTCTTGGGTGAGATATAGCTGGTGTAACTCCAACAGCTCGAGGTTAAGGATTGATAGGTTCCTGTGCTTTATAGAGCTGGTAGAGATGTTTTAGATGAGTGAGGTTACAATGACAATGAGTCCTTGCTCTGATCACACCTCCTTGTTTCGGTTATCTGATGAAGGGGTTGCATACTCCACTATAAGTTTGACAAATCTTGGTTGTTAGAGCCAAGATTCAGGGACTTGGTGTTGGAGAAGTGGGAGGAGGTCCTGCCCTTCACTTTGGAAATTTAAACATATGCTTTGAAATTTCCCCATTTGAGAGGGGCTTTGATCAGTTTTAAAAAGCTTAGACAACTGAGAGAATATACGAGGATGGAAGTGCTACAGGGTGTTGCAAATCTTGATAGGGTGGAGGATGTTAGAGATCTCATGGATGTGGAGAAGGAAGAACAGAAGAGATTGCAAGGCATAGTCCAATAGTAGGACTTGAAGAGGGAGATGGATTGGTGGCAGCGCTAGAGGTAGCTGTGGCTCAAGGAGAGATATGCCAACAGTTGCTTCTTCCATTTGGCTGCTAGTGGTAGGAGGAGAAGCAACGTAATTAACTCCCTCAAGGTTGCAAGACACTTATCGAGAGGGAGTAGATCGCGACAGTCGTAAGAATTCACTTTCACAACTTTACTAGGAGGTGGGGTCTGGGGGGGTGGTTTCTGGCATGCTTAGACCTTTCGACTTTGGATGACGACATGAGAATTAGCTTGATTGTAGGTGTTTTTGATGAGGAGGTGTGGACAACCATTCATGGTTTAAAGGTCGAGGTAGAGTCTGCCTTTGTTCCGTTTTATATGGATGATACTGATATTGCGATGTGTTCGCAACTGCTTGGAGCAGCCCCACATACTCTACCTTTCCTTTACCTTGGATTACCATTAAAGGGTAAACAATGTTCTTGTGGAGATTAGGCACCATTGTGCCAGGTTGGAGCAATCACTTACTGTCTAGAGGGGGGAGACTGGTTCTCTTGAAGCCTGTTGTGTCCTCCATCCCGTCTTTTTCTTGTCGGTTTTCAATCCACCCAAGAATATCCTGATAAACTAAGGAATAGTTTCTTTTGGAAGGGCCCATATCATGTTGATAGATTCCTATGATTGGTGGCTTGGGATGAAATTTGTAGAGAGAGGGAGGGGGGTTGCTCTCTAAATGGATTGTCCAACTTATGCAAAATGGTGATACAATGTGGCATCGGCTGTTGGGGGACTCTTATGGCTTTTCTCTGGATTGGGTGCCGATGACTGCACATGTTCCCAGTGCTTCTGCTTTTTGGAGGGGCCTTGTTCGTGTGATGAGCAAGGTGTCTAATAATTTCCATCCAATCTTGGGAAATGGTGTGACTTTCAGATTCTGGGAGAATGATTGGTCTGAAGCTGGTATCTTGGTGGATGTTGTTCCGAGACTTTATGCCCTCTCGCCTGAAAAAAATAAGTGTTGCGGACTTGTGGGATGATGCTTCCAACTCCTGGTCCTGGTCTCCCACCGTTGGAGACAACCTCTCATATGCTAGAGTTCAAGATTTGAGTTCCTGCTTTCCTTTATTCACAATTTTAGATGGGGCGTGGTGGGACCAGATGGTTGGCTCCTTTAGCGTCAAGAAGGCATATTGTTTTTTGCAGAGGGGCTGGTGTGGTTAACTTGGATTTGGCTATTGACTGTTCCTTGTTTTTGGAAGTTGAAAATCCCTTTGAACGTGAAGACTTTGTGATTGCTGCATAGAGGACGACTTGTGAGTAAGGTTTGAAGGAAGGAGCGGGTTCCAGAAGCAGAAACTATGTGTGGCCTTTGCAGTAGGGGAGTCGAAGATTCCAATCACTTATTCTTGTCCTTCAACTTTGCCACCTCTGTCTGGGTGGAGTAGGGAGTGCTGCATTTGATCCGTTCTTCTTTTGAGGAGTTGTGGGAGAGGTTTTGGGGTGGCGTGTAGATGGATACCTTGTCCTGGATTAAGGTTGCTGCTGGGCTTTGGGCTACTTGGTTGCAGAGAAATAGATTGGCTTTTAGGGGGAGCGGTCTTGGGTGGAAAATGTTGTGAGGGAGGCAGGATTTATCTTTGATGCCTCGATGTAGATGATGTAATTTAAATTTTTTTTGATTGAATGAAGCATATGGTTATTGACCTCCAGTAACCGTCCTTTACCTTTTCAAAAAAAAAAAAAAAAAAAAAAAACTTGATGGATTTTCTAACTTCACACGGACTGAAGTCCACTTTGAAAAGTGCTGATTCCATCTAGAGGGCAGCTTTTCAATTACTTGTTATTACCTTTATTTCTAAGAGATAGCTCCTTCTGGAGCCCAGATGCAATAACTCATTTTACCCGACCTCAGACTCCAAGAAGAATAAGAAACACATCATTTTCTCTTTGCTCTTCTTGTCAAATGACCTTGGATATCAGATTAGCCTCATCTCTACTAACCAAAAGAAAAAGCTATTGCTCTTGCTACCTTGTGCAGTTCATTTTCATAGTTTAAAGCTTCCTTTTGGTAAGTACAAGTCATGCTTTATAGCCAGGAGCATGTGTACCTCAATAGCAGGGCAAGCTGCAATTGCATATGGATACAAATTCTGAAGTTGTCAACCAGGATGCTTCTTCAGTTGTGATAGATTGCTTGAGTTGTGAATCCCTTGTTTCAAGATGCAAGGCAATCTGAAATCACTAATCAAACAAAGTTGCTTTTTTTTTGTTTCAAAAATAGAACTAGTGAAATCCGGCATATGAGATGATCCACATATTGCATCCATATCCCCAAATCTGGTAGTCTCGGCAGAACCCCAGCATGCTGCAGTAGTCAGCTCCCTGGCTCTGGATCCAGATGCCTGCAAGGAAGAACCTCTATTGTTGTGATTAGCATCTGGTGATGTGGTAGAGACATTATTCCCAAATTCCAACTTCCTGAGAAAGTTGATTGACACCCGTACTATTGGTTGGTTTGTTTTACAAGCACCCAACTTCCCTGTTAAGGCTGATTTCAACTTCCCTGTTAAGGCTGATTTGTTTACTCTCCTGTTGAAATTGGAATATTTTCCAATGCCTGAGGAGCTTGATTTGCTCAGAATATGATCCACTTAATGAGTGGTCTCCAATTGAATGAAAATCATGCCGGTGTTGATTTTAGAGGCAGCTACTTGTACATTTCATGTTTGAATGAAATGGGAACTTGCTGAAATTGTAGCAACCACCTTGGCTATTATATAGCAGCAGGCCTATCTGTCTATATTTGTATCTTCTCTGGTTAGGGTAGTATCTACTCTACATGAAGTATCCATTTTAAGTATACATGTTATATAGCTGTTAATATGTGGAACTTGAAATGGTATTGCAGTTCCACTGAATGTAGGAAAGTAAGAAATTACAAGATATGGATAAAACTCCTTGAAAGCTTTCATCCTTGTTGGCTGACTTCTGGGCTTTGCTGACAGCATACTTATGAGCTGGTTATAGAGGAATGCTACTGTTCTTGGGGGTGCTTGTTGCAATGATGTGAAGTGGTTGAGGATAAGTTAAAAAGTGTGAGATTAGCAAGTGATGCCAATGTCTGTAATTGGATGTTTTTCACCTGAATAACGGTGTTGTGGAGTTCTTACCTGTTTCTGTCTGATCTTTACACATTCTGAGAGTCCGAGTCTCTTGTCTTCAATGTTGTGGCAAATCCTTCCTTCTTCCAGGGTCATGGGTGGTATCCTGTAACCATGCCTATACTTATTTATCTGTTAAGTTGTGAATGACTTCTAATCTTTTTCCAATCATCCTAATCCCTTTCAAATAAAAGGATCCTAAAAAGATAAGGCATCCCTTCCTTCAAAAAAAAAAAAAAAAAAAGATAAGGCATCCCTTGATGAAGGTGAACTGAACTGGTTGCATCAAATTCTGCATAACCTCAGTCAAGCAAATGGCACCCGTTGATGAAGGCAGCTAGTCTACGTTTTTGACATAAAAAAATGCTCCCTTGAATGTAGCATCATTGCAAAAAATGCGGGACATGACAAATCTCTCTGAAGGCCACATACTTGGAAAAGCCCTCCATAAACAAATGAAAGAAGATGGACTGTATATGGGTGATCACTTTTATTCTGGACCCCCTTCAGAGCAGCTGTTAGGAAGGAGACAGTCAATCTTCTGGCCCCACTCGACAATATGAATAGGTAGAATCTGCATTCAGGCCCAGCTCAATTGTTTATCTTCAAACCAATTGCTTTCTATGTACTTTGTTGGAATCAAACAATTGCATTAACCTCAAATGAAAAACACTAACCTCTTTTACAAGGAAGATGATTGGATTAATTACATAAGTATCCTCTCAAGATAAATAAAAAATACTAACACAACCTTACAACTCAACACTTCCCCTTAAATTGGGGCGTATATGTCAATGAATCCTAACTTGTTGCTCACGAAATTGTCATTTCTTCTTAAGGGGCTTGGTAAAGATATGAGCTAACTATAGCTCATAAGAAATATAGGGAGTACTCATCTTCCCATCTAAAATGGCATCCTGTATGACATGACAATCAACCTCTACATGCTTTGTTTGCCCATGAAAAATCGGATTGGAGGCAATATATGCAGTTGATTTATTATGACAATAAAGGGTCACTGGGGTATCAACTTGCACCCCTAGATCCTGGAGAAATCCAATCATCTACATTATCTCACATGTTGCCTGCGCCATGGACCTGTACTCGGCTTTTGCACTAGAGCAGGTAGTAACGCTCTATTTCTTGCTTCTCCATGAAATAAGATTTCCCCCCAAATAAACAGCAAAGCCCGATGTAGACCTCTTGTCCTCTACAGATCCAGCATAATCTGCATTAGAATATGGCACAAGATCTAGAGTGCCATTGGTACGGTAATATAGACCTTGCCCTAGGGTGCTCTTTAGGTAGTTTAGAATGAGACACACATTATGTTAATGACTGTACCTGGGATTCTGCATAAATTGACTAGCCCAACTGACTGCAAAACTGATATCTGGATGTATAATAGTCAAATATAACAAATGGCTAATAGTACTATGGTACCTGGTCACATCCTCAAACAGAGGGTTCGTCTCATCTGAGGGGTGACTAGGGGATGCCTCTACGGGTATCCCTGATGGCTTGGACCTAAGAAGATCAGCCTCCTCTACGATTTGCAAAGTATAATGTCTTTTAGATAAGGACAAACCTCTCTCTTGACGAATAGCTTCTATCCCTAGAAAGTAGCGAAGATCACCTAAATATTTGGTGACAAAGGTAGATTGGAGAAATGCTTTCATCTCTACCATACCACCAGTATCATCACCTGTCAGGATTATATCATCGACATATACTGTCAAAATAACAACTCTATATCCCACTATGCTTAGTCTGTCTAATGAATATAGAATGATCAGTAATAGACCTCTGAAACCCCAGTTTCCTGATCTCGAGATTTAGCCTCTCAAACTAGGCTTGTGGACTCTGCTTCAGGCCATAAATAGCCTTCCTCAAACGACAGACAAGCTCCTCCTGATGGTCATAACTTGGTGGCTCTCACATATTACCTCTTTAGCAGATCTTCATATAGAAAGTCATTCTTTATATCAAGTTGATGCAAGGGTCAATCTTTGATCACTGCAAATGACAAGATAATTCTGATGGAAGTAATAGGTGTAACAGGTGAGAATGTCTTAAGGTAATTTATCTCATATGTCTGGGTAAATCCCTTGGTCACAAGTATGGCTTTATATCTCTCTACTGTCTCGTCAGACTTGGTACTTGATGTTGTATACCCATCTGCAACCAACAACAGTAGCACCATCAGGGCATGGAACAAGATCCCATGTTCCTTTAGTCTGAAGAGCCTCCATCTCCTCATCCATAGCCTTCTTCCACTTCTGATCATGAAGTGCCTGCACAAAATCTCTGGGTACCATGATAGTAGTAATAGCAGATGCAAATTGTTTTGCCTCCCCCTGAAGATGAGGAATTGTAATATACCGAGAAATATGGTGAAGAGTAATATCAGGCCTCCTATGCATAATCTCCTCCTCCCTATTTGAATCACCTCTATCTGAAGAGATAACAAGCTGAGCTGACTCCTTACATGCAAAGTCCCGTATCTGTGACATCCTGTGATATATTTGTGTCTCCTCAATGGCAACCTCTATGGATGATCCTTCTTCTGAGAAGTATGAAATCTTCTCAAAGAAGGTCACGTCTGCAGTAACAAGGTATCTCTTGCGTGCTGGATCATAACATCTATAGCCTTTTTGAGTCCTGGAGTAGCCTAGAAAGACACTTCGTGGCACGGGGGGTAAACTTATCCTAGATATCATAATTCTAAACAAAACATATACATCCAACCACCCACAGTGGCACAGGAAAAACCTTACTACAGTTAGGATATATAATTTAATATGGAATTTGACCCTGGGGCATAGAGGATGGCTGCCGATTAATCAAATATGCTGCTGAAAGTATAACATCACTCCAAAACTGCTTAGGAACCTTCATATGAGACATCAAGGTCCTGGCAATATAAAGCAAATGTCGCAACTTACGCTTTGCAACTCCGTTCTATTGGGAAGTATGAGCATAAGATATCTGAAAAGCATCCTGTAAATCACGTTGCATAAATTTTAATGCATTATCACTGCGAAAGAGTTGAGGAGTAGTACCATACTTTGTCTGTACCTCAGATAGAAAATGCTATACAGTAGTACGAATCTCAGTACGAGCCTTCATCAGAAATACCCAGCTAAGTCTACTACTGTCATCCATTAAGGCTGAAAATGCCTGTATCCACTATTAGAAGCAACTCTAGATGGTTCCCAAACATCACAATATATTAGGGAAAAAGGGGTTGAACTCACACCAGTATATCTCCTAGAATTGCTGCTCTTGTGATGCTTCCTTAGTTGACAATCTTCACAGTCCAGAACCAAGGAATCTAGATATATTTGGTGCATCTTCCTCACAAACGGAAGCTCAAGTCTCTGGTGCCAAAGCAAAGGGTCACGATAGATACTTCCGCAGCAAACAACGTGGGCGTGTCTAGATAATAGAGACCATCTCTTTCTATGTTGCTCCCAACAATTTCCCGTACATGTTGATCTTGGAAATAACAATGTTTTTCATCAAAAACAATGCAGCATCCAAGTCTCTACAAGTCTTGCTTACCAACAAGAGATTCATAGGAAATTCAGGGGTGTAATATATCTCCTCCATCTTCATCCTGGGTGTAGCATCTACACACCCAACTACAGTCACAAGAGAGGCCCTTCCATTGTCTACATGTACTTCCCTCAATCCTTGTGGAATCACAGGGTTCTTCAGACGATCATGATCTCCAGTAAGATGCATCGAGGCTCCAGAATTTATCACCCATGCATCGTTGTATCTTTTCTTCTCAACTTGTTGGACTGTACACGCTAGTCCCACAGATCCTGAAGTTGATTTTGACGGATCAACTTTCTTCCACATAGGCGAGAGGAGACTCATCGCCACCAAGATAAGACGTAAGAGACAATAGATTGCATTAAACACAGGGAACGCACACTTCCAACTTTCTGTCCTGTCGAAGGTGGTTGATCTACTGTAGTGGCAAGGAGCACGGCCTGCACCTTGTAGACTGGTGGTGTTGAAGCTAGCACACTGCAGTGGGCGACGTTGGTTGGCTACAGACTGATGAGGCGCTACTGTGGAGGTGCTGCGGTGATGGTAGGGGCCAGCGGCGACGTCGCGTGGGTCTGTAGGAGCGGTGACGACACCGTGTCGGGCTACAGATCGGTGAGGCACCACCGTGGATGCGCTGCAGCGGTGGCGCGGGCTATTGGCGATGGCATGGGGCTGATTGCCATTCGTGATGGGAAGGAGATCCTTGCAATCTCCCATTGGATCATCTTCACATTGGTGATCCGATCATATTTTGGTGGTTTTCTTTGGTGGGATATCGGAACATTGGCGTAGGATCGCTGCTTTGATACCATGTTGGAAGCAAACAATTGCATTAACCTCAAATGAAAAACCCTAACCCTCTTTTATAAGAAAGAGGACTGGGTTAATTATATAAGTACCTCCTCAAGATAAATAAAAAATACTAACAACCCCTTACAACTCAACGTACTTCAAGTGGTGTTGTAGTTCCTAAGTCGATTGTTGGTAAAGGTGGATGGGATACAAGATATAGCAAGATGGTTCTTTGCTCCTCTCCATTTTGCTACGTGTTGTCCGCTCTTTAAAGTGTGAATTTTTTTGAGGCATTGAAATCTACTTTTTGCTTTGCTCATCGAAGAAGAAAAGCACACCATAAGCATTGCTTACTAGTCCTCTTCACCCTTCTGGTTTATCAGGTGCTTTGATGGAAAAAGTCACAGCCGCTTCACTTGGTCAGGGAACAGAGCAAATACAGAATCCTTTTGGCTGGAATAGAAAAAAGCAATATAAGCCAAACTAGCACCCCCTTCTTACATGCATTAAAGACATGTAATGAAATGATGAGTAGCGTGAGGAACCTGTAATATAATTATATAGCTCTCCAACAGTTTGGAATAGTTTCATCTTTATCTACAAGAGGTGGTAATAGCCTTGTAAAGCAAGAACCGAAATTATGCATGTATTTTAATTATCCAAGCTAGATAGAAGATAGAAACCTGAGGGGTTAGGAAGATTTTTTCTTTTATCTTGTCAGGACCCCTTCGGCTTCAGCAATTTCCAAAAGGATTAAACCTTTGGGATTTTTACATCCATATCCTTGGAAACATAGTTAATTACATCTATACCCTGGTATACTTTATTATTACATTCATACCCGTACAAACTTGCACCGTTATATGTATATGCCCTTGCCGCTACATCTAATAATAAATGGCAATAACTACAATTAATATATAACTCCCCATAATAGTCAACTAAAAAATGAGGTTTTGACATTTATGTCCCTTGAAACTTTTCTAATTACATTGAAATCCCCCTAAAAAATAAAATTTTTCTCCAAGAAGGGAAGAGGAAGGGGAGGAGGTGGAAGGGACAACGGATGGGGAGGATGAAGGACGGTCTCCGGTGATGATCTTGACATTGTTGCCGCTCTCGTGGCTTCTGATGAGAGGTGTGATCCAAGCTTGAGTGGAGGAAGGGGATGAGGGGAGGAATAAGAAAGATGAGGAAAAAAAGGAAAAAAAAGTGGATGGGGGTATTGATGTAATTTCAAAATATTGGTGGGGGTGCTAATGTAATTTTCAAATTTTGTGCCATTAACTTTAATGGCCGTTAGGGAATATTCCCTCAAATTTAAGAGAGTTAACTTGAGTGTATAACCGTCGTAGGAGTGCAAGTTTGTAGGGGTATGGATGTAATAATGAACTATAGAGGGGTATGGATGTAATTAAGCCTGTTTATAGGGGCATGGATGTAAAAATCCCTTAAGCTTTTCATAGAGAACATTCTTGAGTCTGAATGAAGATCCTGACTGCAGTCAGGGGAACAACAGCAAACTCCATCTATTTTCCTCATTTGTAGTTGATTTCCACATCTCATTGTAAAATTTGTTTACTGTTCAATGACCTTATATAAAGGATCCTAACTCCAAAATGTCTGAAATAGACCTGCAAACTGCAAACTTTATGTGGAAGAAGACAAACACTGGAGTGAGCCCACCATATATGGTCCTCACGAGTTCATCTATTCGAGGATATCCATACAAGTCTTCACATTTTGGAAATGGAAGATCAGCATTTCAAGGTCATGTATGGGTGTTAAGTCAGATCTGGAAAGAACGAGGCATCTACGCTTGGGGAATAGATAACCTCCAACTTCATCTTCAATTTCTCAATCACTTTTATCAATCACAAGCCATGGTAATTTTTGCTTTAATTGCTGATGGATCATAACGACCCATGTATGACGCCTAAGGAGAGTTGAACCTACCGTCTTATTGTTTCAATCTGATTGGTGCCTAGCATGAGCAGAGGTGAGAGAGGTGTGTCGGGAGGGCATCAGGTAAGGGGGTGAGGGGGAGCTCAAAGAGCGAGGTTGGACTTGTATGCAATGCTATCGACAGAGTGGTTTGGGTGGGAAGGCTGTTCCTTATGGGTCCAGGCCTTGTGTTTCTCTTGCCATGCACACAGGCACTTCACATGGGAATGTTGTGACCTGACTGTTTGCATCCGATGGTGGTGTGTAGGCCATAGGTAAGGTTCTTGTTCATCTCCACCTCGCTCTTTGTCAACTTTGGTCCCCCCCCTTCCGGTTGCCAACTCCTATGGTGCGGAAGCATCGTCTGATGCTTCGCCGGTGTTATTGGCCTTGCGGTCTCCATCCCTGTGCCCACTCCCGCGCTTGCTCGATGGGTGCTTGGTAGGCAATATCTTGCGAGGGTTATCAAGTCTCGATTTGATCAAAGGTGCCCTTGAGTGATTCTCTATGCAACCTCTTGGGTTGCGCCTCACGTGGTTTGGCTAGTGCAAGGTTCTACTACATGGGTGCTCGGCTAAGGATTTAGAGCACTTGTTCTTCTAATCGTTGATTATGGGTGATAGGGAGGTTCAGTTTCGGTGCCTGACATCAAACAATGCTGTTGTGTTAGAGGCCTCCACCATGGCTTTCGGTGGACTTCCGATTGGTGGGGATCTTGTTGCACTTGCAGATCCTTGTGGTTGTTGAGGCACTGGTGTCCTCATTTGCTTGTTTGAACGTTTGTGCGTGGGTCGACCCTTTGGTGGATGAACACTAGGTCTTGGCAGTCGTGGAGGTACGATCATGTTGTGATGTCCTGTAGTGGCCCCGTAGTGGCTGGTTCTCCAGATGGGTGGGCCATCGTGGGTTGTTCAAGTGATTGCTTTGAAACGGGAAAAAGGCTATGTGGAGGTCATGTCTTCTTCGGCTCCAACGCTGGTGAGGACTTTAGTGATTGTTCGGTGATAGGTCCCCAAGGGTAATCGTGATTCGGGGATGTCTTGTGCCAAGCATGGGAACAAATTGCTGCAAATTGTGGTAAGATTGAGGTGTTTTTGCTTTGCATGATGGAAACTTTGAAAGGCCACATTTTGAAATCTTCTCTAGGACATAAGGGAATTGATCTAAATGCCATTTATGGCACTGAGTTGGACTCGAAGGGTCAATTGCCAATTAAGGCACCGCACTCTCATGTTTGCTTTGAATTTGGATCTTGTACAACCTATATCCCTTCCCATTTCAAGTCTCTCTCTTCTAATTTTTGATGTGTCCCCACTTGGAGCTCGAACTTTCTTTGGCTCCCTCTGTTTCTCTTCCTCCTATCGTGTGTAAGAGATTTGCGAGGGCCTCCTGATGGGGGCTTGATCGATTGATGAAGATCTAAAGGCTCCCCTACTGAATGACTTAGAGGCTTGCCCTTCTACCTTCGTTGTGGGTGAGGGTGGTTCGGGAGAGGTGGCAACTTCGGCGGTGGGGGTTTATAGCGACCATGGCTTGGATAACCGTCTTGCAAACGCCGACTTTGAGGCGAGTGGAGTAGATTTGGCTTCGTCAGGAGCTTGCTACAACATTGTTGGAGAGGGATTAAATGTGCCCATGTGGCATTGCTTGCTATAAGGGGCTCTAGAGTCGTTCTCGAGTTCGAATTTGATACATCTCTATTTCTTTCCCCCTTCATTCCCTCTCTCGTGGGTGTGGTTGGTGTTGGTTCACATCCGATTTTTGGTTTGTCCCTCCTTGCTCCTCTCTTGGGTGATGTAGAGGATGGAATTTGTGTGGTGGAGGGTGCCGCGAATGCTGATTAGTCGTCGAAGGTCAATTTGCAGTTGTTGATTGGGCTCTGGGCATTAGCATTCTATGTTCTATTGCCAGCTTGAGAAGTATCGACCGAAGAAGTGACCATGATTCTTCAGATTCTCAAACTTCTTTACGTTGCACCTCCTCCCATGGTTTTCCATTTAGCCCACGACATAAGTCGGAAATAATGATCATGCTTATTTCTCAAAAGAAGCCCAACACCTCTTTATATAGAGAGAGAGGTTTGGGTAAATTACAATGCATGTCCAAAATAGAATAAGAAATAACAAATACACCAAAATTAGTAAAGATAAATAGGGGTCTTAAGACTCTCCCTTAAGCTAGAGCATAGGTATCAATCATACTCAGCTTGGAACAACAATAATCAAACGTCGATTGAGGTAGAGGCTTCATAAACACGTCGGCCGTTTGATCCTCAGATGCAACACAAGTAGCACGTAGCAAACCACGTTGAATAAGATCCTTGGTGTAGTGCCAGTCCACCTCAATGTGTTTGATGCACTCATGGAACATGGGGTGGTTGGCTATATAGGTAGCTGCTCGATTGTTGCATCGTAACTCCATAGGCTCCTCAATTTGGACATGCAAATCATGCAGTAGAGATTGTATCCAGACCATCTCTGCAGCAGTTTGGCCTATCACCCCGTACTCTGACTTTGCACTAGAGTGAGAAACTACCCCCTATTTCTTGTTCCTCCATGTAACAAGATTGCCAGCAATAAAGGTGCAAAAGTCAGTGGTGGATTTCCTGTCAGTTACATATCCTGCATAATCAACATCAGAGTATTCTACCACTATCATAGGAAAGTCTTTCTGGAATAGAATTTTACGACCTGGTGCTGTTTTCAAGTATCTCGGCACCTGCATAGCTACTTGCCGTTGCAACTTCGTCGGTCTCTCCATAAACTGGCTAAGCTTACCTATTGCCAAGGCAATGTCGGGTTTGGTAATAGTCAGGTACAACTTGCCCACAAGTTGCTTGTATGCTCTACTATCAACAAGATCTGCCTGCTCATCATAAAGGTGCACCTTGGGGTTCATAGAAATATTAGCTGGTTTGGACCCTAGCATCCCTGCCTTATCTAGCAAATCTAGAGCATACTTCCTTTGAGAAGGGACAATACCTTGCTTGCTTCTAGTCACCTCTATGCCCAGAAAGTTCTTGAGTTGGCCTAGATCCTTTATAACAAACTGCTTAACTAAGGATCTCTTGACCTCCACTATTCCAGCTTTATCGTCACCAGTAATAATGAGGTCATCCACATAAACAAGTAGTACCACGCATCCCTTCTCAGTCCTCCTGACAAACAAAGAGTGGTAAGATGAATATCTCTGCAAGCTCATATTCTCTACCACCTGTCAGAGCTTCTGAAACCACGCTCTCGGATTCTGCTTAAGGTCATAAATGGCCTTCCTCAACTTAGACACACACTCCCCCTGATCCTTGAACTCTAGGGGCTGCTGCATATGGACCTCCTCCTGAAAATCACTATATAGGAAGGTGTTTTTCACATCCAGCTAGTGAAACATCCAGTCTTTGTGGGCAACCACTGAGATAAGTATCCTGACAATAGAGAGGCGAGCGACTGGAGAAAAAGTATTGAAGAAGTCTACCCCATAGGTCTGGATGAATCCCTTTGCCACCAATCGAGTCTTGTACCTTGAAATAGATTCATCAGGGTTGTATTTTAAGGTAAAGATCCAACGAGACCCCACCAGGCGAGCCCCAGTTGGAAGAGGTGTCTTCTCCTATGTCTGTCTGCTACAAAGTGTAGTCATCTCATCCTCCATGGCCTTGTGTCACCTTGGATCTAGTAAAGCCTGCTGATACGTGGAAGGAATCTCTATGGCAGTAAGAGCTGTACTGAAGAGGCTAAAGGATGTCATCAGATTAGATGGAGCCTACAGCTCTAGCAACATGATACTGAGCACAAGAACAAGGCACCTTCCTAATTGCTATAGGAAGTTCATCATCTACAACATCATCACCTGATCTTGTACATTCACCACTAGGAATAGAAGTGTCAGATGCCTCAACACATACCTGTTGTGTGGACGGTGGAGATGAAGTAGGGGGGTGTGTTTCCTCTAAGTAATCGGTTTCTGATAAACAACAATCGGATCCTAGTATCGGATATCATCTCCAACAATTGGTGCATCAGTAGTACCATCAGCTGTACTGTTAGGTGCTGGCATACTCACTGGTATTGGACTATCACTGTCACGTGCAGGACCATCTCTTGAGATGGGAAACTCATCCTTGAAGAGGCGGGATACGCATGGGAGCAAACTCATCATGTGGCTGTAATTGTTGTGCTGCAATAGAGAAGTATGGCACAAATTCATAAAATGTAACATCTGCACTCACAAAATGCCTCCCTGCTACAAGATCAAGGCATCGGTACCCGTTTTGGATCTGTGAGTACCCAAGAAATATGCACTTCACTACTCTAGGTGGTAGCTTGTCTTTTCCTGGTCCCAACAAGTGTACAAAAGCAACCCATCTGATGACACGAGGAGGCAACTGAAATAGATCTCTGTCTGGATAGAAGACGTGCCAAGGAGTGTGCTCGTGTAAAATGAAAGATGGCATTCTGTTGATAAGGTAATAAGCTGTAAGTACGACGTCTCCTCAGTATTGATGTGGCACACAATGGTGGATGGGTAACATGCGTGCCACATCTAAGATATGCCTATGCTTCCATTCTGGCACACCGTTCTACTATGAGGTGTGGGGGCAGGATGTCTGGTGTATGATGCCATGAGACCTGTAAAACTATACCAATCTTGTGATGCAAAATTCTAAGGTATTATCATATCACACAATTTTTGCTACAACAGAAAATTGATTCTTTATCTGTACTATGAAAGTCTCAATGATAAGTCTAACATCATATTTATTCATCAACAAAAATAATCCAGATAAACGAGAGAAATCATCTATAATGATCACGTAATATCTATGTCCTTGTTGGTCAGGAATTTTACTTGGACCCCAGACATCCATATGCAGAAACTCAAAGGTAGAAGTAGACCCTGGTGTTGTACTGGAAGGAAAAGATGATCTGCGGTGCACACCCCCTCTTCATGTCCACCAATCATCCTCCACGTCAGCTTGTCTTGAAAGATAGATCCCAACTCATCAAAAATGGCATAACAGTGAAGCTGTTTAATAATCTTGCTAACAGATAAGAAATTCAATGAAAAATATGGGATAAAAAATGCATCAGGTAGTCTCATGGTTGGAGTCAATGCGACCTCTCCTTGACCACCAACCTCTGCGTGCCTCCCGTTTGCAACCTGTACTGTCCTGCCATGGGCTACAGATTGTATCCTACGAAAGCAACCTTGATCTCCTGACAAATGGTGCGAAGCACTAAAATCCACCAACGAAGTAGTCCCTGCAGATGCCTATGCACATAGGTCAATACCTGACGAGGAGGCGAAGGCGACAGTCTCAAGAGTCACTGGCTCTTGTGTTAGCTGGGAGGAACGCTGTAGTAGGGCATCATGGTCAGCTCTTGGAACAGGAATAACATCTGTAGTCGTCTCAGTAGTCACAGATGCTTGGTTGGCCATTGGAGGTCTCCCATGCTTGGCCCAATATGAGGCCTCCACATGCCCAACCCTGCCATAAAAGGTGCACTAGTGCTAAGGCGAGAGCTCTCAGAAGCACCACGTCCTCTTCCACGCCCGTGAGTGGAAGAGGCTCCTTTGCCACCACGTCCAGCTATTGCAGCAAGGGCGAAGGCGTGGTTAGCATCTCCAGTCTGAGAGACAGGTATGTCAATGCGGCTCAAACGGTTGTAGACTTCCTCTAGGGTAGGAAACTCATACAAGGTGAGAATCTGTGACTGGGCTGCCAAGTACTCAGGACCAAGGCCTGAAAGAAACTGATGTACCATTGCCTCTCTGTGGTACTCCCTCTGTGTAGCACACGTGCATACTAGCCTGCATGCGTTGTACTTCTCCTGAAGCCCCTTAAGGGTGGAGTAGTACTGAGAGAGAGATCATCCTTCTTGCTTGAGCTGGGATAACTCATGGCTGATTTGAAAAACTCGAGATGAGTTTTTCTCATGTAAGTGTCAAGAATATTGTCCTACATCGCTTTTGTAGTCGGGTAGTACATGATCTCATTTCTGATTCAAGGAATAACGTAATTCATTAACCAAGTCTTGACCATTGCGTTATCCTTTTTTTATGTGGCATATTTCCCTAGCTTCTTTGTAGGTTCTGGCTCCAACAAAGTGTGTTCCTTTTCATGACCTTATACCGTCATTAGGAACATCTGAAACCATCTAGGATAATTGGTCTCATCCAACTTAATGATAGGACCAAAAAATGAGCTCTTATAGGCCTCGTACTCGGGAGCAACACCTGATGTCACTACAGATGAACTAGAACTGGACGAAGCCATTGCACACCCAAGAAGCGGGAAAACAGGCCAAAATCAGATCTAAAACAGAGTTTCAAACCATAGAACTAATTGCTCAGAACAGCTGTGTGGAGAAATCAGACACGTAGGGCCGTAGAAGGGTACCTAGTGGTCCCCTTCTTCCACCAGTGGGCCCACCAGATGAGGGTGGTTGTTCTGCTGGCGATCGATGACGCTGGAGATCGTCGGCGAGAGAGCTGGCGGTGTTGGAGGACTGGCGACGGCCTACTATTGTGCCCTGTTGGTCCGGTGACGCCTACAAACCGTTGAGCGGCGCTGCCTAAGGTAGGTGGTGGTGTTGCCTTAGGGAGAGGGGGGAGGTGGCGTAGAGGAAGGATGTTAAGCGTTTCAGTGGGGGCTACGGTAGCTAGGTTTTCGATGGGATATTGGAGCTTCGGTTTAGGATTGTTGCTTTGATACCACGTTGGAAATAATGATCATGCTTATTTCTCAAAAGAAGCCGAACACCTTTTTATATTGAGAGAGGTTTGGGTAAACTACAATGCATGTCCAAAATAGAATAAGAAATAACAAATACACCAAAACTAGTAAAGATTAAGAGGACTCTCAGTAACATAGGCTCATAAACAAGATATGTCTAGAAGACAATGAAAATGTGATAAGGGTTCAGTGGCTGTTTAAGAGATGATTCGGGACCAGCTTAAGGTGAAACAAAGGGTTGCCCAGTGGTAAGGGTTTGACCTTATGCGGGAGGGGTTTACTCTGGTCATTACTGATGAGCATTCTCATGTGGAACGTACAAGGTCTTCATGATTCCTCTTGGAATCCTTCGTAGTTACCAATTGGAGTGGTGAGTGAATATAAGTCTTCGTTAGGAACCAAGTTAGAGGAACTGGATGTTGCTTTTACGAGAGACATAGGTGGAAATGCCTTTGACAATTTTGCTGATGTCAGGTGGCATCTTGGTTGTTTGAACACATCTAATTTTGAGCTTTTTGATTCTTTGTCTGGGAGATGGATGTTGACTACATGCTTTAAGAGGACTTCAAATGTGTTAGGGTTGGCGGTTTCTTTTGTTTATGGCCATTGTAACGAGGTTGCAAGGAGTGATCTTTGGGTTGAAGTTAGACAGGTTGTTGCTTTTGTTAATGGGCGTCCTTGGTTGGTTGGGGGGGACCTCAACACTACTGTCTCTGCTGATGATTGGTTGAATGGGAGGAAGGATTGGATGACTATGACTTTTGTTGTTTTGGTGGTAGACCTCGATCTTTATGATGTTTTGATCTTTGGGGAGCACTATACCTGGTGGAGTACTTGTGGTGCCCAATCAAGGATTGATAGGTTTTTCTGTTTGGTTGACTTGGTTGAGTAGTTTTAATTGGCAGAAGTTACGGCAAAGCTCAAAGCTTTCTCAAATCATATACCTGTGTTGTTGGTAAGGTTTCAAATATCGATATCGATGCTGTATTGACAACTTGAAAAGGGGTACATTGACAATATATTGTTGATATCCTGAAATTTCATGGAAATAGCTCAAAATGGCTTAAAATAGTTGAAAATGTCACCAATTTTATGAAAGTATGATTTTAATTACTACATACACGGAGAAATATTTGTAAAGATCAAAATAATACATTTTAAGTGAAACACGGTATAAATATGAAACAATTGGAGAAATCTACTCAAAATCAAAATCCAAAATGTCGATTAATTCGTAATTTGATTCACTGAACTGGAGATTAATTCGTTATTTGATTAATAGGATACGTAGAAAACCTAAATGTATCCAATAATTGGAGAATTTTATTAGTAAAGTTTGAAATGGACAACAAATATGATTTTGAGATGAGATTTAGTATCACAAAATTATGATAAAACTGAAGATTATTTTGTTATTTGAGGTAGAGAATGCTAATCTACCTGATAAATAAAGACATTGAAGAGATCAAACTTGGAATGAACAATAATGCATGTTTAAGGTTAAGATTAAGACTCAAAAAGTTCAAAAAAATCACAAAAGAAGAGCTTATATAAAGATTAACAACTTTAGAAACTCAAATCATAACCAAAATGATTATTTCAATGGAAGATTTGAGTTGAAATGGGATATTTAGGCTTCCACCGCGAGCAAAGAGGGCAATGAGATCATAGAGCACCAGCAATGCCAATGCAACGGGCTAGATTTGTGAATAGTGACACTTCCATGTGATATATTCATTGATATATGGAATATTTGTATTGCAACCCTTGTCGATATCTGTGGTATTGTCAATACCATCGATATAGCACTGGCATATAATCGGTATCCTGGAATAACAATATTCCATGGGTATTGACATAGGCCCTATTTATGATACACGATATATTGATGATATATTGGTGATTTGTTGCAATACTTGATTCCTCAGTCGTGGGACTCTAGAGAAGCGGCCTCGTTTTCTACTTATTTCAAGTTGGACAAGTCATGGTTAATGGAGCAGGACTTCGGACTTCTGGTTGAGAAGTGGTCTGAGGTGCAGCACGGGTGCTCTGCCACTTCTAACCTTGTTGCCAAGATTCAGCACTTGTGGTCTCCGTTGACGGCATATAAGGAGGTTCACTACTGGTGTGAGCAGACTAGGCTGCAGGCTCTACAGGATGTGGCTGTTATTGATAGGGATGAGGATTCTAGAGAGCTGACTTCTGTCGAGGTGGCAGGGAGATGAAGATTGCAGATTGTGGTTTAGATGGAGGATAAGAAGGAAATGAACCGGAGGAAATGGTCCCGTCAATTATTGATCAAGGGGGGTCATGCGAACAGTAGATTCTTCCATATGATGGCTAGCTGCAGATGGCATAGTAATCTCATGGCCAGCCCAGTGGTGGGAGAGGAGACGTTGACTGATAGCGTATATTGCTGGGGCCTGAGGCAACACTTCCATTATTTTATGAGGAAATGCCCTTGGGTTGGTGAGAGTGGTTTCCGAGCAAGGTTTTAAATGTCGACAAGTCAAGAAGAGGATATATTGTCGATATCTGGGAATTTTGGGAAAATCGTTTAAAATGGTAAAAAATGTCACAAATTTGATGAAAATAACTTTCTAATAATTTGAGCCAAAATGGCCCAAATTGGTCCAAATTGTCACTGATGTACCAGTTCTTAATGATGAGATGAGGTGCTCTCTGGTTTGTGATGTGACTAAGGAGGAAGTGCTTGTAGCGATTTGTGGTCTTAAGGTTGAGGGATCCCTCGGATTAGAGGGTATTATGGTTTTATTTTATAAGTTCTCGGCCTGGTGAAGGATGGCTATGATTAGGGACCTTCATGGAGGATAATAGAGGCTTTGAGAAGCTTAATCGTTTCTATTTTTTCTTGCTTGCTAAGAAGCATGGGTCGAAGATGATTGATGAGTACATGCCAGTAACGCTCTCTAATGGCATTTACTTGATTGTAGCCAAGCTCTTTGCTAATAGGCTGAGAGCTTGCTGCCACATTTGATTGGCCCCATGCAATCGACTTTCATCCATGGTCGTTCGCTACATGAGTCTTTCATCATGGTGAAAGAAATGGTATTGGCTTGGCATTAGGAGAAAGGGACTGCTTTACAAGGTTGACTTCTCCAAGACGTATGATTCTATCAGCTAGCCTTGCTTGTGGTAGGCCCTCAGGAGGTGTGGCTCTCCGGACCGAGGAATTCTGTGGTTGAAGTGGTTGTGTCACTACTACCTCCTTTTCCGTGCTTGTGAATGGACATTGGCATGTGGATGGGTTCAACTGTAGCAGGGAGTCTGGCAGCGGTGCCCTTTGGCTCCGTTGTTTGTCCTGGCTGTGGATACACTTGCTGGTATGGCATTTAGAGCTTGTGATGCGGGCTTATTCCACGGTTTCTCCACTGCACGTGATGGATGCTTGCTTAGGCCGACGATACGGTTTTCTTCTTAGAGGGTGGTAGTCAGGAGGAAGAAAACTTGGCGGCCTTGGTCAGGATTTTTGGTGCAGTGACTGGTTTGATTGTCAACCATTCTAAGTCGGCTTTTGTCCCTTTCAACATGTCTGATGAGGTTATAGCTTTCTCTCATGCCCTTGATAGCACTCTGAGCACCCTGCCACTCACCTATCTCAGTTTGCCTCTTAGAGGGAAGCAGTTGCCGGTAAATGACTGGCTACCTTTAGAAAAGTTGGAGAAATAGCTTACTGGATGGAGAGGAAGACTTCTGTCTAAGGGGGACATTTGATTCTTTTGAAGTTTTTTTTGTTGGCCATCCCTATTTTTTCACCTGTCTGTCTTTTCGCTGCCAAAGAAGATTGTTAAGTTGGTCGATGGGATTAGGAAGAGCTTCTTTTGAAAAGGGACCAAGCATGTTGATAGATTCTTTTAATTGGTAGCTTGGGATGATATTTGCCAGCCGGTGAAACAGGGGGGGCTTGGGGTGATGAAATGGGTTGTGAGGTTCTTAGCCAACAACGACAGTGCTTGTCACCGCTTATTGATAAATTCTTATGGCTCCCTGCTCAATGTGTCAGACACGAGGGTCCCTGGTGCGTCTGCCTTTTGGCGTGGCCTTGTTATTTTGTAGTCTGCCCACCTCTTTTGCCTTGTGTTGGTGATGGATGATCCTTTAGATTTTGGGAGGATAATTGGTCAGGAGATTCTTCCATGTCTGTTTGCTTTAGCAGGGGATAAAGATCAGATGGTTTGTTCATTTGGGGAAGGTCTGGTTACTGGAGATACCGATGCCTGGGCTCCTCTTGTTGGTGGGGGTTTGTTTGAGGCTTGTGTTGAGGACTTGCTGAGACTCCTTACCTGGGTTGAAGACTTGAGGCCAAATGACCTAGCTGTTGATTCCTTGGTTTGGGATAGAGGCCGCTTCACTGTTAAAAAGGCACATAAAATCCTGTTGGGAGAAGTTGACAAGGGGACTACGGAGATAGCCAGGGATTGTAGCTACTCTGGAAATTGAAAATCCTGCTCAATATTAAGATTATCCTATGGTTGCTCTGTCGTTGCCTTGTCATGAGGGTGTGGATCCAAGGGGCTGATACTTCTTGTGTTCTGTGTGCATCTGCTGACAAGGATGAGACACACCTTTTTCTCACCTATGGATCCTTGAAGGTAGTTTGGGACTGTTTCTCCATCCCTGGGATAGGGGTCCAGTCTTTTGATGCCTTTTGGTAGGCTTTTTGTGGAGGGGAGCAGATTGATTCTCTATTGTGGATCAAGGCTTGTGCGGTCCTTTGGTCTATTTGGTTGCAGCGGAATGCAACACTCTTTCATGGACTGGGTTTGGCAGGAAAAATGTAGTAAGGGATGTTGTAACTTTATTTTCTCTTTGGACCCCTACTATGTAATTGTTACTCTCTTTTTAGGTAATGAAGTGGATGGCTATTGACCTCTAGTAGCCATCCCTTTTCTTTTCAAAAAAAGAAAGCAAGCCATGGTAATAATATGATATAGTGGTGGCCCAAAGATGGCAACTCATAAAGAGCTGGTGGTTCTGAGAATTCTCCATACTGAAAATAAGAGAAGGTGATTTAGAGTGCTTAAAGGAAACCCTTAAATGCTGCCAAAGAAGGCAAAGTGCAATAGCAATAATTTCTATCTCTGACTATAGTCTAATAATGGGCTTGGAATGGCCCGAATGAGTCAGGTTCTCTGGGTCAGGCTTTACTTGCACCATCGTGTCATTTCCTGGGAGAAAGTAGTAGTGATGATGCATCTTTTTGGTAACAAAGTTGAACTAGTTGGATGGTTCCTGACATCCTGTTGTGGTCCTAATAATGCAATACATGTGTGATTGACTTGATATATTTATCAGATTATAGCTCTTTATTTACAATGTCTAGCAACCTTGTTGAAAACGTTGATCACGTCTGATGCTATGTCGTAAACAATAGCAGATATAATTGAATGATTATGATAATTTCCTATATGTTATTTATTAGAGGTTAAAAACTGTGTTAACTCTATTTAAATAGCATTGGAAATGTAGAAACTATTTAACCAAATTTTCGTGGTTGATTTCTGTACCTCATTATTAATGAACTTCGGCAATTTTTAATGAAGATGTCTGCCTTTTCAGAAGATATTTCTCATGATTCTCCCTTCTGAGAAGTTGACCTTGATTTGCTTCAGTATCTCTCAACAGTGTGATTGCGGTGTTGGATGCTGATTTTCATTCTCTTCCATCTGTTCAGCATCGGCAACAGCATGGTCCGGTATGCTCATCTTCTATCCCCTTTATCATCTGACACAGTTACTATTTATTGTTTTAAACCAATTGCATTGAGTGCAAATGCCCTACTGGCGGTGTCGCTCTCTATGTCAAATGCGAATAAATTAATGCCCAACATGAAATGTTAAATTTTTGTCAAGCATGGTGACAGATTAATAGGTGATGTGGCGATCAAATCTAGGCTGTTAGAGACCCATTTGGCTCAATACCTATTAGATACTGAGCTTAGAATCAATTGGCATTGGATGCAGAGGCCCAATTGTTCATTCATTGCCTTTTTTTAATGTCTTCCTTTATGAAAATTTTCTCTCAACAATTCTTTTGAATATGAGAAGTTTGTATTTCTTTTAGATTTCTTATCCTTGTTCTTAAGCTGTATGCCAATCGGTGAAATGATTGCTTGGAGTGGTACCATCTTTTCCACTTCAACTACAACTCAGTTAAACTTCTTGTGTATTCTGATTTCAAATAACAAATTTTGTATTCTTTACTATTTGGTGCTGGTGGAATGTGTGTAGCATGTAACTGCATTTTTATAGCAGTCGATTCAAATTCTTGCTTTATCGACTGATGTGGTTTCTCTCATGATCTTTGTCTGTGTTAGTCTGTTAGGCATCATTATGGATTTTTTAGGTTAGGTTTTGGGTATTTAGAGTCAATGATCAATTGAGGCCCAAAACAGGTGCATGCATTACTGTTGTAGGAATATACTTTTGGGAAAACTAGTTACTACAGTGAAATAATGTGCTCAAGAGTAATTGGATAATGATTGATTATCTTCCTGGTGGATGCTGGGCCCCTATTGGGAGGTCCATAATGGCAAAAGTTGAAGATTGCTTAATCCCTAGAATGAGAAGTGGATTGGGTTCAGATTTTGGACAGATGCATGGAGCTCGGTTGGCCCGTTGATGTTGGTGTTTCCAATGCTCTTTAGTTTGGCCAGGGACCAGGTGGATAGGTTGGTGGACTGCTGAAGTGGCTCTTTGGTTGCTAGTGTGGGAGGTTGGTTGCGTTCTTTTTGGTTGGCTCTATTTGAGGCTTGGACTGCTAAGGTGCATAAGCTGCATGAGGTTATTGGGCATGTATCCCTTGCTCTACATGTGAAGAATGGCTGGGAGTGAGAAGGATGGAGATTTATCCATGAAGAAAGCTTATAATATTCGCAAGGATCAGTTGGTTGATTGTGATGAAGATTTCTTATATGATTGCAGCCTACTTTGGGCTGCTAAGACTTCACTTAAGTTGCCCTCTTTTGCATGGGAGGTATGTTGGGAGTGGTTATCACAAAAGTTAGAAGGCATAGGTGGGACCGAGTATTACCACTACTTGCGCTTTGCGTGGCATGTCTGATGAGGATATCAATCTTCTTTTTTTACCTGCCTGTTTTCCATGGGGGTTTGGGAGGATGTTAGTGTTGGTTGGATAAGCTGCAGATCCTTTGAAGATGTTGAGAGATCACTCAGATGTGGATGTAACATGGCTGGTTCTTAGTTCAGAACTAGGAAAGAAAGGGCTGCTCTGCTGGCTGTCTTGTGGCTGATTTGGCAGGAAAGAAATGGAGTAAATTTTTAGGGTTCTGCTCCTTATGTTGTAAGTTTTGTCTTCCAGGCTAATAAGTATATGGTCCTAGAATGGGAACGATATCTGTTGTAAGTGATGGCTTCTTTGGTGGTTGAGGACTGATAAACCTGTAGGGGTACTGACCTTGATTTAGCCCTCCTTTTACCTTTAAGAAAAAAAGGGAAACACACTGCTAGTATAAATATCATCAACTTGTCCAATAACACTTTTTGCTTGCTTCATGGTAGCAAATGAGATGATACTCGGCCATTTTGTAATGGTTAAATTGCTGAGTGGCTAGTACTGCTGATATCTTTATTGCCGATATCTTTGTGGACATTTTGCTTTTGAAACCAAGCAAAACAGGGTTTCAATAGGGTCAAGTGCAAGATGGCGAGGAAACAATAATAGTACAGTCAGATCCCGCTGATAAGTTGAATGCGCTATTGTCAACTTATTTACTTCCAGCAACATTGAGTTCAAATTTAGAGGATCTAGGAGAAGTCTATCAGGCTAATCACACAATCCATTCATTCAGTAACATATATATAAATGGTAGTGACTAATATTTCCGATCGAAGAGATTTCCTACCTGCAAAACCAATGCTCCTGGATGACTGTTGATTGTATACTTGCCCGACAAATAAATTCCATTTTGTATTAGCTTCCCATGTTGAATTATTTCTTCCTTATTTGTTTTTTTTTTAATGTTTAGAAATAAGTCCAACATCTTTGGATGTGATTTGAGATGGTCACTACCCTTGGGTGGCCATCCCTTTTACTTTAAAGAAACATCTTTCAATGTGATAATAATGAAATGGCTATCAAGTGGGTGGATTTCGTTTTTGCTGATGGTTTTCAGTTGGCTGTCCTGACATAATATCATAGCTGCATCATCCAGGGCTGAGATTTAGTGTCATTTTTAACAGTTGCTATGCATGTCTCAGACTAACTCGTGAGGGGTTGTTTTGAGGCAATATTCCAACACTTATAGATGTCAAAATTGTGGTGTTGTTAATAAATTCTTGGACCTCTTCATTCATTTGCAACTTGCTCCATGCTGGATGCTAAAATACTGGTAGAGTGCTATAAGAATTTTACTGTTGATATACTGAATGGATTAACAAAAAGACATGGTTTTGCTTGCAGAATCTTGATAGAATAAAATGTAGACTTTTGGAAGGGACAAATGCTCAAGATGTCCGGGCACTTGTGCTGGATATGCAGGCAAGGTTGTTGCTGGATATGTTGGGCAAGGGCATTGAATCGGCCTTGGTAAATCCATCAACTATGCTACCTGAACCTTGGCAGGCATCTAGTGAGACGCTTACTGCAATTGATCCTGATAAGATGAATGTTGAACCAGCTCTGGTTCCTTGTATTCAGGTTTGGTTGTCCAGTTCTCTGTATTGCACTTTACATATTTTGATGCCTTTGCATTCTTATTGCCTTCCATGGTGCACCTCCTTGCACTCTCTTGTTTTGATCTTCATCTACACCTTCTTTGGTGAATAAAATGTTGTTCAAAGGGCACATTCTTTTATGACAATTGTACCCCTTTTTAACCTTTATTTCAGGCTTTGTACATGTGTAAGTGATTTTTTTACAAAGAGATGATAGTATAAACTGAGTTTTCTTGGGGTTTGTGTTGTTTGTTGTATTGGCCTTGGCTGAGGTGATACAATCAAAATTACTCATGTGGACTTAGTGTTGATACTTAAAATCGATTGCACCACATAAGACAAACATAAACCTGCCAGTCCATGCACTAATTTGATAAGAGAATTTCTTGCCAAGGCTTAGCAATTTCGTGTTGATGCGGGATGTTCAGGTAAAGGTTATACACATATACATATATAGCACATTTACATGTATACATATATATGTTTATACACATTCTATACAGGTTTTTTGCCTTCGATGGAGGAGAGCCTTGAGGGTGGTGGAGCTTTGTCTTTGGAGAATGTTGTTGCAGTGATTGATGGCCATGTCTTCTAGTTGCACCATGGTGGTTTCTTCGTTTCGGGGGAGTGTAATGGACCTTGATTGACCCGTATCGGTGCTGGGTGGTGTTGCCGTCGATTGGGCTCCTGCCTGGCCTGCAAACTTGTTTGGCTTTGGAGGCCCTTGTTAGGAACTTTGTCTACCTTTGGAGGGTTGTAGTTGATGGGAATGGAGTTCTCCTAGGGGTCAATGTAGCATCCTTGACAATATGCCAGTTGGAGGTGAACCTTGTGGATGTTGATTTGGAGCTAAGAAGGTGAGTTTCAAGGACGTCACTACTCATCGTAGTGGGGCTCAGGCGAATGGCGGTCGACGGTGGTTGCTAAAGATGAAGGGCTATCCTCAGAAGGTGGAGGGGCATCATTTTGTTGCCCGAATTGATAGCATTGTTGAGGGAAGTTGGAGGCCCTCAGGTCTTGTGAATAATGATGACCTCAATTATTTGGTGGAGTCCGTTAAGGCAAGCCCTACTTTGGATGACTATTGGAACCTAACACCTATTTTCTCCCTTCTTTGAACTTCAGAAGAGGTTGGCAAGGTGCTTAATATATTTTTTGGGACCCTTACATTTACTCAAGCAAAATAAAGGCTTAGAGGGTTTTTTTATTCGATTAAAGTCCATCTACCTGATCTATAGCTTGTGAAGTGGACCTAATGCATGTCATGGAGGGAGAGATTCTACCTTCATCATTGCGGGTGAGGGTTCGCTCTACTGCGCAAGCTTCGGTGGGCTCTCGCTCGTCGTTGCAAGGGTAGCGTGGGGATGAGGCCTAGTCTGAAGCCACATTGTGAAGGAGGTTGATGCCCTGGGGTTGGATGGTGTGGGGATGGTGACCCCATCTTTGGAGGTGGTGACTACTGCTGACCCTATGTTTGTGCTGGGAGGTGATGAGGGTGAAGTTGCGTATGATGTGACTGCTAGGCCTGGCCTCGTCAAACCTGGGGTAGATGAGGGGTCTCCCCTTCTTTGGTGGAGTTGGTGGTACAGGGCGAAGACCTCTTCTGCTATGAGCGAAGATAAGGTAGGGGTGGACTCTCCTTCCTCTTTCGGATTTGGCTTTGCTTGGAGTAGTTGTAAGTGGGGATTTTGACTCTGTCTCACCACCTAGAGTCCTCGTTCCTTTTTGAGGCCACAGTTGGTGTATTGTAGGAGGTAGTTCAGGCGTATGGGCCATGCGCAAACATGTCTACAGAGGCAGAGAGCTTGCTGGCACTGGTGGTTGGGGTAAGTGATGGTGTGGTGCTGCAAGTGTGGGGGCTGCCCATTGTTATCATGGTTGGGATGCTGACTTGGATTGTCCAAGGCCTTTGAGATCAAGCTTGGAGGGATACTCTCTGCAGGCATCTTCTCAAGTGGAAGGTTGGTTTTTTTTTCCTTCTGCAAGAAATGGAGCTTAAGGTGTTAGACGAGTTTGCTAAGAGGTAGATTGAAGGGAGCACCTTTTGAAGATGCTTACATGTGGCTGTAATGGGCAGATCGAGAGGTATTGTACTTGGGTGGAATGATGCACATTTTGAGCTCTGAGACCATTACAATAGGAGGTTGGTGCTTACAACTTCCTTAAGGAGAATGGTGGATGGCTTGTCAGTCGTCCTATCCTCTATCTACGAGCCTTACAACAATAGTTTAAGATTTAAGCTTTGAGAGGAACTCCATCATGCGGTTAACTATGCAGATGGGAGGTTTTGGTTGGTGGGTGGTGATTTCAGTACTATGCTCTTGGTGGATGATAGACTAGATGGAAGAGTGGATAGGTTGATGAAGCAATTTGGGAGCTGGTAGCAGATTTGGTGCTTTATGAGGTTCCTATGTTGTGGGCTTTCTTTACGTAGAGAAATTCCAATGGGGCTTGCTTGAAGTTGCATCGATTCTTGTATGTTAGTTTGGTTGAGAGGTTCCAACTTGCAACAGCGCAACAACAGTAGCCTTAGAGGTCTCCCCTTGCCATAGACCCTTCTCCGATCACATGTTGCTAGTTTGGGACTTCAAGGAGGAAGCACCCGTTTCTATCAACTTCAAATTCGACGAATCTTGTCTATTGGACCCTAGCTGCAGGGAGTTGGTGCAGGAAAAGTGGGAAGAGACTTCTTCGAGGCCCATGGCCACAAGAATGTTTAATGATAGGTTGCAACACCTTAGATCTGAGTTGATTGAGTTCAAGAAGGATTTGAGATCAAAGAGGAAGGCGATTAGAGAGGAGGCACTGTAGATGGTCTCCTTAGAGTGGGAGACATAAGGGAGCTTACTGACATAAAGAGGTTGGAGAGGAAGAAGATGTAGGAGGTGGTTTAGTGTGGGGATCTTAAAAAGGAGATGGACTAGTGACAATGATCCAGGTAGTTATAGATGATGGAGGGGGATTCTAATACCCACTTCTTCCACTTGGTGGCGAGTTCCAAAAGGTGTTCTAACCTTATTAACTTGTTGCAGGTGGGTGAGGAAACCCTCATCGATAGAGAACGGGTAGTTGAAGCCTTTGAAAATCAGTTTCACGACTTCATAAGGTGAAGGGAGCTGGGGGCTTGGGGGTGGTTTGATAGAGATATACTTGGCATTTGGTTGGAGGACATTGCTTCTTTGTTTTCCGATATTACGGAGGATAAGGTCTTGCGTGCTATTTGAGGATTGAAGGTGGAGGGATCCTCGGGTTGGGATGGTCTGTCGGTCCTTTTTTTTAGGGAGTTTGGGATATGTTGAAGGTTGGCTTCATGGCGATGATTCATGAGTTCATGGAAGGGAATGCGGGCTTTGAAAGAATCAATAAATTCTACATGTTCCTCCTTCCTAAGAAGCTTATAGTTGAGATTGGAGATTATAGTCCTATTTCCCTTTCTAATGCGGTGTATTTGATGGTGGCTAAGGTTCTTGCAAATAAGCTGATGAAGATTCTGTCAGATTTGATCAACCCTGTGTAATCCTCCTTCATTCCTGGTAGATCATTGTGGGAGTCCTTTATCGTGGTTGATGAGATGGTGGTTACTTGGTGTAGAAATGACAAAAAGAGTTTCTTGTGGAAGGTAGATTACACCAAGGCATACAACTCGCTTTCATGGTCCTACTTATGGTAAGTTGTGTGGTGTAGGGGCTTTCCAAGTAGGTGGATTTCATGGATGAAGAGGTGTGTCACTACTAATTCTTTGTCCTGGTGAACGTTAGATCAACTAATGGATGGGTTCAGCTATAGAAAGGCATTAGGCAAGGATGCCCTTTGGGTCTGGTTCCCATGTGCTTCATCATTGTTGTGGATACTCTTGCCTTGATGGCACACAAGGCTTGTTCTGTTGGCTTCCTATTTGGTTTCACTATGCAGACTAGTTCGTTGGTAACCTTAGTCCTTAAGTACTTAGATGATACCTTGTTTTTTGTTGAGGGAGGGGTGAAGGAAGCCTCCTGCTTGAGTGACTTGATCCACATCTTTGGTTCCTTGTCGAGGCTTATCATGAACCATGACAAGTCTCTGTTTATGCCTTTCGACATGATTGAGGATGTGGTGACAGCATCCTCCTAGGAAATATATACTGCCTTAGCACATTTGCCCTTTGTTTACTTGGGCCTGCTAATGAAGGGAGGGAAGATTGCCATAGGTGATTGGGTGGCTCTTTTTGATAAGATGGAAGGGAGACTTGCTAGTTGGTGAGGTTGGGTTCTATCCAGGGGAGGGATATTGGTTTTGTTTAAGTCTATCCTTTTTGATTTCCTTGTTTTCAACCTCTCGATGCTTAGGCCACCGAAAAAGGTGGTGATGAAGATCAATGTCCTTTGAAAAATATTCCTAATTAAAGGTGCAAACCATGTGGGTGGTTTTTTGCATCTGGTAAAGTGGAAGGAGGTTTGCAGGTCGGTGGAACAGGGATGCTTAGGGTGCTTCATCTTGATGACTTCAATGATGTTCTTTTGGCTAAGTAGGTGGTGAAGCTCATGAAGAATGAAGACTCTTTGTGGCATAAGGTCATGAAAGACTTATGTGGACTCTCTCAGCTGGGAGGATAGGTAAAGGATTCCACTGAAATCTTTGGCATTTTGGCGATGCCTTTCTGAAGTCATGAGGTGTATCTTTCACCTTTTTGACTAGTCTTGGGCATCAGATGGACCTTTGCTTTTGCGAGATTGTTTCTCTACTATCTTTCCTTGCCTCTATGCTTCGAAGCTGAGCAAGGTGACTAAGGCACTAGAGGTTTGGGTTAACCCTCCACAGAGAGGCATTGGTGCTTGGGTTCCTACCTCTAGGGGGCTCCTGTCAGATGGGAGGCTACAAGATTTGCAAGATATGTTGGCATTGTTCCAAAGCTTTTGGTCGAAAGACAATAGGCATGACTCCTTGGAGTGGAATGTCAAGAAGTTATTAGTCAAGTGGGCTTATCGCATTCTTAGAGGAGAGGTGAAGGGTGATGATTCCTTCTTGGTTGTTGACTGCTCCACTATATGGAAGATGAAGGTATCGCTGAAGGATAAGATATTCCTATGGTTGCTTAGGAGGGGCTGGCTTATAACCAAGGTCAGGAGAAGTAAATGGACACAAGAGCAAGATCTTACGTGTGTCCTTTGTGGCTTGGAGGATGAGGATTAGTTCCCATTTCTTTGGGGGGGAGGGGGGGGGATGTGCTTTTACCGTGGAGATGTTGGAGACATTGGGGATCCCCATCAAAGGAAATCGTTTCAAACGACCTCGTGGCATCTCGGAAGCATAAAGAATAGGTATAGACATTTCAAAATTTTTTTTCCAATTGGATTGATACAATGCCAAAAACGATTGGTTAAACAAAAACACAAACGCCTAAAATTGAAACATCGGAGGAACTAGTTTCCTTCCGTTCTGTGATCTTAGGAGAAGAGGGATAATATCTCGAGGCAGCGTAGTACCTTATGCAGTGGTGCCTCCTTAAATAAGTCCCAAGAGATACCGTTCTTGCTCTTCCGCAACAGGTAGATGAAGCCCTCGTGTTGTGGACGATCAATTCCCCCAGATGATTTGCAAACTTCTTTGTGAATTGAGGTGTTCCAAGCCTTGAAATCCCAAACAAAAGCAAAGAATAGCTTCTGTGCGTTCTACAGTAGTCGGTTTGTGCTTGGACATGTCGATTGACTGGCCACTAAGGGGTAGTGGAGGTCGATGCAGAACAGGAAGGCCTGCAGGCCTTCGGTAGTCGGTCGCCTGATTCAGCAACTAGTTGGCTTGCTACAACGAAGAGCGTCGACCAATAATATTATTCGTCAGCTGGCTACTGCTGGCGGCAGAGTGCCACCCTTTCCCTTTTCTTCTGTCGCTATTACCCAAAATTGGAGGTTCTTGGTGGAGGCAATCAATCAACAATTGATTGATTATGTTGTTGCAATTAGGGTTTCTCCCTTTGGGAGATAGTTGTAGTGATTTCATCCTAATTTCTAAATTGATGGGATTCGTTGGATTTCCATTCAATGGATGGGATGCAATCCTAATTAAATTTTGCACCTTTGGCTTAAAATAAAATTTGGAAAGTTTCGATCAAGTATCTAAACTAAAATTAATTGTAAGTCTACACTTGAATTTTGTATGTGATCAAATTAGGTGTAATTAATTGTCAAATTAAATGTAATTTAAGTCTTTAAGCTATAATTAATTCTCTTCAACTAGGAACTTATCAATATCGTTATTTGTTTCATCACTCCAATAATAACCTATAGGATATGTGAAATTTTAGCACTTTACCCCTTTAAGTATTCCAAATACTTGTGAATCCTTCAAATTTGGAGGAAAATATTATGCTGAGGTTTAATCTCATTAGACAACTGTCATTCCTTCTTGGATGATATTATTCTTGATGTCTTCTATTACTATTAGGACGAGAATGAAGATTAGAACCTTTCTTAAGGGTCTTTCTTCTTTTCTTCATACCTTGTGTCTGATTAGGACCTTGCAATCACATGTGGAAGTTGTCATTCCTAATATATGCAGAGTGAGCTCATGCCTTCAATCTGTTACATGCACCTATGTAAGAGATTTGTGTTACCCTTTCAAGAGATCATGTGCCTCCTGTCCCTTTCCACACACCAGCTTTTTGGTATTAGCATCAAGGTAGGTGCATCAACCTATTGGTCTGTCAAATGTGTGTTCGTAAACAGAGACACATTTGTCTCAGGTTCAAGGATATGCCTTCTCCATGACAGCATCGGAGGACTTACGTTATCTCCTGTTTCAGCAGGTTGACCCCTGAACCTGACTCGTGTGATAGTTCTCGAATCTCTGAGAACATCAATCAGGTAATGACCTCTAGAGAAGGTTACTATCCTGACTTATATTGGAAACATATGATCGAATTAGATGGTTTCTTGATGTGCTATTTAATCCTCTAAATTGTTTAAATATGCAAATCAACACACATTGGGTTATTCAATATGGGTATGTAACCCTAATTGTACTAAGGGACACAAATCATTTAATTGGAACACAACTAAATTTGTTATTAAGATAAAATGTAGTTGTATTACAAAAACTCAGATGACTTGCTTAGGGCACACAAAATCCAAGACTCCCACTTGCCCTTAGAGTTATTTTGGAACCTCTTTCAGTTGCATACTCCTAACGTGCTGATCAAAAGACTCTAGTCAAGGCCTTGATCAATGGATTAGCAACATTATCTGTGGAGGTCACCTTTGTAATGATCACATCTCCACGTTTGGCAATCTCCTGGATGATGTGATGCTTCCTTTCAATGTGCTTGCTTTTCTGGTGAAAGCAAGGCTCTTTCGCCTACGTAATGGCACCTGTGTTGTCGCACAATAATGGGATCAACGACTGTATCGAGGGAACAATGGCAAGTTCCTCTATGAACTTGCGTATCCACATCGCCTCTTTCGCAGCATTTGATTTAGCGATGTATTTGGGTTCAGTTGTTGAATCAGCCGTAATATCCTATTTCTTGCTTATCCAGCTCACAGAACCACCGTTTAGTAGGAAAACAAACATTGACATAGACTTTTTATCGTTAATATCCAACTGAAAGTCGAAATCAATATACCTTAACACTTGGAGATCCTCATCTCCAAAGACAAGGTAATAATCCGTAGTCATTCTCAAGTATTTGAGTATGTTCTTGACATTAATCCACTGTTCCTATCTCAGGTTGGATTGATATCGACTTACCACTCACACTACGTGACAGATGTCTGGTCATGTACAGAGCATGGCATACTTCAAGCTGTCCACTGTGGAAGCATCTGGACATCTATCCATGGCTTTCTTCTCCTCAACTGTTTGTGGAGACATTCGCTTTGATAGGTGAACACCATTTCTAACAGGGAGGATGCCCTTCTTGGAGTTGTCCATGAGAAATTTCTCTAAGACCTTGGTTATGTATCCTTGCTGTGACAATTCCAATATTCTCCTCTCTGTTTTTGAACATTTTCAGACCTAATATATAAGAGGCATTTTCAAGATCTTTCATCTTGAAGTTCTGGGACAGCTACAACTTAACACTGGAGAACATTCTTACATTATTTCCAATGAGTAAAATGTCGTCCACATATAACACCAGAAAAGTGATAGCACTTCCATTGGCCTTCTTGTAGAAATAAGGTTCGTTCGCATTCTAATGGAATCTATAACTCTTTATGGTTGCCTTGAATCGGACATTCCAGCTACAAGAAGCCTGCTTAAGTCCATAAATGAACTTCTTCATCTTGCACACCTTTCTTTCTCCACCATTTACTTGGAAATCCTCAGGTTGTTCCATGTAGATGTCCTCAAGGAAGCCATTACGGAAAGCCTTCTTGACATCCATCTGCCAGATGTCATAGTTATAGTGCGCAGCAATGGCTAGCAATATCGGAATAGATTTAAGCATGGCTACAGGAGAGAAGGTTTCCTTATAGTTAACCTCTTCCTTTTGGGTGTATCCCTTGGCCACAAGTTGTGCTTTGAAGGTCTCTACCCTTCCATCTGGACCGCTCTTTCTCTTGTGGATTCATTGACACCCAATGGGTTTTACCTTGTTAGGAGGATCCATGAGAGTCCAGATATCATTCTTGTGCATGAATCTATCTCAGACTACATTGCTAGCCTTCACTAGTCCACATCATGATCCTTCATTGCCTCATCATGTGTGGTAAGATCAATCTCAGACTTTTTTGAGACGTGGAATTCATATCATTCAGGTGGATGCATTGCTCTAAAACTCTTTCTAAGTAGAATGCAAGCATCATTAGATTCTGGTGAATCTCTCTCTTTTGGGTTGGGGATGTCATTGGTCTCGTCAAACTCAATAATTTTCCTTACCTCATTAGTATCTTGACCTTCAAGGAACTCATCTTCCAGGAATCTAGCATTCCTAGAAACGAATATCTTTTAGGTCTCAGGGTCATAGAAATAATAGCTCCTATTATCCTTTGGATATTTAATGTAGCAGCACTTAGTAGTGTGGGATTTTAGTTTGTTCGGATTCATGTTCTTAACATGAGCCATACAACCTCAAATGCGTAGGTGTCTTACATCAGGCTTTCGTCCTACCCATATCTTGTGGAGTTTTAGGAACAGATTTAGGTTGAATCCAATTTAGTATGTATGCTGTTGTTTCTAGCACATACCCTTAGAAGTAAAACAATAGCTTTGCTTTGCTCATCATGGGACGTACCATGTGCAACAAGATATGGTTGCATCTTTCATATACGCCATTGAACTGTGGGGTACCGGGTGGTGTGAGTTCAGAGATGATTCCTTTCTTCTTGAGATATTCTTTGAATTCCTCAGAAAGGTATTCACCTCCTTGGTATAACCGAAGTGCCTTGATTCGTTTACCTATTTGGGTCTCAATCAATGCCTGATACTCTTTGAACTTTTTAAAGGTTTTAGACCTATGCCGCATGAGGTAAATGAACCTGTATTGCGAATAGTCATCAATAAACATCACAAAATACTGTTAACCATATTTAGTTGTAGTACTAAATGGTCCACGTACATTAGTAAGTGTGAGGTCTAGTAAGTCCTCACGTCTGACTCCCTTCCCAGGAAAGGGTGGTCGGGACATTTTCTTGCGAATACAGGGTTGGACCTTCAAAAAAGTCCAAGGGTCCATCCCTTACGAGTCTATTGATCCTATCAATAGACACATGCCCTAATCTTTGATGTTAGATTACGATGGATCTGTCTGATTCATCTCTGGCACGCTTAGGTGTTTGATTTTTAATAACCAGACTCACAAACATCTAGCACATATAAACTGCCAGGAGTAATGGAACCAAAATCAGTATCATTTATGTAATGACTTATAGTAAGAGTTTGCTCAAAATGAAATGCATATCCAAATCTAATAAGCTTAGAAACGGATAAAAAGTTCCTCCTAATGGAAGGTACAAAGAGAAAATTTCTCAAAAATAGAATGCCAGTTGGGCACTTCGAGTCTGTAGATCCCCATTGCTTCCATTGCAATTATTACCTCGGATCTCATCTTGATCTGCACTTCTCCCTCCTTAAGCCGTATAGTCAGTTGAAACCATGGTTTTAAAAATCATGCCCTGAGGCGAGACATAAGGAAATAGCCTCGAGGTTATAGCCTCATGGTTGATGGTTGAGGCGTGTGCCTCACTTTGTTGAGGAAGCGAGGTGCTGAGGTGGAGGCGAGGCGTAGCCTCAGCGGAGAACCCCAATTTTAATGTTTAAAATCCATGCCTAAATCCCCTAACTCTCTAATGTAACCCTAAGTTATTTTTCTTAGGTTAGTGTTGGGTTATTTTTTTTTTTTTGTTATATATGCTTTGTTAAATACTTTGCTACTAGTAATTGACTCTTGACTTTTTTCTTTTCATTTGGGAATTCCCTAGACATAATTTTTTTGGTTTATTTATATGTTTATCTTAGTGATTAGTTTTTTTTTCTTTTATGTATTTGTTTTGTTTATTTGTTCTTAGTTACAAATCAGTGTATTGTTACTGTATACATATTTATATATGGTATGATTACCGTTGATAATGTGGTTTGAGTGCTTTGAATGTCTTTTTCGTAACTATTTGCATTGGTAATCTCTATTCAATCATCATTGTTTAATTAGTTTTTGATAATTTTTTCATCATTATTTGGAGGTTTGTCTTTTATCTAAATGTCACTTCTCTGATTTTGCTCTTTGAATGTTGTGATAAAGCAAAATGGCATGCAAGCCTGTCGTTATATTATTTTTTCATAATTAACACCTAGCAAATATACATCTACACCATTTTTTCTTTTTTCCATCCAAAATGTGAGGCTTATGCCTTGACTGCCTTGAGGCTTATGCTTCGTCTCGATGAAGTGAAACTGTCTTGGTATCACTTCACGTTTTTTAAAACCTTGCCTAAAATACATGCAACAAATTGTAAACATGAATAGATTTTCTAGAATCCACAACCCAACTTCCAACTCGTCTAACAAGTTGGTTTCTATGATGAGAATATATTCCATACCTGCATTCATCTTGCCCTTGCCCTTTTCTAAGGACTTTATGTACTTCGGATAGTTTTGTTTGTAGTGACTAGGCTTCTTGCAGTAGTTGGATGCGCTTGCTACCTTGTCTTTCTTCTTCTTGGAAGAAGTGAGATGTACAGAAGGAGCTGAAGAGTTGTTTTTCTTTTGGGAACCTTTCCTTTGCCCTGCTTCTTCCGCTTGAATCGCCCACTATTTTTAGTAACCATTGCTACAGGTGGGTTCTTCCTCTTAATGATGTCTGCTGTGGACTTAAGCAAGATGATGAGCTCAGCATGTGTCATCTTCATCTTTCCCATGTGGAATGAGATGATGAAGTTGGTGAAGGTGCCTGGAAGAGATTGCATGATGATATCCGTGATGGTCTTATCATCAATCTTCATCCTCAACCTTTAGAGCTTTAAAATATGTATGTACATTTTTAGAATGTGCTCCCTCTCTGGAGTCTCTGTCTACATCTTGTATGAAAGCAACTCTCTAAGCACATTTGTAGCGCTGAGTTTGGTTCATATCTTTGAATATCTCCCTCAGGCTGATCAGGATCTTGGAGGTTGTCTACATCTCCTCATGTTGCTTCTAAAGGACATTGGAGAGCGACCCAAGGATATAGTATCAGGTGAGTGTATTGTCCTTATCTCGGTTCGCATTGAACTCTCTCCTGAGCATTCTTGGGATTTGGGAACCTCGTCTTGTTTCGCTTGATCATACTCTATGCGATTAACGATGAGAACTAGCTTGAGGCTACATATCAATATGTATAGTTAGGGTCGCTTAGTTGGTTCTTTTCGACTAAGCGACTGTATGGATGGAGGTTCATCATTGGAAAAAGAAATTTGAAAAATATTTAGATTAAAACTTTGTTTCAGGAATTTTGAAAACAAATACACCTACTACGTCAAGTTGAATGTCATTTCCTCTTTAACACTCAAACCAAGAGGCGTGTCAACCTTAATGCCTCAAGTGGGATTGGACTCTTTTCTAATGAGATCAGGCATCTGTTTTGGCAGTCTACACAATTTCATTGAAGAAAGCGGGAACACTTCGACCTCGCAAGTCCAACTTGCGTGTCCGAATGATTTGGTCCTTCAGTGTACTCTACACAATTCCCATCAACCGTCGTCGAGCCATTTTACACAAGAGCCCTATTGATGGACCTAACATTTCGGCTAGCGATTTAAATGCCGATGGCTGGCATGCCGTCGGTAAGGCTATTTTGGGGAGGAGGCCATGTTGAGATGATTAAAGTACTGATTTACAGGTGTGCCGATGGCATGCAGACGATTTCGAGGGCATGCCAAGGCATGTCGATGGTGGTGCTGAGTCTGATGCTGCTGGGCGAAGGTGCTGCTGCCACAGGCCGATTTTTGGAATCCTAAGGGCATAGAAGGTCGATATTGAGGAATGTAAGGGTTTAAGGACACACACACAATCATTATGAAATACCTTTATTGTTACACAATCATTATGTTTTTGAAAATGATATTATTTTGATTAGTTATGTGATTTTTTGTCGGCATGTTGTCGGCATGCTCTCGGCATGGCCATCGAAAAATGGGTATTTCCACGGCGTGCCTTCGGCATGCCCACGAAATGTATACTTAGAATTTATCGACACGACGTTGAAATTGGCATTTCGAACCTTGATTTGGGCTAGGAACTACACTTAAAGAGACAGATCCATGTTCCATCCCAAGGAAACGAGCAGACCCGCTCCACTGCATGCCATACTAGTGCCCTCCCTTTGGAGAGCAAATTCACTAGTACGACCCTGTGGTTACAGTTTCTCCATCTTGGTGGGGATAGGAAATCATCATCACCATGACTAATTCGTTGATGCATTTTGAAAATGAGGGAACCCGTAGAAATTTGATTAGGTCTTTGTTTTGAGAAAAGTCCAATTTAATCTTATTAAATTAGCTAATCTCGACCCAATCTAAAATTAGAATCATATTCTAATCTTGTCCTATGATTACGTGTTTGATATTGCATCCCATGCATCACTATCACAATCATACAACATTCTACAAAATTACATTAGATACAAAAGCTTCCCAAACCAAGGGGATTACATGAAAAATAACTCAACATGCACATAATCTCTCCACACTGAATGCTCATAGATGATCATATCATCACACATTCCACAATCAAAGCATCCAATCACAAAAAATTGGTATACAAAGAAGAAACACACTTGTAGCATCATCAGCTCAAGGGATGCAATTGTCTTCTTCTATTGGTTATTGATTAATTAGTTGAGCGTGTTTGGTTATTTTGTTAATACGTAATCCTGGTTTGAGATCTTTGTGGAACATAATTGCATCATAGAGATTTGAAAACCCTTTTAATGTTAGTAATTAATCCAATTAAGTTTGAAATTAAAATTTCAAATCACTCCTTTGGCTTGTTTGATTTTGAAATCTCTACGCACCTAATTTCTATATGGATCACATTCAAAAATATAGAGCTCATTCAAATACAAACAAAACCACAAAAAACCCTAGAAAAACAAACGAATGTTCATAAACAAATGTATCAGGTTTTTCCGCAATGGTCGCATTGAATCCAATTAGAAAACATGGTCAAAATGGATCAAGAAACAATTTATATAGCACTGACCGATCACCTGGCAGTCAATCGGCTACTGCAAGGGTTACTTAAGATCCAATCCTTTAGTAGCCTGTCAGGCTGTCAGGAAACCCGTCGATTGGTTACACAGTAACCGGTTGACTTATTTTCTAGAATGGTCAATCAGTTGCAGCGTCACTTGTTGTCTCTTGCCAGGAATCAAATCCTTTATAGTCAGTTGATCTTGCGACCAGCTAATCGACTACTACAGTGCCGGTCAGTGGGTTCACCAACCCGTCTATTTGCTTCTTAATATTAGGCCTGAACTCCTTGACATCCATTTTCAGGAGCTCGACCCATAGTAGCTAGTCGGTCGATTCAGTAAATTGGTCGTCTGACCTTTCAGTCGATTGATTGGTTACGACGTATTTTATTGTGCGAATAAAAAATCCGAAAATTTGAATTTTTCAAGCAAAATGGATTGAACAAAGTTCTGATACGATTGAAGGGAATCATTTGAAATGACCTTGTGACATTGTAGAAGTGTGAAGAACGTGAAGAACAGGTATATGCATTTCAAAAATTTTTCGCGAATCAGATCGATTCAATGCAAAAAATGATTGATTAAACAAAAACACAAATGCCTAAAGCAGGAACCAAATAGGAGGAACTAGTTTCCTCCTGGATCTCATGAGAAGAGGGATAATACTTTGAGGTGGTGTAGAACAATAGTTCACGTGGTGGTGTCTCCTCAAATAATTCCCATGAGATACCCTTCTTGCTCCTCCTCGACGGGTTGATGGGTCCCTCGTGTCGTGGAAGATCAATTCCACCAGATGACCCATGAACTCCTTCGCGAATTGAGGCGATCTAAGCCTTGGAATCCCAAACAAATGCGAAGAATAGCTTCTGCCCATTTAGGAGCAGGTGCTACTGCAATAGTCGGTCGATGCCTAGTTACGCCGGTTGATCGGCTACTAAAGGGTAGCGGTGGTCAAGGTGGAGAACAGGAAGGCCTGCAGTTGCATGCCTTCGGTATTCGGTCTCTCAGTTCAGCAATCAGTTGGCTGGCTACAGCGAAGGGCACTGACCAATAATATTATTGGTTGGCCGGCTGCTACTGGTGGCAGAGTGCCACCCTTTCTCTTTTCTCCTGTTGCTGCCAGCTGAAATTGGAGGTTTTTGGTTGAGGCAAACAATCAACAGTTGAATGATTATGTTGTGGCAATTAGGGCTTCACCCTTTGGGGGATGTTTACAGGGATTTCATCCTAATTCCTAAATTGATGAGATAACTTCTTTAGGGGGGGTGAGGGCTTGGAGTGAGAATGTTGTGAGGGACACATCTTCTCCTTTTGATCTTCGGACACAATTTTCATAGCATTTTGCTTTTGGTGGAATTAAGTTTCCTCAGGTTGGCTACCAACCTCTGCTAGCCTTCCTTTTCCTCTCAAAAAAAAGAAATTCTATACAGGTTTTGACATCCTTGGCCGTACCAATTTTATCTCCCTATGGCTATTATCATATTTATGGCATGAGTTTCTCAGAAGACCTTGTTGCTCTCTTATTTCAAAGTGTGTGGTTCAGTAATGCTTGTATTTATTGGCTGGGTTTTTTGAGTGAAGGGGTTCTTGGAATTGTATGATGGGAAAGGGGGAGGAACTTCTTTTGCTTGTGTGCTCTACTTGAATACAAATTCTACTGTTTTATTGGTTACTCACATTTTATCTTTCTGCATGGTAAACTGCAATTCATTTGTTTGGTTGCATGGATTTTTTTACCTCCATTCAGATCTGTTCAGGGTAATTCTAGGATTTAAATCCAAAAAGACCAATATTTCCTTTCAACACTTCTTAAACTTCCTCCTCTGTAGCTTAACATCTAATCAAAATGCCTCTCTCCAGATATTTTAAATATATCTGTCTTTTATCCTCCTTTAGTGCTGAACCAACCTTTTCTTTGATGTACTCACATCAAATCCAATTTTACCTTAGGTGGCCACACATCTACTTCACTATATTCGTTTCTGCCGCGTACATCCTGTACGCATGCTTATCATTGATGATCCAAATTTGGATTCGCATAACACGGTGGGTCTTGGTAAAGTTTGGGATGAAAACAAGTGGTGCGGTGTCAGGAAGGAATTTCATTTCTTTTCATTGAAGTGGAGTTGAGCAAGGGAGCTTTCTTAGCTCCACTCCGTTCCTCTACTTTGTTGCTGGGTCTTGAACAAATTCTTCGATGTCGCATCTATAGCTATAGATGGTTAGCCCTCTTAGACATGCTACTCTTTTCCCCCACTTGGAAAAAGTTGCAACTTCCCTCCTTTGCTTTGCCTCCCTTGCTTTGTTTCTTACGGTGCTATGCTCCTTGCCTACGACTCATATGGATGGGAAAGATTCGAGAACTAGTTCTATGTTTCTTTGCTCGTAGGCTCGCTTCACTGGGTGGTCGTTTGGTCCAGGCTTGAACATGAATGAATAGACAATTTTTTCTATTTTGGTGGAGTAGATAGGCATGGAAATATGTTTTTCCCCCAATTGTTTTTAGAATAGTAACATATTTGAGGAACATGTACTTGTCTATTTTTTGTATTTTCCCCCCAAAATTGAGGCTCCTCCTCAACCACCTCAGGGCTTATGTGTAAGACTCAATAACTGACTACTGCCGCATTCTGCCTTCTTTTTGTAAACCGTATCATCAACTCTTCTATCACAGAATTCAAGAAAAAGAAAAAGAAAAAGAAATCCAATGATCCAAATCTAATCAGAAAAGAAACCTTTTTGATTGGATAGCAAACCTTAAAATCAACACTTCTATCATGTTCCCGAGTATACTGTTGCAACATTTTCTTCTTGAAACATCTGCACCATTGTTTACATTCTATCCCAAGTATTCTTGTTTATGTTCTACCAGTTATTTCTTGCTTTGTTATGCACCATTTTTCCCTTTTTATGTGCTTTTTGTTAACATCCAAGTACCAATAAATAGTGTTGTGTGGTACAACTCTAACTTGAATTGAAGCAAAATTGGTCTCATTTTCTCCAACAAGAATATATATTTTTTGAAAGGCTCCAACAAAAATAATTAGTATGTATTCTCCATAAAACATTCTTATAAGTTGTCCTCTCTTTTCTTAAAGAAAGTTCGTGCTAAAATATGATTATAGGTATTGTTCTAAATGCCCATGGCATGCCCACGAAATAACCTTTTTTTTGACGTGGGGCGGCATCGGCATACATGTAATGTCGAAATGCAGGAGTGTCAATAATATTTTTCCAACTATGGATAACATGTTGATAAGTTCAAAGAAATAGGTGGCATTAAGTACAATTCTAAAATTGTTATCATATTTTAAGGTCAATATAGGTGTCTTAATAACTACTTTCTACCCATTACTATTTTGGTATCAAAGAATTCATATAGTTGACCCCACTTAGTGTGGGAAAAGGCTTGGTTGTTGTTGTATTTAAATTTTGACGGCATGGCGTAAGCATGTTGTCGAAATGGCTACTTTTTGGGTTAGGTCATATTGACATCAATATAATGTCAAAATACAACTGTTGCTACTATTGCTTCTCGCTCTCAGTTCTCCCATTCTTCTCTACTACTACTACTGTTGCTGCTATTTGTTCTTATTAGAAGCGAATCTTCGCTGCAGTTGCTTCCTCTAGTCTCAGTGCTCCTCTCCTTTTACTCTCTTATGGTTTGATTCTATGCCTATCTATAATTATAAGTATATCTACATACTAGATTCTAGATCTGTCGTTATTATGAACATATAGGTTTAATCACAATTTAGAATTGAAAAAATAGTTGTTTAATCACTAAAAATAAAATTCTAAGTTTAGGTTAACATTAAAGAATAAGTAACTTGCATCTATCCATAAGAGAATGAAACTTGAAAAACGCAATCACTAAGGTCTATTTACTTCATGAATTAATCATGATTTACTTCAAGGATAACATCCAACCTAGAAACCTATTGTCACATGTTTAAAGGTGATGACATATAGTTTTCATAGATAAATATGATACAACTAGATTTAAATGTGCCTCATAAGGGGTGGCATAAATAAAAGTAGACGACACAACACACATTGTTATGTTAATTTAGGTCTATTCAAATTGATTAATCTTTCACTACCTCAAATTAACTAATAAATTAATTTAACATCAATTGGTCAGATAGTTAAATTTCAACTTTTAAATTTTTACATTAATTTACTATAATCTATATATTTGAATCTTTTATCTATGCATGACTTAATTCAATTCACGTAGTAATTATTTGAGTTTTGACTCTTAAACTTAAACATGAACATATTATAGTAAACTATACGTTGTATATGAATATTAGGATATAACAATATTATTCTTACATAAATATATTTAAAATTCTAATCATTTTGATTACTTTTGTCATTTTTGTTGATATACATCGGCATGCTTATGACATGCTCTCGTTGTGCCTCCGAAATAAATTATTTTTGGGGCATCGAAATCATCAAAATCTGATGTTGAAATATGGATGTTCCCACAACATGCCTTCGGTGTGTCTCAAGATTTTAAATATCGATATCGATGTCGTATCGACAAGTTGAAAAAGGAATATATCGGGGATGTATTGCTAATATCGGTGAATTTTGGGGAAATCGCTAAAAAAGGTCCAAAATATTCTAAAATGTCACATTTGGTGAAAATTAATATTTTAATAACTAGTATATCATGTAAAAATGCGTAGAAGTCGAAAATCATAAATTTTGAGTGAAAATATAATAGAAATGCACTCGTCACATATCGACAAGGTCATATATTAAAAAGAAAGTGTACATAACATGATAATAATTGAAAAATTCTCATAGTAATGCTACTCACCATAAGAGATGAAATATCAAGTGTCAAGAGTATCAGTAGATCACAACAAGTACGGAAGTACTAGCCAATGCCACCAAATTGATACCAGGTTGAGCTTTGACCTGGCTTGATACTTCTCCTTCGATTATTTCCTCTATTTGTAGTACTCTAACATATTCGCAGTATGACTTCCACGCCATATAGCTGATCAGGTATTGTATTCATTGATGTATCATTGATGGTCTTCATCACTGCAATACAGAAGTATTCCATGACGTGGATATTGACTGTGACTGTCGAACAAGCTGCTCCTATTTGTAATTCTAGATCTATCTTAAGTAGGCTCATCTCGATGCCGTCTTGAATTTGTGGACTCGGTAGAACCACTTTGTTTCAATGTAGAACATGAAGATTCACAAGGTTCTTGCTGTCTCATCGATGAATTTTATGGTGGTTGAGGAAGTGGTGTAACAGGGTGGGAAGGTTGATAAGAAAATGGTTGAGGACCTTGAAATGCAGAATACTCGGGGAATATCCCATAGCTATAACTCGTAGATGTAGGATCACTTTGGATGCTATCACTTTCATGGCGACCATCATACCCATAGGTGGAATCATCTGAAGATGGAGGGCTGGTGTAGCGGGAAAGTAATTAAATGATCTTTGTGCCTTATCTTGGGGTTGATACTGAGGGCTAGTATAATGAGATCCATAGCCACCTTAGTAACTTGTTGATGATGATCGGGGCCACCTCCAAAGATTGATTCTACCGCTAGATTAAGGGATCACATCATTGAACTTAAATAATCAATGAACATCATAGAATGGCTCGAGTCATACCCATGCCATGTTCCTGCGTCATAGTCACAAGGTGGACTTGGCATGTGGTCTTCATGTATATTTGTATATCTTTGCGTATATTTATGTTGGGCATCATCTCTAGTCTCTATTAGGACCCTGATGTTGATATCCCTCACCTCCTTCACTACTTTCTGCCTGTGCCTCGTAAACCATCATTGCATCTGTGCATCATCATCTCCGTCATCATCATCATCATTTTGTGTTCCTCTTGAACGTGGCAAATCATCGATTAATATTTTATAACTTTTTATAATTTAGTCCATTGACAAATCATGTGTCCATGTGGGTCGCATAGGATAGGGGAGAAGAAAAGAAATGGAAAGAATGCATGTCCATGTGAGTTGCACAAGCCAATAAAGATATGTGACTGATATATCTCCCATATTAGTCACATATAGCCAATTTAACGAAAAAACTCAATTGCAGTCCTTCGATATCGGTGATATGGGCGATATATCGACGATATCATGAAAAAAAGAGATGGCATGTGATATCGATATGGAGATATTCGTCGATATCGATATATCGGTGATATATCGTCGATATGTCAAACCTTGGCATGCCTTTGAAATGCACATTTTGGAATTTATCGAAATGATGTCGAAATTGACATTTCGAACTTTGATTATAGGACACCTCATGATTAAGAAACATCTTCTCTTCTTTGTTGTTGTCCTCAAAATGGTAGCTTCCGTAACTTTTTCTTTACTTCGAACTATCCTTCCTTGCACATATGTTAAATTTCTAGTCTAGCAGATCATCTGCAGGATTTCTTGGATTATCTTGTCAAGTTTTTCTTATAATTCCTTCTTTATCCTTTTCTCTAAAATAATTGGGCTGCATAAGCAAAAACAATATTTAGGATCTCTTCTTCGAAAGTCATTTTCATTGAAAGTGTGGAGTTTTGAGGAATATAAACTTTTATCAATGAAACTCAGAAGAAACCATGTAATTGGTCTCTTTATACATAGAGGGATCCAATCCTAATCCTACTCATAAAAGAGGAAACAAACTCAATCTCTCTAAATGTCATCAAATCTCCAATAATCCTAATTGGTTGAAACCTATCCCTTACAACTTTTTAAAACAAAAAAATAGGAAATACAAAATAGGAAGAAACATAAATAGTAAGTGGATTTTCTCCAACACTCTCTCCCAAGTTGGATGTGCATGATCCAACTTGAAGGAATAGAACTTTGCATGTGCAGTTCCCCTTCTGATATAATTAGGGCTGGAGTACGTGTGCAGGCCTCCTTTACGCACAGACTTTGTGTTCAACGAGAGTCGATCCCGAGCACAAACTTAAATTGGAATTCGAGCACGAAAAATACTTCAACACAGGCTTGAATACTTCTACTACACTTCAACTAACTAGCAACTAGGACACGCTCCCAAGCACTAATAGTCACCCATCTCCAAAAAAAAAAAAATCTCTTCATGGTTGGAGAAGAGTAAAATCAGGTCCCAGCATTCACATATGGGGTTGAGCTTATGGATCAATTTCCCCACCACTCATTGGCTTCTTCTGAGTTGTTGAGATGACCCGAGGCTTCTGAGTTTTTCGGGCCATGCATTGGTTGCGCAAACATGACTCTGGCGACTTCTGCAGTAGTTGCCACAGCAGCAGTTGATGGTGAAGGCTCTTTTGCCTTCAACAAGTTTTAGAGGGACTCAATCTGAGCTAGCATGAACGGTTGTCTTTGGTGCAACCACTGATTTATTTGCCCAGGTTGTCCATATTTGTCCCAACACTTATCGGATAGATGGTTAGTCCGATTACAATAGACACAGGGACGAAAGATTCTTCCACGTTCTTGTCCTCTACCATGGTCATGTCCTATGAAATTTTGCATGTTGCTTCCTCCTCTAGATTCTACCAACACGGTGGTCTCTTGAGGAGTTGGCATAGGTGATGGGGAGTCTTTGACTTCGATCTTTTGGAGATGATTGAAGATGGTCTCCAAATCAGGCATCGCATCAGAGGCAAATATTTGGTTATGTGCAGAGTGATACTTATGGCTGAGCCCTCTTAGGAACTTGTAAGTCTGCCATTGTGCACATTTTACGATCTGTTTGTCGTAGCAAGCATGCTGATACACGTCCAACTCGAATAGATCTTTGAGAATCGTAAAATACCTAACCAAGGACATGTCTCCTTGATTGGTATTCCAAATTCTCTAGTAGATATTTGCAAGCCTCGCACTAGTTATTTGGGAATACTTCATCTTAAGGGTATCCTTGTATCTTTGTATATCATGTTGGCAATGATGGGTTGGTCAATACTATTCATTATCGGTTCATCACGAGGAAGTTCTCCCCCTTTTTATATTTCAAACCGTCGCTGGAGTCATGAACTCTTTGTTAGGATGTGGCGCTTGTCTTGCCCTCCTATCAAAGTCACTGCGGTTTGATCCCTTGCATCTATATCACCACATAGAGAGTTGCTTGACATGCACGAAGCACGAAGATGAGGATCAGTTTGGAGAAAAAATTGATTTGCCTGGTTCCAAAAAACCAATCTTGATGAAATGCGTGGGGTCTCCCAACCATACACAATGATCTCTATTGGTTGGAGGGCCCATGCACGATGGAGGGGTCTAGAGAGCCTCCTACAAGGTTGACGGTGAAGAGGAGATAGGCTAAGGCTTCGCCTAGGAATCCTACGGTGACCACTAATGGTGATGGTGCCATCGCCTCAGATCAAGAGACTAAATTTGGCCTCCACGCTAGGGAGAGGTGGATCTCAAAATTGATCCTACTTTGATATCATGTGGATGTGGAGTTTTGTGGAATAGAAACTTTTATTAATGAAACTCAAAGAAGAAAACATGGAATTGGTCCCTTTATATAGAGAGGAATCCTATCCTAATCCAACTTATAAAAAAGGATACAAACTTAAATCACTCTGAATCTCATCAAATCTCTAATAATCCTAATTGACTAAAACATTTCCTTAACAGCTTTCAAAAGCCAAAAAATAGGAGATACATAAATAGTAAGTGGATTAACTATCTGAAATCCAGCTTCATTCCGGTGAACATGACGAGTGAGGAAGTGGTGGAGGTTGCTGATGCTCTTGGAACAGGCGTGGGTGTGCTACCCTTGTTGTACTTGGGGCTACCGCTTTCTAACCATTGTCTCAGGATGCAAAACTGGATTCCATTTCTGGAGAGGATGGAGAGGAGGTTAGCGGGCTGGTCCTCTAAGCTTTTATCGAGGGGAGGGAGGTTGACCTTGGTGAAGGTGGTGCTGTTCTCGATTTCGACATACTTCCTTTCCATCTTCAGGGTGTTGCGTCAGGTGGAGTTCACAAGGCTGATGAGAGACTTCTTTTGGTCCAACTTAGGGGCGAGGGGAAAAGGGGTGAGGTTAGTGGCTTGGGAGGTGTGTCGACCGCTACAAGAGGGAGGGGTGGGTGTTAGAGATGTGGGGAGGGTCAATTTAAGTCTCCTTACGAAGTGGATCATGAGGTTGGTGAGCCAGGAGCAAGGTCTTTTTTGTGATGTCTTGTAGCACTGGTATGGTTCTTTTCCTTCTTGGGGACTGGTGGAGACCCCTCCTCCATGGGCCTCCTACTTCCTCAGATGCTTAGCGGCGGTGGTGTCGAAGGTGCAGTGTTTCTTCTCGCCGAAGCTCCATGCAGGTGATACATTCAGGTTCTGGCTTGATGACTGGTAGGGGCTTGGGAGCAGCCTTAGTGACAGGTTTCCTCGTCTCTTTGAGAGGGCCAGGGCTCCAATGTCCACGGTTGGTGACTGTTGGGATGGAGCTTGGTGCCCCACCTTTTGGGGGGGTCTCATGGACCAGAGAGCTGTAGAGTTCCAACAGCTGCTTTAGGAGCTGGAGGGCTGGGCACCTGAGGAGGGGAGAGATGGCTTTTCTTGGACTGACGGGGAGTTTGCTGTTGCGAAGGTGTTTGGAGAACTTGGGGGAACCACACAAATTCCGGATTTAGACCTCTCTAGAGATTGCAGGTTACTTTGGATGGCGGATTGTCCTTTGAAAGTTAAGATCTTCTCCTGGCTTTTATGGAGATGAAGGATTGTGATGAAGGTATGGAGGGCGAGATGGGCGCTGATGGACAATGTGAGGTGGTCGCTTTGTGGAGAAGCGGATGAGGATGTACATCTTTTCTTCCAATGCTCTTTTGTTTCACAAATCTGGCATAGATTGGATATAACCTGGATTGATCATCGGGACATGTTTAGCTTTTGGTCGTCTTTCTGGAGAGGTAGCACCAGCATCGGAGTGTCCACTTTTTTGTCCAAAAGAGATAGAGCCAAGGTGTTGGCTTTATTGTGGGTGTGTGGTTGGGTAGAAATGGTGTGGTGTTTAAGGGGGAGAGGCCTTATGTGGAGAATTTTGTCTTGTCCAGGTGATCTTCTGGGAGTCTGCTATGTAATTAGTGGCTGTTGATGTGTTGATGGAATAAATTTGTGTGGTTATCCGGATAACAGCCCTTTTCCCTCTAAAAAAAAAAAAAGAAAAAAAGAAAATAATATGTTTAATTCAAGCTTTCTCCTTTCGGGAGTAGAAAAATTTGGAGTTTGTCTTTTCAATTTCCCAACCTTTCCCCAGCCTATTTTTGTCTCCTGTAGACACACGGTTTGATCTTTCTCGTAATCATTGTACTCAACGTCCATGAGCTTGTTGGTGAATGTGTCAATATTACCAATTGTAAGCACTAGGTCCATTAATTTTGCGCAGGTTTCTGCTGTTCTTGGTGGTCAGCGACGATGCACTATTTTGCTGTAAGCAGTTATTATCACCAACTATGGCAAGCCTGACTCATCCTCTCAAAACACTGCAGGCATACGTTGATGCTGTCCTTGATCTAGCCTCACATTTCATAACACGTTTACGACGCTATGCAAGCTTTTGTCGCACTCTGGCTAGTCATGCTGTGACTTCTGCTGGCACAGGTGGCACTAGAAATATGGTAGCAAGTCCTCCACATAGTTCTGCATCTCCATCAACAAATCAAGGTTTATATCTATGTTCTTTGAGCATATATGTATTCTCAACCTTTTGGATTATGTGCACTCTGTATACATGGAGAAGTACCTTTGGTGTTTTTCCTTGCTTGTCCAATTCTTGAGGGCATAATTAAATGTTTAATTTCTAAGAAATATGATGAATTATTGCCGTTAGTCTTGATTCTAAGAGATTTGTTGGGTGATGATTGTATGTCTTAGTTGTTGAGGTCACCATCATCTTTTCTTTTGCACTCATTTAGATCTTCCCTTATTATTTCACTCCATATAATTAGGCTACTGCATATTGCATAGGAAGTTTTCATATTACTTGACAATAGGAATTAGATCCTACTGTAATTGCTTCGTTGCTTCATTTGTTTTTGATTCATTGCATGGGAAGATTTGCTGCTGTGTGCAGGAATGGCTGCTGCCACTTTTTTTGTTTGTTATTGATGCTTTGCATATTAATTCTTTGTAATTTTTAGGTCTTAAGTAATATAGCAGCTTGGTATACAATATTGTTGATGTTTAAGGCACTGTGATTTCCTTATTATTTGATTCTACAATAATTTTATTTGTTGTTTCACCCAACAGTGTCTTATTTTCTGAAACTTCATATGCTTGTTCTATTTGTGTTGAGTTTTGTTTTACGCTTCGTTAATTTTTATTTTCGTAGTGGGTTTGTGATGTAATTTTCCCCTGCCTGTATAGAGGTGAAGGGACTATTTGGTAAAGTAAGAATACTCATTTTCTTCAACTTGGTATCAGAGTTAAGTTGAGGACTCTAACAAGAACACCCTAACCCTACCCTCAAGCCCGCCATCATTGCCATTGCCACCAGCAACAATGTCGGCCAGCATCAGCGCCACCACTGCCAGCCTGCGCTGCTGGCCTGCCACTGTCGCCGCCGTCGCTGGCTGTGGCAAGAGGGGTGTAGCGGGGGCAGCGTCGCCTCTTCTACTCTTCTCCACCTCTCTCCTCTTGCTGCTGGACATCTTCTGGTAGTAAGGAGAGGGTTGTAGATCCCTATCTCCTTTGTTTCGGGGTCTAGGAAGATCCTCCACATGTTGGTGATGAAGTTCTAGAGCGAGGATCTTCCGGAAAGGAGTTTGAAAGGTCTTCTTGGATGGTATAATCAAATCAGATCTTTGTTTCTGTTTCTTTTGGGGTGTGTTTTCCCCTTTGATGCTTGTTTTGGTGTGTGTATTCCCCATTTGGTGTATTTGTTGGGGTGTGTATTCCCTGCTTTCTGTCTGTTTTCAAATCTAAGTGAAGAAATTCAGGGGTGTGTACCCTTTTTGTGGTGCATTGAAATTAGTTTGTGGTAGTATGTTTCAGTGAATATAGCAGTGTCTCAGTCAAAGATTGTGCTAGGAATCACCGTAGGTGATATTCCAACCACTGGTGTGACGTGGTTGATTGATTTAGGTGCCTCCAATCATTTATCTGGGAATCTGCAGTGTTTTGGACAGATTCAACCTATCTCTCGAGGTCATACAATACAGGTTGCTAATGGGTGACTTGCTCCTATGGTAAGGGGGGAATTAATGTTACCCCTTCTATGCAGCTTAATCGTGTCTAGTTTGTTCCAGATTTATTCATGAACTTGTTCTCTGTCAGTGAAATCATTAAGCAGATGAATTGTCGTGTCATCTTTGATGAGCGTGGATGTATTTTCCAGGATAGAATGACAGGGAAGACTAGTGGTAGTGGATATGAAGGTGTTTACTGACTTCAGTAGGGTCCTATGGCTACAGCGTGTCGGGTTAGTACCACATCTGGAAGTGCTCTACAGTGGCATAGACGGTTGGGCCATCCTTCTTTGGAGAAATTACGCAGGCTTATTCCTCATGTATCCCCAATCACACAACTCACCTGTGATGCTTGTCAACTTGGGAAGCACCATAGATCTTCCTTTCTAGCTGTTACAGGACCACGTTCGTCTTCGTGTTTTCAGTTGTGCATCTTGATGTTTTGGGTTCCTAGTAGGACTTTTGATAGAGCAGGGCATCGGTAATATTTGATTGTGGTTGATGATTTTTCTAGATTGTCCTGGCTATTTCTCATGAAGAATAAGTTTGAAGTGGATCCACTGATTGAGAAGTTTGTGTTGATAAAAAATTAGTTTGATGTTTGCATCAAGACTTTTAAATCTGATAATGCATTGGAGTTTTGTAGTCGTCGGCTGGTCGAATTCTATGGTTTACATGGCATAATTCATCAGATCTCATGTTCTTACTCCTCTTAGCAAAATGGAGTTGTAGAGAGGAAGCACAGACATATCCTTGATATGGCCAGAGCCCTTCTTATCCATAACAGTGTGTCATAGAACTACTGGGGAGATCCAGTTCTCACAGCTTGTTATCTTATTAATAGATTGCCCTCCTCTGTAATTCACGAGTAGATATCGTGGCAGGTGCTTTATCCAAATGATGAGCTGTTTGATCTTCCACCCAAGACATTTGGGTGCGTGACTTTTGTACATCTTTTTGGACCTGGGTGTGATAAATTAACATCTAGAGCAGTCAAGTGTGTGTTTCTTGGCTACTCTCGTACTTAGAAGGGGTATCAGTGTTTTGATCCTCTACAGCAGAGACATTACATCAGTGCAGATGTCACCTTTCATGAAGCTGTATCCTATTTTTCTATTGCTGCCAGGCAGGTGCAGAGTGTGCTAAAGTGTGCTCCTGTACTAGTTGCTCCTATATCATTTGGTATATTCACGGATAGTAGTAGCCCTTCTCAGGCTACTGAGTCATCTACTAGCACATTCAGGCTAGTACTAGCGAATGAAGGGACCTTCAAGGGTCACACTTATCAGTTGCCAGTTGTTTATAGGGCAAAGCCCCCTCCATCTATTCCATAGACTCCTCAGGTTAGTGTTGATAACCTAGAGGCAGTTTCTACTTAGGAGGCTTCTTCAGATACATCGTCAGCAGGTGTAAAGGGTGAGTCTGTCACTTGTGGATGTTTCTCCAGGTCTTGATTCCATGAGTACTGATGAGGACATCCCTATTGCTATCAGGAAGGCTCCACGATCTTGTGTCCAGTATCGTGTTGCTGGCAGTGTTATTTCTGCTAATTCTCTAAGTTCGGAGTTTCATGCATTCACAGTTGCTGTATCCAGTGCTGAGTTACCTACCTTGTGGATGAGGAGATGTCTGCACTTACTACCAGAGGTACCTGGGATCTATCACCTTTATCGTCTGGCGCTCACCTTGTTGGTGTCATATGGGTCTTTGCCTTGAAATACAACCCAGATGGGTCTATTTCAAGCTATAAGGCTCGTCTTGTGACCAAAGGATTCACCCAGACCTATGTGGTGGATTTCTCTGACAGGTTCTCCCTTGTTGCACGACTCTCCACTGGTCGCATTCTTATCTCTGTTGCAGCTCATTATGGATGGGAGTTACATTAACTGGATGTCAAAAATGCATTTTATTATGGAGACTTGGAGATAGAGATCTATATGCAGCAGTTGCCTGGCTTTGAGGTTCAGGGGAGTGTATGCAGGCTTCGTAAGGCCATTTATGGGCTTAAGTAGAGCCCCCGAGCTTGGTTTTAGTGCCTGTCTGAGGCATTGCCTGTTATTGGGATGCAAGGATCCTCATATGACCATTCTCTATTTGTGAGGAAGACCAGTAGGGGTACAGTGGCTTTACTTGTATATGTGGATGACCTTATTCTTACAGGTGATGATGTAGAAGGTATATCTCAGGCGAAGGAGTACTTGGCACACCAGTTTGTCATGAAAGGTCTTGGGAAGTTGAGATACTTTTTAGGTATTGAGTTTACCACAAGTAAGCAAGGGTCAATTATGTCATAGAGGAAGTATGCCCTTGATATTCTTCAGGAGACAGGCATGCTAGGATTCAAAGATGCAAATATTCTTATGGATCATAAAATTCACATTTTTGAGGATGCTGTATAGTTAAAAGACAAGAAGGCATATAGGCAGTTGGTGGGAAAGCTGTTATATTTGACTATCACTGGGCCAGATATTAGCCTTGCTGTGGGTAAGCTAAGTCAGTTCTTAGATAAGCCTACTGATGTTCATTGGTAGGTTGTGAATCACAACTTGTGATGCTGTTGTTGAGGTACATCAAGAGATATTCAGGTAGAGGCATTCTTTTTCAGAGGAAGGCACCTATGTCAGATGCAGATTATGCAGGTGATGTTGGTGACAGGTGATCTACTACTGGCTTTTGTACTTTTATAGTTAGGAACTTGGTGACCTGGAGGAGCAAGAAATAGAGCGTTGTTTCACGTTCTAGTGCTGACTGAGTACAGGGCCATGACACATACTGCAGTTGAGATGATATGGATCAGGTCTCTGTTACGGGATCTTTATGTTAATGTTCAGGAGCCTATGGAGACGTATTGTGACAACCAGGCTGCCACCTACATTGCAAACAATCCTATGTTCCACAAGAGAACAAAACATGTGAAAGTTGATTGTCATTACACCAGGAGTTTGATTCAACTGGATTTGCTTCGTACTATTTGTCTTGCCTCCTTAGATCTGATTGCTGACATGTTTGCCAATTCATTGTTTCGCCTCCAGTTTGAGAAGTGTAGATACAATTTGAGCATGATGGATATATATACTCCAGCTTAAAGGGGAGTGTTGAGTTTTGGTTTTTTGTAGCAAAGGTGTTTCATTAATTTTTATTTTTGTAGTGGATTTATGATGTAATTTTTTCCCCACCTATATAAAGGTGAAGGGATTGTTTAGTAAATAAGAATGCTCATTTTCTTAAACCATTTGACCTGAAGTGTTCCAACCCAATGAGTTTTCATTGCGTGATCTTACGCTACTTCTAATTTGCTCTTTTGACTAGCCTGCAAGTTGCTGGTCTATGCTTGAAGCATCTCCTTTGACTTGGTTCTACGCATTTTGCATATGTTTAGTGCAGGCTATATTCTGTGCTACAAATGCCATGTGGCTAAAAATTGAAATATTTAAGAGTGGTATAGTATATATATCCTTTTTCATGCTGGAATTTGCAAATTGTATAATTAAAAGTAAGAAGGGATTTCTACATGGCTGCTCCTGAAACCATTTGCGGTCACTTATAATTCGGCTAATTTCTTACTATTTACGCAGTTACCCCCTAAAAATATGTTCTGTTTACATTAATACCCCTTCACTGCTGAAGTTGTTGGAAATTAAGCTCAAAGTAAATGATTTGGTGCATTTATGATGGAAAAGTGTTTTAGATGGTATCGGTAATGTAACTTGTGGAATGCAGAAGAAATTATTAGATAAGTGAATGAAAGATTGGGTGTAGTATGAGTTAAAAGTGAGCACGGGCATTAATGGAAGTGATGGAGGATTTCTGTAGGCTGGCTGTGACTTGCTCTTGAAGCAAAAAGAGCATTTTCTGCTCGTGAGTGAATGCTGAATCGAAACTGATAGGATATATGCCTAATGCCTTGTTGTTGAATCTTTAATATGCTTATTAGGACAAGAACTGTGTGTTCAGGTTAGTGCCCTTGGTAGGGTGGAACGATGTTGAAGGTTTTTCACATAGTCAAGTAGCCCAGTCTCATGAAATGGCACTAAGTTCTTAGTTGTCTCTTTTATTTCATCATATTTTCTGAATTCTTTTTCACTGTCGTGGTTTAAGTTATGCTAATTATGTGTAATGGTGGAGTTATTTGATGCTGTAATAAGCTGATTGTTTCACTTGTAACAATAATATGTCTGGGAATAAGGATGTGCTTGGTGCCTCACAGCAAGTATTCAATTGCATCTGCAAAGTCATGAAACTAGTAGTCCCTTTAATTTTCCTAGTAGCAATTTTATTTCCTGGTTCAGGAGGCCAAAGTGGTGGTGCAAATGCTGGAAGCTCCCAGATGCAGGCATGGGTACAAGGTGCTATTGCTAAAATCAGCAACAACTCAGATAGTGGTTCCTCTGCAGCATCCAGTACCATCAGTGGTCCCTCATCCTTCATGCCAATCAGCATTAATACAGGGACCTTCCCTGGAACTCCTGCAGTACGGCTTATAGGGGATTGCCATTTCCTTCGCAGATTATCCCAATTATTACTGTTCTGCTTGATATTTCGGCGGAGGCAAGCACCACGCCTTCTTGGAGCTGTTCAAAAGAACCCTGATTCCAATTTACCAAAATCACATCCTAATTCTACTATGAAGTTAGAAGAAAACTCTGCAGCATCAAGACCTGTTTCAGGAGGGTTATCTAGGTTGGAAGAGGGACAGGCAGGCCGAAGTGGACAGCCAGCTGGTGGAACAAAAGGTCTGGAAGAAGGTTCTATTGGCCGATCCTTGAGATTAGGTACCGGGAATGCTGGCCAGGGATACACTTCGGAAGAGGTAACTAGTTCTGTTTTTCCTTTTTTGTTGTTACTTTTGTGAAAATAGTACTATTCAGAAGACGTAACTGGCTCTGGTTTTCCTGTCTTTTTTTGTTACTTGCATGAAAATGACTAAACTTCCTTTGGAGTGGTCATCTCCTTAGCCTGTAAAAGGAAAAATAAAGAAATCAACTGCCTTCTTAGTTTTTGGTATGCCTGCTGACATCATATTCTCAGCCACCCGGTCGTATGATACAATAGAAATCCTCAAATACTAGCAATCCTAGTCTAGTTGCTTTTTCCTTTTTTGAAAGGGTATTCTTAGAGTAGTCATCCTTTTGCACTTCTGTAGATGTTGTTTCTTTCCAAACCCTTAATGGTCAAATCAATTGACAGGAAGAACAATGCTCAAGAACTTTCATTTGCTAGGTATTTTGTTGAGTCCATGCTCATTCACTTGGTTACAGTTTATTTGCTTTTCCAGTTTTGCAAAGGTTGTGGTCTCTGGTTTTTGGTATGCACAATGTTGAACTGGGCTAGGTTTTTTTAAAATAGATGTATGCTAGTGAGAATGGCATTTGATATGGTTCCACTGTGATGGTGACTGATACCATGACAACGATAATGGAGCGAAAAAACTCTAGGTAACAAATACCTTCCAGGATCAGCAAAGTGTTTTTTGTGTCACATCTTTTAAATCTTTTACGAGGTTTCCTGATCGTCTTGTACCTATGTTCACCATGATACCACATGCAGCCACCGACTTCATCCAAATAAGATTTAAATAGTTTTGATGGAAAGGTGACCTTGGTAATTCAAATTCAAAACGATACTGTCAAAATAAGTGAAATAAAATAAACATAAATATCAAAGCATGGTAAGATAGAAGGCTTAGGTTTACGTGGAAACCCTACTCACAAAGAGCGAAGAGAAAACTATAGGAGGAGGCCCCTTATAGGGTTGATATCTTACTATTCTTCTTAAAAGACATATATGGGGTACAATAGCCTATTTATAGGCTCCCACACACCGCTGATATCTTCACTCCATTATGTGGTATTAAACGTATCACTCCAATAAACACGTCTCAACACTTCCCCTCAAGCTGGAGCATTAAATGCTTAGCTTGCACAAGAGATATTCCCACTTTACAAAGCAAAAAAACATCACACAAATAAAATGATGTTGTTGGGTCATGACCAGGGCTTTAAAAAACGTGAGGCGGCATCAAGATGATTTTACTTTATCAAGGTAAGGCGTAAGCCTCAAGGCAGTCGAGGCGTAAGCCTCACATTTTGGATGGAAAAAAGAAAAAATGGTGTAGATGTATACTTGTTAGGTGCTAATTATGAAAAAAACAATATAACAGTAGGCTTGCATGCCATTTTGCTTTATCACAACATTCAAAGAGCAGAATCAGAGAGGAAGTGACATTTAGATAAAAGACAAACCTCTAAATAATGATAAAAAATTTATCAAAAACAAATTAAACAATGATGATTGATTAGTGATTATCAATACAAATAGTTACAAACAAGATATTTAAAGCATTCAAACCACATTATAATCAGTAACCATATCACATATAAACATGTAAATAGTAACGATAAACACTCAAAATGTACACACACTGCATAAATAGTAACCACATAAGAAAGGGACCAAATATATCCTAAATGGTAACTAAATGATTTGTATTGAGAACAAAAAATAAGAATCACAAAAGAAAAAACTAAGATAACTTGTAAATAAGAACAAATAGAAGAAACAAATTTATAAAAGAAAAAGAAATAAATCACTAAGATAAATTTATAAATAAATCAAGAAAACATACTTATATGCTCCTTATGTCCATGGAAATATCAAATGAAAAGAAAAAAAGTCAAGAGTCGATTACTAGGAGCAAAGCATCTAACAAAGTATATATAACAGATAAAAATAACCTAACTCTAAACTAAGAAAAATAGCAATTTAGGATTACGTAAGAGTGTATCAGGCTTTAGGGATGGATTTTAAACATCGAAATTGTGGTTCTCCACTGATGCAGTGCCTTGCCTTCGCCTCAGCTCCTCACTGCCTCAACAAAGTGAGGCGCACATCTCATGCTGCGACCTTGAGGCTATAGCCTTGAGCCTCGCCTTGAGGTTTAAGCCTCAAGGTATAATATTTAAAATAGTAGTCATGGCTTTCCAAGGTTCTAAATGTCGATTTTAATGCCATTTTGATAAATTTTTAAGTGTACATTTCGGAGGCATGCTAAGGGCATCCTGTGGAAACACCTGCATTTTGACAACAGATTTCAGCGATTTCGATGCCCCAAAAAGTAGTGTATTTTAGAGGCACACTGAGGATACGTTGAAGGCATGGCGACAAAATGGCATCTCTTCATCTTTTGCCCTTCCCTCTCCTTACTCTATCTCATCTCCTTCTCCACTATAACCCACCCTCTTACTCCACCACCAATAGATCTTCCTCCTTGAACCTTCTCCCCTCTCCTTTATGTGACCTAACAGAGACCTACAACCTTTCCTCCCTCTTCCTTGCGAGGTGCAAACGACAGTGCCACCACCATCAAAGTAATTAAACCTACTACTTCGACCATCACAACAACAGGCAGTAGCTACACCTACACGAAGGAGTAGAGCAGCAGCCAGCATGTAGTAGCAAGCCTCAAAATTGTCGTGTCGACTGACTTATCATTGAAATAGTTAGCATGGTTGAAATTGTCAACATATCACTGACACCCCAGTATGTCAATACCCCATCCATATTAATGTGGTCTTCTACCCAAAATGAAAATTCTTTATTTCGATGGCATGCAGATGGCACCTTGATCACTTCTATTAGAATGACTAGGATTGTGTTGAATTCATGTGATTGTGTTAGAGAAACTTGATAAACACTAAAACATTAATCCTATCAAAAAAATATTTAAACACTAATCTTATGATTTAACAATCAAACTCTATAAAATATCTATATCAAACAATCATAGAACTTGTTAATTTACCATAAACTCATGAATTTGCAACTGTAATCGTTAAAACTCATAACAGGATCTAAATCTATTGATTGTAGCTTAAATCTAACTTAAAAAATAAGAAACAAATACTATTTAACTTTGAAGAAATTAGATTGCCTTAAAAATCTAACAAATAGAGAGAAAATACTTGTAAAAGTTCTTATCATTCCAACAATCATGTGACAACAGTAATGGGCAGAAATGAGTTACTGAGTCACCTATGTCAATCTTAAAATATTGTAATAGCCTAAGATTCGTGCCTGGTACCATCCATTTCACTAATGTCAACATATTATTTTGATATTTGGCAAAATAACGATGACACTTGTATTTCGCCATTACATGTATGTCAATATGGCCTCAAATTAGAAAAAGGTCATTTTGCTAGCATGCCATGGGTCAGAATATTGTGGCTTCCTCATGCCTCTTGTGTCGTTGGCTTCGTTGCATCCTCAGTTGATGTTGCCAGGTAACAGCTACCTTGTGTCGTCGATTTTTTTGCATCTTCAACTTGTAGATGGTGTAGATAGGAGTCCAGAGATAAGTCATAGATGATTGGTTTGGTGCTGGTTGGGATTACAAAATAAGCTGTCACACTCCCCCTTTCTCCTATACTCGCATGGGAGAAGAAATGAAGATAGAAAAAGAATAAAACTAGAGAAGAGTTTCTCCCCTTCTCTTAAAAATCATGTTTTTTTAAATTATTTTTTCTCTCTTTTTCCTTTTAATTGGAAGAAATGAGATAAAAATATTATTGAGCCCTACCTCTTTTTATATAATGAAGATGTGGAAAAGTTGCGTACAACACCGATGCAAGAGCATAAAAAATAACAAAGAGCCTCTCATACAAAAGATGCATACGCTAACACTTCCCCTTAAGTTAGAGCATAGATATCTATCATGCTCAGCTTGGATACACACAAATCAGACAAAGATTTGGCTAAGGGTTTAGTAAAAATATCTACAATCTGTTCCTCAGACATGACTGGTGTTGTATATAGCAACCCCTTATGAATAATATCTCTGATATAGTGGTAATTAATCTCTACAGGCTTTATTCTCTCGTGAAAAGTCGGGTTGTTAGCAATGCAACTAGCTGCTTTGTTATCACATCACATCTCCATCATGCTAGAAAACTATACGTCCACATCAGTGAGTAGGGACCTCATCCACATTATCTCTGCAGTCGTCTGAGCTATGGCCCTGTACTTAGACTCGACACTCGACCTAGCAACGATGCCTTGTTTCTTGCTCCTCCATGTAATTTGATTTCCCACCAAAAAGGTGTAGAATCCCGTAGTGGATTTTCGGTCCATGTGACATCCAACGTAATCTGCATCATCATAGTCAACTAAAGTCATAGAAGACCCCTTGGAGAAAAGAAGTCATTTTCCAGGAGCCTTCTTAATGTATCGAAGCACCATCAATGCTGCATCCCAGTGCTGTCGTGTTGGCTTGGCGATGAACTAACTCAATCTCCCCATTGCTTATCAGGCTCGTGATAGTCAGATATAGCAGCTTTCCCACAAGCTGCCTGTATTGCCTACTGCCCACCAACTATGCATCCTCATCATAAAGTGGCATTTTAAGGTTCATAAGAATGTTGGCCGCCTTGGCCCCAAGCATGCCTACCTCCTGTAAAATGTCCAACGCATCCCTCCTCTGCGACAAGATTACACCCTTCTTGCTACGGGCAACCTTAATATCAAGAAACTATCGTAGAGCCCCTAAATCTTTCATAACAAACTGTTCTGCCAGAATGTGCTTAATCTCAGTGACATCCTATACATCATCCCTTGTGACAAATGACAAGCAAGTCATCAATATACACAAGAAGCACCACAGTACCTCGTCCAGTCCTCCTGACAAAAAGAGAGAAATCAACCATCGATCTCCTGAATCCAACTGCCTTTATAACCTGAGACAACCTCTAGAACCATACTCTGGGATTCTGCTTGAGGCAGTAGATGGCCTTCCGCAGTCGGCATGCATGCTCCCCCTGAACCTTGAATCCAGGTGGCTACTGCATGTAGACTTCCTCTTGGAGATTACCGTAGAGGAATGCATTCTTCACGTCTAGTTGATGCAAGGGTCAATCTAGCTGGATTGCCACTGTTACCAACAACCGTACTATAGGAAGTCTGGCAACTGGTGAGAATGTGTAAAAGAAGTCCACCCCATGGGTTTGGGTGAACTCTTTTGCTGTGAGGCGTGCTTTGTATCTGGTGATACCTCCATCTGGGTTGAACTTCACTGTGACAAGCCATCGATAATCGACAATCGTAGCCCCGTCTGGAAGTGGAGTGAGCTCCCAAGTCCCACGACCCCTAAGAGCAGCCATGTCGTCCTGCATGATTGCCCACCATCTCGGATCAAGCATGGCCTTGCAGTGAGTCACTGGTATTTGAGTAGCAGCCAACGCCTGGGTGAAGCCTGCAAACTCGAGGCCTAGGCTGTTAGTAGCAAGTGTCCCAGCTGTCGGGTAAGTAGCACAAGTTCGTGACTTCTTCCGAACAACTATTGGAATATCCAAATCATCATCTGTCACATCACCTCTCCTATCCCTGTGATCAGCACATGGCAAACAAGCGTTAGTGTCTAAGAGACTCACCTGAGAATCCGATGGTGGAGTCGAGGGATGAGTCCCCCAAAAGTTAGTGTGAGGATGCGTATATGTCTGAAGTGGCTTAGTCTGATGTGGAAAGGGTGGCATAGTAGATGGTGGTAGTGGTGGTGGGATTGCAGGGACGGGAATCTCAGGAAAACTCCCAAAGCGAATGAGTGTAAATGACATGAGTGTCATATCACCCTTAAAAGGTAGATCAGTTGTAGATGTGGAAAAGAATGGTATCACCTCATGAAAGGTAATATCTATAGAAACGAAATGCCGAGTAGTTAGATCAAAACACAGATACGCCTTCTGGGTTCGAGTGTACGCAAGAAAAACACACTTAATTGCTCTCGGTGCTAATTTATCCTAGCCTAGTCCCAACAAATGGACAAAAGTAACACAATCAAAGATTCGGGGGTTGATGTGAAATAGGGGTCTATCGGGATACATAACTTGCAAAGGAATCCACTCGTGTAAAGTAGTGTTAGGCATCCATTTAATCAGAAAACAAGGCAACAAAACAGCGTCACCCTAGTAAAGAGAGGGGATCGAGTGGTGGATCAACAAGATATGAGCAACATCAAGTAAGTGGCGATACTTCCTCTCAGCAACACCATTCTGCTGAGAGGTGTAAGGGTAAGTGGTCTCATGAATAATGCTACAATTGGAAAAGAAAGTGCACAATCGAATGGTACAAAATTCTAAGGCATTATCGGATCGAAAATGCTTCACAAAACATGAATGCTGAGTTTTATTTCTTTGATAAAATTTTCAACAGAAGTTATTTTTCAAAAGAAACAATCAAGAAAGACAAGAAAAATCATCCACTAATACCAGTTAATGTCTATTCCCAAATTGATCAGGAATATGACTGAAACCCCAAACATCCATGTGAATAAGATCAAACATAGCAACAGTGGAAACTGAACATAGTGTTGTAAAAGTCGGTAGTCGGTATTCAGTCGGTTAGGTCACTGACTAAGGAGTATATAGTATGTGGGGGAGTAGTTGGGGAGTACCCGGTCGGGCATTTTTTAAATATTTAAATATTATATATATGTGTGTGTGTAGACACGCACATATCAAGAAGTAAAATATATCATTACATTAAAGTAAACATATTTAAGTTAAAGGTTATAAAATAAGTTACAAAGTACAAACAATATCATATTCATTACAATTTTAATAATTAAGCAAAGGTATAAACCATTACCACGACAGAGCAATATAAACTAAGAATCAATATATGCTTGAATCAAATACATTACAATATATGCTTCGGCGATGGAGGGTTTTTGCTTTGTCAAAGAGGGATCTCGGGTCAAAATAAACGATTTTAGGGGAGAGTTCGGGGGAGGGGGGTTGAGTGGGGTTTTATTTGATCTAAAAAAAATAATATACCTACATACCTATTTTTTCCCCTCTATGCAAAAATCGGCCTACTACTCGACTAACTACACGACTACTCAGTTGGGTAGTCGGTGTTGCAGGTTATAGGCATGACTATGGGTTATTCAGTCGGTAAAGCATTGCATAGGATTACTTGGCCAATTACTCGATCGAGTAGGCTGATTTTTTACAACATTGACAGAAACAGATGTGGAAAAACTAACCCTGTGGTGCTTGCCCAGCTGATTGGCATCACAGGTGAGAGCAGTAGTGGAGGGTATGTGGGGTAGAGCACGTCTGAGGTGATCAATAGGCAGGTGACCAAGGTGGTGGTGCCACTAGAGAGGGGACCCAGCAGAACCAAGGCCCTAGGTGGTAGAAGTAGCAACAACAATACGACTCAGATGGTATACCCCCCGTTCCTTACACCCTCCACCAATTGTGTTCCAGTGAACTTGTCCTGCAAGACATAAGAAGACGCATCAAATATAGCTTGGCAGTTCAGATCTCTGGTAGTACTGCTAATAGACAATAAGCTCAATGGAAAATCTGGAACGTAGAAAACATTTGTCAGTCGCAAGGTTGGAGATAGAGACATATCTCCCTTGCCAACAAGTAGCGAGTGTCTCCCATCTGGCACCTGTATAGTCCTAGCTGGTGTAACAGGTGTTAACTGAGAGAAGGATCTCCTGTCGCCACACATGTGCTTGGACGTAGCATATTCAATCAACCAATAGTTAGGAGATAAAAGAGATGACATACTAGTTGCGGGGGCCTTAGAAGAGGAGGCAATGGCTGCAGTGCCTGGAGGCTGAGAGGAGGATGCCTAGGCTAACAGAGCAATTTACTGCCGTAGAGTCTCAATTTTTGTACTGAGAGAACTGACATCAGGACCTGAGGAGGCTCCATCAGTGACCTCGGCTGCCTGATTGGCCACAGGTGGCCTACCATGCTTCTGCTAGGATGTAGCCTTAGAGTGGCCCATCTTACCACAATAGGTACACGGAGATCAAGTATGCATACTAGAAGAGCGTTCACGTCCATGACCATGTGCTGGGAGGGGGCTACCCCTGCTATGTCTAGGGATCGAAGCTAGTGCGGACGTCTGAGCACCAGAGTCAGGAGCAGAAGTGCGCACTGCTGCTTTGCTGAGTCTCTTATAGGCTTCCTCTAGAGTAGGAAGCTTAGGAGTGCTGAGGATCTCATCTTTGGTTGCTGTGTACTTAGGTCCAAGGCCTGCTAAGAAAAGGGAGATTGCCATTTGTCTCCAAAAACTCCTCTAGGATTCACAGGCATACCCCGGTAGATAGGAGTAATGCCTCTCCAGCATTTCTTTCATGAAGGAGTAGTACTGCAGCAGTGTGCGTCCCTCTTGACGCAAGTAAAAGAGGTCGTAAAAGATATGAAAAACGTGTGCGTAGTTCTTGGCGACGTTGGCGTGTGAGTACATCTCACGCAAAGACTCCTACATCTCTTTTGCTGTTGAATAATACATAATCTCATCCCCTATTCGGGGAATAACAGTCTACATAAGCCATGCACAAACCATGACGTTGTCTCTGTCCCAATTGGCATTTGTGCCAGTCTTGTTTGCAGGCTTCGGATTCGTAAGAATGTGCTTTTTCCCATGACCCCTGATGGCCATAAGAAAGGTCTGGGACCACCGCCTCATCTAGCTTGATGATGGGATCGAAGGACAAATTTTTGACTACCCTAGTGTCTGAAAGAGAATCCGATGTCACCTCGTCTGATCATCTGAAGCCATCTTCGCAATCCGCAAGCCTCGATCAATCTTTTACCACAAATAGATCACTTCATACACATTAGATCTGAATCAGTACTTTTAAATCTGCTTGATGAACAAAAGGTCCCCTTGGACAAATATAGGCCTAGCAAGGGTGCAGGGGAAGGCACCCAAGATGGCTCCAAGGGAACCTAGGTCTTTCTAGCTACAACTACAGGAGGTGTTGCCCTAGATCAGGTTCACCAACACCCTTGCAACCTTAGACCATCTCTGGTCCTGCAGAACCACTGTTGGCACTGCAGAACTATTGTCGGCCTTGAAGACTGCCGTTGCGTCGCCTCAGAGGTTGTTGCATTGCTATTCTGGCTCAGGCCTTCATGCTGTGGATTTGCAGAGCGCCGCCTTGTTGCCTTAGAGGCTGTTGCGTCGCTGATCGGTTCTGTAGCGCCCTCGCTCGCGTGCTACCATCGATGCTCAGGCCGTTGTTCGTTTTTGCAGTGCTCCACTCCAATTAGCCACTGCTTCGCCTCTACAATGAGAACAACAGCGTCGTACCGCTCCAGAGAGGGAGGGCACGCCTCAGGTGTGCCGCTTGCTCCACTCAGATGCACCACTGCTCGGCCTCTATGGCGGGAACAGCACCACCGCCTAGGAGAGAGAGAGAGATGGGGGTTCAGTGACTTTTCGAGTGGGATACTGAGAGCTCTGGTCCATGACCGTTGCTCTGATATTGGAGGAGTTGAGATAAAGATATTATTGAACTCTACCTCTTTTTATATAATGAAGAGGTGGAAAAGTTGCGATATAACACTAGTGCAAGAAAAAAAGAATAACAAAGAGCCCCTCATATAAAAGGTGCATACGCTAACACTTTTTTTTACTATCTTCCTCTTTTTTGTTGCACTCATCTTTCTCTAACAAGCAGAATAAGAAAAACAGAGGGTAAAGTTCGCAATTTACCTAAATCATAATTTAGGGTTTTAAAACCCAAATGCCATACCATTGCATCCTATTCTATCGAGGTCTCTGTCTCGCCTCCGTTATGATTGCCATTGCCATCGCCATCATCTTGCTTGAGATCGTCGGACACGAGATCTCCTTCGAGGCCTTTGTTGGACTCACGATGTCACCAAGATCCTTGTTGCCTCGCCGTGACGGCATCGTTGGATCTCCTCATCTTTTCTGTCATGCCAACCTCTGGTTGTATTGAGCTCCTTGATGCGCACCGCCTTCGAGGAGCAAGAATTGCCTTTACTATCCTAAACAACTTCTCTGTTTGAATGAAAAATAACCCAAGAATCGACTTAATCTGATAACATGTTAGAATTAATAATGAAATAAAATAAACACAAATATTAAAGCATGCCAGGATAGAACGCTTCAATTTATGTGGAAACTTCGCTCATGAAGAGTGGAGAGAAATCACGGGAGAAGGCTCCTGATAGGGCTAATATCTTACTATTCTCCTCAAAAGACAAATGAGGGGTACAACAACCCATTTATAGGGTCTCACACACCTCTCTTTTCTTCACTCATTGTGTGGTATTAAACGTGCCACTCCAATAAATACATCTCTCAACAGATACTAGTTCGTCTTTGAATGATGATTTTCCTCATTGTTCTAAGGGGAAGTGTTGTGCGTGATGCATCATCTTTCTGGCCATTTTACTGTTGGCAAGCTCAACTTCTGTCATGAGAAATTTGTGACTGCTCTATCCAATATTTGTCATTTTATCCACTCACCAATGGCCCTTAATCTGAAATAGCATCAAACTATGCTGGATGAGATGGATGCAGATCTTTCCCATGCATTTGGGAGTTAATGGATCCTCTATCCAAACTTTCAGTTGCAGGTTGCAAAATGGATCTTCACTGTGTAAATCTCTGGATGGTACTGTCGAATGATACAAGGCATTGTTGGCTGCAAAGGTGTTTACATGGAAATATTGCGTCAGACTTATTTCCTACTTTCTTTTCAACGTCTTAATTTTAGTTCAGGTGCACTTGGCCTTTGCATCAACCTGATGATGTCAGGAACATTTTTTTTACGGTACCTTGATCAAGAAAGTACATATCTAGTGACCAAGGGATAGGTGAAGTGTAAAGTGTTTTCTGCAGAAAAACCATATATGACCTCTGGCAAAGTCCAACAACATGATTTCCAATATTTTCACAAGTGATTAAGGGCCTTGGGTTTGACAGGTAAATGGCTGATACTTCTTGTTTTTAAATAGCATTACTAGAGGGGTAGTGGTTGTGCTAGTGCATGAAGGTTAAGACCTGAAGGACATTGAGGAAACCCAAGGATTTAGGAGAGCTAAGATATCTCCCTTGGATAGAAATTGCAAGAAGATAACATAGGTTTTTGACCTTTTTTTAAAGTATGTGATGGACTTGATACACGAAACATCTAGGGAGCCAAACCAGCAAACCTTTCTGTAGATGTTAAGGCACACTTGTACAAGGGATCAATAAATTCAGTTAATGATAGATTGTATGGCTTGGAGGCAAGTTGTATGTTGCAATGTCTAGACCACATATTTAGGAAGCCATACCAGTTTATGATAAACCTGTGAAGGCCTACTGGGATGTGGTTATGATGATCTTGAAATAATCAGTCTAAGGTCTTCGATTTGGCAGTTCCTTTGACATTATAGCCTAAACAAATGTGGGCTATGTTAGTTCTCCTGGTGAGACAAAATTCACTATTGATTTTAATATCTATAACATCTTATTACATGGCGGGGCAAGAAATAAACCATTGTAGCAAGTCTAGCATTGAATCCAAGTATAAAGTCCTGGGTAATATTTTGACAGAGTTGATGTGGATTCAGTTTCTCTTAGCCAATCTTGATGTCCATAATGGAGATCCAATGGAAATGCAGTAAGACATTTGAGCAGCTACAGTCATCACAAGTAACCCTGTTTTTCATGAGGATCAAATGTATCAATGTTGACTACCACTACACATGTGACTTGATTCAGAACTCATAAGGGCTTCATCTTTACCACCCAATGTCTGAGCTGGCTATGAAGAACATGGCGCATATAGTTTAGTTGCAGCTGTCTTACCTTCAGACCATCATTTCTGTTCCAATGGCCTCATCCTCCTAGTCAGAAAGTCCATGCAGGTGAGACAGTCAAAATTATCTCGAAATTTAGTTCCTTGTTAATGTCGCTAATAGACAGGAAGTTAAGTGGAAAATTAGGAATTAAGAGCGTTTCAAACAACAACTTATTTGGGAAGATGTGAACCTCCCCTAACCTGTAACTGGGGAAAGCCTCTTATAGTTTATGGCCTGGGGTAAACAAACCCAAGTTGGGAAATTCGACTAGCATCACCAGGGAAATTCTGGATGCCCAGTCCAATCTATATCCCTAAGGCATCAATATAAAACCCCATTATTGTACTTGATGAAGTGGTGGGGTTAGCAGTATAAGGTGTAGGAACAGTAGTAGATAGTAGGAGGTAACATTTTAGCTGCAATATGTTCAAGGTGCTCTAAAAGCTCTTCACATTCATCTCTCATACTATGTTGCTGGTGACAAGTTACTCTTACATGATTGAATAGCCTTGTTTGAGATTCAATTTTTCCTAAAATTTTCTCCAATAATCATCCTCAAAATGACTCTTAACCTTGTATTCGTTAGTGCTACCATGTCCATGCCCTCAAATGTCAGAAGCACCTCGTCCAGCCACACTAGTTGTCTGTGATTTTAAGTCCCTTGGTTGTAAAGGCTAGTTTACTCAGGTGACTGAGCTTCTTCAAAAAGGAGGATTTCAGGTAGAGTCAACATTTGAGAACTGTAGCACAGTGCTTGGTCCCAGACCTGTAAGGAGTGACTACCAGTGTTCAGGTGATGTTGCTTCTGAGTCATAGGTAGATAGTGGTTTATAACCATTCAACCTCTCAAAGGATGACTCCAAGGATTTACCATGGCAAAGATATGTCTACCTATCTCAACTGAGCAATGTGAATCTACAGAATCTGGCTTTTATTGTTTTCATGCTAGTTGATGTCGTGCAGAAATAGCCTTGGAAGCATATGTAATCTCCCAGTCCGGGGGATGGCAGTATTCATGATCTAGGAGGGAATATGTTGTATTTCACTTCTATGATGTGTATTTCACCAAATATTTGGATTCTGCCTCAAAGAGGACATTTGCTTTGTCTTGATACTCTAGGCCCATGGGAGAAGTGCACAACTGTGGTCCGTGGTTGAAATTATCCAGCTTCATTAACATACTGAAGTTGAAGGAGATACCCTTATAATCCCCATAAGATACTGCACCTTGCTGGTGACACCAGAAAAAGTTGGCAGTCTTCATCCTCTCGATATACTCTTGAAGATTGTGAACAAATCAACCAAGCATCTCAAGACTGGAGAAGCCCCAGCCAACAATCTGTTGGAAAAATGCAATGAATATCAAGGTAACCTAACCTGACGAGTGACATGGGTACAGACCTTTGGTGGCAACTGAATACTGATTGCTGATGCAGACCAGCAACAACATTTGTAGGCCTCTGGGCAAGCCATCTGCACTACCTGCAGGCCCCTGGGCATCTCTCACAGCCGTTGTATCACCTGTCTGCCCCTGAGCCCATCAGCTGCTGTTTCTATGTGATTGTGTGCCCTGCCAAACTCTACACTCTAGGGGAAGCTGTCTGCATTGTGTCAAGTCTATCTGAGCAGAGTCATGTGAAGATGCCTTTCATTTAGGTGTAAGTCCAATGATGATATCTGACAGAGAGGAAGAAAGAATGGATCTGGAATGTCATTGGATTTCCAACCCGCTTTGTTACCATGTTGAACGAAAGCATCAGTTCTCATTACATAATGGATTATGTGGAAAAATCACATAGAGGCCCAAATAGAAATAAGAAGTACATAAAGCGAAGGAACATCATTTCAAAAAAAGAAAAAAAAAAAAAGAAGAGATGAAACAGCATACAGTCAATAGTGAAGATTGGGTTAAATTAAGTGGAAGAGCCAGTGGAGCTTGTGTTTGCTGATTGTGCATGACATGTTATTCATACTTGGGAGAATTTGTTGATGAAGCAATTGTTTTGTTCTATAGTTAGTAATGTGCAAGGCCCATTGTAGGATGGAGAGTAAGAAAATGGTGGTGGAGGAATAAGCTTTTCTTTCAAGGAATTGAGGGTGAATGCTTGTCAGAGGGAGTTGAGTTGCAAAGAGCTTAGGGATGACGTAGATCTTTGGTTGAAATAAGTGAAATAGGTTGGAGCGATAAGAGAGGGTGAGTGCGAGGGTTCGAAGAGGCATACCTCGGAGGATGTTCATAGGGTTTTCATCCAAGAGGGGGGAGTTGGTGCAGGTCTTCGGCAAGAGAAGGGCGTCGCGGAAGGTTGATCATGCTCTTATTTGCTTAAAGTGTTGTGGCAGGCGCCGCTTCGCGAGGGATTGTTGTGATCTTGTTGGGTGTCTCCGCTGGCGAGGAGTGGGCCATCATCTATCTTCTTGTTCAAGGTGACCTCCAGCGTCAAGTCCTTTGCCACCACCTCCTCCATGTTCTCCTTAGATGGAGGTGGTGGCTCCTTGGTCATTGATGTTGGACCTGCTTGACTCCATGTTGGGATATGTGCTTGTAGGAGAGGTTTTGAGTGGTGCCACAAAGCTTTTGGAGGCGAGGGAGGCATTTCATGAGGGGATCTTGATAACGGGGGATGTCAAGGTTGTGGCTTTTGCTCCTCAATGTTTCGTCATCTTTGATCTTGTGTTGTCAGATCGTGATGCCTTATGTTTCAAGGAGATGTCTGTTGGTGGTGCATAGATCTGTTGGAGGTTGCCGACATAGCATTATGGGGCTCAAGGTGAGAGGTCACTGCTGAAGGAGGTTGTTTCGATTTCTATTGATGCCATGCCTCTCTGCTTGAGAACTGTGGAGGTGTTGGAGTTTATTTTCTCGCCCTTTGTGAGGCTGAGGTCGTGCGTCAGCTTTGGCATCCATGAGGGAGGTTTGTCCTTGGTTAATGTTGAGGTGGAGGTGTTCATGGGATGTCTTGCTTTGGAGAAGATGATACTCCGATAGGAGGGATCTTCATGGGTACTTGCTTTGAGGGTAGCAAGTTCTACTATTGGGAGGTAGACCTTCGCCTAAGTGGTCATTGGAGGAGCTCCAGTGCCGGTGACGTTGTGATGACCGATGATGCACTAGTTTTGGAAGATCAAGGATTGTGCCAACAAATCTGGGAAGAGTTCAGCCCCTTTGAATGCCACGATGCAAGATTTGGGAACCCGTGAATCACCAACGCACCATCCTCCTTTGGTGTTGACAGTTTTGGAAAATGGGGGTGACGATGTTATCACCTATTCAGGCTTTTAAACAGGGGATTCGGATCTGTAAATGAATTTGGAGCCAGTAAGTTTAACTCTAAGCAAATTGGGCCTTTCTCTTCTCGTGGGCCTCGTCTTACTCTTTTTCTAGTGGATGGGCCTTATTTCTTTTTGTTGGATACAGTGCAAGAGCTTCAGGAGGACCTCCCTACGGTGACTGTGGGGAAGCAAGCGTGCGATGAGGATGTGATGCCTAAGTGTTCTCTATTGGTGATATCGGTGTTGGTGGCCGATGAATAAGAAGCCCACATGACCTCTTCCTTGACTACGACGACGAAGGTGGAGGTTCGCGAGGAGGCTGATGCTAGAGATGGCTCATTTGCAAGGGGGATTTAGATCAGGAAATGGAGGCCATCACATCATCCTAGTCATCGCCTCCTATATTGCCCTCATTGGAGCTTTCGAAATCGTGACTCAGGGGAAGTCATGATTCGTTCGAAGGTTGATGCTGGGTTTGATGATCAAGTGGATGTCATTGTTCATGAGTTGGAGTCACGACACCAACTTGAAGCTTATCATTCTCATCCAGATGTGGTTGATGATGGCGTTGAGGAGAAATTGGAGGTGGCAAAGGTTGTGGGCTTTCGTTAGAGCCACAGAGGGACAAATTTAGTTGCTCTATGACATTAATTCTCTCATTGAATGTGAGGGGCCTGAATGACCCCTTAAGGAGGGCGGTGTTGGGGAACTACATCCACTCTTGGGGGGCTAATATTGTTCTCCTTTAGGAAACAAAGTTGAAAAGTTATTCGCAGTGCATCTAAAAGGAGGTTGGAGACCATGATTGATGCTCAAGGAAGATTAGGTGGAGTTCTTATTGGCTGGAAGGGGGCCTTTTCTTGGTTGAAGAAATGGTGAAAGGCCGCTTTGTTCTCACCGTGAGGGTGTCACAACGTAGAGATAAGTTACAGATGACCATCTCAATGGTTTACGACCCATCAAATGATGGTAATCGAAACCAATTATGGGAAGTCCTGACAAAAGTGGTTGATCGGTTTCATAATGTTCCATGGCTGATTGCAGGTGATTTTGATGTTACTGTCCTTGTTGAAGACAGACCAAGGGATAGGAGGGACTCGGGTTTGGAGGCTTTTGTTGATTTTATTACTCTTCATGGTTTGGTGGATTTAGCTCTCAACTCCTGTAAATTCACATGGAGAAGCTCTGTGAGTCCAAATTTGAAGTCCAAAATCGATAGATTTCTAGGTAATATTGAATTTGCCGAAGCTTTCCCTTTAGCAAATATAAATCCTATGGATAGGCTTTTTTTAATCATACTTCATTAATGTGGTGATCCAATTAGAGCCTTTTGGGACTTTTAACTTTATGAGATCTTGGCTCCTCGAAGAAGGTTTCGAAGAACTAGTGGAAGAGAAATGGAGCTCTTTTAATTTGGTGGGGTCTACTACAGTAAGAATGGAATCTAAGCTTTTTGAGCTTCGTTCCTTTTTAAAAAGCTACAGGAGGCAAGTACGAGAGCAACATAATACAAAGAAGAATGTGGCCTTGGCTGAAATTGAAAGACTGGATTGAGTTGAAGACAAACACATCACAACAAAAGAGTAGGTGACCAAGATGAAACTTCTATCCATTGTACATGCATAAGATAGAAAACAACAGGTCGAATGGAGATAGAGATTGAGGCGGAAATGAGTTAAAGAGGGGGACTCTAACATGTTGTTCTTTCATTTGGTCGCTTCTACTAGGTGAAGGAGGATCCTCATTGACAAGGTGGTTGTGAACAACTCTGAGTTTGAGGGTAGAAATAATATTAATCGTATTATTTCAAGGTGTTCACATCTAGAAGACGAATGGGGAGATGGAGATGGACATGTACATATGTTCATTCCAAAATGAATGAGTAGCACTCTGCTGTTATTGTTGATTTTTCAAAGGATGAGACAAGGTTCAGGAAGCCGGTATGTGGTCGGTTGGGTCACTGCATAGAAAGTATACAGTATTCGGATGAGTATGCGAACGAATATGCGGGTTTGCATTTTTTATTTTTAAAAATATAAAATAGATGGTTAGCTTATTAAAATTTGTGTTATATGTAATGTTATAACTGTACAACTACCTTAAGTAGTATAATAAAAACAATATAGTTAGTACTCTTTTTTAATTGCTATACAACTTAGAATATAAAACGTTAGATATCTTGAAAAAAGAAAATGTAGAGATTAGAATTTAAATGTTTATGTTTATTATCAATGAACATAAATAGTAAATCTAAATCAACTTAAATCAAAATATATTATCAAGAATCTAAAATAAAATCTAGATCAAAAACCTAAATTTAGGACATTATGTCAAACAATACCCAAAAGGGTATAAAAAAAGAAATCTCTTAAAGCCTTAAATTGGGTGACTATATCTCAAAAATCGGTTGAGTATGCAATCGAGTAAATGCCTACTCGACCAGACTCGACTATAGGACCGCATGGCACTACTCGGTTTGGGAAAGGGTTCGCTGACGCTTGTGCAGGCTCCTACTCGACCTAGGTAGCCGACTTCCTGAACACTGGGATGAGATCAGGAAAGCACTGCGGGGCTTAAATGCTGAGGGATCCTCTGAATCGGATGGTTTTCCGGTATTTTTTTATAAGGAGTTCTGGTTACTATTGAAAGAAGATGTTTTGGCTATAATAAATGATGTTTCTGTAGGAAACATGGGTTTCAATAGATTCAATAGATTTTTTATGTTCCTCCTTAAGAAAGTGGGTGCAATGACTATTGAGGATTTTAGGTCGTTCTCTCAAATGCTATTTATCTTATTGTGGCTAAGGTCTTGGTGAACAGGCTGCAAGGGTTACTTCAGGGCATAATCTCACCTGGTTAGATTGCCTTTATTTTGGGAAGAAATATCCTTGATGGATTTGTGGTTGCTTTAGAAATCTTGACTTTTCGGCGTAGAAAGAGGATGAAGGCTTTTCTTTGGAAAGTTGATTTTGACAAGGCTTATGACTTGGTTCAATGGTCTTTTATTTGGACTTCATTGGCAAAAAGGGACTTTCCTTCCACTTGGATTGACTGGATGAAGAGGTGTAACAATGACCTCTCTCTGCCTTAGTTAATGGAAATCCAATAGGTGGATGGATGTAGCCGTAAAGGGGGGGATAGTAAGGGTGCCCATTGGCACCAATGCTCTTTGTTTTGGTGGTTGATGCTTTAGTGAGTGCCACTTCTAGAGCTTGCTTAGCAAACCTTTTTCGTGGTTTCTCCCCAATTGCTTATGTTTATGCTGTTCAAATTCTCCAGTATGTAGATAACACTATCTTTTTTTTTGAAGGTTTTACTAGTGAATTAAGAAGGCTAAGATACCTCCTTCAGCTTTTTGGAGATGCTTTTGGAATTGAATTTTTCCAAGTCAAAGTTTGTACCTTTTTAGATGACTACTGATGAAGCTCGGACTTGTAGCCTCTCTCAGGACCTTAGAAGGTTCGTTACCTTTGACTTGTCTTGGTCTGCCACTTTCTGACAGATCGATTGCTCTCCAAGAATGGATGACATTGATTGAAAGAATGGAGAACCTCTTGGGATGGGCATCTCGAATGCTTTTGAGAGGACTTCTGATGTTACCGAAGTTAGTCTTAACGTTCATACTGGCTTACTTGTCTGTCTTCTAGAAGATTGGAAAGCGCTTGATTGGACCTATAAGGGATTTTTTCTAAACGAACTATGGGTCCAATGGCAGGGGAGCAAGGCTGGTAGCTTGGGAGGAGATTTGTAGGCCAATCAAGGAAGGGGGATTGGCTGTAAGGGATCTTTGGATGATGAATGACAACCCTCTTTCTAAATGGGTGGTAAAAAATCATTGGACCTGATGCCAATCTATTTAGTACTATTTTTTATTGTTGTGGGAGATTTCTAAATTGGGAAGGGTCTCATTGCCAAGAAGGGGCATCTTCCATCCTTAAAGGAGCAGTGAGTGTCTTCCCTAAATTGCAACAACATTTCATGCCTTATCTTGGAGTGGGGGATCATTTTTATTTTTGGATCGACCATTAGATCGGATCGTTGAAATCTCTCTTTCCATGGCTTTATGCTTTGGCAGGAAACAAGGAGGCATGGGTCATTGATTGTTTGGATAATGGTTGGGGACCTACCTTTACCGGGAATCTTTTTGATTAAAGATCATAGGAGCTTGCGGAGTTGATGGATATTCTTATAGCACACCATCTTAAGGGTGGTAATGATGCATTCTTTTGGGACAGTGGAAATTTTTCTACTTGGGAAGCTTATGTTAGACTGCGAGGAGTGGCACAACTGTCAGACATTGATTTCCTTAAAGACTGCAGATTGTTATGGTTGGTGGCCTATTCACTTAAAATCAAGATTTTTGCTTATTTATGCGGAGAAGGTTAATGACACGAAGTTGTAGGCCAAGATGGATCCTCAAATTAGTCACTTCTTTTGCCCTTTACCAATCTAGTGAAGAGGACATCAACCATTTATGTTTTTATTATAGCTTCGCCTGACATGTTTGGTGCAATTTTAATTTTTGGGTGGATTAGTCTCAACACTGAACATGAGTTCTGAAGCTCCTTCAGGTGTGGATGACAACAACAGGGCCCTTAAGAGGACATCAATCATTTATTTTTTTATTATAGCTTCTCTCGACAAGTTTGGTGCAATTTGAATTTTGGGTGGATTAGTCTCACCAATGAACGTGAGTTCTGAAGCTCCTTCAGGCGTGGATGGCAACAGTAGGGCCCTTAAGAGGACATCAATCATTTATTTTTTTATTATAGCTTCTCCCGACAAGTTTGGTGCAATTTTAATTTTGGGTGGATTAGTCTCACCAATGAATGTGAGTTCTGAATCTCCTTCAGGCGTGGATGGCAACAACATGGTCAAATACCTTCGGCATGAAGAAAGAGAAGGCAAAGGTTTTGACTATCCTTAGAAGAAATGTGGCAATTTTAAGGGGAGAGCACTCGTATTTAGAGAATTTTGTTATTTGCATTTCTTCTTTGTTCCCTTTTTGGGATAAATTCTTGTAATATACTTTCATTGATTAATTTTAATGGAGTGGGTGGTTATCATCCAGATAACTATCCTTTTATTTTTTTAGAAAAGTGAACAGATATGGAATGGTAGAAAGGGATACAATAGCAGGGGAGGATGGATTAAGGTAGAGAATCGGATATGGAGTGGATATATGGTCAATGGGAAAGGGTGGATGGTGGAACAAAAGGGTGTTTTGAATGGCTATCATAAAAGACACTGTCCCAATTTGATTGGCCATGGGGTGATTATGTGTAGAGGATGGGTTAGAGTCATCTTTGGTATCTAATGGGAATACCATCATGAGCCCTAACTAGCCACATTTAGTCAGGTTTGATTGATAAAAGCTCCTACCTAATCATCTGAGAGTCATAACTCCGCATTGTTCTGATTTGAGGAAAGAACAAAAAATTAGGGTTAATTCTGTTAACTTCAACAACACATCACAAATACAGATTAAGCACAGGGTCACTCAGGGGTTAAATGAGCTCAAAAGTTTAAAAAGTAGGTTAACACTGATAGAAATAGGATTTCACGCATTTCAAGAATCAAAACAGCACATAAAGCCCTAATTCTCAACCCGCTTAAAGTAAAGAGGTTTTGGTTATGATAAAATTCATCTAAACATCCTAAAATTCATAGAAAAATATTCTAAGAGGATTGGTACCCTTGGTTTGATCATCTGAATCTATGTTGACCTAGAACAGAGCTTTTGATGGGATTTTGCCGTAACTTGGGCTTCTGTTCAAATTGTCTAGTCAAACGTGGTCAAAACTGAAATCCAAGTTCACCATTAGGTTCCTTGGGTCCAAGTTAGGTTGAAGCTAAAATTTTGGCCCAATCAGAGTCCATGTTGACCTAGTTTGCATTTTAATCCCTAAAATCTTTGTTTCTGGCATTTAAGCCTGTAAGTTTTGATTTTTTTACATACAGGCCCCTAACTTTTTTTCATTCTTATCAGAATGGTCCCTATTGTCGTGAGAGTGAAAAGAATCTTCAGAACTTCCTCGCCGACATTTAATAAGAGATTTGGTTCTAGAAATCTCATCATAAAATTAAAACTTGGCAGAATTGTTCCTCAGATTAATCTTCATCGATCAGGGTCCTTTTCAAGGCCAATCATGTGCGAAATTTGCACCGGTGAGCTGGAGAAATTTGAGCTTTCAGGCCTTGGAGGCACCTGCCTAAAATGCCTAGCTTGTCTTGATTGAAGCTTGGATCTAGTCCTATTTAAAGACTTGCTCGTCGACCCATTTTTCCTTGTGCAATTCTAGCCGGTTTCCCTCCTAAATTCCTCTCCATCGTCGGCTCAGAAGACCCACCTCCAGAGCTTCCCAAATTACTCTCATCGCCCTTCGCCAAGTACAATAGGCTTGGGGGTTTTTCTTCCCTGTTCATCCCAGGAGCTTCTCGCGAAGCTTTGTACTCAGGCACGCCTTCCTCTGCTCCAAAATCCACACCGTCTTCCTCCGCTCCAGCGTACCTTCGGCAACATCCACTTCGCCTCCTTCCTCCAAATTATTATAGGGCTTTTAGTTCCCTTTTCCCCAATTTCAAATCTGGTGCTTCTCAGCTTCTAACTCCCTCTCCTCTATCTTTTCCGATGCCAGCCACTTCACCTCCGACCACCTTCACCGTCGGCACACATCCGCACATCCCACACCCCATAACTACCACCACTATCATCGCCTTACCACAGTGGAGCTTCTCAGCTTAATTTCATCGTTCACTGACACCGTCACCCTCCTCCATCACCTCCAACCGGAGCTCATCAAAGCTTCTTTGCCACACACCTTCAACCACTAGCACCCCCAATTACCTTAGGTACTCGTCGGACCTTTGTGTGTGCTTAATTCTGGCTCTAGGGCCGTATTCTTGTCGTAGGTGTTTTGCCGCTGTCGATCGTCAACTTCGTCTCTGGCCACCGTCATTCGACCACCTCTGATCTTGGCCCCGCTCCCAGTTGGCACGAAACAGCTTCAAGATCAGTTCCAGACCCTCAATTGGGCGAAGCCACACCAGCTGCAGCTCCAATTGCCGCCATGTTCCTCGGTTGAAGGCACACGAAGCTGCAGGGACTATAGTCCCACATCGGATATTGCCAAAATGCGTGCAACGCATAAAACCAAAACGTCCCCATCGCTCTTTGCCTCAGACACGGGGGTGAGGTCCCCTCATCTCACATGCCTCACTCACCCGCTACGCCACACCGGCGGATTTGGTCCATGGTCCGCTTACCCGGATCCGATTACCCATTACTGTGTACCCATATACCTGGATTTGAGAGGGAGGAGGGGGGTTTTTGCATTACTGTTGCCTCAAGAATCGTGCCCCATCTTCCACGCTTAACACTTAGCCTTTTGAGGCTTTGTGAGGCCCCTTGTGCCTTGTGTTTGCAAGACCCTTGTGTCTCTACTGCTGCTTTGCCTTAGCTTCTGCTGAGGCTTGAGGTTAAGGTGTCTGAGCCTTTCACCCAATGTTTGATTGGCTGGTTCTGATATTGCTGTGGATATTGGATTGCATTTATTGTTGAGATATTTGAGTTAGGTGAGAGCTTAGACATTAGGGTTAAATTGGTGGTTTAAATCACTATTTTAACCTGATTTTTTTTGCACTCTGGTTCTTGATTTTATTGAGATATTCTTTTGATTTATATTGAGCATTATTTTGAGTATATTTGCATATCTTTCTTGATATTGTGATTAGCGGATTGAATTGTTAATTTGCTCCCTGCGAACGACTTCGAACTCACATTGATTTCGAGTTTGTAAATTTAAGCGTTGCAATTTTTGTCCTATACTACGATGTTAGACTTGAAAACGACGATTTTTGCAATAAATAGTATCCAACAAAGGTTTGGATGGATATACAGACAATGGGAAAGGGTGGACGGAGGAGGAAACAGATGGGGTTGTAAGTGGCTATCATGAAAGGCTGGTGGCAAATCCTTGAGGCTTGTAATAAAATGGGTAGACCTCTATTTAGAAAAACCTAAGTTTTGATTTTAGGTGTAGCTGTTTCTTCAATAAGCTTTTCAGTGGTTCCAATTGTGTATTTAGTATTTATTTCATGCAAGCTTTGTTGCCAAAATGATTTTCATGAATTGTGAGTCATATATTTGTTTTCTGTGACCGGTGATCATGTAATTTTGAGCACATATTTTACCAAGGGTGCATATAGCATTATCTTTTGTATCATCTTTAGTTTTCTATTAATCAGCTGCATATGAGCATTTTGGTGGTTCGGCAAGTGGCTCCCCTCCAAAAGACTAGGGTTCAAATCTTTCCTTTTTTATCCAAAAAAAAAAGGCAATATAATATCAATTGGCTTTAGGATGGGAGCTGAATGGTTAACTTTAGTTTTTACATCTTAAGACGTGGATCTTTGCAATATGTCATTGGATCTCTATTTGGTCCAACATGTGCCAACAAACGAGTAATGTGGAGGCTTATATCTTGGTAGTTGGGTGGATCGTATGGTTCCAATATCATGTGAGAGCATCCAACTCAAAGTCCATTTAGTTTGAGTGTGTTGAATGAAACACAAAAACACACGAGAAATATGATATTGCGTGGAAAACCCATTACAAGAAAAATCACCAGAACACAAGCTCCATAAATCCTCAGTGTACAATAGCAAATAGGGATTTTGTTTTTCAGTCACATTGGCAACTCAAAAAGGTAGGGTGTTGTGCTATACAATTTATAGGCGAATGGGATACCTGGACCAACACGTAAGATCCATATACCCATTTACAAGTGTTGAGAGAAGAGAATGAAATCGTCTTATTGAGACAAGAGCCATAGGCCTCTTTATATAAAGAGAGACTTTGGGAAGATTACATAAGAGGCCCTCAAGAAATAACAATATAACAAAATACCCACTTACATAAGTAACTCCAACACTCTCCTTCAAGCTGGAGCATATATGTCTAATATCTCTAGCTTGGAACATAAGAAATTATGGTGCTTCTTGGAGAGAGCCTTGGTGAAGGTATTTGCAACCTGTTGTTCTGATGAATTCGTGGGGGTGCATATTTTCCTGGTAGAGACCATGTCTTGTACAAAGTGGCAGTCCACCTCAATGTGTTTAGTACGCTCATAAAAATAGGATTTAGATGCAATGAAAGTGGTTGATCAGTTATCACAGAACATAGGCACTGGAAGCTTTACTTGAACACCTAGATCCTCAAGAAAGTGAGCTAGCTGCATAATATCCTAGGTCTCGTGGGCCATGGCTCTGTATTTGGCCTCTGCACTGGACCTAGAGACCACATTCTGCTTCTTGCTCCTCCAAGTAATCAAATTTCCACCAAGGAAGGTGGAGTGTCTAGTGGTAGATCTCATGTCCAACATAAAGCCTACATAATTTGCATCAGAATAGGCATGCATGTCAACGTGCTCATTATTCTTCATGTAGAACCTCTTTCTTGGACTGCCCATAAGATATTTGAGGATGAGACACATTGACTACCAGTGGCTATAGCGTGGATTCTCCATAAACTGACTCACTTTGTTCATGGAAAAGTTGACATTCGGTCTAGTAACTGGCATATATAACAGTTTGCCGATGATGCTCCTGTACCTCCCCTTGTCTTCAAATAGTGGATTATCTCTCTTTGAGTCTCCCCTGCAACTCAACAGGAATGGAGGAAAGTTTTGCTCCTAGTAGTTGACAAGTCGATTTTCGCTTTGAAATAATTTTCTTACAAGAAAATAAGTCGTTGAAGTAGAAATTGAGCGGTGGAAAATTAATCGTCAACAATTAAAATAAACCACTCACAGGAGAGTGGGTCGTCTCCACAGGGAGGCATGTGCCCATTAAAACTTACACAAGTCACAGACAATCGTTCATTGATTATCTTGCCAGAAATCAAGTCAAAATCAGCTTTAGATTAGGATAGCTATGTCTAAATAAGATGAAATTGCATTTTCAGGGAAAGGTGAGGATGTTCTCAAAATTTCACCAACATATAATATTCAATTAAATAGAAAAAATGGAATGTGGCAATGGCGGTGGTCGTAGTTATTAATTGGAGAAGAAACAGAGGATTTCTTCCACTTGCACGCATGTACGTGTGAGGTCACGGTGAGGATCGAGAATCTCGAGGAAGGTTGGCTAGATCGAGAGCTTCGTGTTGGTGGTGGCAGCTTCTACGATGGTGGTCGGAGGTCGCCGACGGTGGGTGGTTATGGGCGGCGCACGGGTTGCCGGTTGGCGGTGCTAATGGTGTGGAAGTACTCGTGAGGGCAAGGGGAGTGTGTTGGCATCGACAGTGTGAGGTTTCCTAGCTGGAGTTGACGGTTGCGTGTGGAGGCTGGTGGTTGTTGGGTTTTGTTAGGGAAGATGATGAATAGTGTTTCGAGGAGGTGTTGCGGTCGTTGCGTGTGGCTCGCGTGGCTGTGCGTGGCTGCGCAAGGGGCTTGGGTGGGCACAGGGTTGGCTGTGTACGGTGAGGACACACACGAGGGCGTGCGCGGGTGGTGCTGTCAGCCTAGTGGTGTGCGGCGGTGCGTGGTCTATGATGGCGTTGTTGGTTGCTGTCGCGGGTGGCAGTGGCGCACCTAAGGCACTAACGGCGGTGGAGTGTGGTCGTGGGTTGAAGGAGGGGCGCTTGTTCTATTGTTGCGGTGAAGCACGGTGGCGAGTGGCGGAGGCCGTGGTTCTGACCGGTGAGGATAGGGTGATGTTGCGCGGTCATGGGTGATAGTGGCGATCTTTGTCAGCAGGAGGAGGCGAGGGGGTGCAACGTCAGGCAGAGGTCACGGTGGGGTGGTGGCTGGTGTCGATGAGGAGTCGAGTAGAGGAAGGCACGGTGGAGGTTGTGCCTGTCATGCACGGCAGAGGTTGCAATGGTGCTATTGGCGGTGGCTTGTGGTGCAGTTGTTGAGGTCGAGGAGGTGTAGCGGAGGTGCGGTGGCTCCTGACGTTGGTTTTTCTCTTCATGAGTGGGGGGAAGATATTTAAGAGGAGAGGGAGGCGGTCTTGCCCTGTTGGTCATAGCTAGTGCAAGAAAAGAGAAGGAAAGAAATCCTCTTGTAGATGTTGTGACCTGAAATTGCCAAAACTATCACCTGAGATTGTCAAAAAAATATAGGACCATCATTTCCTTCCTCTTTGAAATAAACTTGCCACAAATTAGAAGAGTGAAAAGAGCGCAAACTCTATGATGCTTTTCTTGTCATTTTTGTTGGAAACGAAATTAGATGCCACGATGGCATTCCAATTACGATTTGATACGATGCCATTTAAAATTGAACTTTCAAAAATAATCCAACCTCAAAAGTTCATAATTAATCAATTAATGTGAATGAAATGCAAGGAATATTACATCGAGAGCTCAATTAATTTGATCATTGTAATGCATACTTAAATAGAATTCTTGTGTCAATAAGAATGTACTTAGGTTTAATTATAGTCCACTAAAGTGGATTTATCAGTAGTCTTGTCTCGTCAAGAAGTTTCAGGCTTTCAGCACATACTTCCTCTGTAATGAAGCCATCCCATGTGAATTTCTACCAGCTCAATGCCTAAGAAGTACCTCAATGTGCCTAGGTCCTTAGTAGCAAATGTCGCCTGCAAGTTCATCTCTTGTATCCCCTTGGTGTCATCACTAGAAAGGACCATATTGTCCACGTATGCTATAAGGATCACAACACTAGATTCCCTGCGCCTTACAAAAACAAAAGTGGACTTGGGAAAGCCAATTTTCTAAATCTCTAAACTAAGTCTCTCAGACCAGGTCCGTGGACTTTACTTCAAGTCATAAATGGCATTTCGGAGTTTGTATGCTTTCTTCCCCTTAACCATAAATCCTAGTGGTTGGGCCATGTAGCCCTCCTCATGAAGATCCCCATACAAGAAGACATTCTTGACATTGAACTGATATAGCGGCCATGCTTTGTTGACTGCAAATGAAAGATAACTCTAACAAAGTTAAGGTGCGCCGCAAAAGAGAATGTATTGAAATAGTCTACACCATAGGTTGAACACTGTAGTTATCTTTCATGCTTGGTTGAGGGCTATTTATTCATTTTATATTTATCTGGTTATCCCATGTAATTTACCCAACACCTTTCTCTATATAAAAAGGTGTAGGATTTTCTATTGGAATAAGGCTGAGCATTACGTCCCACTTGGTATCAAGAGTGGCGATCCTAGGTCGGTGCTTGGGTATCCCATCGAAACAAGCCTTCAAACTTATTTCAGTTAAACCCTAATCTCATTCCCCTCGTCGATCCCTCGCCACTATCGGCAGTAGCACTGGTAGGGCACCACCACTGGCAGTGGGCGGCACAGCAGTAAGCGGCGTAGCAGACTTGGCAGTGGGCGATGCACAGGGGGATTAGGCCTCCCCAGCAGCGGCATGGCACGATTACATCTTCCCTATGGTGGTGCTGTAGATCCTCAAGGGGTAGGTGTGTAACGACGCAAGGGCCTGGGCGTGGCCTAGGCAGCGGCGTGACACCCTTATCGGCTGGCAGTAGTGCTGCTGGTGGGTTTGTAGTGATATACTCCAGCGAAGGGAGGGCAACAGCCATCCGTTGAGGGTCGCTAGGGGTCCCTCCTAGCCTTAGTGTGCTCCTCCTACTATTTGGAGGCCTACCATGAGTGTCTAATGTGATTTCCGAGGAAGCAATCACCTAGATTTCATGTTAGATCACTCGATTTGTGATCTATTGTGATGCTGCAGATATGAAAAGTCTTTCAGATATGATTTCAGTGACTTCTTGGTGTCTTGAGGATCATGGCTTCTTCATCATCGTCTCCTAAGGTGACATTGGAGACTAACCGGGAGAGTGGGAACTGCAAAAAACCCGTTCTTCGTTCCTATTGTGAAACTGGATGAGACGAATTATACTCAGTCTCAAATGTTCCTGATGACCGTGGAGGGTCATGACAAGGAACATCTCTTACTCGAGCTAGAGCTTTAGAACAAGACTGGGAAGTACGCCTCCTTGAAGGACAACACTATGGTAAGAGTGTGGATCATGAACGTTGTTTTACCACGGATTGGTGATGGCACATGTATTATAGGACTGTGATGGAGGTGTGATACGTTACATGACATGTATTCCCACGAGAAGAATTCCAGTAAGGTCTATCAGATCTACAATGACATGTTTTCTCTTAGGCAGGAAGGCCAGCTCTTGACATAGTACTATGCCACGTTAAAAGGGCTTCTGGAGAAGTACAATGCATGTAGGCCTGTGTGCACGTATGATACTCATTAGAAATATTGCAAGGAGACAACAATCCTTCACTCTCTTTGGGTTAGGCCCATAATATGATCTTGCACACTCTCATATTTTGACAATATGGGAGCTTCCGTCACTTGAGGAGACTTATAGTCGACTGAGTCGGATCGCAATGGCTACTCCTCCTGAGATTACTGGACATACCTCTGCACCGGCTGCTAGTGGAGGTTGTGGCCCTAGAGGTTCACTTGCTACTCATGTGCATGGTTGTGGCAGAGGACAGACAGGCAAACCATATCCTACGTGCACTTTCTGTGGTAGGATTGGTCACGTTGAGGCACGATGTTAGTTTAAGCATGGGATACCTCCCGTGGCCAGTCAGGTTGCTGCTTCTTCTGAGATAGAGTCTGACACAGTATCACGTGCTAAGTATGATGTTGTTGTACAGAGGCTTACTTAGATTACTCAGGAGACTCCGTCATCCTCTTTAGACATTGTTGCCATTGCCTTCTCAGGTACAAGGTGTGTTTTTGTTGTGCCTGACAGGTCTACTTGGTTGGTAGATTGAGGTGCATTGCAATGTTTGAGTGGTGATCATAGTGGCTTCCAGCATTTTCAGTCTGCACGTCTTGGTAGGACTGCTCAGGTAGTAGATGTTAGGCATGCCAGAGTTGGTTAGGGGGAGGTGCCGGTCACCCTCAATTTGAAGTTGCCTAATGTTCTTTTTTGTCCCAGATTTCCCGAGGAGCTTGTTATATGTAAGTAGAATTACAAAAGTCCTTAATTGCAGGGCGATTTTTGATGACGTTGGTTGTGTGTTTAAGGACAAGCTTACAGTGAGGATGATTGGTGGACATGAAGAGGGGGCTATGTATCGCTTGTCTCAGACGCTAGTTGCTGCATAGTGTTAGGGGGATGTGTGTTTCGCAGTAGAGAGTGCCTTACAGTGACACAATCGCCTTGGTCATCCATTGTTGGACAGGCTCCGCCGTATCATTCCTCATCTTTCACCAACCACTGAAATTCATTCTGATGCATACCAGATGGGAAAGTACCACAGATCTACCTATCCTACCAGTTCTACTATTTCTGTGTCATTTTTTGATTTTTTTTGCATTTAGATGTATGGGGCCTTAATCGAATTCCAGGTCAAGTAGGACATAGGTACTACTTGGTGATTATGGATGATTATTCTAAATTATCTTGGCTTTTTTTTGTTAAAGAGTAAGTTATAGGTTGTCTGTAATCGAGAATTTTATTGTTGACATGAAGAATCAGTTTGCTACCACTGTAAAAGTTGTGCATACTGACAATGCACTTGAGTTTTGTACTACACGTATGAAAGTATTCTACAGAACTCTTGGAGTGGTTAATCAGACTACATGTCCCCATATATCCCAGTAGAATGGGGTAGTAGAGAGAAAACATAGACTTATCTTGGATGTAGCCAAACTCTTTTGATGTATCATAATGTTCTATAGTACTGGGGAGATGCAGTGCTTTACTGTATGCTATTTGATTAATAGGATGCCTAGTTCTGTTCTTGCTGTGCAGGTACTTTGGCAGATACTGTATCCAGACTAAGAGTTCAACTGCTACCTCAGACCTTTGGTTGTGTAGCCCTTGTGCATATCACTAGGCTAAGTAGAGATAAACTTGGCCCTAGAGCGGTCAAATGTCTCTTTCTGAGGTATAGTCACACTCAGAAAGGATATAGATGTTGTGATCCCCTACAGAAGAGGCACTATGTTAGTGCTGATGTTACATTTCATGAGGCAGTCCAATATTTTTCAATTATTGGCAGATAGTTGAGGCTTGGGACAGAGAGAGGGCTCCTATGCCTATTCCTTCCATTTAGTTTGGTGACTTTCCTGCTACTTAGATTGCATCACCAGATATTGGTCAGGTCCAGTTCAGAAATCCTCCTTTGGTCTTTATGAAACCAGTCACATATCAGCAACATAACCCCCTCTTCAGTACCATTATCCTCCTCATAACAGGTATGTGTTGACACTACTGACCATTGTGTGTCTGGTGATGATCCTACAGGTGCGATACCAGTTGTCTCTGAGTCTTCTCCTAGTGAGGATGAAGCACAACCATCTAACCCACTGGTTGATACTGAGTCTCCCTTTGATGATTGGATCTTTCGATTGCTTTCCGGAAGGCACCCTGGAGTTGTGCACATTATCAGGTGGTAGGGACAATTTCATTTGATTGTCTGAGTCGCCCATTTGCCTTGTTTATAGAGGCCCTCACTTCTGCATAGATTTCAACTACTTATCAGCTGGTTATGCTCGATTTGAAATGGCATTAGGCTCTGGAGGATGAAATGACTGCCCTCCAATCTCGACAAACATAGGAGCTTACTCCGTTAGCACTTGGTGCATGCACTGTTGGCTGTCGTTGGGTCTTTGCTGTGAAGTATAACCCAGACGGTTCTATTTCTTGGTACAAGGCTTGACTTGTGGCAAAGGGATTTACCCAAATTTATGGAATGGATTTCTTTGACACCTCTCGTCTCTCAGCTTCCTGCTGTGCGGATTCTCATTTCTATTGCTGCTTATTTTTACTGGCCGTTATATCAACTGGATGTCAAGAATGCTTTCCTGTATGGTGATCTACCAGAAGAAGTGTATATATAGCAGCCCTCGGGGTTTGAGACTTGGGGGGAGTGTGTGTGCAGGCTGAAGAAGGTGATATATGGCCTCAAGCAAAGTCCGAGGGCCTGGTTTCAGAAGCTATCTGAAGTTGTTGAACATATGGGACTCATTCGGTCTACTTCTGATCATTTCCTATTTGTGAAAAAGGCAGACAAGGGGATTGTTGCTCTCCTTGTCTATGTAGACGACCTAATTATTACTGGTGATGATGCAACTGTGATAATTGAGGTCAAGCAGAAGTTGTCAAAGAAATTTGTTATGAAGGATTTAAGCTCCATGAGATACTTCCTAGGCATAGAGGTAACGAGAGGAAATAACAGTATTGTCCTTCGCCAGAGGAAATATGCTCTTGACTTACTGCTGGAGACTGAGATGTTGGGATCTAAGTCGGTCAATATATCCATGGATCTAAAGATGTATTTATATGATTTTGAGTCAGGCGATGGAGAGCAGAAGCTACAAACAGCTGATTAGGAAGTTGCTCTACGTCACTATTATACGTCCAGACATCTCGCTTGTAGTTGGCAAGTTTAGTCAGTTTATAGATAGGCTGACTAAGCAACACTGGGATGCTTTTATGCAGGTGCTCAGGTACTTGAAACGAGCACCTGAACGTGGACTACTATTTAAGAAAGGTAGATCTATGGCTATAGTGGGTTACTTTGATGCAGATTATGGATGTTGCCTTTTTGACAAGTAATCCACAGTCGGATTTGTCACTTACGTGGCCGATAATCTGGTTACTTGGAGGAGCAAAAAGTAGAGTGTTGTGTCTCACTTGAGTACAGAGTCAGAATACAGAGCAATGGCATAGACAATATCTGAACTTGTATGGATTAGATTTATCTTACTTGACTTGCACGTCGAGATGTGACAATACGACAGCTACCTACATAGCAAACAATCCCATTTTTCGTGAGCGCATAAAACATGTGGAGATTGATTGTCATTATACCAGGGATCTAATTCAAAGGGAACTTTTTACCATCTTTGTTGCCTCAGAGAACCAGACAATAGATATGTTCACTAAGCCTCTTGCCAGATTTGGATTTGAGGCTTGTTCTGATAAGCTGAGCATGATAAGCATCTTTGCTTCAGCTTGAGGGGGAGTGTTGAGCACTCTAGTTATCTTTCATGTTTAGTTGAGGACTATTTATTCGTTTTATATTTTTGTTTGGTTATCTCATGTGATTTACCCATCTTTCTCTATATAAAGAGGTGTAAGGTTTTTTATTGGAATAAAACTAAGTATTACATACCAGTCAAGGTTGTCAAAGGCAAGAGGCACGAAAAGGGGAGGGGGGGGCGGGTCCAAAATGCCCGAGGCGTTAGGCGCTCGCCCGAGAAAAATGAGGTGCTCATATATATATATATACACACACACACGCACACACAGTAACCAAAATATGATATGTTATGGTTGCATATATATAATATACAAGATATATAAGTGATTAGACAAACAGGCACAATGCACATACATATGCACATTGATACATATCATAAGTGTGTATACAGATTCAATGTACATATTATATTTATATGCCTTTATATTTATATGTTATATTTATGCACATGTGTGTGTATGTACACATATATTTATATATATAAGCTGACATGTACATACATACACAAACATACAATATATATATATATTTATTTAAGCACATGTATATGTATATATCTATGCATATGTGCACATACATGTGCATAAGTGTGTGTTTAACTAAGAGAGAGTACTCAATAATTAGTTGAAAAGAAATTAAAATCCTTAAAAATATTTAAAAAATGAAAAATTAACAAACTTGGTTCGGGCGCTTGCCTAGGCAGTGCCTTAGGCAAATCAGGCGAGACGAGCCTTCTCGAGGCGTTTGGGCCTCGCCTCAACCTAGCACCTAGGCATGCGTAGGCGAGCGCCTTGACAGCACTGGTCCCACTCTCTAAGTTTGAGTGTAGCTCTTTGCCACTAGACTGGCTTTTAGGCATTCAACAGTCCCATTCTACTTCACAGTGGACACCCATCTATAGTCTACCACCTTATCTCCTTCCAAGAGGTCTGTCGACTCCCTGGTGCCACATGAGATTAGTGCCGCCATCTCATTCTCGATAGCCTGTCGCCAATCAGGATCTTGTAATGCCTCATGGTGATGTTTAGGAACAACCATATTAGAGAGAGCTGTAGAGAGTTGTAGTGTTGTTGAAGCAAACGATGAGGCGAGGCGAGGTTGGAGCTTCTCGTCTCAGCTGACTGTCAGGCGAGGCACTTCACTCAGGCGAGACACCTCCTCGCCTCGGGTGATGTCTTGTTGCCCCGTCACCCCATCCGTCCCATCGCCTCACCTAATAAGGGTAGAAATAGGTTTGTTTAAAAAAATGCAACGAAATGGTTGTGGACCTTGACCTTTTGAATTTCCTATTACCTATGTACATAATACAAGTGGCCACCAACCTCCATTGCTTGACCCAAACAACATTGCAACCTCCATCGCTGATTCACTGCCATCTCATCATCTCCTATGACCACGCCATCACCTAGGTTAGTCCCCATTGAATCCATCTATTTGCTTTGTTTCTTTTGACAAAGATTAGGGTGTGACATCGTCTCCTCTTCTTCCTTTCCGCCTTTCTTGTTTCTTCTTCACTTTAGTTCTTCCTCTTCCTTACTGTCGGGTAGTGGTCTCCTTTGTTAAAATTTTTTTTCTTGATTTTTTTTAGTTACCTACTTAAGTTTATATGTTATGTGACTTATGTCTTAAGTTTTTAACTCTTTAACTTATATGATAACATGCTAGGTAATGGTAGTAATTTACTAAATTGAACTAACAAATTAAAATTCCTGTTTATGACATTACTATAATGTCTGAAACATAGTAACTTTGCTATTGATACTATAATGTTACTATATTATATAGTATAAATAATATAAATTACTATCATATTATGATAATAATAATAATATAAGTATTAAAAAATGGTCACCTCAATTTACTCAGGTTGTTACCTTTTTGTTGCCTCTCGCCTCGAGCGATTATGGGCTTTGTCGCCTTGGTATCGTCTTTCTCATTGACAGCATTGGAGAGTTGCTGTAATGCTGAACTGAGATGATCGTTAGTAGTATTGTGAGACATTGGATGCAAAGTAGAATTTTTATAGTTTTCCTAAGAGCAATAGATAAGTTGTCAAACTACTATGGTGGGGCATTCGAATCAGTTGTTGGCGGGGACGATTAATCAACCTGACTCTCAACCTGCATAGAAAGGGGGTCAATAGTGGATCCTTCTGATGATGCTTATAGGTATGGGTAAACCAACCAAGAGAGGAACCCTTTCCAAAGAAATAAGGAACCTTCTAGTCTTGAGAGCGCATTATACTTGGAAGAATGGCTCTGGTCAGGCTTCTCGCATAAACATGTTCTTTTTTAGTGTTTCCTTGGTGGAGGCTTGTCTTGGGGCTACAGTCTCGGCTCTTGTGAGACTTTTTTCTGACCACATGCCTTTGGTATGGGATAGTGGTGACGGGGGATCCTTTTCGACATCTTTCAAATTCTTTAAGTCATCGTTGTTGGAGTCGGGTTTTCGCGACTGTGTTAGGGGGAGGTGGTGTGGAGTTCGTACCTCCATCTCGGTTGCGCGCACCTTGGTTGCCCTATTTTGGTGATTACATAGGCGTTGATTGAATTTAAAAGGGAGATTACATTGGGACGTAATGGGACCAAGAGATACTTTCGAGACTTTGGCTAGGTTGTGTGAGAGAGAAGGCTTGGGATAGATAAGGCAAAGTGAGCAGTACGAGAGGATACGTGTTCAAAATGTTATCAAAGAGGAGGATTGAAAAAGGGAAATGGATTTGAGATAGAAATCTAGGTAGTTTGGCTTAAGGAGGGTGATTCTGACACGAGGTTCTTCCATTTGTTGACCAGTTCTAGGAGAGCCAACATGATTTCTTCTCTACATGTTGGTGATGAGGTTCTAGGTAATAAACAACATATTTGCCAGGCGATGATAGGTCATTTTCATGCTTTTACTAGGAGGAGAGCTCTTAGGGAGTGGAGGTTGGGATCATCAGATATGGCGAGGATGGATGACCGTTTAGGGGCAGAGTTGATTCGGGAGGTTTCTATGGAGGAGATTTTGGTTGCATTGCGTGGTTTCAAGGTAGAGGGATCTCTTGGTCTAGACAACCTTCAAGTGTTGTTTTATAAGGAGTTCTGGAATCTTGTTAGGTTTGATGTAGGGGTAATGATCCTCGAATTCTTCTATGGTAATATGGGTTTTGAGAGGCTTAATTGTTTCTATCCTTTTTTGCTTCCAAAGAAGGAAGGTGCTAATACTCTAGACAATTTTAGGTCGATTGCTTTGTTGAATGCTATTTACTTGATTATGGAAAAGGAATTTGCTAATTGGTTGCATTTGGTTCTCCCTAGTTTGATATCCCCAGCATCGTCTGGTTTCATTTCTAGAAGATATCTTTGTGATTCTTTTGTGTTAATTGAAGAGATGGTTGTGGCCTGGAATAGAAGTGCCTCTTCTGCCTTTATGTGGAAGGTTGATTTCTCTAAGGCATATGATTCAGTGGCCAGGGCTTATTTGTGGGGGATTTTTAGGAGGGGCTTCCCAGAGTCTTGAGTTTAGATAATAAATAGGGGTATTATGACTTCATTTTTTGTGTTGGTCAATGGGAAGTCGTGTAGCTCCTGGACCCAACCGCAAAGGGGCGTGAGACAGGGTTGTTTGTTGGTGCTTATGATGTTCATCATTGCTGTTGATACTTTGGCATAGGGGGCTTGTTCTTTGATTTTTCTTTGAGATCTGATAGTTTGTTCCTTACCCCACTGTTGCAGTATGCGGATGATACTGTTTTCTTCATTTAGGGGGGCTTGCGCCAGGCTGAGCCTGTGGGGTAATTGGTGAGAATATTTGGTGATCTGTTTGGCGTTCTTGTGAATGGAAGAAAATCTGTTGTCCCGTTTCACATGGACGGAGCGGGGGAGGATGTTTCTGAGGCTCTTGATTTGTCAATTGTTCTGCTTCCGATTTACTTATTTGGGCCTTCCACTGAGGGGAAAGTGGTTAGTGGCCGCTGACTGGTGGGTGATGGAGGAAAGGTTGAATAGGAGGCTAGTTGGTTGGAGTGGGAAGCTTCTTTCTTGTGGTGGGAGCTAGGTTTTGATTAAGTCAGTTTTGTTAGTTGTACCGATTTTTTACCTTCCTATGTTTGTAGACCAAAGAGGAGGTGGGCTTAGCATTAAAAGTTCGGAAATTTAATGAGTCTTTTTTGATGAAGTGGGTGGTAAGATTTCTGGCAGTGGCCTCTTGGAGAAACTATTGGAGGATTCTTATGGAGATTCTATTGATGTGGTTTATGGCTGATCCAGAAGGGTTAAGTTGTTTGCCTTATGGAGCTCGGTGGAGCCTTTTATACTACAGGGAGTTGCCTCGAATCTCTTTGCATCGAGGATTGGTAAAGGTTGTTCCTTCCAATTTTGGAAGGATAATTGGAGATGTGGTTTTTTTCCCAATAAGTTCCCATGTTTGTTTGGCTTGACTCTTGCCAAGGATGCTTCTATTTCAAATGTTTGGGATGCTGCCTCAGGTGCTTGGTTTCCTACTTTGGAGTTGGCTCTTTCAAAATCTTCTTTGGTGGAGTTGTAGAGCTTATTAGAGGTGCTCCATATTTCTGTTGGTGAGGATCTCGTTGATGGATTCACTTGGAAGGAGGGGAGGCTTTTTGTTTCAAGTGGTTTTCATATTTCATCTTTGGAGGAAGGTTCAATGCATTTAATGTGGGAGGGTTGTTCGTTGTTTTGGAAGATGCCTATACCCTTGAAAATTAAGATCTTGTGGCTTTTTGGAAGAGAGAAGTTAGTTACGAAGGTCCTTTGGGTTAGATGGGCTTCGGATTCAGATTTATTGTATCCTTTTTGTGGTGCTGTAGAGGGAACGTTGGATCATCTGTTCTTTACTTAGTTTTTGACGAAGGTTTGGCAATGTGTCTATATTTGGATGGCAGTGCTTACATCTTTATGCAAGTGGTGGGCTTCTTTTTGATCCTTGGTTCATGTTGACACAAGTTGGGTTGAAGCGGTGGCTATCTTGTGGGCTATTTGGTGTCTGTGAAATGTTGTGATTTTCAGAAAAATGGGTATGGGTTAAGTATGTAGTGAGGGAGGTGTGTGGCCTATCAGAGTTGTGGCTTGATTTACTGGAAGTTTGTTCCTTTTATTTTGATATTAATGATATTTTGATGATTACCGATCTTTGGTAATCTTCCTTTTTCCTTTAAAAAGAAAGAACCAAGAACCTTCTCAAAGAAAGAGACATCAATCGACACATAGTAGCGTTTACTCACTGAGACAAAACATTTTGTTAGAGTTTGAAATAAGCCACGTGGCAATTAGTGGAGAGTCATGTAAGGCCCATGTTGGGCATGAATGTATGTGTGTGTGCATGGGTTTTGGCTTCCATGCTAAGTTTGTTTTGTGCCACATGTGGCAAGTTGTTTCCTTTGATTGGTTGATTAGAGTCCAAATTAGGATTAAGTCAATTTAGGAATAGGTTATTTGATTTGATTGAGTTTGTTTTAGGAAATAGGATTAGTAAATCCTAAATTAGTTAATATTGCAATTAGGATTGTAATTGGGATTGGATCTCTTTAAATAGAGACCAACTCCCTTTGATTTTTTTTGAGTTCAAATAAATTATTTTCAACCCTAAGGACTTCTCTCCTCTCTCATCTTACATGCCGTCGTTCTATCTTTCTTCCTCCTCTCTCCACGCACGCAACATAGAGGGAGAAGGGCTCTTCTACACATCATCAACTGTTACACATTTGTACCTTTTTTGGGATCTAGAATAGCCCAGAAAAATACAATTGACAAACCTTAGGGACAACTTTTCAGCAACTCCAAAAAGATGGATAAAGCACGTGCATCCGAATATCCGCAATGGTAATGCAAAAAGAGAGGCATCAAGCTATAACAAAAGAAGAGGTGTATCACCATCAAGTACGAGTGAGGGAAGCCGATTAATTAGATGAGTGGCAGGAAGCACGACACCCCCCCAAAAATGTTTGGTTACATTTATTACAAGTATCAAGATTCAGGTCACATCAAGGAGATGGTGTAGGTTTGCGCTCAATAAACGTTTTGTTGGGATGTGTGAGCATAGGAAGTCTAGTGAAGAGTGCCATTGGCAAATAAAATCATCCACATCATTTTGCATAAATTCAAGAGCATTGCCATTGCAAAAAACTTTAATACGCGTGGAATAAAAATTCTAAACTTAATTGAAAACTTAAGAATAACGGAAACAATACCAATCCCTCAACAAAAATGTTCACGACAATCGGTGCTAATTATCAATGTAAGCAACAAAATAGCGGTAAATAGGCCAGTGACTTATTCGACATAGACCCCATATGTCACACTAACTCAAATCAAAGGGAGCTATACTCTTATTCTGTTGGGAAGCAAAGGAAACACAGTGATGTTTGCCAAGTTGGTAGGCTTCAAAGTCAAGCTTGTCAGGGACAGATGACTCAGGAAAGATCTTCTGAAGCCTGGAGATAGACGGATGATCCAGACGATGGTGCAGACGATGGTGCCACGAAACAAGATTGGTCAAGATAGATGCAATGCCAGAAAAAAAAGTTAGGAACATCAAATATAGTAGAGGCCATCACATAATCCCCTACTAATCATCTTGCCCTTCTAGATTGTTGAGAATAAGGGGCCATGTGGACCTGCCACGTGGCAGCCAGATAGGCCACGTGGTAGCAGCAGAAGGGCCCATAGGGCCGGTGGTTAGGAAGGTCCAAGTTTTGTTTACTTGAGTCCTAAGTTTGCTATTTTGTTAAGTTGACTTTAGGAAAAGTTATTTTAGGAATTAGTTTTGATGATTTGTTCTTTCTTATTTAGAGATAGACTTGTTTCTTGTTTTGTGGGATATGTTTTCTCTATAAAAAGAGTCTTCCTATTGTAATCTCCTTGAGTCAAGTAATAATATTACCTATTTCTCCAAACTCCTCTCCCTCTCTCTTCTTTAAAGGAAATCGGCCACCTTCCTTAGCCATCGGCCACTACAACCACCAACTTCCATCACTGTCGGCCGACCAACAACAGCCTGCTGTTGCTACTGCTGCTTCTTGTTGCCACGTGGGCAACCCCTGTTGGGATATTTTCCCATGCTTAAAGGGAGACTCCACGCTCCACGTATGCGAATCTTGATGTAGATGTTTTGGAAAAAGATAAAATACTCAAAAACTTATCGACATGCAAGCTCTTTACATAATCTATAGACAAATAGTAAACTTAAAGGGAATTCAGGGTCCCAATAAACATCTGACAATCTCAACGAGCCAGAAATTGTAGTAACAAGTGAATAAGATTCTTTTGATAGATAGACCAAAGTAACAGTGGAAGCCTGGTGCACAAACCAGAGGGCGTTGTTCTTACCAGTGAGGTGGTTAGAGGCACCTGAGTCAACCACCTAAGACAAGGTAGAAGTAGTAGTAGCCAGGTTTGCAGAATAAACAATTGCGGCAGTTGTATCTAGAGGAAGAAGAAGCTGCATGAGGTAGGCATAGTCATTTGCTATTAGAGTAAGCAGGCTAGGAAGAATAGGAGTAGGCTTACCCGACTAGGGCAACCAAACTTGGGCCAACATCTCTTAGAAGGATGATTGGTCCTCTAGCAGTGAACACAGGTCGTACATTCGACCTCATCCTCGGCCATGTCTAGTGCTAGAACCAGTAGTACCATGGGCCCAATAGATTGCAAAGAAAAACGTCTCTATAGTAGGTGGTGGTGAAGTAACAGGAGGGTGTAGGCAACCCAGTGTAGAGGAAATCTTTTGGAGTCGCCCATAGACAGTCTCTTGATCATGAATGTCCTCTAGAGCTAGAATTTGATCGTGGGCAGATGAATATCGGGCAGTGAGACCATCCAAAACCTGTAAACTTGCCAGGTTTGTCTCTGTCCAATTTGTGTCTCACAATAAGAGGCCTGGAAGACATCCAACTCTTTAAAGTGCCCTTCCAGCTTAGTATGGTAGTCTACTAATGTATGATCACCTTGAGAAGAAGACTGGATGTGACAATAAATATTTACTAAGCGAGCTTGGTTAGATCTATGGGAGTACTTTTTAGCCAGGCTATCCCAATCTTTTTGGTAGTCTTCTTGTAGAGAAGATTCACCGCGATCTGGGGCTTCAGATTGTTCATCATCTAGTTCATAACTAGATAATTTTCTTGCACCCACTTATCAAAATTTGCAGTGTGGGCATTAGGAGGATCTTTGGTCAAGAGATACAGTTTCTTCTGGCCACCAACAAAAATCTTAAATGCTTGTGATCATGGTAGGCATTTTTGGACACCATTGAGGTTCATAGAGGTGCCTTGAACCTCCAGAGTGGCCAAGTCAATGGTTTGACTTAAGGAGGGGTAGGATGTCCAAGTGTCGAATAGAGGAGATTCTCAAGGTTATGTGAAACAATGCTTAAATAATAGATTTTCTTCAAATGTAGCGGTAGGTTATGCATCTTGGACCATGGTAGGAGCAGCCTCATAGCCTAAGATGCATCCCAGAGAGGTACTGCACGAGAGAGAGGGTCTACACCACCACCAGAGGTTGTTTAGAGATCAACAAACCCAAGCAACAACAGAGACAACCCCCACCAGCAACAAATGCCGCTAGTGGGGGAAGCGAGTCAAATCCTAGGACCCTTCTTGTGTGGGGTGACACTACATGGAGGGCAATGGTGTCAGATGAGGGAGAGAGACTGGTGGTGGCAATGAGAGGATAAGGAGAGGGTGTAGCGGTGGTAAGGAAGAGAGAGAAATGTGGTGGCGGTGAAAAGAGAGAAAGGGGGAAGTTTTCTCTCCTCTAGGGTTTTGGGAGAAGGGTACTGGAGTGTGAAGAGTCTAGGACCCACCTTGCTTTGGTACCATGTTAAGAGAAGAGAATGAAATCGTCTTATTGAGAAAAGAGCCTAAGCCTCTTTATATAGCAACTTTGGGAAGATTACATAAGAGGGCTTTAAGAAATAACAATAAAACAAAATACCCTGCACATAAGTGACTCCAACAAGTATTTTACACCACTCAACACTCCCCCTCAAGTTGAGCGTAGAGATCAAACATGCCCACATTCTCATATTGTCAGGGCAAGCCCTTTCATGAAGAAATTGGCCACTTGATCTTCTGATCTCAAATAAGGGAGATAGAGATCTCCAAAACCAATCTTCTTACAGATAAAGTGTCTATCAAGGTCAACATGCTTGGTCCTATCATGCAAGTTCTGATTATTGGTGAGGTTCATAGCTGTCTTATTGTCACAGTAGAGTCTTGTGTGTAATAAGTTGAGTCCCTATATCAACAAGAATTTTGCTTACAACATTTAAGTAACTCTCATAGTCGTAGCTCTATACTTAACTTCAGCATTAGGTCTTGCACAAAAAGTCTACTTCTTGCTCCTCCATATGACAAGGTTCCCAGCAAGATTGTGCAATACCTAGTAGTAGACCGTCTATCATCGACAGAGCCTACCCAATCGACATCAATATAAGCTTCAATGTCCAGCCTATCTTAACAAAAAGCCCTTTCCAGGATTCTTCTTCAAATACTGGAGGACACGGTTGATAATAGGGAGATGAGCATTTGTTGGAGAATGCATGAATTGACTGAGCACGTTAACTACATAAGTGATATTTGGTCAAGTTAAAAGATAAATCAAAATTTCCTTGGCTTGTCCAGTTGCTTCTCATCCTTTAGGCTTAGGTGATGATTTGCCTCAATAGGAGTGAAAATGGATCTACACCTAAGTTTTCCTATTTCTTTCAATAAATCAACATATTTCCTTTGAGACGAGAAGATTATCATTAGGTCTTGCTATCTCTATCCTGAGAAAGTACTTTAGTGTGTTTAAATCATTGATTTCAAACTCGCTAGCTAAATGACAATTTTATCGATCTCTTTGTCATCATCTCCAGTGACAATCATGCCATTAACATACACAATTAGCAAGGTAGTCTTGCCAGTATTTAGCTTCATAGAGAGAGTGGTCACCATTTCTTTTCTTATATCCTTGATTTTTCATAGCAGGATGAAGACATTCAAACCATGGCCTCAGAGATTATTTCAGCTCATATAACATCTTTAATTTACAGCACTTCTCGCTCATATCCAGAGGGTAAGCTCATATAGATGACTTTCTTCAGGTCATCATTTTAGGAAGGCATTTTTTTATATCCAGTTGATGAAGTTTCCACAAATGATGAATAGCAATAGCAAGAATAATGGGCACAGAATTCATTTTAGCCATAAGTGAAGCTGCCTTAGGGTAGTCAACTCCTTGTTTCTACGTGAATCCCTTAGCTACCAAATGAGCTTTATAGCTATCTATTTGCTTTGTACTTGATGGTGTACATCCACTTGAGCCAACTATATGAGCATTCTCGAGAGTATCAACTAACTGCACTCGAAGAGGATGAATAGTGAAGTTGAAATAATCTTAAGAAAATTAAAAGTAGATGTAAAATCAAAATCAACGCACAAAAGAGATAGATATTTAGGTGGAAAACATCAATGATAAAAATCATCACCTAAATCTTCTTTGGCTTAGGATTTCCCGATCAGTTTTACTGATTAAATCCACCATCCACAACACTTAAAATCGAGGCTAGTGTACCTCAATTACATGACCCCTTTCCGATCTCTACCGAAGAGTTTTCCCTTCCACGTAGGAATAAATGATGATCCCACAGGTCGGATATCTAAGTACAACAACAAAACAAAAAAATACAAAAATCCTATGGAGCCACAAGTATATAAATAAGTTTAGCTTCTATAGGTGTAGTATGCTTCCCTTTTAGATGTTCTAAAAGGTGCTTGATGAGTGCTCAAGAGTTAGGCAAAGAGGGCATGTGTGAGCACTAAGTGAGCAACAAGTTTCTTGAGAGTTCTTCTAAGATGTTCTTCTTCTGGTAGAAATGGTGGGAACAATTGCATCTCATATTGTATTTGCAAAGGGAGCCACTAAAGTTATTTATAAAGGTGCTAGGAAGGCTCTAGATGGGTTAAGTAAAGTTATATAGCCGTTGGAAGTGATTAGGGAAAGAATCTCTTGAGTTTGGAAGAGATTACAAAAAGATTCGTAGCAAACAGTACAATATCAGATGTTTGATGAGGTCTAGTCAGACGACTGAAGAGAAGAGCGTTGTCTGATAAAAAGGTTTTAAGAGATGTCTGCCTAGAGGTTGTCTAATTAATAAATTAAATGACTTATTCTACAACATAGGTCGACTAATAAAGTGTTTAGACGTCTGTTTTCTGAGATCAAATTTTACTGAAATTGGGTAGAGGTCCATTAGGTTGTCTGGTTTAATAATCAGGCATTTGATGATCAAGTTGGTCTCCTTGTAAGAAGCCATTCTCGATCTATGTTCTGACATAAGATCTTAGATTTAGGTTTCTAAGGACCAATGGATACTTGTATGTTGACTAATAAACACATAGGATGTCTGATTGTGTGTTAGGATGCCTTATAAATCAGTGTGAACATTGGGATTCAACGTTCCTTTCAAGGGGCGTCTGGTAAAGATAAATCAATGTGAATCTTTTAGGACATCTGACTAAGGTGTTAGGTGTCTGATCTGTGTAGGATGATTTTGTTTTGGTTTTGATCTTAAGTTTACAGCTTCCCTGAGCGTTCATTAGCTGTGTGGGTGTTACTTAGAACTAATTAATACATTTGGGCCCTTTTACATCAAGTCTAAAACAAGAAGAAAAGTTACTTCATTTGGAAAACAAATACAAGAACAGTTGCCCTCATTCTTCTTCAAGCGTTGTTCTTCATTTCGAGTCTTCTTTGAAACAAAGTCCTCCATCTTGCTTTGCCTTTTTGCTTCTTGATATGCCATCTCAATCTTTATACTTGAAATGTTAGTTCTCCAAGAACAACATAAAATCCATGTATTTTGATATCATCAAATTACGAATATTTGTACTTATCCACTAACATCAACAATAGCCCAAGTATGATTCTTCAATAAAGCAAACATCTCCTACATGGCCTATATCCACTTAGGGTCGAGTTGTGCCTTAGCAACATTCTTGGGGATCATGGAGGAAGCAAGGATAAGAAGCATCTATAATTGGGACTCAATCTAGAGTAAGCCACATATCTGATGCTTTGTACACTCAAATTCCTTTCTTGAGAGCAATAAGCATGTCTTCAACATTTAAAGCATTTAGAACAAGAGTAGGAGAGACAATCAAGCTTTTTGAGATACCGGAATTTCGTGATGGTGATAACAAGAATGAAGGAATAGGATTAGGAGTGGCTTCCTTAGTCCTTGATGCCTGTTCATGTCTTCTACCATACCCTTTATCAAAGAACAAGGTATCATTACGGTTGTCAAGGAATGAATTATCATTGTGGTGGTCATTTTCTTATTCCTTATGTTGCTCCCCGTGCTCATCACAACCATTAACTATACCATTAGAAATATCAAATCGAATGCCAAGGTCGTCTTCACCTTTACTCTCCCCCTGAAGAGGATCTTTGGGTTGGAAGTAGAAATTGTTTTTAAGTAACATCTCTTACCACATACTTTCTTGTAGAAGGATCAAGGCATTTATAGTCTTTTTGTGTAGTCGAGTATCCCAAGAATATCCCTTTGATGAATTGGAAACTTCAAATAGTGAGAGCTCAGGAGAAAAGAAAACCTCTGACCCACCATCCTCAGGTGCAATCACTTGGATCATTGTTGCCCCTTTAGATGAGAACACACCAAACCAGCACAAAACAACGAGAAGATTGAACCCAAGATGATGGCTGAATTAGAAAACTCAAACTCGTAAGCCATGGCAGCAAACAACCAACGCAACCCAATACGATGGCAAAAACCTAGAGTTTTACTGCTCAGATGGCCTAATGGCCAAAACGGAGTTGTGACTAGAGCAAGAGGAGTATGTCGAAGCGTTGCCCGAAGTTGTTGGACCTTCAATGACAATGAAATAGCCCAGCAACATTGTTGGAGCACTGCCAAGGTCTCTGGAGCACACTAGGGTTCCAGCAACATGGTTGGTCACTGTAGGTGTGTCCTGGATCCCTCCACGCTGCTGAGAATGCCAGACTTCGGTAGTCACCATAGATTGTTATCGGTGTGAACCATAGGGTTGCTTCACTTCTCCTTATTGCAATGAACATGAATAATGAGCCAAGAAGAATGGATTAGATCACCATGGCTCTAATACCATATGGAATGAAACACAAACACACACAAGAAACACGATATTATATGGCCTTACTCCACTAAAAACACGAGTAACAAGCCAAGAAGAATGGATTAAATCACCATGGCTCTGATACCAAGTTGAATGAAACACAAACACACAAGAAATACAATATTACATGGAAAACTCGTCATGGGAAAAACTACGGGAGCACAAACTCCACGAGGCCTCGGTGCCCACTAGCAACTAGGGATTTTGTCCATCACTCACAATGAGAACTCAAAGAGGTAAGGAGATGTGTTACACAATTTATAGGAGGATGGGATACATGGACCCACGTTCAAGATCTATATACAGTGTACCCATTTACAAGTATTTTACACCACTCAAAGTGGATAGATACAATCCTTCAATCTTTTAATGAGTTACACATTTAATGTGGAACTATTTTCAGCCATTGGAATGGCGTTTTCAATCTCTAGTTCAAGGAAATTGGTCCTTATTTGTGGTGCAAAGCCACACTATCCTTTCCCTTTATGAGTTAGGAATCATGTGAGCTTTTCTGTTTTTGCTAAATTGGGAATTTTCAAGGGAAAATAGTTTGTATGTTTTACCTTGTGATTTTTCTTTCTTTTTTGGATTATTGTAAGTGGTTCAACCACTGGATGAATTCAATGGATATCAATGGTGTGGATTGCACGGAGTTGTTGACTGCTAAAAGTATGTTTTGTGCTTGCAGTATATTTTGTTAGTTGATCCTCTTTCTTTACACATTATTAGGAAAACAATACTAAATTAAAATTTGACTCAAGTTCTTTTCCTACAGGTCAAAGTTCTTTTTCTTATCTTGGTAGATCTTTGTAGGAGGACATCTTCTCTGGCACATCCTGTACCTGCTTCTCAGGTGGGGACAAGCAATATAATGATTCGTTTGCACTATATTGATGGAAATTATACTGTATTGCCAGAGGTTGTGGAAGCATCACTTGGGCCACAATTGCAGGCAAGTTTAGATTATCCAATCTGGTTTTTTTTTTCTAATGTGTTTTTATTTCACAGTACTCATGGTTGATGCTTTGTATTGATGGATTATGGTACCTTGTTAAAAAGACTTTTGGAAAGCTGTGTTCATAGAAGAGAAATTGATCTTTTGCTTTTGTCAACAGTGCTAGCAGTGCGCCCACGATTGGTCTTTTCATATTTCTTCACATGAGACCTTTTGTGACAGTACGTGGGGCCACACAGATGAGCTGAACAAGGATATGATTAGGAGACTGTACATACCCCTTTGGTGCATTTGGTTGAAACACAATGGGACCATCTTTAGAGGGGAGATAGCTAGTGTTGATGGGATGCTGTTCCAATTTACTTCTTTATATGATTACTGGTGCAACCAGCTCTTTGAATTAATGAACTTAGAGGGTTAACAAATCTTGTCAACCCCCTTTTCACTTTCCAAAAAAAAAAAGGTTGGAGCATATGTGTCATGCTCAGAATGTCCAAAATTCTAGTGTAGAACGAAATAAGGCCTTTGAATAGATGCTTGTGAATTGTTTGCAATAAACATACAGAGACTTTCACACATCACCTACGTAGAATCTTAAACAGAAATGTGAAGCTTACTAGATCTACATGACCTAATAATATCTGCTGCAGACTAGGTCGCCCTGGCAGCTGGCTGAAGTGAACAAACCCCAGCCGACCCCCGCCCCTCAAAAAAAAAAAAAAAAAACCAATGGGCAACCATAAGCTATATTCAAGGGTGACATTCTCTTGGTGATTTCCCAAGCAATGGTGTGTGGCAAGAGCATGCTAGAGTATACCATTAAGTGCAAGATCTTCTCTATACCGAGAAGGTGGTAGAAATGGTATCTTCAACCTCTGCTATTGGAAAGGTTTATTGGCTTCAAAATTGTTGGCGCTCTTCCTTGATGGCACTGTTGATGCCATCCATTACTTGGAATCAAGCATGCTGAAGGGTTTGTGAGCTGTGCAATGCGCACTTATTTAGATTTTTGAAATGTATTGGCTCCAATGTTGATTTTGTGTTCCATATTTCGTTCAAGTACTTTGTATCCTACGTATTTAGCTACGACTTAGAATTTTTGGGAGTAGCAGCATTACAGTGAAAATTAATGCTATTTATTTAGGATAATGTCCTCTTTTGTTTGTCTGCTGTAGTTTGTCATGAAACAACAGGGTATTTTTGATAGAGTAAGTTGAAATTATGAAGTTATGTAGTATGTCTTAACTTTGATGTGTTAAGGCTTTTGTCGTTTCATTGCCAATCCCAAGTCTGGATAGAGGGTGGTTGTATTAGGTAGCTGACGGCTAGCGCAAAATTTGTCAAATCCTTTAAACATGGATTCAAGTAGTAATTCATATTTCATTGGGGCATATTCTATTTGTGACACGCTACATCAACACTTGCATTAGTGAAAAATGGATAGAGGTTCTTATATAAGGGAGGCATGTGAGTAAAGAAGTTAGTTTTGCTACGTCGCTGCCAAATCTAGTTTAAAATGAGCAAGAGTTATCGCATAAGGGTGTCGTGTGTCAAGAAGCTAGTTTTGCCACTTTGCCACTAAGTGTAGCACAAAAGAATATGAGATGTAATACTTGGAATGATGACTCTTTGAAAAGCAAGCTCAAGATCATGGATACAAGGAGTAAGACAAATTCAAATTCTTTGCCTTCAAGATACAGTACGTAGAAGAGCAAGCCAAGGAGATTGAGAAAACATGCTTCAAATTATGGTACTCAAGAAAGGAGAAAGCTAGAAATGGAGTTGAAATTATTATTCATGAGGATCAAAATAGAGTGTAGTAGAGGTTAAGAGGATGGGAATTTGATTATTTTGATAAGATTAGTCTTGGAAGAAGAGGACTTGAATGTCATTACAATTTGTGCACCTCAAAGAATAAAGGAAGATGTTTTGGGAGGACTTTAATATGATGATTCAATGAATCCCTCAAAATCCCCAAAAGAGATGATTTACTTGTGTGGAGATTTATATGGACATGTGGGAAATGATGCTCTAGAGTACGTAGGGATGCATGGGAATTGTTGGTTTGGTGGTAGCAATGAAGGGAAGACTTTTCTCGATTTTGCGAGCTTGTGGCCTTTTATAGCAAATACTTTTTTTCACAAAACAAGAATAGCATTTGATATCATATCATAATGGTCTAAGAAGAAAACATTGGTTATTTGCTTTGAGAAGAAGGGATCGTTTATGTACTAAGGATTGCAAAATTATTTTGGGGAGATTGATTGCTCAACATCAGCTATGGGTAATGGATGTGCATTTATAGAAGCTAAAGAAGAGGAAATTGGTGTTCAAGAATATTAATGCTGAATGGTGGAATCTTAAATCTTAAAAATGAGTGCGAGAGTTTCAAGAGTAAGATGTTACAACAAAAGACTTGGGAATTTAATGGAAGTATTGCTGAAATTGTGGATGACTATGGCAACTTGTATAGAAAAGGTGGCTAAGGAGGTGTTAGGTGTGTCTAAAAGAGAAGCACCAGGAAAAAGGAAGTTTGGAGGGAAGAGCAAGAGAAGGTTAGAGTTAAAATTAGAGTTAAAAGGATATGTTTCAAAGCCTCATACGAGATGAGACTAATGAAAATGTGGTAAATTACATAACATGATACAAAAAAGCAAAGAAAGTAGTTTGTGGAGCAAAGGTAAAAGCTTGGGAGCATATTTACTAGAAACTTGGTTCTAAAGAAAGTGAGAAGGATATCTTTAGGCTAGCTAAAGCAAGATAGAGAAAAATGGACCTAACACATGGTGTGTCAAGGATGAAGAAAGGTGCTTATAGATAGTCAGGACATAAAGGCAAGGTGGGAAAATTATTTTCATTCTCCTTTTAATAGAAATAAGTTGGGTGATGTCACCTTAAGGGGGTTAGCCAATTCAAAAAGTTACTAGAATTAGAGAAGCTATAGAAGGATATAGAAGAAAGAAGTAATGGATGCTTTAATGATGATAAAACTTGGGAAAGCTGAGGGATCTAGTGATATTCCCATAGGTGTTTGGAAAGTGATGGGAGAAGAAGGCATAACCTGGCTCGCTAAACTGTTTAATATTGTTTGGCGAGGTAAGAGGATGTTAGAGGATGGAGAAAAAGTGTTGTGAAACTTTTATACAAGAACAAAGGAGATATACGAAACTATTCTGACTACAAAAGTATCGAATTAAGAAGACATACAATGAAGCTTTGGGGTAGAGTAATTGAAAGAAGGTTTAGGTAGGTCTCCATAGTAACTGTGTAGTTTGGATTTGTAGCTAGTAACCAATACATCTTCTAAGGCATATAATGGAATTGTGTGGAGTCAAGAAGAAGTATTTACAAATGGTTTTTATTGATTTTGAAGAAAACTTATGACTTTGTTTCAAGGGATATCCTGCAGAGAATTTTAGAAAGAAGACGGATACAGATTTTGTATATCAACCTCATAAAGGATATGTATGATGAACTTGTAGCTCGCAACTTGTATAAGGACTAAGGTTGGATTGATGAACTACTTTCATATCACCATTGGCTTACGTTAAGGATTAACTTTAAGCCTTACCTTATTACCTTGGTTGTTAAGAGAGAAGTGTTGTTGTTGGGTAATTGGATAATGGGAGATCCAATTACAAGTTTTAGTCCCACATAGTGTAGTAGGAAAGAGAGAGGCGTGTGATGGCCTATAGAAAGGCCCTTGTACCCCCTATTTATCTTTAAGAAGAAATATTCAAAGATCACGCCCATAGGGGCACTTCTCCTGAGGTTTTTTTCCCTCTCTTTGTGAGAGCAGTTTACACGTAAGCCCAAGCATTCATGAATGTGATGCTTTGATTTCATGTTTATTTTATTCCATTTTTATATTCTAACATGGTCTTAGAGCAAGTTGATTCTTAGGAGATTTTTTTTTCTCATTCTAGTCATTTATCATTATCAATTCCTCTTGTTCTTGGATTTCTTTGTTCATCTCGAGGGAAGAGTGGTTGGTGGCCTGCACCAGCTTCTTAAACTAGAACTTGACACTCTCGTGCTGGGACAATGAGGGCTCATTGTGTTGCCGCAAGGAGATCAACGATGACTTAGACTCAGAATTGCAGGTCATGAATGTGAGGAAGAAAGAGAATGAGGCAGAGTAGCTACAACAAACAAAGGCCATGTTGGTGTGTCTTCCTTTGGCCGTTGTTGCTCTGCAAGGGGAGGGACATTGATCCCGTGCTCTATAGAGTAGAGGTCGGGGATCTAATAGTAGAGGAGCTTGAGGACATCAAGAGGATCTGTGCCAGTGGTACAGTTATATGTAGGGAGGGCTTGATTGATCTCACACTTGCCAAGCTCTACCTTGAGAAAGGAGAGGAGTCAGGGGGCAACATCGTCCTTGGTGGTGGTAGCAGTCTCACGTTGTGTATGGCTAATCTAGATGGTGAAGGGGCCCTAAGCGTGTTTCTTGCAAGATCTTTCATGGAGCTTCTGTAGATCTCTCCATCGATATTGTGAGGCCCCCGATAGCGTGATGACACCGCTAGTAAGGAAGTTGTGCATGAAGTACGAGTTGCACGACACCATGACAAGTTCATGGAGGTTGCACAAGCAACACTTTGCAGATCTCGTGCGGTGTGTGGGAGGCACTCTACACAGAGGTAGTGAATAGCCATGTACGGGAGGTCTACGACCTCGATGTTGTATTGGAGAAAGGCGTTACAAAGGGTGTTGGTGGTGGTGTCCGATGTACGAAATTTCGTCGCAAAAAGATTCGACTTTTGAAAACCCGTTGTAGTGTAATTTGCGAGAAAATCCGAACAATCAAATAATTTTTACCAAAATTCAAAAGGAGTCTCGGGTCGAACATAGAGAGGCTACGTCGATTCGAAATCTGTAATTATATTTTTTTGTAATTTTTGTTTAAAGACAAGATAATGTCATACACTAGAGAGAGCTTTCTACTTGCAATATTAACACGAGAGAGAGAGAGAGAGAGAGAGAGAGAGAGAGAACAATTTTATATCAATGATAATGTCATACAATGACCACTAAAAAGTAGGAAATCTAATTTAGAAAGCGATAAAGAGAAGAGAGGTGAAAAATTATTCTCTTCGACGATTGCTTGGAGGACAAGTCGGACGGGCAACTCTTGGAAGAAGAGCAAAGATGGAGGACATAGAACGAAGCGGGAAGAACAAGGGGCGAGGCAGGGCGTCATTGTTGTGGGATCCACTTTCGGAACATGGGCGAGAAGACAACCACAGGTGCTCCACAAACGGGGTAAGTGGACAAAATTTTGATTTTTACTCTAGAGGAGCATCCCTGGTTTGGGACAAGCTTTTTTAGAGCTTTAGAGAGGGAGAGAGATAAAGGAAGGGATGAAAAGAATGTGGGGGTTGTAGGACCTTTCATAGGTGTAGAGGTTGGGGGCAAAAATGTCTTTTAAGGCTTAAAAGATTAATTGCATCAGCCTTTAGTGATGGATATAAACGTCACTAAAGGCTGGATGTGGGTGTAGATCCGCGCATACCCCCGCCTCTTCCTTTGCTTCAACGCATGCATCACGTTCAGACAACCTCAGTTGTCTGATCGCTAGATCGGATGGCTTAGGATGCATCCACACCCGCGTCTTCATTGCATGCCCGCACGTGCGATCACACGTGCAGCGACGCATCTGATTGTGCATGCGTGAACCACGCACATCCATCGCACCACGTCGCGCTCGCATCCATCGTCCGCTCGCGATCCAACGGTCGAATTGAACCGTGCCCTCCCACGTCTTCGATTTGAGGCGAGCGGAGAGTCGATCCTGCATCGTTGGCTCTTGGTAGGGTGTTTGCCTGCTGAGCTACAACCGTGGATTGTCTCAAAGACGCTCCACGCTTCCATTGCTCGTGATCGTTGGATGAGAATCCAATGGTTGAGAGGCGCAGGGGCAGATGGCTTTAGAAGTCGAGCGGAGGGGTGCGGGCGGGTTTGGATGGTTGGGATGGTGCCACGTGGCACCATCTTGGTCGTCCATCTTCATATTCGCGCTGTTTGGCTGCGATCATTGATCCGAACCCATCTGTGCGGTCGGATTTGTCATCTAAAGTACGGATTTTACACCACATGGCCCCTTGATCTCAGATCTTTCTCGAACTGCATCTGATGTTATGCAAGTCCGATTGGGGCGATCTTGGAGTCATTGAAGTCCAATTGTTGCCTTAATTAGATTCGTACGGTTGGATCTTAAATTCAAGGCTTCGATTAAATATCGCCCTGTCCTTGGCCACCAAAAAGAGCAAATTACTATACAATTTGTATAATTTGACTTAAATGCATGATGATTCATGTTATGCAATATTTACAATGTATGATGCTTCTACGACACTAAGAACATGCATAAATAGACATTTTAGTCTACTTAGATGCATACACATCATGTCTCAGCTGAGGTCATGGATGAAAAGACTAAAAGAGAGAGTAGCGACATGTTCTGGGCCTATTCGAACTATAAGACAAGTGGCATTTTACCTTCTTTGCCCTTTGTTTTCCCTTTTATGTTGATTTACTTGTTAGTTTTAGAGAAAAAAAAGGGAAGAGGAGGAAACAAAAAAAGGATAGTTGAAGAAAAAAAAGTTGAAGTAGAAGAGAAGAAAGGGAGAAGCTGTTCTCTAGTTTTGTTCTTCTCTATGTTTATTCTCCTGTACGAGAATGAGAGAAAGGGGGAGTAGGGGTCTATTGTGACCCTTATATAGGGGAGACTCATTCTTCGAGTTTCCTACATGAGAGAGGCATTATTGGTCCCTGTATGAGAGTAACATATTCTTGGTCCCTAAATAAGACAAGTCTGCTGAGAGATTTCTGTATAGGAGAGGCCAGTCTTGAGGTCTCCAAAGGAGAGGCGCACTTTGGCTTCCTATATGGGAGAGACCAATCTTAAGGTCTCCCTGTATAGGAGAGTTTAGTCTTGAAGTCTCTAAAGGAGAGACCCACTTTGGTTTCCTATATGGGAGAGACTAATCTTAAGGTCTCCATGGGAGAGGCCGACTTTGAGTTTCTATGTAGAAGAGGCCCAGTCTTGAGGTCTTTAAGGGATAAACCCACTTCTAAGATCTCTAATGGGAAAGGCACCAACACTAGTTAGGGTCTCTTGGAGAAAGATCAATCAGAGCCAGCTTCAGCAGTTCATCTACCAGACTCCAACCTATGTTGATGTGTCGTCATTGGCATACCTGCCTACAAGTAAGAACGAGGACGCAACTGTCATTCGCCTGGAGGAGAGTCATGACCCGATTGCACCAATTGAGAGTTGTGTTCTGCTTATGAGAGTAAGGAGTCATATTGTACAAGCTAAGCTTTCATGCTCCAGTTTAAGTGGGAGTGTTGACAGAGATGAGTGTTATTGTTGGATAATTGGATAATAAGAGATCCAATTACAAGTTTTAGTCCTATATAGTGGAGTGGGAAAGAGGTGTGTAGTGGCTTACATAAAGGCCCTTGTTCACTTTATTTATCTTTGACAAAAAATATTTAGAGATTACACCTACAGGGGCACTTCTCCCGTGGTTTTCTCTCCTCTCTTTGTAAGAGGTTTCCACGTAAACCCAAGTATTTATGAATGTGATGCTGTGATTTCATGTTTATTTTATTCTACCTTTATATTTTAACACTATCATATATTAGTTGTTGGAACACATTAAAGATGAGGTGTCATGGTGTTTGCTTTTTACGAATGATATTGTGTTAGTTGATGAGACAAGTAAATAGAAAACTTGAGTTTTGGAGGAAGGCCCTGCAAGTTAAAGGCGTTCGTTTAAGTAGGACAAAGATTGGGTATATGGAAAGTAAGTTTAGTAATAGAGGGAACAAACAGGGGATAAGTGTGAAAATTGGAGTAAATTGCATTCCATTAAATACTTGGGATCCGACAAGAAGAAATTGGTGGAAATGTAATAGATGCAGTTAATGTAGGTGAAATGGAGGGAGCGTCAGGTCTTGTATGTGACAAGAGGCTTCCGAGGGTAACTATAAGGCCTGCCACGTTGGTGTCCTACGGTGCTAAGTGTTGGGTTGTCAATTATAAGCATATGCAAAAAATGTTTGTAGTAAAAATGAAGATATTAAGGTGTATATATAGCCATACAAGGACAAATCAAATTTCTTGCAAACTTATTAAGGAAAAGGTTGGAGTGGCAGTGATAGAGGTTAAATGAGAGGGACATGTTTAAGGTGGTTTGGACACTTGAAGAGAAGGCCGGTTGATGCCTCGGACAAGAAATGTGAGGGGTTAGATGTTGAGCCTCCTAGGAAGGGGTAATGAAGGCCAAAAATTTGTTGGAAGTAGACTATTAAGCATGATCTCAGCTAACTTTTAACTCTTGAAATGGTTCAAAATAGATCTAAGCAGAGGCAATAATTTGTGTAGCCGACCTCACTTAGTATGAAAAAAGGCTTTGTTGTTGTTGCATGTGGTATTTGTCTTAGAGCATATGTCTAATGTTATGTGCAAATATCAAATTTACAAGGTAATTGTGTAATATTGAAGGTTTATGTGGGCATACATAAAAGGACCCTTAAGTTAAATTTCAAGATTCAGTGTTTATTGTTCCCAAGTCCATTCTAAGGATGCATACTTTTTAAATATAAATTCCATTTCCACAATTTATTTCCAGTTGTGCAGAAATTCTTTCTGAATTCTGACGGAGCCTATATTTTTCAAATAAGCAAATAATAAGAGAAATGAGGGATGAGAGAGGTGGGGATCTCGTTGGGAAAGGAAAAGGTGAGAAAGAGAGAGAATAGTGGATGAGAAAAGAGGTGAGAGAGAGATAGAAATGAGATGAGGAAATAAAGTGAGAGGGAAGATCAACTCTTTGTAATTCATTTCTAGTCAGCCTTTTGCTTATACAACCCAACCCCTTTATAAAGGAGATTACAAAAATCCAAGGGACATGACTTGGGATTACAACCTTTAACCAAGGCATCCCTTGGTTGAAAATATAAAAATAAAATAAAATAAAATAAAACAATATGACTCTGGGTGACATCCCCATTGAAAGTATCTCTTGGGAAGACACCTTGGAAAATTCCAAAGACACCCTCCAAGAATTGAGAAAATTGTAAACAAGCACTCAAACTCCATGTTGATGAGATATTGGGCTACATCAATTTCCCTTGCGATTTATTGACTTTAGTTTTGTCTTCCCCCATGTCTTTGTTATTGTTTCCAGTTTTCACAATTTAATTATCATGCTGACTGGCCTTTGGTAAAGTCATGATGGTAATTGTTGTGTGCAGAATATGCCCCGTCCTAGGGGAGCAGATGCGGCCGGTCTGCTTCTTCGAGAGTTGGAGCTTCACCCTCCTGCCGAAGAATGGCACCGACGAAATATGTTTGGTGGGCCATGGTCTGATCCAGATGATTTTGGCCTATTGGATGAGACATCAAATCTGTGCTTGAATGGTTATTATGATTCAAGCAGCAGCTACAATAGTTTTGATGCCCAGAGCCTATGGCCTCGAAAACGCAGGTTATCGGAGAGAGACGCAGCATTTGGCCTGAAAACTTCTGTTGGTCTGGGGTCCTATCTTGGTATAATGGGGTCAAGGAGGGATGTGATAACAGCCTTGTGGAAGACGGGTCTAGAGGGTGTTTGGTATAAGGTATGTGTACATTATGCATTTATTGTCAGTTTTATTGGAACCAGCAAGATTTAGACTAACTAATAATATATACTACCAACTTCTTGTGTTTTCTCCAAGTTTAGCATCTTGTCTGACTTAAGACTTGGCTATATGTTTTATAGAACCCACAGTTTATAAGATTGGTTGCTGACATGTGGCTAAATTAAAGATGAAAATGGCTAGCAGCATTTTCTGAAGTTTGTAAACTATGTTGGCCTCTACAGGTTTCCTGTTTAGACATTACCATGATTACCGGTGGTCCTCAGAAGTTGAAAACAATGCTTGCGGGTGCCTCAGATCATTTGTTCATTATACCATAGTTTATCCTCTGATCATTTGCCATTTTCTTGCTGCAGTGTATAAGATGTTTGCGGCAAACATCGGCATTTGCTCCACCAGGAACTGGAAATGCTACTGCAAATGATCGTGAGGCATGGTGGGTCAGTCGCTGGGCTCATAGCTGCCCCATGTGCGGTGGAAGCTGGGTTCGGGTCGTGTAATAGCTAATTGTAAATGCAGCTCTTGTAGAGCATACTTCCTGTACATCTGCCTTTGTAATTTGGCCTCCAAAGGGATGAGCATATTCCACCTTGGAGTTATTTGTACAAAGAGATGGGTGGCAGTTATTGGAACTTTCACAGAACGCAGCCCAATTGTGGTGGCATTTGGTGATATCTCCTGAATGTGCCCGCTAAAGGAATGACGAGGAATGGATAGATTTAAATCCAAATTGTGGGCTCATGGAGGTTGCTCTCCCTGTTAATATCTGTAGTATTCTGTCCACTCTATGCAACAGTTGATTTGCAGTCACTGGCTAATTTCTTGCCTATATCGTTCAGATCCCATTAGGTATCATATCTGTGGATTGTTAGTCTGTCAGGGATCAATTATTACACCTTGTACAATCTTTCATTTAAAGAACAGAAATTAGAAATAGAGCTAGAGAATGGTACAATTTCTCCGCTTGCTGACAACCTTCATTTTGCTTGTGTCTCACTTCTTATGCCCGTTAATTTGAGGGTAATTTAATCATGTGGAACTCATGTTTATCATGATTTATGTGAAATGGGTTTTGCTGCTGTAAACTGCATGGTTAAGGAAGAGGCACTAGAGATGCGTATGGAACTTGTCGATTGCTCTCACAGGATGTGTTTTGATTTGGGTGTGCCTGAAGATACATTGTGGGGATCCTTGGGAAGTAAGCATATGGAGGCAACTAGTGTTTCTATCCCCTTCCTTAATTTATTTGCACTTGGATTCTTTTGCTTGAGATTTCTCTTCTAGAATATTTTTTCTGTGGTTCAAACCCCTCTATAATATTTTCTTTGCTAAGCTGTTTCCAAGATTTATTTCTTAATAAGGCTCCCTTTTTTCCTTTCCATTGTTTAAATTCCTTGTGACTCCATTTATTTATAGTATCTCTAATGCTATAGCACTTGTTGAGGAGGTTAATTTTCCCATGAAAGTGAAATGACCATGTTCAACCCAAAAAGTTTTGAAATTTCCACGATAATTTAGCAGGGTGATCCTTCCCATGAAGTTCAACTAAAATTGGCATGGATAGATGGCAGGAGAGACATTGGCATTAAGGAATCTTTGTAGCCAACAACAGTCGACCATGGCATGACCAACCCTAGCTTTCTAAGGTGACTTTATCATTGGTACAATTTTTTTTGCAAAGACAAAATATCAAGGTTGAAAGGACCCACCACCCCTTGGTCATTTAAGACGTTTGGGATGTTTACCAGACATCTGTCAGGACGTTTGGGATGTTCATCAGACGTCTGGGTTGTCCACCAGACGTCTGGAAATACTTTTAGCGTGCAGCGTACGAGCGCCATGCTTCCTCCCTCACCGCGCCTCACCGTGCCTCATCGCACCTTACCGTGACGCCACTCCTCGCCCATGCTCGCCTCTCCTCTCCCTTTATATACCTCTTCCCCCTCCACTTCGTTGCCATTCCGCAGCTGAGAGTGGAGTGAAGAGCGGAGGGTTGAGAGAGAGGAAGCACTAGGGCGAAGGCTGTAGCGGCGTTCTGCTGCAGCACCTGCAGGCAAGGATAGCCAGGGCGATTCCGTGGAAGTCATTTTTCCGCGGAATCAGACGGCTAGAGAAACACCTAGACGTCTCACCAGACGTCCGAAGGTATGGCAAGATGTCTGGTAGAGATCTACTTTCCGTACTTTTCCTCTCTGACAAGTACTGATAGCGTACGTATGTGTCAGAGGGCGGGAGCGTAGCCGAGGCAATTCCAGACGTCCGGAAGCATTCCCAGACGTCTGACAAAGTCCTTGGACGTCGAATTTGAGTTTCAGATGTCTGATAGCGGAACACCAAGAGAGGTATCCCTAAGAACTATTTTAAGACGTCTGGGACCTTTCCCAGACTGATTTTCGTCTGATAGCATGTTTTGAGGTCGTGTAAGGCCCTATTATTCACTTTTACGCAAACGAATCGTCTCTGTTTTCCATATAAGTTTCTCTATATAATGATACCTTGTTTACATCCTTCTGAACCTTTTGGTCCATCAATTCGTGTTTAGGTCTCTAGTCCGTCGGGAGTACGGGACCTGTGGAGACATCGGGAGCCACCGTACGAGCCCCCATTCCACCCGGTTACCCAGGTAGAGTGGTTACAACCTTAAGTCTAAATTTTAATACATGTGAGTAAGTAATCCTAGGACTTGAGATGAACCCTAGGAAGGATTAAACATATATTCGAGAATAGATTCTTGAACCCTAGGTCTTGGCATGAACACTAGGGTCAGAAGAAACTGTATGTGAATGATTGTGTAATCAAGAGCTACTTATTTTTAGCTAAAATGGACCCCTACGACAAATGAATAATTGAGTAATCGAAAACTGCCTGTCTTTCTGCTAAAATGGACCCCTATTAATAAAATGGAAATTGAGCTGTTGACCCGAACATTTCCAACCCGGATGTGACCAAGAAATTCCTGTATAAACCCCCCGGGAAATGTAAACATGAACACCGTACCTCGGAGAACCAGATGGTTCTGGAAATTTGCTACCTATGGACAACTGTTAAGGGAGGTAAGCTGACCTTCGTGTACGTAGTACCGAAGAGAGCAAATATCCCTTGTAGTGTAGGGGGGAGCTTGTCGCCCTTGGGTTGGGACCCAGGGTGGGTTTGGCCACTCTATGATGACTCTTACTGTTCCTCGTATACGTGGTACTGAGGTGAGTTACTTAGTGTAGGGGGGAGCTATCCGCCTCAGGGGGCCCGGGGCTAGGTATGGCCACCCTACACTGACTCCCGTCAGCCCGTTGGGCAAACCGGGGTTGTCGGACGAGGGTACGTGGACTGAGGAGGGGCAAAGACCCCTGAGGGGCAAGACCCTTGTTCTGTTCTGAGAGGGCAAGGCCCTACACTGTTCCGCGCTGTACGTTGAGGCGTACCTGCTAGCGGAAACGACTGACCGCGTGCCAATGCGGGGTAGCTACCCGCACGCTTATCACATGTGCCGTAGTCACCGCTATGTCACGACCGTGACCTCGGTGCAGTAGACCGAGTATAGGACTACCACGGTGGGACTCCCCCGGCCAGGAGAGTGCCACGTGGACATCCTATATCATGGGAAGCTGCAAGCAAAATTGTTCCTATAGGAAACCAGATGATTAATTAACAAATCCTAATTAGAGATCTCTACGCAACCACATGTATAATATAATTAGAAAATGGAAAACTTTATGTTAATGCATGTTAATTCTTAGCCACTACTCTACTCAGCTTTAGCTGACTCCAGTCAAATATATTCTGTACAGGTCAAGGATTTGAGTAGCTCGAGCCACCGACGACTGAGGATGCTGGGCCTGGTTGAGCCTAGTTTTAGTTCTATTGCCTGCTAGTGAGTTTTACAGTTTATATTATGTTACATGTACTCTTTGATGTGATAGCTGTAATATCACTGTTCTCTTTCTACCTGTTGAAACTTTCTTTTTGCTTAATTACTATACTTGTGTGGTTTGTTGAATGTTACTTGGTTATTTCTTGTTGGACGACTAGATCTTAGGATAAACCAAAGCGAGCCATTCCCAGATTCTGTCGGAATTTGGGATCGGGTCGTGACAAGATGGTATCAGAGCAAGGTCGTCCCGAGAAATGAACCAAGTAGTCTGGAAAACACCACATTTGTACATGTAACTAAGATAGCCATCACAACTTTTCTCTTGGTTATTGTGTCCGAGTATCACGTCTCCTCTTTAGTCAAACAGGCACCAATAATCTCGTTCCTCGGTCTTTGAGTAGGAAATGCCTTGCCAGGGAGCTATTGAGTCAGGCCGCGGACGTGGTCATAGCTGAGGACATGGTCGCAGGGGAGGATGAGTGATGGCTAAAGATAGAGCCGCTCCACCTCTCCTTCTGGGCATCCAGGCCCCGAACCTCGCCCAACTGATCCGGAGTCTTATCCGGGAGGAACTCCATCAGCCTCCTCCTCAGCCTTCCCTTCCTGGGGATGCAGAGGGGGAACCTTCCGTGGGGCAGGCAAGCTGCCACGGCGCTGGACGAGGTGTAGGGGGAGGGGGTGATCCTCTACCACCCCCTTCAGACACTTCGGGGCACGAGTCTTCCTTACCTGTAGGTGCATCCCTTCCTCCGCTGCGGCTACACCATGAGGTTTTCAGCCAATTCAGGAAGCTGAAGCCCCCCTCTTTCAAGGGGGAGGAAAGCCCATCTGAGGTAGAAGATTGGCTGGAACAAATGGAGATCTTTGACACCCTCTGTCCTCCTGCAGAATGCCGCGTGGCCTTCGCCACGTATCAGCTGGAGAGTGTAGCCCACAGGTGGTGGAAGGCGGTCAAAGGACAGGAGGAGGGAGAACTGACATGGGACCGGTTTGTGGCGCTCTTCAGTGAGCAGTACTTCCCACAAACATGGTAGGATTAGAGGAGGCGGGAGTTTCACACTCTCCGCCAAGGGGCAATGACAGTTAGCGCATACCGCACGTGTTTCCTGCAGCTGTCACGCTTTGCCCTGACAGCCGCATCTACCAAGGAGGAGCGCCTGTGGAGATTCATCGAGGGTCTCCGACCTGCCATCAGGGGGTACGTGAAGCCCCTGAAGCTGCCTACCTTCTCCCGCGTGGTCGAGGCTGCCATGACCTATGAGGAAACCAACCCGTCCGCATGAGATATTGATGGAGGAGGACGGAAGAGGCCCTACCCGCAGGAGCACTCACAAGGTCATCGGGAGAGGAGGCACCAGACACCAGCAGGGGAACCGTCCTGTCCTATGAGTCCACCAGGGACCTATGGGAGTCCCCGACAGGGATCAGCCGACTGTAGCAGACCCCCGCCCAGTCACCAGCAGGGACAACAGATAGAGGGAAGTCGCGTACCCCTCTGCTATCAGTGTGGCCAACCGGGTCACATACGGAGGAATTATCCATCTAGGACTGGAGCACAGCTGATGCTCCCAGCCCCGAGCACTGGAGGCCGATCTGGCTGCCACGGATTCCAGCCCCGTGGAGGAGGACAGCAGTCGTGAGGACACTGGTCCGCTGCCTCCCGCTCGACCCAGAGCACGGCTATCTCTTCTGCACCAAGGACTGCAGGGCGTGTTAAAGCCCTAACTCATGGAGATGCTAGGGCTTCGGGCTCTGTAGTGGCAGGTATGGTTACTATTTTTGGCAGACTTGTCTACACTTTTCGATTCCGGAGCCACGCACTCGTTTGTTTCTACAAGTTTCGCTGTCTGCACGGGAGTGAGCAGTGTGCTTTTAGAGGAGCCCTTCCTGATCAGAGGACCAGGTGGGCAGGTATTTGTTGCCGAGGAGGTTCTCGCTGACTGTGAGGTCATGATAGGGGGATACAGTCTCCCGATAGACCTGATCATAATCTCGATGGATGACTTTGGTGTAATCTTAGGGATGAACTGGTTGGCTGCATACCACGCCCTTGTAGATTGTTTTGGGAGAAAGATCATTTTCTCCATACCACGACTGCCTCTCTTCGAATTTTACGGCCAGCCTGTAGACGGAGGATTCAGATGCATCTCCTCACTTCGAGCAGCGAAGCTATTGAGTCAAGGATGCGAGGGCTTCCTTGCTTGTGTTCTAGTAGAGGCCGACTCAGTGAGCAGCATACAGAGTATTCCGGTGGTCTGTGAGTACCCCGACGTCTTCCCAGAAGAGCTGCCAGGACTGCCACCTAAGCGCGAGATTGAGTTCGAGATCTCACTGATACCAGGGACAGGCCCCATTTCTTCAGCACCGTACCGAATGGCCCCGCTTGAGCTGCGAGAGCTCAAGACATAGCTACAGGATCTGCTAGAGAAAGGCTTCATAAGGTCCAGTGCCTCTCCGTGGGGAGCCCCCGTCTTGTTTGTAAGAAAGAAGGATGGTACTCTTCGACTGTGCATTGACTATAGATAGCTGAACCAGGTCACCATCAAGAACAAATACCCGTTACCACGCATAGATGACCTCTTCGACTAGTTGAGGGATGCCACAGTATTTTCAAAAATAGATCTGAGGTCAGGATACCATCAGCTGAGGATTAGGGAGACCGACGTCTCCAAGATAGCCTTTCGTACACGGTACAGCCACTATGAGTTCTTGGTCATGCCATTTGGATTGAACAACGCCCCTGCCGCCTTCATTGACTTGATGAACCGTGTTTTTTGGTTGTATCTGGATCAGTTCGTGGTTGTTTTCATCGATGATGTGCTCATTTATTCACGGGACCAGGCACAGCATAAGCAACACCTTCACATGGTCTTGGACACCTTGAGGCGGCATAGACTGCATGCCAAATACAGCACATGCGAATTTTGGTTAGGACAAGTCACCTTCCTGGGCCATGTGATCTCAGAGGACGGTTTAGCTGTGGATCCAGCCAAAGTAGAAGCAGTACTCAGGTGGGAGAGACCGTGTTCGGTGGCTGAGATATGCAGTTTCCTGGGGCTGGCTGGTTATTACAGACGATTTATCCAAGGATTCTCGTAGATTGCTCGTCCTCTGACTCAGTTGACTCGGAAGGACGTACCATTCGCCTGGACCGACGAGTGTGAGTCTTGCTTTCAGAAGCTGAAAGAGAGGTTGACTTAAGATCCTGTACTCACCATCCCTGACAGCAGCGGTGGATTTGTCGTCTACACAGATGCCTCATTGCAAGGATTGGGGGGTGTACTTATGCAGCGGGGTCATGTTGTTGCATATGCTTCACGGCAACTGAAGCCGCACGAGCATAACTATCCCACCCATGACCTAGAGCTGGCAGCAGTTGTCCTATCGTTGAAGACCTGGAGGCACTATTTGTACGGAGAAATGTTCGAGATTTTCACTGACCACAAGAGCCTCAGGTATTTGTTTGACCAGAAGGAGCTCAACATGAGGCAAAGACGCTGGTTGGAACTCCTGAAAGACTACGATTGCAGCATCTCTTACCACTCGGGAAAAGCCAATGTGGTGGCTGACACCCTGAGCTGAAAGGCACTCGCCCACTTGGCTTGCTTACAAGCACGAAGTTGGAAGCTCATGGAGGAATTGAGCAGCTGGCGACTCTAGGAGACACAGGGGTATTGCGGGATAGTGACAGTCGTGAGGCAAACAAGACCAAAGTTGGTGGATCGCATCGTGGTTAAACAAATGACGGACTGATACCTACGGGCACAGCGGGGCCGAGTATTGGCAGGAAACCCAGGAGATTTCTCTTTCACTGACGGAGTTCTGCGTATGAGGGGACGCCTGTGCGTTCCTAGAGATGAGGAGCTGTTGAGGGAGCTCTTGACTGAGGCTCATGGATCCAGATTTGCCATACATCCCGGAAACACGAAAATGTATCACGACCTACAACGTGATTTTTGGTGGAGAGGCATGAAGCAGGATGTTGGCCTTTTCGTCCAGCAGTGTCTGACATGCCAGCAGGTGAAGGCCGAACATTAGAGGCCCACAAGGCCATTGCAGTCACTTCCCATTCCAGAATGGAAGTGGGAAAGTGTCATTATGGATCTGGTAGTGGGGCTACCTGTGACACAGAGAGGGCACGATGCAGTCTGGGTGATTGTGGATAGATTAACGAAGACAGCATGGTTTCTGCCAATCCGAGTCACTTATGGACCAGCACAGTTGGCAGAGAGATACATCAGAGACAGTACGCTTTCACTGGGTTCCCCGTGAAATCATTTCAGACAGGGACACTCGTTTCACTTCCTAGTTCTGGACAAAATTTCAGTGAGCCTTGGGGACTTGTCTGAAATTTAGTACAGCCTATCACACCCAGACGGATGGACAGTCAGAGCGCACCATTCAGACCCTTGTGGACCTTCTGCGCACTTGCGCATTGGACTTGAGAGGCTCCTGGGAGGAGCATTTGCTATTGGCAGAATTCGCATACAACAACAGTTACCACTCGATCATCGGCATGGCACCATATGAAGCTTTGTACGGGAGAAAGTGTACGACCCCCTTGAGTTGGGTAGAGGTGGGAACCAAATGGGAGGTCGACCCCCGTCTGATACGCCAGAGTCAAGAGGTGATCGAGCAGATCCATCGACAACTGCGTACTGTCCAGAGCAGGCAAAAGAGTTACGCCGATCTGAAGCGTAGGGAGGTACAATTTGAGGTTGGTGATCACGCTTTTCTCCGTGTTTCACCGATGAAAGGTTTGCAGTGATTTAGGATGAGAGGGAAGCTTGCACCGAGATATGTGGGACCCTTTGAGGTCTTAGAGTGGGTAGGACCCGTCGCCTACCGGCTTGCCCTTCCTCCCCAGCTTTCTGGAGTGCACAACGTTTTTCACGTGTCCAACCTCAGGAAATAATCGCCGACCCCAGCCATGTCCTTAGCCACGAGAGCATCGAAGTGGGAGATCACCTAACCTACCCCGAGAGACCGATACAGATACTAGACCGAGCCATTCGGAGGTTGAGGCGGAAGGAAGTACCCCTGGTGAAAGTTCTATGGAAAAGCCAGCGGTACGAGGAGGCAACTTGGGAACCTGAGTCGGCGATGCGAGCGCAGTACCCAGAACTCTTCGAAGGTAAGACTCTTCTGACCTACTTCAGTCCTCTTTAAGTTTGTTATACCTACTACGTCATATTTTTCACACCCTAGTCAGTTCAAGTTTTGGGGATGAAACTTGCTTTAAGTTTGTTATACTGAAACGACCCACCACCCCTTGGCCATTTAAGACGTCTGGGATGTTCACCAGACGTCTGTCAGGACGTCTGGGATGTTCATCAGACGTCTGTCAGGACGTCTGGGTTGTCCACCAGATGTCTGGAAATAGTTTTAGCGCGCAACGTACGAGCGCCATGCTTCCTCCTTCACAGCGCCTCACCGTGCCTCACCACACCTCACCGCGACGCCACTCCTCGCCCATGCTCGCCTCTCCTCTCCCCTCACCTCCTCTCCCTTTATATACCTCTTCCCCCTCCCCTTCGTTGCCATTCCGCAGCTGAGAGCGAAGGGCCGAGTGAGAGGAAGCACGAGGGTGAAGGCTGTAGCGGCGTTCTGCTGCAGCACCTGCAGGCAAGGAGAGCAAGGGCCAGAGAAACACCCAGACATCTGAAGGTATGGCAAGACGTCTGGTAGAGATCTACTTTCCGTACTTTTCCTCTCTGACAAGTCCTAACAGCGTACGTATGTGTCAGAGGGTGGGAGCATAGCCGAGGCAATTTCAGACGTCCGGAAGCACTCCCAGACGTCTGGCAAAGTCCTTGGATGTCGGATTTGAGTTTCAGACGTTTGATAGCGGAACACCAAGAGAGGTATCCCTGAGAACTGTTTTAAGACGTCTGTGACCTTTCGCAGACGTCTGATTTCCATCTAATAGCATGTTTTGGGGTCGTGTAAGGCCCTAATATTATCACTTTTACGCAAACGAACCATCTCTGTTTTCCATACAAGTTTCTCTATATAATGATACCTTGTTTACATCCTTCTGAACCTTTTGGCCCATCAATTCGTGTTTAGGTCTCCAGTCCATCGGGAGTACGGGACCTGTGGAGACGTCGGTAGCCACTGTATGAGCCCCCATTCCGCCCGGTTACCCAGGTAGAGTGGTTACAACCTTAAATCTAAATTTTAATACATGCGAGTAAGTAATCCTAGGACTTGAGATGAACCCTAAGAAGGATTAAACATATATTCGAGAATAGATTCTTGAACCCTAGGTCTTGGCATGAACACTAGGGTCAGAAGAAACTGCATATGAATGGTTGTGTAATCAAGAGCTACCTGTTTTTAGCTAAAATGGACCCCTACGACATATGAATAATTGAGTAATCGAAAACTGCCTGTCTTTCTGCTAAAATGGACCCCTACTAATAAAATGAAAATTGAGCTGTTGACCAGAACATTTCCAACCCGGATGTGACCAAGAAATTCCTGTATAAACCCCCTGGGAAATGTAAACATGAACACCGTACCTCGGAGAACCAGATGATTTTGGAAATTTGCTGCCTATGGACAGCTGTTAAGGGAGGTAAGCTGACCTTCGTGTACGTAGTACCTAAGAGAGCAACTATCCCTTGTTGTGTAGAGGGCAGCTTGCCGCCCTTAGGTTGGGACCCGGGGTGGGTTTGGCCACTCTATGACGACTCTTACTGGCCCTCGTGTACGTGGTACCGAGGTGAGCTACTTAGTGTATGGGGGAGCTATCCGCCCCAGGGGGCCCGGGGCTAGGTATGGCCACCCTACACCGACTCCCATTAGCCCGTTGGGCAAACCGGGGTAGTCGGACGAGGGTACACAGACTGAGGAGGGGCAAGACCCCTGTTTTGTTTTGAGAGGGCAAGGCCCTACACTGTTCCGCGTTGTACGTTGAGGCGTACCTGCTAGGGGAAACGACTGATCGTGTGCCAGTGCGGGGTAGCTACCCGCGTGCTTATCACGTGTGTCGTAGTCACCGCTACGTTACGACCGTGACCTCGGGGTAGTAGACCGAGTATAGGACTACCACGGTGGGACTCCCCCGGCCAGGAGAGTGCCACGTGGGCATCCTGTATCACGGGAAGGTGCAAGCAAAATCGTTCCTATAGGGAACCAGATGATTAATTAACAAATCCTAATTAGAGATCTCTACGCAACCACATGTATAATATAATTATAAGATGGAAAACTTTATGTTAATGCATGTTAATTCTTAGCCACCACTCTACTCAGCTTTAATTGACTCCACTCAAATATATTCTGTATAGGTCAAAGATTTGAGCAGCCCGAGCCACCGGCTGTTGAGGACGCTGGGCCTGGTCGAGCCTAGTTTTAGTTCTACTGCCTGCTAGTGAGTTTTATAGTTTGTATTATGTTACATGTACTCTTTGATGTGATGGCTGTAATATCACTATTCTCTTTTCACCTGTTGAAACTTTCTTTTTGCTTAATTACTATACTTTTGTGGTTTGTTGAATGTTACTTGGTTATTTCTTGTTGGACGACTAGATCTTGGGATAAACCAAAGCGAGCTAGTCCCAGATTCTATCGGAATTTGTGACCGGGTCATGACAAAGGTGGTCTGTGAGACCAGTAGCTTGGACAAAGCTATGGAATGATTCATTGCTAGGGTGGTGAGTTTGACCCCCTCCCCCTCAATCTTTCTCTAGATTTCAAGGTACTGTAATGACCCAAAAATTTTTGGGTAAATTTTTTTTTTAACCCACTTAAGTAGGGTGTTTGATGAGTAAAAGACCCTTAAAAGCCATGATTTCCCCTCTTGGTTGGTAAGGCTTTACATTTTGTGGTGGTGAGGGGCTCTTTGCAAGAAAAGATAGTTGAGGGACTTGCTTGCCCCTCAAATAAGAAATGGAGGGGGGCATGGACCAAATGACCCTTTTGATATTAGGTTTTGGCTTTCTTAGAAAGCCAACGATCATTCTCTTGGATTGATCATTTTTGGCAAGAGGAGAGGAGAGAACCCCCCATCCTTCTCCCTTGGTGGTTGTTCTAGTTGCTGCCAGTGCTTGCTGCTGGTGCTGTTGGCATGGGTGGAGAAGGCAAAGTGTAGGAGCAGCGGCTGCACTTGTTCTTGTAGTGTGGTGGCTGCTGTTGCGTTTTAAGCAGATCGGGGAGGAGTAGAAGATAGGAGCTGCAGCCCAAAAGCTTGAGGTAGGGATGCTAACTCTTTGTCCTATGAGTACCTCTTTAGATTTTGGGTTAATAGTCTCTAGGTGTGTAATGGAGTACATACCTAGGGTTGGTGAATAAAAAGGGGTTGGAGGCATGCTAAGAGAATTAGCCACCTTATCGTGTTGTTTACAAGGGTTCACTGGGTACTAAGCATGTGTTTTATTCCTAAAATCTGTGGGATATTGGACTCTACATCAAGAAACTGTGGGTTATGATGCGGGGTTAAAAATCATGCTGGACTAGGGCCTGGAACCATCCAGTACCGGTATTGGAGATCAGTACCAGTATTAGATGGCTCCGGAGTTCCCCTTAATGCATTCATCAGGGGAAACAGAACTGGTCTAGTACCGGTATTGATGATCAGTACCGGTATTAGGCAGAGTGGGGGCCCTAAACAGAATTGGTCAAGTATCGGTACTGATGATCAGTACTGGTACTGGCTTGAGTAGGGCACTGTACAGAGCTGGTTCAGTACCGATACTGATGATCATTATCGGTACTAGCCAGAATGGTTATGATCCGGCTATAGCTAGGGTAGTACCAGCCTAGTACCAGTACTGAGGGTCAGTACTAGTACTGGCCTGAGTGACCATGCTCCTATTTTAGCACTTGAATGAATAAGGAAAGTATGCAAGCCTGCATACGTGGTATGAAGTTAAGAAAAATGCGTAAATCTACAAACACCTGAAAGACTCCAGCCAAAGGAGGTGATAAATCAACCCTGGACGGGTGTGAATGAAACCCAGGAAAATGAATTTAAGTATATGGAAGTATACAATATGTGAAATGGTTGCTTCTGCGGATTTAAATGAAAAATCCTCTTGGATTCCAAAGGTCTGTGGTGAGACCCCAGGAGATCCACTAGGTCTCTAGGATGTTGTTCCATATTCGGAACTAAATAAAATAAGAATATGACAGCTCTGCTAGGTGGGCTTGTAAGGTTGTGCCTTAGACATGCTGAATTGAGTTCACCACTTGGGAAGGAGACCCAGGGGTTTACCTTGGAACTTGAGGAATTCCCAGGAGTGGTGATGAGCCTTGGGCCATCATCAGAAGGAGGTATCTGAGCATACCCGAATTCGACTCGTGGCAAAAAGAGTACTCGAGCAAGAGGCTCACCAGGCACTCGCATATGCGGAGAAAGCCAAGGGTACCATGATGGGTTTTGGTTGAGATCTCGTCCGGTGGTGGATTGAGAGGGCACACCTCATGGTTACGTTCCTAGCGGGGGCAAATGGTGTGGCCTGACAATTCTGACCAACCCTGCGACATAATCTATGAAAATTACAACTAGGCCTTATTGGCGGCGGGTAGAGTTGTGCCTCGCCGACATGAGGCACTGGCTTGGGTAGGTCCCAAGAGGCCTGAATCTTCTGACTAAGGTCACCAACGTTCTCGATATGTCGAGAATGGGTATGCCTTTCGCAAGGGTCGCTTGTCCTGTTAGCTCTCCCCTGATCAAGGAGAGGCCACTAAGAGAGGATCTAAGGGGAAGGATACGTCGAAATCTCCTCTGATTAGAGAGGGATGATCTTCTAAGGCTGATACCTGTGGCGAGTGAGGGAACAAATGTGAGCACCAAAATAAGTTATCTTAAGGATCTAGATAAAATTTGATGGAAAGTGGTGGATAATGTTATAAAAAAAAAATGTTTATCACCCCCTCTTGCTGGGCTCCACATGTAGTTAGATCCCTATTGAGTTGGTTTCTTTTGTGACCCATTTTAGGTTTCAATGCCGTGGGTAAGCATATTCCGCCATAACCATGAGCAGTGCAGGTGCCTAGCAGCGGCGGATCGGCTATTCATGATGACACTCATACGCTTGGAGAGGGCGATAATGGATGCCCGATACTCGAGAAGGTGGGCGGATCCACCTACTGAGTCTGTTGAAAATGCTGCCACAGAATTTATAAGGGCTGCCTGTCAACTAGAGTAGGCAATATGTTTTGCGGGTTTTCGACCCCGTGGAATATGGGAGGACTTTTGAGGGACCGATGCCTCCCTTCACTTGGGGGCCCTCTTTCACAAACCATCTTTTCTTTTTTTTGTGTGAATGTGGACGGTGTGGCTCCCCCTTTTTGCAGCCCTTTCCCTAGTTGATGTATATTTCTTTTGTGTTATACAGGTTACTTTTGTAATAGGGGAAGAAACAATGGTTGTACATAAATACCTATATGAACATGTGCGTGTGTATGACAGTATGTATGATAGGGGAAATTTTGTGTATGTGTCTAGAAATGAATGATGCTTTACTACATGGTTTCTATTTCGATGTGTGACTGCTAGGGTGATATAATTTACAGTTCTTCTCGCAGGTGAGGAATTTGGAAATCTCCCCTCCAACAAGGATACCCTTTTATTGTTTATTGGATTCTTTTTTTTTTATTTGATTTATCTTGATTGAACTAAGCACCCTTCAACTTTAACCATTTCACCGCTGGGACTTTCTCCACCCTCACCCTCGAAAACCCATTGAATGGATTTTCGGGGTGTGACAGGTACTATTGAAACTCGATCGAGAATATCTGATAGAAAGATTCTCGCTTAATTAAAATGATTGCAATAAAAAGGATGTGTCGTTGATGTATTTTATGTGGTAGAAAATCTCTCAATCAACACAGAAAATAATTTAGTCTAACCACAAGGGATTAAGTCACATCCACAGGGAGGAACCAAGCCAATATACTCACAAATATGAAATCTTCAAAATTAAAATGATTGACTAGATGTTTGGGTGTAAAGAAATAAATATTCAGCAGAGTTGCACCAGATTACCAACGATATATCCTTGAAAAGAGAACAATTATACTATGCATACTTAAGGAGAGTGATTAAATATTTGGGGCAATAATTTAATAACATTCATCTTCTACTAATTGCTTAGGAAATGTTCATCCATCCTTTACTTTTAGCATACATGAGCGAATAAGATAAAGAGAGAGAGGTTACCAGCTGTAAGAGAGAGAGCACCGCAGAGAAATAAAGAGAAAGAGAGAGGGCATGAGATCAATTCCAACCGAATACTATATTAATTATTTTAAAATCTCAATGGCAAGAGCATCAAATGCAAATAGAAATCGAATGGGAAATAGGGGACCCTTCCTCTCTCCTCGTGCACGGGAAAGAGGATCGTCGGTCAGCTGGAGCTTAGAGGAGATTGACCGAGATGAGGGCTACGCGGCGGGGATGGAAGCGCATCGAGGTGTGGTTGGCGCCACCCTATCGAAGAGGATGTAGGTGGTGGGTGGGCATCTTGCTGCTGCAATGAACGCATAGCCAGCAATGCGTGGTTGCGTTGTTGGGTGCGCACGTAGGCGAGGTGTGGGTGGGTGGCTAGGAGAGCCTCGGTGGTGATGGAGATCGTGGTGGTCTCCTCCAGTGAGGGGATGGGCTACTGCGGTGAGGGTGTGGTAGTGGTGGGTTTGGGTTCTTCACTGGAGAAGAAGGTGGACAGGGGATGGGGTCAGGTGATGATGGTGGTGGTGTTCGGTTATGTAGAGGAAAATGAATAAGAGTAAAGAAGAAAAAGGGGAAGGGAAGAGGAGGGATGTGGTTTTGGTGGTGGCTTGCGGTGGTGGTGAGGCAGAAGGAAGATGGAGGGAGTGAGATGGAGTTGTGGGCATTGCAATGATGGGGCCATGTGCTGTCACCACACGATCGGTCGCGGCGGTGATCAACGTGTGCTCTTGGGTCACGATGTAAGCAAATTCCACAGTGCACTCTCCTGCCATTATCGAGGAGGAAGAAGAGGGTCCCTGCAAGGGGTGGTGGTCAGACCCGGTTAGGTTAATATGGTGATTTTATCGTTGAAGTGTGTATAGTGGTTAACCTAAATTGGACCCAACCATCTCTTTACAAAATTTTTTTTTTTTACCTGGCCTACTTGATGTTATCTTGGTCACTTTTAGGCTCAGGGTTGAACTCAGGGAAGTGGGGTTAGAAGTCTAGTTTCTACACCTTTCCTACAACGAATTTCTTCCGTTCATTTATTGTGTTTTTGGTGTTTTTCTATTTAGATTTTTTTCTGATAATTCTTGTCCTTGAGGCACACCCTCAAAATTAGGTTCTTGACTTTGAGCCAAATCAGGGTTCCAAAATGGGTCTTGCTATTCGCAAGACGGAGTACCTGCAAGTCAAGGATTATCTTTTCTCTTTTATATATTTTTTTTAATCTTTTTATTGGCATGCAAGAGAAATAGAAATGAAGTAAATATAGTATAGATATATATATGTATATACTATATATGTATAAAGGGGTGGGGGTGGAGGTGGAGATGGAGTGTAGCACGGTGTTGAGTCGATTGTCGTCTAGAAAGACGCAACCAACAGGATGAGGTGCCGTGTGTAAGGTGGATTGGTGGAAGATGAATGCGAATACGCTTTTTGTACGCGTGTATCGGGGAATATCAGCAACTGGTGCAGATATTCCCGCGATACAACGTATGGTAAGTAATGTGAAAAAAAAAAAAAAATATATATATATATATGGTTATAAATATATGGGTATATATATGTAGTTATATATGTATATATATAGGTATGTAAATATATGTATAGATAGATATATGTATATGTATATGTATGTATATATAACTATATAGATGTATATATATATGTATGTATATGTATATAGTAATATATGTATATATAGATATATGTAGCTAGGTATGTATATATATGTATATATGTATATATGTATGTATGTATATATATATATATATATATATATATATATATATATATATATATATATATATATAGTGTATAGGTGTGTGTGTGTGTATGAAAGTGTGAGTGTTGGTAAAGAGAGTGAGAGAGTGCTGTGAGAGAGAGAGAGAGAGAGAGAGAGAGATGCCGTGCGCTTCCTACTGGAGATGGCGTTTAAGTCGTTTGCAGCTTCAGGGCAACGTCTGATGGCTTCACGCACCGCAGAGAGGTGCACGCTGGGAGTGAGCGTGGGGAGAGGAGAGGCCACAGCGCACAGCGTTGCATGGAGAGGCGTACGCGGCCGAAGGAAGCGGGCAGGTGCGGGCGATGCGGGCGCACGCAAACGCGCAGGCGGGTGCGGGGCTGGACATGCGTGCGGGCAGTGACCGGTAGCGGTGCGCCGGGTGATCGGATAAGTGAGAAACCTACCGGTCACCCCACTATAGCCACAGTGTTCCGTAGAAACGCGTGAACAGTGGCTACAGTGGCCGGGCGAGTCGTGCAACCGCCTGCTGTAGGTGCTATGAGTGCAGACGGCTTGGCGCGCGGAAGAGTGGCGCCGCTGCTGGCTTGCGGCGAGGTGGTTCACGACAGAGCACGCGGAGTGGGCTGCTGGCGTGCGCGGTGGAGGGCGAGGGCAACTTGCTACTTGCGCGGTGGCTTGCGGGTGTTGGCTGGGGTGGCTTGGCCGGCCGCTGCAGGGGCGCACGGTGGTCGGTTGCGGGCGGACAGGCGAGTGTAGTGCGAAGAAGCAGGAGGCGAGGGCGCCTGCAGGTGCGCGCTGGAGGCGAGGGCGGCCTGCAGGCGTGCGCGGAAGGGCTGGGCGGCTGCTGCTGCCACCTTGCTGCTGCTGCTGTGTGCGGAGCTTTGAGCTTCAAAGCTTGAAGCTCATGCTCCAATGGCTGAAGTGGCTTCAAACGAAAAAATAGGGAATACCACCACGCCCACTGGCTCTTTGATGAGCTGGGCGATGGTGGTCTCACAGTGGTGGGTGTGCACCATTGCGAGGTACTCCTGCCCGCAGAGTGTCTCCTTAGAGGAGTAGGGCCTGCGTATGGAGGGAGAGGGGAGGGGACGGTGGCCTGGAGAAGTGCTGCTGTGTTGTGTGGGGTTTTTTTGTATGGAGGACCAGGCTCCCCTCAAAGGAAGAAGCCACCCTCTTTTTTATGGAAGGAGAAAGCATGCACAGCCATGCCCTGGCTGTGCATGGCTTGGCGTGGCTTGGCAGGGAGAGGTGCATGCGACTGCAGGGCTGGCAGTGAGTGGGGGAGCAGGACATGGCACGAAGAAGAGGTTGCCATGTATTGCAGCCGCAGGAAGAAAGTCAAAAATAAAAAAGAAATAAAAATGGAGATGGAAATTTTGCGAAGCAGCACTTGAAGAAAATGTGAATTGCGAGGCCATTTTATTCACTCTCCTCCCCTCTCAATTAAATGCATGCATGCGTCTGTATTCACAAATGCGACTATGTCTACCTAATATGCACTGATAATGCTAGGAAATAGCACAAGACGACGCAATTGCAGGTGCATTTTTGCGGTGCAATAAAGTGGAGGGAGATTCCCTCCGCAGGTGGTTTCTTTTTCCTTTTTTAAAAACATCTCTCATTTTGTTGTTTCTCCCGAAATCTCGGCATTCTCAATGATAGTGGCGAGGCTGTGGCTTTGGAGGTCGTACGTTAAGGTGGAGGCGGTGCGTCGAGGCGGTGGTTTTGGATTTTGCAAACATGCACCTGACTTCTCACAATATATTGTATTCTTCCTGCAAGTATCCGTGAAAGAGAATTATATTTGGACATATACCAAAACACAATTTATACTAATATTTATTTTGCACTCTATCTTGCTAGAGTTAACTTGTGGATGACAATCTACATTTACTTATTATGAACTAGCTTGCATGCATATAAATAATATGGAACTAATACTCTTAGACCAAATAATTGTCTACTAAAGTGGATTTATCAAATACTCCTATGCCTAAGTTTTGCTACTCCCAAGCAAAAGTGTAAAATGATGGAAGTGAGTAAAGATTTCTGCATTTCTTATTCCAAAAATTTAGAGATCCAGACAAATGTGAAAAAGAAGTGATAGTAGCTTAGGTAACGGATCAAAGTGAAAAGCCAACTTACATTTAAAGTTCATACTTAACCCTTGATAAAGTTCTATTAGGATAGGCAACTACTTCCCTCGGGGATAAAGCAGAAAATAATATGTAATTTGACCCTGACTTTTTGGCTTAGGTAAAAGATATCTGAGTCAAATGGATTCGTATTTGGTGGCTCATATTCATTTGTGCTACATGTTATCTAGTACTACAGACTTTAGATCTCTAGACTATTAAACAAGTTAACCTAGAGAGAGGCTGAAAACTGTGCTCTCTTAACGTTCCTTTGTGCTCACTCTTTTTTCTTTCTTTCCTTTCTGAGATCACAAATTTCACAAGATTTTGTAAATGTATTTAATGTTTGGTAGCCTCACATGGCATTCATACTTCAATTAAAGTTCTAATAACCCTACAACTAAGAAGTCCTTAGCCAGTATTCGCGCGATCAGAAATAGTAAAAAGTAGGTATGGGTCATATTTGGTGGATTGCAATGGGTGTTCTTGTTGCCTCAGTGATATTGACATATGATAAAATCGGCATCAAGACAGTTATAAACTCGAACATTTTTTTCCTATATAAATATATTTTTTTTCTTCTTTTCTTTTTTTATTTTTTTTTATAACTACCAACACAACAGGATGCATACTTTTATTCATGATGCATTATTGGTGATAATGATGTTCAAGAGGATATTGTATGACTTATTTGGTGGAAGTGCCTACTCTCGGCACCGGGAAGGAATGGATAAGACAAGTGTATTTCTGACCTTTGGCACTAATACCCTCCTTTAACCGAGGATTCTATGAAGGACACTTGTAACCATCCACCATAGTCATAGTTTTGTGAGAGCTCAATCTCTGTGCATCTGCTTTATTTGGTGACACTTAGGAATTTACACATAATGTTTACACGTCAAGATTGAGAGCGAAAACTATGCCTAACTCTAATGTATCATCATCTAATTATCTAGAGCTTAAGAGTCCTTGTACTAGACTTAGTACACCAGTAATCTCTCTACTTTCATCTCACAAATGTTAGGTGGATCTAGTAGAAGATAGTTTGCTTGACTTCTTAACTAACTGTCCAAGGGTTCAGCAAACTAAAAATGTTTATTGGTTTTCTTAAAGATCCATTACCCAGTCTATGTGCAAGTGAATGTACTGGATTCTAAACTCAAAAATAATTTAAGAAGAAACTCTTCAATAACACCTCCTTGATAACAATCTTCTGCTAGGGATTAACTAATTCATCTCAAGAAAACAAAACATTTTTTTTATAACTAATGCACTTAACCTAAATGCATGACTACTGCTTAAGAAAAATGCAAAATGCACCCTCCCATGCCTAAATCCTACAATGTCCATATTGAAAAATTAAAACAGGGGGAGAAAGGAAGGAAATCACTTAATGAAGGTATTATTTTGGACATTGGGTTGTCTCCCAGCAAGCATTGCATTTTCTGTCAGCAGGCAGACTTATAGGGAACCTGTAAGTTTGGTTCCAAACAGAAAGAGCTAGGCCCTAAAAATATGCGTAAAAGCGTAGGCCTAAAAAATTGATAGTTGTGGATGTTGACAAGTTGATGATGCAGTGTGATTCCAAATGCTCACCAGAAGACATGAGAATAGTAAGCTACTTGGAGAGGTCTAGGAAAAAGAGTAACAGAAGAAGGGACCTCTTGAAACAGGAGTGGAGGATAACAAGGACCCTCCAAAGTAGGTAGGGTGTTAAAAGATATATGCACAATTATTTTAAACCCTTGAATGGCGAGACTAAAACTATAAGCATCAATCCAAACTTGCCATTCCACATGAGGATGTACTAGCCTGATATTCTCCCCAGAAAGAATGTATGTGAGCAGAAACTTGAGCCAAGGATTGGTTAAGGAGTGTAAGGGTTGTTTGTGGTGTTGGGAGGGAATGATTAAGTCCAATGAGGGCTTAGTTGATGTCAAGTCCAGTTCCAACAACGATTTAGATTTTGTATTGTTCTCCCTAATAGTTATTGTAGAAAAATTCAAGTCACCCTGCCTATCATTAGTGATTTCCTCAAGAATGGGAGTCATATATTTACCTTCAAGTATATGAGAATCAATAGTGGACTCCAAATCACATTCATTTGATGGCAGGATCGAAGCAACTAAATCATTATCATCAATTTCATCCCCGGATTTTTTTGGTTCACTTAAGTTTTTGTCAGGGTGTATATGTGATTCACCAGTAAGGGGAGCAGTTGCTTCAGCATCCTCAATTACTTTTGAAGGAGAATCAGTCTCAATGTTTTGGAGTAAGCCTATATTGCTCAATTCTTTGTTCTCCTTGGGGCATAAATCCTCAATTGATATGTATTGTCCTTGAGAGTCTCTCCTAGGCTTTTCAATCTTGTGTTTGTCCTCCTCCAACACTAACTCCATATCTTCCTGATTTTGGGGAGGGTGATTTTGAAAATCATAAGTAGAGAGGAATCCAGATTTCACCAAATCATTCATATCCTCAAGGGGGTAAGTTCTCGAATAATACATAATCCCCTCGAGATTCACTCCAAACTCTAAGTCCAAGTTCCTCCATTGGGTCATCCTCCTCCTCTAAAATAGACTCTTTGTATCCCTGAGACTAGAATTGATCCAAATCATCAAGATCTTTGTCTATTCCCTTAGGGTCACCTATGTTTGACCTGTATAAATTCTCAGAATCCTGAATGGTAGGTGTTGGTTCCCTAAGTGGAGGGTCAGGATTGGGCTCACTAAGGGTTGAATGGGGTTCCACCACATGATCAATCGGGGAAGTGGCATGAACAACACGAACTTGACCCGGGTCATCAAGGGTAAGAAAGATACTATCAATAGGATCAAGGTCCTCTAGTGGTACCATCTTCCCTTTCTTTTGACTCCAATATAACTTGGGTGGATATTCAATAGGATCGTCCTCCTTTAGTGAACATGTCTCAAGAGTAGAGTCTAAGTGATAGCTACTCCTCAAAACAGGATCCCTATTATCCATTGTTTCCTCTAAATGATCTTGGTGATCAGGGGTAGAGAGGTAGGGATCAGAATCACTCATAGGAGGGTAGCTAAGCTGACTAATTTCCTCATTTAGTCATTGACTATTTGTTAACATCTCTCCCATGGACTCCATTTCTTTTTTTTGTTTTTGCATTTCTGTCATAAAAGAGGAGGGACTACTGTTAAATTGGGGAGGATAGTCAATCTCAGGCTCAGGTTGCCTAGGGGTATTGGTTCAACCTCGATAAGAAAAATCATGAAGGGTGGGAGGGTTGGGCGTTTGCATAGTAGTGGGGATTCTAGAGGTGGAAAATCCCGCTTCTAGGCTCTACTCAAAAGTGGGAGTTACCGGGCCAGTATTCTCAAGATAGGAATAGGATTGATCCCACGAAATATCATTATACCCATCAAAGGATGGATATGCTCGAGGCATGAAATCATGGTTCAAAGATGGAAAGTATTGGTTCTGATAATCTAAATGATAGGAGTAAGGGTGATCCATTACTTTAAGCCACACAGGTTTAACTCTCTTAGGACTAGAAGAAATCAGAATAAAAATAGAAACTTCCTAGAGAGCTTTACCACTGCCAAAACAACTGCGAATACAGTGGGGATCTATTTTTAGTAGATTGCAGGTCTCCTCAATCCTACTCCACAGGTTAGTCAAAGAAGTCAAGTCAGTGCTCCTCTGTTCCCACTTAAGTGGTATAAGAGGTCAAGTGCATCTTGAGATCCCTAGCTAGACCTGCCTGAGGAAGGTTGAGGTTAACAGTGTTATAATAGATGGCCAAACAAGTTTTACAAGAATTACGCTTCTTAAGCCAACCTTCATTGGTGCCTACAACCTACTCGCAAGGGATGGAAGTCTCGAATCGAGCCCATGCATGAGGACCGACGTAACTTGGTGGATAGGCTTGTTGATTTCTGACTAACTTCCCTTGTGGTGCAAAGTAGAGAGGTAGAAAATTCCTAGTGACCTTATGTGTGATGTGCACTGTGTCTCAGGTGTGCAACACACGTATGCATTTTGTATTTTGAAATCCTACAAACAAATCCTTTTGCATGTAATTTCAAGTCATTGATTTTAAGGTTCAACCTCTTAGTAGTCCCAATTTCTTAAAGTGACCACTGAATTAATTAGATCGAAACACTTTAGTGGTCTTGAATTTAAGTCCAATGCAGATACATGACAGGTAATTGATGCTAAAGAGAAGACGTACCTTACTCCAGCTCTCTTCAATGCAAGATGCCTGCAATGCAGAAAGAAAAACTAGATGTTGCTCAAACAATCCCATATGGTTGCCCTATAGATATGCAACTTCTAGAAGGCAACTTGATTTTTTTTTTTTATGAAAATAAGCAAACAAATCTAATCTAATTTAGCTGGCTAACTAACTAACGTGTAGTTTGAATAGTTCAAATAAACCTATAATCTAAATAAAATGGGGACACTCTCCTAAAAATACGCTCCCATATACAAGAGCGATAAGCAAGAAAGCCACTGGGAACAGGTTCCCAAAAATGCCCAACATGGGTCCACAAGATAGAAATTAAATGTTTAATGTCTATCTAGCCTAATCTAAATATAGAATAAGCAAACAGGTCTTCAGTCGCCAATCCTCCCTCCACGCGCATGGGATCAAGGCCCATGTGCACATGCAATTATCCTTGAGGTAGTGACAAGGTCCACCAAGGTGACGAGGATCCCCCATGTGCTCCTCCTCCTCCAGAACGTACTTTGCACGAAAGAATGATAGATCAATGAATGGAAACAAATAGGGATCAATGCGAATAGAAAAATACTTGCAAGTTTACTAGGCTTGTTGCCTCCTCGGCAACGACGTCATTTGATAGAGAGATTCTCGCTTAATTAAAATGATTGCAATAAGATGTGTCGATGTATTTTATGTGGTGGAAAATCTCTCAATCAACACATAAAATAATTCAGTCGTATCCACAGGGAGGAACTAAGCCAATAAACTTGCAAATATGAAACCTTCATAATTAAAATGATTGACCAGATGTTTGCATGTTAAAGAAATAAATATTCAACAGAGTCACACCAGATTACCAAAGATATATCCTTGAAGAGAGAACAATTATACTATGCATACTTAAGGAGAGTGATTAAATATTTGGGGCAATAATTTAATAACATTCATCTTCTACTAATTGCATAGGAAATGTTCATCCATCCTTTACTTTTACCATACATGAGCGAATAAGATAAAGAGAGGTCACCAGCTGTAAGAGAGAGAGAGCACTATAGAGAAATAAAGAGAAAGAGAGAGGGCGTGAGATCAATTCCAATCGAATACTATATTAATTATGTTTAAATCTCAATGGCAAGGGCATCAAATATAAATAGAAATAGGATGGGAAACAAGGGACCCTTCCTCTCTCCTTCTCGCGCATGGGAAGGAGGATCGCCAGCCGGCTGCAGCTCAGAGGAGATCGATCGGGATGAGGGCTACGTGGCAGGGATGGAAGCGCGTCGCAGCATGGCCAGAGACAGCCTGTCGGAGGGGATGTAGGTGGTGGGTGGGCGTCATGTTCCTACAATGAGCTTACAGGCAGCCATGCGTGGCTACACTGTTGGGTGCGCACGTAGGCGAGGGGGTGCGGGCGGGTGGCTAGGAGAGCCCCGGTGGTGATGGTGATCGTGGTGGTCTCCTATGGTGAGGGGATGGGCTACTGCGGTGAGGGTGTGGTAGTGGTGGGTTTGGGTTCTTTATCGGAGAAGAAGGTGAGCAGGGGATGGGGTCGGGTGATGATGGTGGTGGTGTTCGGTTATGTAGAGGAAAACGGATATGAGTAAAGAAGAAAAAGGAGAAGGGAAGAGGAGGGATGTGGTTTTGGTGGTGGCTTGCGGTGGTGGTGAGGTAGAAGGAAATTGAGGGAGTAAGATGGAGTTGTGGGCATTGCAGTGATGAGGTCGTGCGCTGTCACTACACGATCGGTCGCAGAGGTGATCATGGTGTCTCTTGGGTCACAGTGTAAGCAAATTCCACAATGCACTCTCCAGCCACGGTCGAGGAGGAAGAGGATCCCCGCAAGGGGGAGGGAGATGCCCTCCACAGGTGGTTTCCTTTTCCTTTTTTGAAAACATCTCTCATTCTGTTGTTTCTCCTGAAATCTTCGCATTCTCAATGGCAATGGCGAGGCGGTGGCTTTGGATTTTGCAAACATGCACCTAATTTCTCACAATGTATCGTATTCTTCCTACAAGTATCCTTGAAAGAGATTTATATTTGAACATATACCAAAACACAATTTATACTAATATTTATTTTGCACTCTATCTTACTAGAGTTAACTAGTAGATGACAATCTACATTTACTTATTATGAACTAACATGCATGCATATAAATAATATGGAACTAATACTCTTAGGCCAAATAATTGTACATTGTTGTAGCAGAAATCGTCGCAAAGGGGATTGGATTTTGAAAAACCCGACGTCGTAATATGATTTGCGAATAAATCCGTCAACAGATAAATTTACCAAAATTCGTAAAGAGATTCTAGGTTGAACATAGGGAGGTTACGTCGATCTAACATCCGTAATTATATTTTTTTGGTTTTTTTTTAAAGCGAGCTAATTACAATGAGTTAGATATTAACACTAAGAGAGAGAGAGAGAGTGTGAGAGAACAATCACTTTGCAACTGAATATTATTTTTATAACTAGAAAGCAGGAAATGATTACAACTAGAAAGTGGGAAATTCTATTCCAGAAAGCAATAAAGAAGGGAGAGAGATGTTATCCTCCTCGACGATTGCTTGGAGGACAAGCTGAACGAGGCGACGCGTGGAAGACAGAGGACGAAGATGGAAGACGAAGAATGGAGCAGGAAGAACTGGGGGCCAGGCAGGGCGTCATCGTCATCGCGTGTTCCACTTCCGCAATGGGTGGAGAAAACATTGATTTTGGCTCTAGAGGAGTATCCCGGGTTTGGGACAAGCTTCTTGAGAGGTTTAGAGAGGGAGAGAGGAAAAGGAAGCGATGATTGAAATGTGAGGGGCGTAGGCCTTTTTATAGGTGTGGAGGTTGGGGGCAAAAAGGTCATTTTATGTTAAGAAAATAATGCAAGGGCCTTTAGTGACGGATTAAAAGCGTCACTAAAGCCCTGATCATGGCCTTACGTGTGCGCCCACTCACGCGCCTCTTCCTCTTCGCCTCCTCAACGCACGCGCACGACTTTTGATCCTCAGCCGTCCGATCTCGAGATCGAACGGCTTAAACGCATCGCACCTGATCTCCTTCAATGCCTGTTAAGAGGCGACACGGCCTCCTTCATCGCTGTTGGATCGAAGATCAATGACTCAGGACGCACGCTTGCCCGCCTTCACAAGAGCGCGTCTAATGACACGTTCACGCTCCTCGCATCTGGGCACGCCACGTCGCCCGCATCCGCGCCATCTGCTCGCCATCCAATGACCTGATTTAGTCGCTCCCACGCCCGTGCCTTGATTTGAGGCGCAACGGGGACGGAACCCGCGCCTTGCGCTCGTGAAGAGGCGCTCGACCGCTGCGCTGCGGCTGCCGGTTTGTCGCGCTTATGTTTTAAGCGCACGTGCCCATGGCCGTTGGATCAAGATCCAACAACCCAGATCTTGCCTTGCCCGCGCCTTCAGAGGTTGAGAAGAGGTGCTGCGGCCGGTTTGAGCGGCTGTGATTGTGCCACGTGATGCCATCATGGCCGTCCACCTTTTGTGAGTTGTAGATGGTGCCACGAATGTTGGATTGGACCGATCTGAACCCATCCGTGTGGTCAAATTTGTCAGCTGAAGTGCGGATTTACACCATCTTGGCCCTTGATCTCTGACCCTGGATTATATTTGATGCTATGGAAGTTCGATCGGGACAATTTTGGAGTCACTTAACTCTGATCGTCACCCTGATCAAATCCTTACGGTTGGATCTTCGATCCGAGGTCCCTGATTAAAAGTCGCCTGTCCCTGGCCACCAAAAAGAAGAAATTACTATACAATTTGTACTAATTGCATGATGATGCATGTTATGCAATATTTACAATGCATGATGCTAATATGATACTAAGAACATGCATTAATAGGCATTTTTGGCTGTTCAGATGCATGCACATCACACCCTGATTGCGTAGCAATCATAGGTCATAATTGACCTAAATTAGGCTAGGACTTAGCATAAGTTAGGGTAATTCATGCATGAATAAGCATTACTAGCACCTTTACTGCTTTCTTTTAGCTATGTATAAAATAATGCTATAATGTACTGATTAGGTGCATTATGTTAATTGCAAGTAATAAGCTGATTAGAAGCTAGATCTGAAGTTGGATCTAAAGCTGGATCTGAAGAATAAAGAATAATTGGTGTTGCACCAGAGTTGGAGCGGAAGACCTAGATTAGATGTAGTAGATAATAATGTAAGGGAGTTAAGGTATGTTATTCTATTAAGTAGGAATAAAGCAATAAATTATGAAAAACTTAGGTCCATCCTAGCCTTAGGACAGCCTAGAAGTCTCCCCAAGCCTTAGCCATCCTTAGATTAGGTCACCGCACCCTAGGAAACCCTGAAATCCTAATTCTAGCCTCTATATGGACGTCCAGATGAGTTATAGGGCGTCCAGAACCCTTAGCCAACTCCCGCACACCTTAAACTCACTTCTGTAGTGTTATTAGACATCTAGACACTTGGTTAGACGTCCAATTTCTACATAATACCCAAGACAAAACCTAGAAACCCTCGTGACTCTGATTGGATGTCCAGACAAGTCTGGACTTCTGATTTTTCACTATAAGATGTCTGACACTGTCCTCCAGTTCCTGTTTTGGAATTCAAGCCTTGATCTTGGATCTCTAGCCCCCTAAACCCAATTCTAACCCCCTAGGAACCTAAATTAAGGTGTCCTAACCCTAGTACATCACATATAAACCTCCTTAAGGACCTAATTAGGTCCTCACTAAACCTAATTGACTTGGATCATGGTCAATCTCTTCAGTCTATTCAATTGGACTCACTGAGTCCAATTGAGCCCTGATCTCAGCACATACTATCCAATTGGACTTACTGAGAGTTCAATTGACCTAGACCTGACTTAATTGAGTTATTTTACTCTCAATTAAGTTTTTACACACCCAATTAAACTTGTATTAAGTTTAATTGCACTTTACCTTATTGAATTAGGGTTTACAACCCTAATTTGAGACCTATCTTGAACTAAACCCACTAAAACCTAACCTAATCAGCCTAGCCACCTATGTTTTGACCCACACACACCCACACACACCATCCACACAAAAATACCTAGCCTAGAGTTCTCTAGAACTTTCTACCATGTGTGGTTGCCTTGGGTGCTAAAATTAGCAACCAAGAGCCATTCAATTTTTAGATCCACATTTGGTGGATCTAAAAACCACCATCCATCCTCTCTCTCTCACTCTCCTACGAGCTCCCACCATAGGCCTCTCTAGAGAATTCCATAATTCTCTAGAGAGCTTCCCTTAGGCCTATAAAAACACCTAAGGGGTGGCCATTTGCACCAATCCACTCTTGGTTCCATTTAGCTTAGTTTCATTCCACATCCACTCCACCTCCATGTCCACAAGTAGCTTCACCATGGACACCACCACCTCCATGCCAAGATGCTGGATCACTTCAACAACCTCTCTCCAAGGGTCGGCCTAAGAACCATTGGCTACCCCTCCTCCTCTCAACCAACTCAAAGGCCTTCAGAGCCCACCTTCGAATGTCCTTATTTCTATTAGATTAGTAGCTTAGTTCTTCGTAGTTTGCATGCTTTATTTATTGCTTAGTAGTGTAGCTCTTTATTCTTCCCCAATGATGCATGCATAATCCCCCCTTAGATTCATGTATGCGATCGTTTTTTGCTAGCTAGATTTCTATTTCCAAGCATTCCTCTATAAGCTTTCCACGAGCTTAATGTTGTAGCCACCATCATGAATTGAATGAATGAAAATCTTTTTTTCTGTATATATATCTATGTGTGAAAATCACCATGAGCTTATTGTAATATATTTTATGTGATTGAAGTTGCCTGCTTTTAATTACTATCTTTTGGCGACTTGCATGTCGTACATCAATACGTAAATCACCACAAACCGACATGCGATTTTAAGCAGGTAGAGCGATTGAGATCGATTTCAAATCTACATTTCTATAAACGCCTCCCAGAGACGAACGACCAGGACTCGAAGTCTCGTTACCTTTATAAATATTTTTGTTTGATCGTATTGCGCACTGTACTACGACGCTTTTTCTAATCAAATATGTCCTCCACAATTCCCAACACACCCCCATGCCTATCTTTTGCTAGTCCCTAGCAAAAACTATATGCTATTTATAAAAGAATTAGGTCAGATTTCTTAGGAAAAAGTTATTCTTCAACATTAGGAGATTTTTACTAAGAACCAAAACTACAAAGACATAATAGTGCCCAGGTGTCTGCCAAAATGCATACGGCCTCAAGCCCTCTCCTTATTCGAAGGAAGATCTTCTTCTTCTTTTCTTCTTTTCTAATTTTCTTGGATTTTTGAGTTTAGGGTTTCAGAGCAGCTTTCTATGACCACTCATCCCACCCAAGACTCAAAGAGAACCCTAAGTTCTAAGCATCTTTGTGTGAAATGTGATGGACTCACTGATCAACGATTAGAATGGACTTCAGGTTTCTACTCCCCTAGGTGACCTTGAAAAGAAATTTTGCCTAAAGGTGTATCTATTCGACTGGTAGCTTTCTCCTTACTTTTATTTTTATGGGGTCAACACAAGGGCGAACCTATTGTATATCTACCCGGCTTATTCTACTTCTCTGCTTCTTCCTAAGTGTTTTGGAATTTTACGTGTATTTCTTGAGCTGGGTTCAGGACAACCTTTCAATGGGTTGTTATCAACGATAACTTGTCAACCATACACGTGCGGTGAAGTGTGACTCTTTTTTTCTTTTCTTTTCTTCCCACCCATTTTTTTCCTTTTTTTTTTTCTATGTAGGTGGCTTCCTTGATCTAAGATTTACCTAAAGGTAGCAGGAAAAGAATGGTCATGTGACTGAGCTCTAGACAACCTACCTATGGGCTGTTACCCACGATAACTTGCCAGCCATACCACCCTAGAAGGTTCATTAGCTACCCAATTTTTGTAAAAATCGCTGAAAAGTGAGTCAGAGCAAATAGTGTGTAGATGCTTAGATTTAAAATCACCTCAAATCAGAGGGTGGGTTGATAATTCGTGTACTTATCACCCAAACTTATTGAACGAAAGATTAAAACCTCATCATGAGTCCTAACTAGAATATTTTGACCTAATAAAGTGAACAAAAGCTCCTACATAACCTAAAGGAAGGCCTAATTTAGGGGATTACTAATCTGGGAAGAAAACATAAAACAAGGGGTAAAAATTGTAATTTTACCATTGTAGTGCATCAACGGGATTTCTAAGGGTCTAGACATAGGTCAATTGGACTTAATAAGAAAAAAAGTGGGATGGTTCAGTAAAAAAAGGGTTATTATGAAATCTAGGAATTAAATAACATTCTGTAACCCTAAAATAAATCCACTTAAATTCATAAGATTTCAGGTAAGATAAAAATCAACTAAACCCTCTAAAAATCATGGAAAAATATCCTCTAGGGCTTAGAACCTTCAATTTGACCTTTGGAACCTGTTTTGACCAAGATTGGGGTCCATGCCCAATATTTGACCTAATTTGAGTTTTTGTGCAAAATATCTAGTCAAACGTGATCAAATCTAAAATCCAACTTCACCAATGGATTTCTTAGGTCAAAATTAGGTTTATACCAAAATTTAGACCTAAGAGAAGGTCGTCTTGATCTACTTTGCAAATTGGTCTACCAAATTACATTTAGACCCTCAACTTTTTGAAACCCTTGCAAATCCCTCCCCAACTTTTTCGTCTCTTTCTTCATTTCGGTCCCTCTACCATTGCAGCAGGGACCCATACCTCCGGCGACTTTGCGCGGAGGTTCTCTCCTCGATCTCATGGGGAGCCGCTCCCAGATTTGAAAGGGGAGCTCCCTGCGAAGTCCCCTACCGCATGGGCAGCTCCCCATGCCCTGAAACATCCCATACCTCCTATGCGAACGCTCGAGAGGTATGGGTCTCCCTCCGGCCTTACCTCCGACGTGGCCTTCCCACTACCTCCTTGCGAATTTCCCTCTGCCCTTGCCTATTTAAGGAAGCCCAGACCTCTCTGCTTCCTTCAAGCTTAATTTGGCCAGAGAATTCCCCCAAATTCATCTCCTCCTCACTCTGGCCAACTGCCCGCAGCCTCCGGCGACTCTCCCTCCCACTTCTCGTCGCTCTGTCATAGTACCCGTGGCAGAGCCATCTCCGCCATACTCCTCTGCGATGCGCCGTACCAGCACGTGCCCTTCCAACCCTCTTCCTCGTCGTCGCTTCTTCCCCACAGGGCCTTCATCTCTGGCGACAGCAGGCACTCGCCGCCCACCCTCCGCCTCCCCCCTTCGCTTTGAACACCCTAGATAAGTACCTCTTTTCTTCCCTCTTCATTTTCCCCTTATTAATTTCACAAATTGCACACCGACTGCCACAGACCGCCACCATCATCTTCACCTCCGGCCACCAACTCCGGCGAGGCCGCTCCACCTCCATAGGTCATCCCACCCCTCGCCGACAAGTCCATAAGCATCCCTTCACTCCACTCAACATTTCCCCTCACTCATACCATCACTCCACTCAGCCAAACACATCCCCGAACACACCCACACACATGGCCACAGTGTGCCCTAGGCACGCTCCCACAGGCATTCCCACGCCTCGCTGACCACCTCTGCACATTTGCTGCACCTTGGCGAAGCTCCCTGAGCTTTTTAACGTGGCCGCGAGGCCGTTTTGGTGCTTTCAAGTTCCAGGAGCTCGCCGCCATTGACGCACAGCTCGAAGCTTCCTTGCAAGCTTCTCTAGGCCATGCCCACTCAAGGGCACAATCCCAGGTCGCGCGAAGAGCTTTTGCGAACATCTCCAAGCCTCCAATTGGTGTCGAGAGCCGTAGCTGCAGCTGCAATCAAGCACAACATCTGCTGCGGCCACGCGCAGGAAGAAGGTTGGATGTTTAGTCCCACCTCGGAAGTTGACAAGAGGGTGAGGTGAAATAAATTGAAAAAGTGTTCTTATCTCATTGCCTCAAGTAACACGGGTTGAGGTCCCTCGCGCACTCCACCTGCCTCATACGTGACCACACCAACGCGGACCTGGTTGACCCTTTTACCCTGCACTCCTCGCGTACCACCCACATCGGTGCGCCTAGACCTGGACGCGCGTAACCCAACCCAATTACCCGGCTAGCTTTGAGAGAGCGAAGAGAGAAATAGAGAAAGAGAGATGTGGGGAGGGTAGGGGGTAGGTTTTGCTTCTCTGTGCTATGCAGGGAAGAAGGAGGAAGAGGAAGCAGCTGTGGGGAAAAGGAAGAGAAGAAGAGGAGGCGCAGTAGCTGAAGGAAGAAGAAGATGAAGACTTAGCCGAGCAAAAGAAAAGAAGGAAGAGGAAGGAGCCAAAGAAGAAGAAGAGGACTGCAGAGGCCAAAGAAGAAGGGCAACTGACGGAGAAGGAAGGACTTGAAGAAGAAGAAGGAGGAGGCGCAGTAGCTGCAGAAGAGAAGAAGAAGCCAAAGAAGAAAGAGCTGCAGCAAAGAAGAAAGAAGAAAGCAGAAGAAAGAGAGGTGCAACCGTAAACAAAGAAGGAAAGGAAGAAGAAGAAGAAGCCTTGTAGTAGGTCACCACTTAAGGCGTCTGATTCACAGAATCAGACATCTGAAGACAGGAAAGACAGAGAAAGCAAAGGAAAGAGAGGAGAAGAAGGAAGAAAGGAAAAAGAATATATTTCTTTTTAAGTTTTTACTCTCTAGCTTTTAGATACAAGACATTGTCTTTCAAGTTTTGTGATTTTTGGCTTCTAAATACCAATTTTCTCGTTGAGTTCTACCTCGGAAGTTTTCAAATTTCGAGTAATAAAAAAAAATCTTTGATAACTGTTTTCGTGGTGATACTGCAACAAATATATTGTTAAAACATGATCTCATCGCGTAACCCGTCGAATGACTATCATTTTTTTGGCGCCGTTGCCGGGGAGCAACCGGCATTTTAGAAGCATTAATCACAATTTTTGAATTCATTACTGACTTAATTTCTCTTTTATTGTGTTTGTTTCAGGAAAGTTCGAGGGGAGAAAAGTAGCCGCACAACAGCCACACTAGGGAACAGGTAACATTTTATTAACCCTCTCTCCTAATCCCCTCAAAATCTGAAAAGGAGAAATAAAGAGAAAAATCAATTTAGGGCTACCTGTTTCTATAATTTGTAACTCACAAAAGTTGCCTGATTTTTACTTTCAACACATTTTAATTGCACATCCACTTAAGGTAACTAGGGCTAAAACCTTCTTGATTGAGCCTTATATACCCATTTCTGAGGCAACTAAACTGGACCAAGTAGAGCCAACTTAAGGATTACAAGCTAGGGTTTTAGAGACACATCTTCTTCTAAGAAAAGAATCAAAAATTCCAAAAAGAGGTGTGCCTAAGCCTTGTTTGAAGAGACTTATTCAAGAGAAACCCTAAGCAAATCAGGCTCTTAATCTAGTTGAACCCTAAAAGAAAGGACCTAAGAAGCTCTCAAAGGAACAAGGAGGTGAAGTTGATCCTTTGGGTCAACCAACCTTTAAATTAGGTCACTTTGCACTCAAAGGTCTTAAATTTCAAGTGGAACCCTAAGCACCTTGATCTTAACTAAAAGTGGTAGACTTAAGAGGTCAAGGTCCCCATTCTGGTCTACCTGGAATCTCAGTGACAAGAGAGGTCTGGTGGGGGAAGCCCTGTAACCCGTGGGGACGCTCTACCATGTAGGGATCTTCGCGGGACTCTCCCCCTCTGGCTGCCCAGGTAATTCTCAGGTGGACGACCTTTCTGACTAAGGGGTATCATCCGCCTCGAACCTCTATAGTCACCCAACATATTTTGGGTGTTTCGATTGGGTCCAGCACACTCTAATCTTATCCAATCCTTCGATGCATGTTTGGTAGGAGGTTCTTGAAACCTCCTTTAGAGATCCATTCTCCCTGAGGCTAAGCCTCGGCACCCTTGTTTGTGCAGCAACCCCACTACTTAGACCTTTCCTCTGATTCAAAACCAAGCTCTCCTTCCATCTTGGCACAACTTGATTCTACATCAAAATTCTGATTCTACATCCTGATTCCACCACCTGGTCCAAATATGCAGCCTAGTTACTTAGCATTACCCTTCAAGAAACCTGAATTATAAAGATCCATGAGAGATAGGATGATTGAGGATGCCCTTGAGTTCTATGAAATTAAATATAAACCCTCAACACCAATGGAAGGCATTCAGGTTGATGTCCCAACAACCACAACCTTCATCATAAACTGTGCCCAAATTCTATTGACAGAAGTTACGAAAGGATCAACCCGAGACATGCTCATAATAGGATACATTGAGATAGAAAAATTACACAATTCTGAATACCTTCAATGCATGAGAAATCCTGTACTTTGGAAACAACACCAAGATGCTCTTGAAAAACAGGTGGAGATGATGAGATTACTAAAACAAACTATCGACCAGAAATACCCGTATATACCATAAACAGAGGATGAACCATCTTGGAACAGTATTGAGGATCAGTCCGATTTTCCAGATCTTGGGATTAAGGCACAGAGTGGTTGTGGATTCTCAACCCAGATAGAAGACAACATGACTAACATTGAATTAGGTTGGGAAATTGCAAGAGAACACAATGTTGAGCCAAACCTAGACCATGAATCACTAAGCTTAGAATTCCAAGACTCCTGCAATAATGAGATTAGAATTGAACCTCTTGAGGGTGTAAATCCCGCCCTTTATTTTGATAAGGTGACCCTCAAAGGTTATTCAGACTTAGATTCTAGTAATTCCACCCACATCCTAAGCCTAGAATCTGGATCTGAAACTTATTAGGAAGATTACAAGGCCCTGTATGATGAAGATCAAATTTTCAATAAAGAGTATGATTCCGGGCCTCTATTTGATGAATATTCCTCTCCAACTTCCTCAGGAAATCAAATTGATTTTCTGGAAGTCAGGCCAATTTACGATACAGAAATCGAGGAGTTGGACGAGTGGGGTTTCAATTGGGTCTGTCTTACCAGCTTGGAACTTAAGCTTAGTAAGACCACCTTTTTAAGCTCAGAACTGACATATAGGCTAGACCCCAATTAGGCTGCTGAGTCCACATCATGTGATTTATTCTATGGTGGAATCCATGATCTTGAATCTCATTCAGAAATTGATTTTTGTAAACTCTCCGACGATTTCAAATCTAACTATGATTTCGGAGAGACGCTGCTTCCTGAACACACCAAGCCAATCTTCGACCTTAGCTCACATGACTCATTCTTCGACTCCAACTCTCAGGTCCTGGTTCCTGAGATCACTGATTTAAGTTCAGGTTCCAATGACATAGAATCATTTCTTTTCGATCCTCAGGAACCAAAACCAGAAAATGCTAAGAGTGTTTGTAACCCAGAATTCAAATCTTTTCTCGATTTAGATTTCCTTTACCCTATAGACACTCTTTAGGCATTTGATAGTTACCCAGAGGACTCTCTACAGGAGACCACCTGTCATTCATTTCTAGAAGAGCCCTCATACACTATTCTCATTGAAGCCACCTCTTCCACACATACAGAACTAATCAAAACCCGTTCTCAACCCCGACTCGCAACCGGACTCAATTTCTATTCAGATTCACCTCCCACTGAGCCGATTGCAGACAATGCAACTCCATATCTATACCGGGTTTCGGACATTGATCAGACTGAAAACCATGCTCCATCATTCTCTGATCATCCCTGTAGAGTTTCTGCGACATTCACTGATTATTTTACGGATCCCTACTCTGACCAGGCTGATTTGACTCAGCCAAACCCCGCGTTCACACTTCCACATCCGTCTGCTCTTCATAGTCTATGGTGGGTTCCACACCTCTTAATTTACATTTATCAACCCACCAGATTGATTGGGTTTGGGCTGCATCATCAGCCTACTGATCTAAGCAAGCACCTGGTTGGACCAACCAAGCTCTTGATCAAGGTATTTGTTATACAAAACTCTGCTGATTTGACCATTCCCTCTCCATCCCATTTCCCGCTCGGTTGAAGGCATCAAATTTAGCGCTTAACGGGGGGCAACTCGTTATTCTTTGGAAAAACTTGAAACCTTTCTTGACATTTTCATGCTGAATTCATACTGCACTTTAGGGTTTATCCATTAGAACAGTCGACCCCACCTCTGGTACATGTGCCAGAACTTGAAATTATCTGCAATTGTCATTCCCGACCCATTCACCCACCCGCTAAATCCTATTCTAAGTCCCTGGACTCAGCACTGTTTCACACCCTCCGCTTACAATGAGGATATCGCAAAATTTAGGCATGGGGGTGGTAAAGTGTAAACATGCAGAAATGAAGAAAAGGCAGAAGGATTCTCACAAAAAAATCACATATCTCAAAAACACCAAAAAGTAAATTTTTTCTGAAAAAGAACAAAAAAAAAAAACTAGAAGAGGGAAAATTTTTGTGGGCCATACAAAATAGGAGGAGAAAGAGCAAAAGTGTTAAAAAAGGAGCACAAAATGAGAAAGAAAGAGATAATCATTAGTAAAAGATTAAGGGATTAACCAAACTTCTATACCACATTAAGAAAAGTAAAGAAAAGTGCTAAAGAGACACAAAAAAATTGGTAGGAATGCTGACCTTAGGCCTTTTTGGCCAAACTCTTAGTATTAAGAAAGAGATATTCCACAAGAGGTTGAGAAAAATGCAATGCTTAAGTATTAGGTCTAAGGCTTAGGGAGTATTCGGCCTCATTAACTGACCTTTGGTTTGCGGGACTCGGTAACCTAAGCACCTCAATTCACACATAGTCTGGTTCAGTGCGTATAACTATCAAAATCACGCAAAAACATTTTAATGTTCTGAAAATGTTGCCAAGATTAGGAGCGGCTGATCAACACAAGTTGATTTGGACGAGTTCCCCGTGTGTAGAGGTGGGAAGTTCCCCTCGAAGATGCATAACATATCGTCTCCTTGGTGTCTGCCTCTTAGGATATCTACATATCCTACCGGGGGCATGTAAGCACTCTGCTGGTTCAGATACCATGGATGTCATTATCACGAAATGTCAGTCGCTAGGGTCTGGATTCGGCCACGGAATGCCATGGGCAGGATTATCTCGAAATCTTGAAAACCAGGGTTCTGGGGGTTACCATGGGTGGTGCTACCACGAAGCATCGATTGCCAGGAACCTTTGATGATTGATGATGGGGATGGGGAATCCGATACAGACCGTGTTGAAAAGCCAATCCTAAGCTAGAATTAAAAAGAAAAGAGAGAGAAAACTCTCCAAACAAATAAATCCTCTGTCTCTTACAAAACGCACTGCAAACTGAATCAAAGCTAAAAATATCTTAAGCACGGGTGCTTTAACCATGGAGTCCAAAAACCTTAGGGTAGTTTCTGCGGGCCTTAAAAACCTTCGCGGAGGACTAAGGCTAAAGTTGGACAGGTTTGGATCTTGGTTGGTACTAGAGTACCTTTAGGCCCATTGTCGGCATTCTGACCTAGTCACAGAGGAAATAGAAGAAAAAGCATTTATCATAATTGATGAAAGGAACTCATGGTCTAGAATAGAAGTTAAAACCTTAAAATTTTGCTAAGGGAGTAGCAGAAGCTAGGCATGGGGGTATGATGAGAACCTCATCATGAGCCCTAACTAGAATATTTTGACCTAATAAAGTTAACAAAAGCTCCTACATAACCTAAAGGAAGGCCTAATTCAGGGGATTACTAATCTGGGAAGAAAACATAAAACAAGGGGTAAAAACTGTAATTTTACCATTGCAGTGCATCAACGGGATTTCTAAGTGTCTAGACATAGGTCAATTGGACTTAATAAAAAAAAAGTGGGATGGTTCAGTCAGAAAAGGGTTATTATGAAATCTAGGAACTAAATGATATTCTGCAACCCTAAAACAAACCCACTTAAATTCATAAGGTTCCAGGCAATATAAAAATCAACTAAACTCTGTAAAAATCATGGAAAGATATCCTCTAGGGTTTAGAACCTTCAATTTGGCCTTTGGAACCTATTTTGACCTAGATTGGGGTCTATGCCCAATATTTGACCTAATTTGAGTTTTTGTGCAAAATATCCAGTCAAATATGGTCAAACCTAAAATCTAACTTCACCATTAGATTCCTTAGGTCCAAATTAGGTTTATACCAAAATTTGGACCTAAGAGAAGGTCGTCTTGACCCATTTTGCAAATTGGTCCACCAAATTATATTTAGACCCTCAACATTTTGAATCCCTTGCAAATCCCCCCCCAACTTCTTCTCCTCTTTCTTCATTTCAGTCCCTCTGTTATCGCAACAGGAACCCATACCTTTGGCGACTTTGCACGGAGGTTCTCTCCTCGATCTCATGGGGAGCCACTCCCAGATTTGAAAGGGGAGCTCCCTGCGAAGTGCCCTACCGCATGGGCAGCTCCCCATGCCCTAAAACACCCCATACCTCTCATGCGAATGCTTGAGAGGTATGGGTCTCCCTCCGGACTTACCTCCGACGTGGCCTTCCCGTCGCCTCCTTGCGAATTTCCCTCTGCTCTTGCCTATTTAAGGAAGCCCAGACCTCTTCGCTTCCTTCAGGCTTAATTTGGCCAGAGAACTCCCCCAAATTTTCTCCTCCTCACTCCGGCCAACTGCCCGCAGCTTTCGGCGACTCTTCCTCCCTCTTCTTGTCGCTTTGCCACAATACCAGTGGCAGAGCCATCTTCGCCGTACTCCTCCGTGACTTGCCATACTAACGCGTGCCCTTCCGACCCTCTTTCTCGTTGCCGCTTCCTCCCCACAGGGCCTTCATCTCCAGCGACGGCAGGCACCCACCGCTTGCCCTTCGCCTCCCCCCTTCACTCTGAACACCCTAGATAAGTACCTCTTTTCTTCCCTCTTCATTTTCCCCTTATTAATTTCACAAATCACGCACTGACTGCCACAGACTACCACCATCATCTTCACCTTTGGCCACCAACTCTGGCGAGGCCGTTCCACCTCCACAGGCTGTCCCACACTTCGTCGACAAGTCCATAAGCATCCCCTCACTCCACTCAACATTTCCCCTCACTCATACCACCACTCCACTCAGCCAAACACATCCCCAAACACACCCACAGACATGGCCACAGTGTGCCTTAGGCACGCTCCCACAGGCATTCCCATGCCTTGCCGACCACCTTTGCACATTCGCCACACCTTGGCGTAGCTTTCTGAGCTTTTTAACATGGCCGCGAGGCCGTTTTGGTGCGTTTAGGTTCCAGGGGCTCGCCACCATTGACGCACAGCTCGAAGCTTCCTTGCAAGCTTCTCCAGGCCCTGCCCACTCAAGGGAACAATCCCAGGTCATGCGGAGAGCTTTCGCGAACATCTGCAAGCCTCCAATTGGTGTTGAGAGTCGTAGCTGCAGCTGCAATCAAGCGCAACATCTGCTATGGCCACGCGCAGGATGAAGGTTGGACATTTAGTCCCACCTCGGAAGTTGACAAGCGGGTGAGGTGAAATAAATTGAAAAAGTGTCCTTATCTCATCGCCTCAAGTAACACGGGGTGAGGTCCCTCGCGTACTCCACCTGCCTCATCTGTGACCACACCCACGCGAACCTGGTTGACCCGTTTACCCTGCACTCCTCGCGCACCACCCACGTCGGTGCGCCTGGACCTGGGCGCACGTAACACGACCCGATTACTCGGTTGGCTTTGAGAGTGCGAAGAGAGAAATAGAGAAAGGGAGATGCGGGGAGGGTAGGGGGTAGGTTTTGCTTCTCTGTGCTGTGCAGGGAAGATGGAGGAAGAGGAAGCAGCTGTGGGGAAAAGGAAGAGAAGAAGAGGAGGCGCAGCAGCTGAAGGAAGAAGAAGCTGAATACTTAGCCGCGCAAAAGAAAAGGAAGAGGAAGGAGCCAAAGAAGAAGAAGAGGACTGCAGAGGCCAAAGAAGAAGGGAAGCTGAAGGAGAAGGAAGGACCTGAAGAAGAAGAAGGAGGAGGCACAGCAGCTGTAGAAGAGAAGAAGAAGAAGCCAAAGAAGAAAGAGCTGCAACAGAGAATAAAGAAGAAAGCAGAAGAAAGAGAGGAGCAACCGTAGACAAAGAAGGAAAGGAAGAAGAAGAAGCCTGAAGAAGCACTGTAGCAGATCACCACTTAAGGCGTTTGATTCACAGAATTAGACCTCTCAAGACAGGAAAGACAGAGAAAGCAAAGGAAAGAGAGGAGAAGAAGGAAGAAAAGAAAAAGAATTTATTTCTTTTTATGTTTTTACTCTCTAGCTTTTATATACAAGGCATTATCTTTCAAGTTTTGTGATTTTTGGCTTCTAAATACCAATTTGCTCTTTGAGTTCGACCTCGGAAGTTTTTAAATTTTGAGTAATAAAAAAAAATCTGTTATAATCGTTTTCGCGGTGATATTACAACAAATATATTGTTAAAACACGATCTCGTCGCGAAACTCATTGAACGACTATCAACCAATTTGAAGTAAATTCAGAATGGCGAGGACTCGATAAGCAAATCCACATTTTAGTGGACACACGGGCTGATTAAACCCGAAGACCTGAAGGGTCTAAGTGTTTAGATCCTACTGTATTATTCCCTAAGGTTGAAAAATCCTAATGCCCTATTATTATTTCCTAATTCAAATTTTTTTTTCATTTTTTTAAGAGAACAAAAATAAGTAGAATTTACAAGAATTCCACAGAGCTGACAAAATGATTCAGAAATGAATTCCATCCCCCCATGCCTAGCTGATGCAATGTCCTCATTGAAAATAAAAGGCATGAATGGAAAGGTAGAATGTAGAAGATATCGCTTGAATATGATGTTCGGGTCAGCTCTGAGTCAGACTGTACATGTGCTGAGTTTAATGCCATCAGCTAGGCGAAGTTCAGCCAAAGAAATCACGATGTGATTAGAGCAACCTTGTTTGAGATGGGTTCTGGAACAATATGATCAACAAAAGGCTTCAAACGTTGACCATTGACTTTAAAAGAATTACCCGTCTTTGGGTCAGAGATCTGAACAGCTTCGTTTGGAAATATCTGATCGACGATGAACGGGCTAATCCATTTTGACCTAAGTTTGCTGAGAAAGAGCTTAAGTCGAGAATCAAAGCGCCAAACCTTCTGGTTCAGCTCAAAGCTCTTTCGAGATATCAATTGGTCATGAAGAGCTTTGGTCCGAGCCTTATAGATCTTGGCATTCTCGTATGCATCGTTTCTAAGCTCCTTCAACTCAGATAGTTGGTGTTTCTTGGTCTTTCTGGCTAAACTCAAATCCAAATTACATTGCTTGATTGCCCAGAATGCCCTATGTTCAATCTCGACGGGTAAATGGCACGCCTTTCCATACACCAGAAGAAATAGTGACATGCCGATAGGCATTTTGTACGCCGTACGGTAGGCCCAAAGAGCATCCTCAAGCTTTTGAATTCAATCTTTACGATCAGGTCTAACCATTTTGTACAGAATATTCTTGATCTCCCGATTAAAGATCTCATCCTGTCCATTTGTCTGGGGGTGCTAAGGTGTGGAGATTCTGTGTTTTACCCCATATTTTGCCAGTAAACTACGGAATTGGGCATTAGTGAAATGAGTACTACCATCGCTGATGATGGCCCTCGGAATTCTGAATCGACTGAAGATGTTCTTCTTAACAAAATCGATGACCACCTTGTGGTCATTGGTTTGGGTGGGAATGGCCTCAATCCACTTGGACATGTAATCAACAGCGATGATAATGTACTGGTGTCCAAATGAAGGGAGGAAGGGTCCCATGAAGTTGATGCCCCAAATGTTGAAGATTTCGACCGGAAGAATCGGGTTTAGAGGCATCATATCTCTCTTAGTTATGCTCCCAAGTGCCTAGCATTGGGAACACGACCTCGAGAATTCCTAAGCATCCTTGAATAAAGATGGCTAATAGAATCCAGATTGCAATATTTTTGCAGCCATCTTTTTCTTGGAGAAATTTCCACCACACATAGATGCATGGCAAAACTCAAGTATACTTTGGAATTCATTCTTTGGAACACATTGGCGAATAATATGATCAGAGACGATGTGGTACAGTTCAGGTTCCTCCCAGAAGTAATATTTGGCCTTAGATTTGAGTCTATCACATTGTTGCTTGGTCCAATCCTAGGGTATTTGACCAACAGCCAAATAATTTACAAAGTTTGCAAACCACGGGGTTTGGACACCTGATACTGTAAGAATAGCTTCGTCTAGAAAAGTATCAGCAATCAGAATATCCGGACGAGAAGAATCACTTAGAAGTCTCGAAAGATGATCCGCCACCACACTTTATACCCCAGATTTATCTTTGATTTCAAGATCGAATTCTTGAAGCAGAAGAATCCATCGGATAAGCCAGGGTTTGGCATCCTTTTTGGCCAAGAGATGTCTCAAGGTCGAGTGGTCGGTGTAAATTATTACATAAGACCCTAAGAGATAAGCCCTGAATTTCTCCAAAGCAAATACTATGGCTAGCAATTCCTTCTCAGTAATAGTGTAATTCCTCTAGGCCTTGTCCAGAGTTTTGCTAGTGTAGTAGATGACGGAGGGCTTCCTGTCAATCTTTTGACCCAAAACAGCCCCAACCGCGTAATCAAAAGTGTCGGTCATGATCTTAAATGGGGCTGTCCAAACTAGTGGTTGCAACACCAGAGCACAAGTGATTACCATTTTAAGAAAATCAAATGCCTTACGACATGATTTGTTGAAATCAAACGATGTATCTTTGGCGAGAAGGTTGCTCAGAGGGTGAGAAACCTTAGAGAAGTTCTTGATGAACCTCTTATAGAATCCCACATGACCAAGAAATGATCGAATTTGTTTGACAGATGTGGAGGAGGAAGTTTGGAGATAGCGTTAACCTTAGCTCTATCAACTTGAATTCCCCATTCAGAGACAACATGACCCAAGACGATGCCTTCTTGTGTCATGAAATGGCTTTTTTCCCAACTAAGAACCAATCATGTTTTGATGTATCTTTTAAGGATCATTTCAAGATTAGCCAGGTAAGAATCAAACGATTCTCTGAAAACAGAGAAATCGTCCATGAACACTTCCATAAACTCTCCCACCATGTCAGAGAATATGGCTAGCATACACCTTTGAAAAGTTGTAGGTGCATTGCATAAGCCGAATGGCATTCTACGGAAAGCAAAGGTTTCGTAGGGATAGGTGAAAGTCATTTTTTCCTGATCCTCGGGATGGATAGGGACTTGATTGTATCTCGAGTAACCATCTAGGAAACAGAAGTACTTTTGCCCAGCTAGTCTTTCAAGGATTTGATCGATGAAGGGCAAAGGGAAATGATCTTTTTTCGTGGCTGTGTTCAGCTTCCTATAATTGATACAGACCCTCCAAGAGGAAGCTGAATGAGTTGTGATAGATTCTCCTTTTTCATTAGTTACAACGGTAATCCCAGCTTTCTTGGGAACAATTTGCACGGGACTTACCCAAGGACTATCTGAGATTGGATAAATGATTCCTACGTCGAGCCACTTAATTATTTCCTTCTTGACCACTTCTCGCATATTAGGGTTTAATCTCCTTTGCATTTGGCGAGAAGGGTAGGATCCATCCTCTAAGAATATTCTGTGATTGCAGTAAGATGGCTCAATCCCCTTAAGGTCATGAATGATCCAACCAATTGCCTCCTTATGTTCCTTTAAGACCTTGATCAGTTTAATCTCCTGCTCCTTTGTTAATCTAGCACTGATAATCACAGGGAGCATCCTTTAAGATCCCAAAAACTGATATTTCAAACTCTCAGGCAATGGTTTCAGTTCGAGCTGGGGCGGGTTTAGGATGGAAGGTAAGGATGATGCTGATGAAGATTCATCAAGAGGAAGAGGTTGAAAGTGAACAAAATCAATAACCTCTTCAGAATGTGGCGAGATTGCCACAGAGGGTTGCAGGTCAGATCCATCACAGTAGGAGGAACTTTCAATTGCAGAAATCGCCATACATGTTTCAATATTCAAGTTATCTTCCTCAAGTTCCTCTATAAATCCAAAATCCTCAAATTTGTTAATCGCCTAAAAAATATCCAACTTTAATTTCTGATCCCCAAAGGCGATTTCCATGCTACCGCTCTTACAATTGATATTGGCCTTAGCGGTAGCCAGGAATGGATGCCCCAGAATGATGGGCGTGTTCCTTAAATTCTCAGGTACATCCATGTCAAGGATAAGGAAATCTACAGAAAAATAGAAGTCCTTAACCTTGACAATAACATCCTCAATAATGCCTCTCGGATTTATGACCGAACGGTCTGCTATCTGCAGTGTTATTGAGGTTGGCTGAAGTTCACCTAATCCGAACTTCTCATAAAGAGAAGTCGGAATTAGGTTAATGGATGCACCTATATCCAGAAGTGCCCTATCAAAGGTGTAATCTTTGATGACACAAGAAATCAAAGGAGCACCTGGATCTCTCTTTTTTGGAGGAAGGTGATGCAGGATAACAGAATTAGCCTGCTCGGAGAGTATCACCTTCCTCGGAACAGATTCCCTCAACTTATGCTTCTGTGTGCATAAATCCTTTAAAAATTAAGTGTAAGCCGATATGTGTTTGATAGCATCGAGGAGCGGGATATTGATTTTGACATTCTTGAATATATTCAAGAGCTTCTCGTTACTATCAACAGGCTTCTTCTTCCTAGGTTTAATCAAGGCCTTAGGAAAAGGAACATGAGTCAGATCTTTGAAATCAGGTTCCTGAGCCTTGATTTCTTCTTCTTCAGAGTTCTCCTTTCTCTCCTCAGGTTCTCCAGGATTTGGTAGATCAGAACAAGGTAGTTTTGGGTCTTGTGTTTGCCTTCCACTCCTCAAGGTAACAGAGTTAGCAGATGAATAAGGGTTTGGGTCTTGGGGAGGGTTAGGAAAGATTTGAGGGGCTTCATTAGCTAGAAACCTCAGATTTGATGAAGAAGTAGAAGAGGAAGGACCCTGCTCAACCACCTAAGCATGTATGTGTGGGTCCCTCTAATTCCCGTACCCTTGGGCTTGATTGCCCAGATTCTGTATATTACGCGGGTTAGGTACGGGTTGAGATGGCAGAGATCTGAGTTGACGGGAATTAGCAATGAACCAAGTTTGCAAGTTGTCCAGCGAGGTTTTCATTTGCTGCATGAGCTGGAGCATAGATCCTTGCATCTTTATCATCTGACGGTTCAGATTAGCTTGCCCTATAGGTTGACAGGCATTCCAAGCTGGCTGATTGACCTGATTTGGGGTAGTTGAGTGTAAACATGACCTTGACCCATTGGTCTTTGCTGAGCATAGTTGCTGGGTCAGAATTGGGTCTGCTGCCCTGGGTTTTTCTAGGAGAAGTTAGGATGATTCCTCTAACCAGGATTATAAGTATTGGAGTAAGGGTTGGACCTAACGTTCTCCTGTACAGCATAGACATCCTCATAGGGTGAGGATGGAGTGAAAGAACGGGAGGGATCAGAGAAACTGGTATCAAAGGCCCCAGTTTGGAACTCGTGGGGTTCCAAACAATGCTGGCTCATAGGTTGAGCCGCATCCAATTGATTCTCAAACTCCCATCCAGAAGGAGCTCACGAAGAATGGAATCCCAAATTCTAGGATTGAGTGGATCGAGAATTGTTTGCAGAGTTTGCCGCCATCCACTCCTCCATCCTTTTGGTAACCAAGTCCACCTTATCTAGTTTATTACAAATCAATGCCATATTGAATGAATGAGAGTCGTGGACCTCATTAACATTCGATTTGGGTTGTTGGTACCTGTTAAAAGTATCCATGGAGGCATGATTACTTAAATTTTCACTCATTTCCTCATACAAATCGTGCACGCTATTTGCGTCTTTGTTGAGGAAATTGTCTCCGTAAGAAGTGTCCACGTGATTTCTGAGTTGCTCAGTCAACCCGTGGTAAAAGATCTACACAAGCTGCCATTTCGACACCTCGTGGTGTGGACACTTCCACAATAAGTCCTGGAATTGCTCCCAGGCAACATGAAATTGCTCCCCCGGCCGCTAGGCAAAGGTAGTAATTGCCCATCTCAGAGCATTGGTACGTCCAACAAGGAAGAATTTCTTCAGGAAAGCTGATTTTAGATCATTCCATGTTGCGATCGGCCTTCCTATGGTCCTGTACCAATGAGCGACTTTATCCGTAAGAGAGTGGGAAAAGAGCCTCATGATCATCTACTCTTCATTCATGTTTCGCGCTTTGGTAGTTTGGACCAAAGTGTTCAAGTTCTCCAAATGCTAAAACGGGTCTTCAGAGCCAAGCCCATAGAAATGTTCCATCAGGTTTAACACTTGGGGCTTGGTTTCTACATCTCCGATAGGAATCTGGACGCCGGGACGTTCCCTGTAATTTGAAGGATCATAAAAATCCTTCAAGGGCTGAGCACTCTGCATTCTCTAGAACCATTCTTTCATTCTCTGCATTTGTTCCAGCTGCTTTGAAACATCTCTTATGGATTTTGAGGCAGAGGAGGTTGTTGATCGGCCATGGGATCAATTTGGCCAAAATTCAATCTACGCCTCCTAGAATGATCTAATGGTCCTTCCAATCAGGGATTCAATGACCTCCTTCAAAGCATAAACTAGAAAGTGGTCAGAAGGATTGGGGATAAGGAGCCTACAGCACAACAACACAAGCCTGTCCTTAAGTTGGGTAGGCTATGAATCTACAGACTCTCAGAATCCATCTTAAGATTATAGATGATTTACTCTGCTTGTATTTAGTCAATCCAACCAGTTAGAAGGAGGGGCTGGGGAGAAGGTTCTTCCTTCGGCTTGCGCTTCTGGTTCCTAGTGTACTCCCCAGCCACGATCGTTTGATTCTACTCCCCTAGCTAGACATCATGTTGACTAGTATAAGTAGGTTAATCGTAAAGAATCTCAGTTTGGGCCCCGAAGAGCGAATCAGTCCTTAAGGCCAACGTCTACTTGATTTTACTTAGGCTTAGGATTGTAGTGCTTATGGAATGTTGTGGGCCCTTAAAATGGGTTGTACCCTTAATGATTGATTGTATATGTGTGAGTGCGTGCACAACCAGGGTTTTCAAGCAAGATTATTTGGATGAATGGATTTTAAGGTTCAAATCTTGCTTAAGTAGCTTTTAGGGTTTGAAATTAGGTGAGTTCAATCAAGTTTCAGAGGCAAACCAAATATTCAAACATGGGTGAAGATCTTTTCCTTTTGAAATCAAAAAGTAAAGTGGAGTGCTTGGTATTAACCTAAATTGTAAACCCTAAGGAGAAGCTACTTGATGAGTTAATTTTAAAATGAAGTGGTGCGGTCCAAACAACTTAAACAATTGGCCGAAATGCACCACTGAGTTAGGCACACAAGATGATTAACCTCGACTAATTTCTACTCTCTTATGTGTTGATTTACGTGTATCAGTTCCACAGGTTGGAATCTCGGTTGAGTAGATAAAATCAAGTTAGGTTATGTGCCTTGAATGTGGGTGTATGTAGTATGTATGTTGATTTATCCCACAAGTATGTTTTTATTTCTATTTTACAAAGGTGAGATAAGTGGAAGTGGAAATCAAAGCATCCAAACTAATCCTAGGGTTTATGCGAACACCTAGGTTAATTGGGATTTGATTTAAGATTGTGGAATGAAATCTATGGAGGGGGGAGGAATGGGGAGCACTTACAGTTATCTTCAACTGCACTTTACTCCTTTCTACCGCTTGAAGATTCTTTGTTGAGGTACCTGCAAAACAATAGAAGAAAAATAAAAGCAAGTTAGAAAATAATAAAGTGCACAAAATGCAGAAAGAAAATTGAGAATATCGCCTCCTCAGCAATGGTGCCAAAATGTTGTAGCAAAAATCATCGCAAAGGGGATTGGATTTTGAAAAACCCATCGTCGTAGTATGATTTGCGAAGAAATCCGTCAACAGATAAATTTACTGAAATTCGTAAAGAGATTCCAGGTCGAACACAAGGAGGCTATGCGGATCTAAAATCCCCAATTATATTTTTTTGGTATTCTTGTTTTAAAAGCGAGATAATCACAATGACTTTGATATTAACACTAAGAGAGAGGGAGAGAGAAAACAATCACTTTGCAACTGAATATTGTTTTTACAACTAGAAAGCAGAAAATGGTTACAGCTAAAAAGCAGGAAATTCTATTCTAGAAAGCAATAAAGAAGGGAGAGAGATGTTATCTTCCTCGACGGTTGCTTGGAGGATGAGTCGGACGGGGCGACGCTTGGAAGACGGAGGACGAAGACGGAAGACAAAGAATAGAGCGGGAAGAACTGGGGGTGAGGTAGGGCATCGTCATTGTCGCGGGATCCACTTCCAGAATGGGGGGAGAAAAGTTTGATTTTGGCTCTAGGGGAGCATCCCAGGTTTGGGACAAGCTTCTTTAGAGCTTTGGAGAGGGAGAGAGGTGAAGGAAGGGATGATTAAACTGTGGGGGGCGTAGACCTTTTTATAGTTGTAGAGGTTGGAGGCAAAAAGGTCATTTTATGTTAAGAACATTCATGCAAGGACCTTTAGTGACGGATTAAAAGCATCACTAAAACCCTGATCGTGGCCTTACATGCGCGCCCACCCGCGTGCCTCTTCCTCTTTGCCTCCTCAACACAAGCACACGTCTTTTGATCCTTAGTCGTCCAATCTCGAGATCGGATGGCTTAAACGCGTCGCCTCCGATCTCCTTCAATGCCAGTTAAGAGGTGATGTGGCCTCCATCACCGTTGGATCGAAGATCAATGGCTCAAGACGCACGCTCGCCCGCCTTCACAAGAGTTCGTCAGATGATGCGTTCACTCTCCTTACATCTGGGCACACCACGTCGCCCGCATCCGTGCCGTCCGCTCGCCATCCAACGACCTAATTTAGCTACTCCCACACCCGCACCTTTATAGAGGCGCAGCGGAATGGAACCCGCACCTCGCGCTTGCGAAGAGGTGCTCAACCGTTGCGCTGCGGCTGCCGCTTTGTCGTGCTTATGTTTTAAGTGCGCGCACCCATGGTCGTTGGATCATGATCCAACTGCCCAGATCTTGCCTCGCCCGTGCCTTCAGAGGTTGAGAAGAGGTGCTGTGGCAGGTTTGGGCGACTGTGATGGTGCCATGTGGCACCATCATGGTCATCCATCTTCTGTGAGTTGTAGATGGTACCACAGATGTCGGATTTGATCGATTTTTGCATCGTTCGATTGCGATCGTCGATCCGAACCCATCTGTGTAGTCGGATTTGTCATCTGAAGTGCAGATTTACACCATCTTGGCCCTTGATCTCTAACCTTCCTCAGATTATATTTGATGCTACGGAAGTCCGATCGAAGCAATTTTGGAGTCGTTGAACTTCGATCGTCGCCTTGATCAGATCTGTATAGTTGGATCTTCGATCTGAGGTCCCTGATTAAAATCGCCTATCCCTGGCCACCAAAAAGAAGAAATTACTATACAATTTGTACAATTTGACCTAAATGTATGGTGATGCATGTTATGCAATATTTACAATGTATGATGCTAATATGATACTAAGAACATGCAATAATAGACATTTTTTGCTATTCAGATGTATGCACCTCATCCACTAAATTGGACTCATCAATACCTCTCCTTTAAGATTACTAGAAAACATCATTCATGTCTTGTTAGAAGGAATTAGGTTTAGAGATTTTATGAAGGGTTCCATAAATTGCAAGAAGGTGCCAATTAAGGAGCACCGTTCATATTACCAGTGGTACATAAAAGCCAAACATTATCGTTTTACCTTGGACAATGGTAGGCACACCCAGGATCCCCCCAAAGATTCCATCCTATTAGGGATGCAAACGGGCCAAGTTCGTGTCGGGTTTGGCTAAACCCATACCCATATCTAGTTAGAAAATCCATACCCATATCCTATGTCTACTGCTCTGAATTGGAGTTTAAAAATGATATGTTGTGGCATAGCCGATAAAGCGTGAAAACATATAAAATTTATGCTCGAATGGAAATCCGTGGTCGAACACAGGGAGCAAGTAGCAAATCAATCTCAATATCACAATTCTAAGTAAAAGAGATAAGCAATTGCAACCAAAATTGATTCCAGAATGATATATCAATAAGTCAAGTAACAATATGAAAAAATGATGGGTTAAAATGGTGATTTGAATCACCAATTAACCCTTTTAATTAAGCTCAAGTATATCAAATGTATCAACAGTGATTATCAACCAATATTCCACGTCAATTAAGTATCTCAATAATGCAACGGTAGCCTAGAACCAGCAACAGAGGCAAAGGCCTCTCTTTTCCTTCAAGCCTCAAGGAAGAGGCACAAGCACAGCATAGAGGCACGAAAACCTCTTAGAGACTATGTGTTGAGAGATCAGAGTGAGGCAAAACCCCCCTTCTCTCTCTCCTTTTCTCTCTCAGAACAGGCAGACCAGACCAGACCGGACCTGGGTAGCTGGGTAATCGGATCAAAGCCTAGACCACGTGGCGTGAGCGTGGGCGAGGGCACACGCATGGAGCGTGTGTGAGGGAACTCACCCCGGTGCTCTCAGAGGCAACTAGGTAGAGGCACAAAATCAATTTATGTGCTGCGGGCGCGTCTGCATTCCACAATGTGGGACTATCCTACAGGGGCCTCCTCGCATAGCAACGGCAGGAGGTTGAGTTTCCAATTAAGGCAGAAGATGTAGATGGTGACCTCGAGTGGCTTCCTGGATAGCTACAGATGAAGGCTTCGCATCGATTGCGAACTGCAGCTGGATGAGTTGGGGTTGGAGATGAGCAGATGGGATCGGAGAAGGTGAGGGCTGCGGTGGAGGTCCGGTGAAGCACCTGAAAACAAGAATACGGACTTTCGACCTCGATAAATCAGCTCAAAAGGTTTGCTAGAGCACGACAAACGTAGTGGTGGTGGTGGTGTGGAGTGAGAGTGCCTGTGGTGGTCTGACGACCTCGGGAAGATGGTGCGTAGGTAGTGGTGTTCGGTGGCTCTGAGGAGAGGCCAATAGCCTCAATAACCAGAGGGCTTTTGCTCTCTGGGATACGACGGTGCTAATGGGTGCGAAGCGGTGGCGTTTCGAGCAGTGGCGTGGTGGGAAGGCTTTGCCGAAGCATTGTCGGAGGCAGAGAAGATGAAGGCCGTGCAGGTGACAGTGTGGTTGTGAGTGATTTGTGGGTATGGGGGAAAAGAGTAGAGGGAGAGAGGAAGAGATAAGGGGTTTTAGAGAAGAGGAAGGAGGCTGGAGAGCTTCGGTCGTGGCTTGACCGGAGCTGGAGAAGGAGATGGATGCGATGAGGCGGCGATGAAGCAGGAGGCAGAGATAGCGGTCGTCCTTTGGTTGGCGACGTCTGCGGTGAAGAGAAGAAGATGGTCGGTTGTCCAATTTGATGGTTAGACGGCTAGAAGAGGGGGATGGAGAGAGGTCGCTGACCGTAAGTTTTTCGCCTTTCAGAGATGATGTGTATCAAAAAAATAATGCGTCGTAGTAAATAATGTGGTGGAAAACCTTCGATCAAAGTTACTAAAATATTGAAATTATACCACACTTCAAGTCATATCACAGGGAGGCATAGAACCAATAAGATCACCAATATTAATTCCATGTAAAATCATGTCCAAGAAAAATAGATTGCCATTGATATCAACTCAACATGGCAGGAAAAACAAAGTGAATTAACTAGTAAATCAAATCCTCACTGTTTTCACAGTAACTCAAGAAGAGAGGGGCCTTCCACATGTTTGCTGTAATAAAATAATTAATATCAAAATCAAATTCCTTGCAAGGGCATTAAATGTAAATTTTAATGGAATTTTCCCTGTAGCAAAACAGAGGATGCTCTTCACCTTGCTCGTGTGAGGAGAAGAAGCGTTGGTTGAAGGCACGAAGCTCCGAGGAGGTCGAGGAAGGCGAGGCCATTCCGATGAAGGTCACCGTTAAGAGCGCTGGATCGGTGTTTAAAGTGTTGCGTTATAGTACAGTTGAAATAGCGTTCAAAACAAATATAATTTTATTACTCGAATATATTTCGAGGCGAACACAGGGAGCAAATGGAATTCACACACTAATCTCAACAATAAATGCAAATTGAACACATAATACTACTCAAAATCTAATTAGGAATGTAGAGCATGAGTATATGAAGAGTAAAAATAATTGTAGATAAAATAATGGAGAGCATATGAAAATCAGATGTTTGATTTTGCAATCAGATGTCTTAAAAGTTTTGTGCTATAGTGCCTTGCTTCTTTTCTGATTTCTCTTTCTCTGATTCTTCTTCTCTGCCTTTTGCCTTTGCGATTCTTCTTCTCTGTGATTTCTCGTCTTCTTCTCTTCTCTATCTCTTCTTCCTTCAACCTTGTGCTTCTCATCCTATGTCCTTCTTCAGCTTCTTCCTTCTCTTTCTCTGTCATTTGCCTTCTCTTCTTCTTCTTCTTCTCCATTTCTTCTTCTGTCTCCTTTCAGCCCTGCTGTACCCTCTGAATTCGACTAAGTGTCAAAGGCAAACTCCTCAGAGCAAAACCCTCCTACCCCTGCATACCTCTCCTCTCTCTTTCTCTCTTTTCTATTTTAGAACCGCTCTCCCGGAGCCTTTAACCGGTCGGGTAATTGGACCTAACGCAGACCTGGGTCCAGGCTCACCGGCATGTGTGGTGAGCGAGGAGTGAATAGGTCGGGTAGTCGGGTCATGGCTAGGTCCGCGAGTTATGTTGCAGACGAGTCCGATGAGAGGGGGGAGGAGGACCTCACCCTCAGTGTTGGAGGAGAAGAGTCTCTGGCACAAAATCAATTTATGCACACGAATGCGCCTTTCCACTTCCGAGGTGGGACTAAATGTCCCACATTCCTTTTGCGTGCCTGGCGTAGAGAGTGCTTGGCCAAATTGAAGGGCTGCAGTTGGTGGAGTCTTCACGTGAGGGCTTGGACACATGCGTGCCTTAAGTATGAATAGCCTGGGGGTCTCACCTGGAGCAGCGTAAGGCCTAGGACCGCTTGAAGCTTGCTTCAAGCTTGGCAGTAATGGTGACCATCGTCATGAACCTGAAATCAATAGCACAACCTCGTGGCCACGTCAGATCGCTCAGGGAGCATCGTCGGAGCATGGCGGATGTGATGGGAGTGGTTTCGTGGCCTGTGGGTGACTATGGTGGCATGTCTAAGGCGTGCTGTGTGCGTGTGAGTGGGTGTGTTCGGTGGGGTGTTTGGGTGGTCGATGGATTAGAGTGAGGGGATATAATTAGGGAGTCGAGGCGGAGGTCGTAGGGTGGTTGGCGAGGTGGATGGAGGTGTAGAGCGACGGAGGCACCTCGCCGGAGGTATCGCCGAAGGTGAAGGTGACGGTGGTTAGTGGCATCGGTGGATGATTTTGGGAAATAAAGAGAGGGAAAGAAACTGGGGGAGTGAGAGAATCTAAGAAACCTAATCTAAGGGATGAAAGGGAAGGGAATCCTACGCTAGTGTGGTTGCCGGATGTGGGGAAGACGAATACCTCTGTAGGTGAGGTGGCGGCGAAGATAGGGCAGAGGCGACGTTGGCCGGTATTGCGTGACACGAACGACTGTAGCGGACTTAACTCGACCACTGGTATTGTGGTTGGGCGACGAGAGAGCGAGGGAGAACTGTCGGAGCTTTCGAAGAATTGTGGCCAATGAGGGAGAGAGGAATGTAGGGAGAACCCAGCCAAATTCAAGCTGAGGGAATGTAGTTGGATCTGGGGTTTCTTAAATAGGTCTCTGGAGAGGGATTTGTGCTTGGGAGCCAAGCTTCCAAGCAAGGCAGGGTCGCCGGAGTTGGAAGCTTCAAGAGACCCAAATCTCTCATGCGTTCGTATGAGAGATTGGGAAACAATCAGGGCTCATTAACAGGTTCAAATTGACGGGAATTACTCAGAGAATCTCCTCCAATTTTGGAAGGGATTCTCTGAGCAATCAACGAGAAACCTCCTTTCAAAGCTCGCCGGAGTAGGATTCCTCCACTATAATGGTTGAGGGACTTATTTGTGAAGATGATGAGAAAGTTAGGGGGCTATTTGCAAGGGTTTTTGAAAGCTAGGGTTAGAAATGTAATCAGACAGGACCTTTTTGCAAAGTGGATCAAGATTAATTTCCCTTAAGTCCAAATTTTGGTAAAAACCTAATTTGGACCTAGGAAATCCAATGGTGAAGTTGGACTTTTGGTTTGACCACGTTTGACTGGGAACTTTATGCAAAAACCTAAATTAAGGCAAATATCTATCTGAGACCCCATTCTAGGTCAAGATGGGTTCCAATGGCCAAATAGAAGGCACTAAACCCTAGAGGATATTTTTATATGATTTTTAGAGGGTTTAGGTGAATTTTATCCTTCCTAAAACCTTGGTTAATCAAGTGGGTCGATTTTAGGGTTTCAAGAAGTCATTTAATTCACAGAACTCACACAAATCCTTTTCTGTCAAATCCAACCCACTTATCTTATTAAGACCATTTGACCTTTATTTATCCCTTGAGAAAACCCATGGTTGTACTACATTGGTAAAATTATAGTTTTAACACTAGTTTCTTATTTTTCTGTTAGAAAGGTTATGCAGTGAATTATGACCTTCTGTTGGTTATGTAGGAGCATTTATTCTCTTCATTGGGTTAAAATGACCTAGTTATGGCTCATGATGGTGTTCCCATTAGTCACAACGATGGAAACGATGGCCAGAGCTTTGACTGGTGACGAGGAGGGGTGGTGGCGGCTCGCCGGCGTGTGGGTTGTCGACGGCGGCAGTCGTGGACTTGGGTGGCCTCGTGACGGTGAGGTGAGTTCTACGACATCGATGGAATGAAGTTTCGAGGCCCATGGACGTGGCTGCGTCGAGGTGGTTGGACACCCACTTTAGGTTCCTCTCTGTTGGCCGAGAAGGAGAAGAACCGGCTGTGGCATGTGAGCCTGCATGCGCGTGAAGGAGTGCGCACAAGATGTGCGAGAGAAAAGTGTTAGACTGACCAAAATGCAAACTTGGTCAAGATGATCTCTAATTGGGCTCAAATTTTGGTAGAAACCTAATTTGGACTCGAGGAATTTGATGGTAAAGTTAGATTTAGGTTTTGACCAAGTTTGACTAGGAAACTTACGTAGAAACCTAAATTAGGGCAACTATTTGTCTGAGACTCTATTTTAGGTCAAAATGGATTCAGATGATCAAATCAAAGATGCCAAACCCTATAGAACATTTTTCTATGATTCTTAGAGGGTTTAGGTGAATTTTATCCCGACGATAACATTAATGAATTAAGCGGGTCTATTTTTAGGGTTTCAGATGTCCATTAATTCTTGAAATGTGTGAAAACTCGTTTCTGTTTGCATGGACCCACTTATTAGACGTTTATGACCATTTAACATTTTGTTTGCAATTAGAAAATCTCGTCGTTATTTTGTAGATGTGATAAGATGACAAAATTGCATAAATAACCCTATTTTCATTTCTTCTTCTCAAAATAGAATATTGGGCACTAAGGACCCCCTGATGGTTATGTAGGAGCTTTTATTGACTTTATCGGACTAAATTGGGCTAGTTATGGCTCATGATGGTGTACCCATCATACCCCATGCCTAGCTTTTGCTAGTCCCTTAGCAAAATTTTATGGACCAAACCAAATATCTAGGTTGGATGTAACCGTCAGGATGCCCTGCTAAGTTGCATCTCTAGGAATCATATCTTAATACTGACAATAGGCCTTGAGTTAGTTAAGTATCACCCCAAATCTAGACCTTACTAGCTGTCGCCTCAGTCTACCGCGAAGGTTTCTAAGGCCCGTAGGAATTAACCTAAAGTTCGTTGGACCTAGCGGTTAAAGCACCCGTGCTTGTAACATGGTTAGCTTAGGTTCAGTTTGCCAGAGCATTTTTGTAAGAGAGAGAGGGATAGAAGAAGTCTTTTATTTGTGGAGAGGTTTCTCTTTCTTTTTCTTTTCATTATATTTTTCCTTAGATCCAACCTCAGATTGACCCTAAACATGTTTTGTATTGGATTCTTGGTCCCTACATCAATCCTCACAGGGTCCCTGGCAATCAATGCTTTGAGATAGCACTACCCATGGCAACCCTCAGAACCTTGGCTTTCGACACTTTGGAATAGTGCCACCCATGGCATTCTGTAGCTAAATCCAGACCCTAGAAATTGATATTTCGTGATAATGCCGCCCATGGTATCTTAACCAGCACAAGGTGTTTATGTGCCTCCAGTAGGATATGTAGATATCCTAGGAGACAAGCACTGAGGAGACGATATGTTATTGCGCATCTTTGAGGGGAATTTCCCACCTCTCCATGCCAAGAAATCGTCCAAATCAACTTGTGTTTTCGAGCCGCTCCAAATCTAGATCTTAGGACCATTTTTGGAATAGCATAAATGCTTTTGGCTTGATTTCATATTTAAGCGCATTGAACCAGACTGTGTGTGAATTTTTCGTGCTTAAGTTACCTAGTCCCGCAAACCAGAGGTCAGTTAATGGGGCCGAATACTATCTAAGCCTTAGACCAATACACAAGCTTGCATTTTCCCCAACCTCTTGAGGACTAATCAGGATCTTGACAAGTACGTGAGTGTTTAAATCTTAGAACAGATCTAAGAGGCCTAAGGTTGGTATTCGCCACTAATCCCTTAAGTTTTAGCCTTCCAGGTCTTAATTCATCATTCGATCCAACCTAGAAGTTAGGTAAGTTCCATATCATTTTGAAGGGACCCAATTTCTTCCTTTATCTTTTTACTCCTTTCTTTTCTTTTCAATTTTTCCTCCCTTTTTCTCATTTTTCTCTAAAATGGGCCTTTTTCAACCTCCATTTTTTTTGTGTGAAATCCTTTTGTGAGAGTTGATTTTCACGATGTTTTGCACTTTTATACCCGCCCCCCCATGCCTACGATTTGCAATGTCCTCATTGTAAATTAGGTGGGTTTGAGTTCAGCTTAGATCGTACATTAGAATAGGTTCAAAAAGTGGGTGGACGGGTTGGGGTGACTGTTGCGGACGATTTCAAGCACTGGTACATGTACCAGAGGTGGAGTCGGCTGTTCTAATGGACAAACCCTAAAGTGCAATATGATTTCAGTGAAGAGATATGTCAAAAGAATTTTGGGTTTTTTCAAAAGATGATGGGTTGCCTCCTGTTAAGTGCTAAGTTTAATGCCATCAGCTGAGCGCAATAAGCTCAGGGAGAATGGAGATCAAAAGATAACTCAGCCACGTTCAGGTCGGTGAGTTCGACGAACGGTTTGAGTCTCTGATCTTTCATGACAAAAGGTTCAGCATCATGGTTGAGTTCCCTAATTTCAATGCCTCCATTTCCAAAGATTTTTCTTACCAAGGACGGTCTAATCCACTTAGATCTGAGTATGCCTGGAAAGAGTTTGAGCTTGGCATCAAAGAGTAGGACTTTTGGACCAGGGTGGAAAGATTTTCGCATAATGTGCCTATCATGGAAGGCTTTGACCCGCTCTTTGTAGATATGCGAGTTCTTGTATGTGTCATTGCGTAGGTCCTCGATCCTGCTCATTTTCAACCGACGGTATATTCTAGCCTTCATCAGATCCAGATTGCACTTCCATACTGCCCAATAGGCCTTATGCTCCATCTCTACAGGAAGGTGACATTCCTTTTCGTACACTAATATGAAGGGAGACATGCCCAATTGGGTCTTATGGGCAGTCCTATAGGCCCGCAAAGCTTCCAAAATGTGAGTAGACCATCGTTCCTATCGAGATGAATAGTGACTTGAAGGATCTTCTTGATCTCTCGATTCGACAATTCTGCCAGTCCATTAGTTTGGGGGTGGTAAGGAGTCGAGATACAATGCGACACCCCGTACTTTTTCATCAGGGACTGGAAGTGCACATTGTTGAAATCAGACCCGCCATTACTGATGATGGCCTTAGGAACCCCAAATCTGGAAACGATGTTCTCCTAGATGAATCAGAGAATAACTTTATGATCGCTAGTTCTCGTGGGGACAACTTCGATCCATTTAGAGATGTAATCAACAGCAAGCAAGATGTATTCGAAGTCGTTAGATCTGGGAAAGGGTCTCATGAAATCAATTCCCTATATGTCAAAGATTTTGCACACAATTATCGGGTTCAAGGGCATCATATCCCCTGGGCCCATGTTGCCAAGAGTCTGACAAGGAGCGCATGCCCTATAATATATTTGTGCATCTTTGAACATTGTGGGCTAGAGGAACCCACAATGGAGAATTTTCGCTATGATTTTATGCCCAGAGAAATGGCCATTGCAGGCCTGGTCGTGACAGAATGAGATCATGTCATTGACCTCGTCGTCAGGAATGCATCTGTAGATCACCTGATCCTTGCCAATGTGGAAGAGATATGGTTCCTCCCAAATATAGTACTTGGCCTTGAAAATCAGCTTGTCCCACCTGGAAGTTGCCTAATCTGGCGGAACTTTCCCTATAACCAAGTAGTTCACTATATCAGTAAACCAAGGGAGACTGTGACTGGCTAGTAGATGCTCATCCGGAAAATGCTCAGTGATTGGACTAGACGGGTCGATGACTGAAGAAGGAAGACAGGATAAATGGTCAGCTACCACATTCTGTTTTCTCACCTTGTCACGAATCTTGGGATCAAATTCTTGCAACAGCAAGATCCAACGGATTAATCGAGGTTTCGCGTCCTTCTTCGCGAGTAAGTGCCTCATAGTGGTGTGATCTGAGTAAATGATGACACGGGAACCCAGAAGATAAGATCTGAATTTCTCCAGGCCAAATACTACTGCCAATGGCTCTTTCTCAATAATCGTGTAGTTACGCTGAGCCTCATCCAGCATCTTGCTGGCATAGTAGATGACCACGGGTTTCCCATCAACTTTCTACCCAAGCATCGCCCGTACTGCGTAGTCAGATGCTTTGCACATGATCTCAAAGGGTAGAGACCAGTCAGGGGATTGTACGATTGGTGCTTAAGTAACTCAATCACGTAAGCTCTCAAATGTGTGAGTGCACTCATCAGCGATCCTGAAAGGGACATCCTTTGAGAGAAGATTAGTTAGGGGGTGTGAGAATTTTGAGAAATTGGGAATGAAACTATGGTAAAAATCGATGTGCCCCAGAGAAGAGAGGATGTTCTTGACCGAGCTAGGCATGGGTAGTTTAGAAATCAAATTAACCTTGGCTCGATCAACCTGGATGCCATTCTCAGAAACAAGGTGACCAAGGACAATTCCCTCAGGAATCATGAAATGGCTCTTTTCCCAGGAAAGAATCAAATTCACGTTGATGCAACGCCTGAGGATTTGGACCAAGTGCAGGAGGCAATCATCAAAAGATTCCCCAAATACCGAGAAGTCATCCATGAAGACGTCAAGGTATTCACCTACCATATCTGAGAATATGGCAAGCATGCACCGCTGAAAGGTAGCAGGTGCATTGCAGAGATCGAAAGGCATCCTACGAAATGCGTATGTCCTGTAGGGGCAGGTGAAGGTGGTCTTCTCTTGGTCCTTAGGATGGATTGCCACTTGATTATAACCAGAGTATCCATTCAAAAAGTAGAAGAATTGATTTCCTGCTAGCTTCGCGAGGATCTGATCAATGAACGATAGTGGGAAATGATCCTTCTTTGTGGAGGCATTCAGTCTTCTGTAATCAATGCAGACTCTCCATGGGTTCTTTATACGAGTTGGTATGGTTTCTCCAGTTTCATTCGTGATCACGGTGAGTTCCGCTTTCTTAGGTACAACCTGGATTGGACTTACCCACTGACTGTCGGAGATCAAGTAGATGATCCCTGCATCTAACCACTTGATGATCTTCTTCTTCACGACCTCCTGCAGATTAGGATTCAAACGTCTTTGCATTTCACGGGATGGTCGTGAGCCTTCTTTGGTATAAATGCAATGTGTGCAATACGAAGGGCTAATGCCAGTCAGATCATCGAGAGTCCAACCAATGGCTCTCTAATGCTGCTGGAGGACAAAAATCAGACGTGTTTCTTGATCAGAGGTGAGGTGAGAATTGATAATCACAGGAAATGCCTGATTGGAACCCAAAAAGACATATTTCAGATGATCGGGAAGAGGCTTCGTTCCAGAACGGGATTATCAGCAGCAGCAGCCGGGTCGGGATGGGCCTCAGAAGAAAAAGTGGGAGCTGTGGGTGGGTCTAGATCAGTGCTAGGCTCCTCTATCTGCAGGGTATGATCTACTTGGGGTTGAGGATCAGGGTTAATTGGGTCATCCTCGGGAAATGTGTCCTCAACCACAGAACTAATGTCGCATACTTGTTCCACTACTCTGCAGTTAATTCCTTTTTGGGCCTTAAATATATCAATTTTTAGCATCTTGTTCCCGAATTTAAATTCAATTTGGCTCTCTTCGCAATTAATGTTCACCCTAGCTGTTGCTAAGAACGATCTTCCTAATATAATCGATGTATTCCTCAGATTCTTAGGAGTCTCCACATCCAACACAATGAAGTCCACAGGAAAGTAGAAATTGTGGATCCGAACCAGAACTTCCTCAAGAACTCCTCTAGGTGAGTTGATCGGTCGATTAGCTAACTGTAAAGTCACCTCAGTTGGTTTTAGCTTAGTCTCCCCGAAATGATCTAGTAGGGATGTAGGAATCAAATTGATGGAAGCTCTTAAGCCAAAAAAGGCTCTATCAAACTCTAAATCATTGATCTTGCATGAAATCAGAGGGGTACCAAGGTCTTTTGCCTTAGGTGGGAGTCTGCTCAAAATGATGGAGCTGGCTTGCTCCAACAGTACGATTGGATTCCCGCCTTTGGTTCGCGGCTTATGCTTAGGTGTACATACCTCCTTCAGAAGTCTCGCATAAGCCAGTATGTGGCGAATTGCATCCATCAATGGGATGTTTATTTGGACCTGCTCAAAGAGCTTAACCAGGTCCTCCTCGAGAGCCATGGGTTTGGGTTTCCTCTTTCCTTTGGTTAAGGCTTCTTGAAATGGAACCTTTACAGGTTCTTGATCTGGGATAGGTGTATCTTGATGACCAACTTGGGGTTTGGGTTTGAACTACCAAGTTGAGAGTGGTTTGGGTAAGGTGGGTCTTGAGTTGTTTTGCCAATATAGGTGGTAACAAAGTTAAGTTTTGCCTGGTTTTGGGTTGGGGTAGGCAAAAGAGGTGGTTACTACTGATAACCCGCATATGATGTCGAAGCCTCCATCCCATCAGGTGATGGAGCAGAAGGGCCTGATAAACGTAGTGAGCCTGGCCCTGAGTCAGGTTCATAATGCGCCTTTGGTTTGGCATGTTATTTGGATTGGGTAGAGGTTGCGAAGGGAGTGCACCAGGTTGGTGGGGATTTGCCATCTGGGCGAGTTGATTGCGAACCTCTGTGATCTCATCTTTGTGCTATTTTTGCATAGTCGCATTCATTTTCTGAATGTCGGCCAGAGTCTGAAGGATAAGATTCATTTGATCTTCCCGAGTCGGCCTGGTTTGGTAAGTTGGTTTGGGCCAAGGCTGAGGCGGTCGATATGGACGAGAAACTTGTGGTCGAGGCTGATATTGAGGTCACTGATTTTGATTGTTCCCTGACCACGCAAAATGAGGAAAATTACGCCATCCAAGGTTGTAGGTGTTTGAGAAAGGATCGTTCCGGATGGCGTTGAGTTCCTTGCAGGTCTGAGAAACCTCGGAGAAATTAGAAGATAAGGGTTCAGAGTTCCCCCAACTAGAGTAAGTGGATCCAGAGTTTCCTCCGAACCCTAGATTAGATGGGGGTGGGTGATTAGCCCATAGTTGTGGGCTATTTAAGTATTTAAGTGCCTACACATTAGGTTAATTCTAACATTTATTTAGTATAAATTAGGATGTAAATAGATTAATTCATAGTTTTAATTTAATTACATAATCCATGCATTGCATTCATATTTTAAGTGCATTTAGAATTAGCTTAGAATGGCATTCATCTAATTAGATAACCAATTAGGTTCATTATTTTTATTAACATAAAAGTTGAGGGTCTGTATATAAATGGCCCTAATATTTTAACATTATTTTCTTTATTCTTCTTCTTGCAGGAACGGTTGGCTGCCGCTCCAACGCCCAGCTGCCGCAGTGAAGAACCCATTCAAGGGGGAGCGGATGTGGTGGATCTGATCGGGCAGTTGAATTCAAATTTGTGCAGGCCACTACAAAAGGAGGAGGGAGGCAGCCGAGCTCGGGAGGCCTCCACTACCGACCCACCACTGTGCAGAGAGACCTTCTCTCTTCCATTCCATACTGCCGGCCTCTACAGTGGTGGCGAGTCTCCACCACCATGGGCGTGTGGTGTGACAGGCCACACCGCCATCCGGAGCTCGTCCGCATCACCGTGAGCACCTTAGCGTGCATCTCCCTCGCCGTCGTCGCCAACCACCACCACCGCAGCTACTGTTCAACCACCCTTTCAGTAACTTAAGACGTCTGGGAAATTTCCCGGACGTCTGAAGCTACCCGCTCACCTGCACCCACTCGCCTGCGTACCCATCTGAAGTCCACCCGCACCTGCTCTCCACACAGTGCCCTCTTCCCGCGCCTGCAGAGCCACCCGCTCACCTCCAACAGCCTACGCACTCCTCAGCCTGCAGCACTCTCCAACCCCACCCGCTATCCACGCGCAACAGCCCACGCCCATCAGCCTGCAGAACCTTCCCCGTGCCTGTAGCCCACGCCATCCTCCTGCACCTGCAGACCAGTGCACACCTCCTCCCGCGCCTGCAGACCCGCGCACAGCTGCAGAACTCCAACCGCCCTTTACCCGCGCCTGCAGCGCCATTCACCCGCGCTCTCGTGCCCCCAGCCGCTCCCGTGCCCTCTGCCAACAGGCAGCGTGCCTACGCCAGCCGCAGCAGCCACCCACGCAGCAGCAACGCGCGGCAGTCTTCACACCAACAGGCCACGCGCGCTCACCGGCAGCAGCACCTCTCCCTAAAGGACAAAGCCAAGTATTGGTATCACACCCTTGATAATATAAATACTTGGGATGCCCTGAAGAAGGAGTTTTTGAAGTACTTCCCCATGAGCAAAACAAATCACTTTAGGAGGGAAATTATGAGTTTTGCTCAAAAGGATGGGGAAGCATTCCATGATGCGTGGGAGCGCTTTAACGATTTGCTGAGACTTTGCCCACATCCCTAGGTGCCTAAATGGCAACTGGTTGAAAGGTTCTACACCGGACTTAATGATTCGCATAGGCAAACTGTGGATGGTGCCTGTGCAGGAACCTTTCTATCTAAGACTGAGGATGAAGCTTGGAACTTATTTGATACTTTGAGTGAGAATTCTATTCACTTGAATTCTGCCTACATGGATAGAAAGCCCACTCTCATGCAAAGAAAGTTGGAGGCGAATGAAGCAAGGGACACCCAGAATTTAGCCTATCAGATTCAATTATTGAATCAAAACATGGAAAGGCTTATGTCAAACCAGAGTTCATTCGTACCTAACACCTCCACATCCCAAGCTTCTGAATGCGTAATTTGTCAAGGCAATACACACGCCACTGTGGATTGCCACTTGGCCTCCTAATTCCCTGAGCTTGTACAAGTGGATTTGAATGCCGCTCAAGGGTTCCGTCCAAGACCTCGTAATGATCCTTTCTCCAACACTTATAATGAGGGATGGAGGAACCACCCAAACTTTTCATGGAGACAAGGAAATGTCTCAAATTCAGGGAATTACAAACCACAATCCTTTCAAAAAAAATCAAATGAACGAACCTTAGACCTTTGCCCAACCTAAAACCTCTGAGATGGATGAATTGAAGGCGATGTTGAAAACTATGCAAGAAAGTCAAAGTGCCATCATCCAATCTCATGACAAGGCTATACATGAGATGAAATCACAAATTGGACACCTTGTTGAGGCCGTTAGACAGAGGGAGACTGGGAAGTTTCCCAGTGCTGCTGAGGAAAATCCTAAAGGAAAAGGGATTGTCTTTAGGGAGCATGCTCAGGCGGTGACTATTCTAAGGAGTGGGAAAGAAATTTCCAAACCCGTCGCTCCTATAGTCTCACCCCCTAAAAAACCATCCACCTCGACTTTCACCCCCACCAGAGAAGATTTGCCCAAATCTTCTCCGCATGAAATCACCTCACCGGAAGAAGTTGCCCCCGTTCCACCCCTTACTCGACATGACAACCCTTCCACCCAGAGATCGAGAGTGCCTTTTCCAGAGCACTTATCCACCTCTGGGAAAACTTCTGCTGGCTCATCTGGAGCCAAAGATAAGATGGATGAGATTATGGAAACTTTCAAGAAAGTGCGGATTAACCTGCCTTTGCTTGAAGCTATCAGGTAGATTCTGTCTTATGCCCACTTCTTAAAGGACTTGTGCACAAAAAAGCGGCAATCTAGAAAACAGGTCCAATCTAAATTTATCCTGCCTGATTCTGTTATCTCAATTATTCAACATGGCACACCCCCGAAACTTAACTACCTAGGAGCCCCATACATCTCTGTAGTTATTGGTGACTTACAAATTGATGAGGCTCTACTTGATCTGGGTGCGGGGGTGAACATCCTTTCGAGCTACGTGTATGAACAAATTGGGGGAGGCAATCTGAAGCCTAGCCCTGTAATCCTTCAAGTTGCTGATCGATCACTTAAGACACCACGCGGAATTTTGGAAGATGTCCTCGTAAGAGTGGAGGATTTCTTCTTTCCCGTTGACTTCTTAGTTTTGGACACTGACCCTACCAACAAGCCAACCAAACCCCCCATCATTTTGGGCCACCCCTTCCTTGCAACTTCTCATGCTTCAATTAATTGCAATACTGGGGCATTGAAAATGGGCTTTGGGAACAGGAAAATCCAGCTTAATGTGTTTGATGCTTACAAACAAGCTGGACTTGAGGATTGTTCTCAAGTTGAGGTGATAGATGACCTGACTGAAGGGGCAACTCCTGCAATGTTATGTGATGACCCCCTTCAGCATGTCATGCTGAATGAGCATTCCCATCTGTTGGAGGAATGTGAAGGGGATATACTAGAACTAGAGGAATTGCTAGGAGTTTCTGCTAAGTCTCTTCCCCCATCATTTCCGCCGAAGGTAGATTTGCTACCTGAGATGGGGACAACTATTATGAAACCCTCAACCATAAAAGCCCCCGACCTTGAGTTGAAACCCCTCCCTGACACTCTCAAGTATGTTTTCCTAGGTGCCAATGATACGCTCCCCGTTATCATTTCGGCTGTGCTCTCTGAGGCACAGGAGGGAGCCTTGATTGAATGCCTGTCTAGGCACAAGGAAGCTATTGCTTGGAGCATTGCTGACATTAAGGGTATAGACTCAACACTCTGCATGCACCACATTTATACTGATGATTCCATCAAGCCTTTTAGGGACATGCAGAGATGTCTGAACCCTAATATGAGGGAGGTTGTAAAAAAGGAAACCCTGAAGTGGTTGGACGCTGGGATCATATATCCCATTGCTGATAGTAAATGGGTCAGTCCCATTCATGTGGTGCCAAAGAAGGCAGGCTTTACTGTGGAACTCAACGACCAAGGTGAACAAGTTGTCACTAGACCCTCAACTGGATGGAGGGTCTGTATTGATTACTGCAAGCTGAACACCGCTACCCAGAAGGATCACTTTCCTTTGCCTTTTATTGATCAAATTCTCGAAAAATTGGCAGGGAATAAATATTATTGCTTTCTCGATGGATATTCTATGTACAATCAGGTGGCAGTCTTTCCTGATGACCAGGAAAAGATGACATTCACGAGTCCTTAAGATACTTTTGCATTCAGGCGTATGCCGTTTGGATTATGTAATGCCCCTGCAACTTTCCAGCGGTGTATGATGTCTATCTTTTCGGACATGATTGACGAGTGTGTCAAAGTATTTATGGATGACTTCTCTATTTATGGCTCGTCTTTCGACCAGTGTCTCCTGCACCTGGAGAATGTGTTGAAACGATGTAAGGAGACTAGTTTAGTCCTCAGCTGGGAGAAAAGTCACTTCATGGTACATAAAGGAATTGTACTTGGGCATGTTGTATCCGAGCAAGGCTTGGAAGAAGATAAAGCCAAGATTGATTCTATTTCCAAACTTCCATTGCCTACGAATGTCAAACAGATTAGATCCTTTCTGGGCCATGCTGGCTTTTACAGGCGCTTTATTAAAAATTTTAGTAAGATTTGTAGGCCACTTTGTGACTTGTTGGCGAAGGAATCTTCCTTCAGTTTTGATTCAAAGTGTGCCGAGGCCTTTCATACTCTAAAGGAGGCCTTGATTTCTGCGCCTGTTCTCCAAGCTCCTGATTGGACACTCCCATTTGAGCTAATGTGTGATGCTTCGGATTATGCAGTGGGAGCAGTCCTTGGACAAAGGGTTGAGGGAAGACCTCATGTGCTGCATTATGCAAGCAAGACTTTTACTGAAACTCAGCAAAACTACACCGTCACTGAAAAAGAATTACTTGCTGTAGTTTTTGCACTGGAGAAGTTGAGGTCATATTTACTTGGGTCTAAGGTGGTTATTTTTACTGATAATGCAGCAGTGAAACATCTCATTGCTAAGAAAGATTCTAAGCCACGTCTGATTAGGTGGATCTTACTCCTTCAAGAATTTGACTTGGAAATACGTGAAAAGAAAGGAGTAGAAAATGTTGTGGCTGACCACCTATCTTGCCTTCCTCTTAATGACACTCTTTCTGAAGACATTCGCGAGACATTTCCCGATGAAACTCTGATGGCGGTAACACCAACTTTACCTTGGTATGCAGACATTGTAAATTACTTGGTCACTGGACAAACTCCTGGCTCTTGGGATGAGCAGAAAAGAAAAAAAATCATTTCTCAAGCAAGATATTTTCATTGGGAAGAGCCAGAATTATTTAGAATTGGACAAGACCAAGTATTGAGACGTTGTGTGCCTGAAGAAGAACTACAAAGTGTGCTGAGTTTTTGCCATGAACTTCATTGTGGAGGACACTTTGGTGCTCAGAAAACTGCTTTTAAGGTTCTCCAATCCGATTTTTGGTGGCCTTCCTTATTTAAGGATTCTCATAATTTTGTTAAGGCCTGTATTAGATGTCAACGGACTGGAACGATTGGGAAGAAGAATGAAATGCCTCAACATCCTATTCAACCTGTTGAAATTTTTGATGTGTGGGGAATTGACTTTATGGGCCCCTTCCCGTCATCCCATGGTTTTGAATATATCTTGGTGGCAGTTGATTATGTCTCTAAATGGATAGAGGCCATTCCTACGCGCACAAATGACCACTCTGTGGTTTTGAAATTTGTGAAGGCCAATATCATATCCCGTTCCGGCTGCCCCAAGACTATTATAAGTGATGGGGGACCTTATTTCCGAAACCACCACTTCAATCGGTTAATGAAGAGTTTGGGAGTGACTCACAAGGTTGCTACCCCTTACCACCCTCAGACAAGTGGCCAGGTTGAAGTATCAAATAGGGAGATAAAAAATATTTTGGAAAAGTCCGTTAGACCTGATAGGAAAGATTGGTCCCAAAAGCTCGATGATGCTTTGTGGGCTTATCGAACGGCCTATAAGACCCCTTTGGGTACTTCTCCCTTTCGGATTGTGTATGGAAAAGCGTGCCATTTACCTGTTGAGTTGGAACATAAAGCACTTTGGGCTATTCGAAGTGTTAACATGGATTTAGAGATGGCAGGTAAGGCACGATTTCTAGAATTAAGTGAGCTTGAGGAGCTGAGGAATGATGCTTATGACACCTCTCAAGCTTATAAAGAAAGAACTAAGGTCTTGCATGATAAGTTTATTCTTCGAAAGACCTTTGAGCCCAACCAACAAGTCTGGCTTTTCAATTCCAGACTTAAGCTTTTTCCTGGGAAGTTAAAATCTCGTTGGGATGGGCCTTACATAATCACCAAAGTATTTCCGCATGGAGCTGTGGAGATAAAAAATCCTTCCTCTTCAGCAACTCCCTTTATCGTCAACGGTTAATGGTTAAAACCGTAAATAACTTTAGATGGCCATCTGGTTGACGAAGTCACTCTTGAGGAGCCTTAGCTCCTACCATTCTCTGCCTCAGGTAATATCTTCCTTTAGCTATTTTTGTTTTCAATGAGGACATTGTTTGAACCAGGCATGGGGGAGAGGACCTGAGGCATTTTTTTTATAGCATATAAAAAAAAAAAGAGAAAAAGAGAGAAAATGAAATGAAAAAAAAAAGGGCTTTGAGCTTAACTGGCTAGATCTTACATTCTTAAGCAAATTAGAACTCTAGGGTAGACTAAATAAATTCTAGGGTCAAACTTTTGAAGCTAAATGAGTTACTAGCGTTAGACCTTTAGGGTCCTTTGTGGACTTAAAAACTTAAGTACGAGTTAAGTTGCGGACGATTCCTCAAGAGGTTGAGGAAGGGAAGCTAGGGTTTGAGTTAAAAGGTGGGGTAGTACCTGGAGTCTTGTTCTACCTTTTGGTTTACGGGTCCTTGTAACCCAAGCATCCAAATTTCACACACTTGGTCTGGTAATCAACTTAATTTCTATCTTTCTGAAAAGAGATTTGGTTCTCTTGGTTTTGACTTAAGAGAGGCTTGAAAACACGTTTTGATTGGAAGAGTTCCCGCCGCAGGAGAGGTGGAGTATATACTCACCTTGAGGATGCGATGATAACATATTACCTCCTCGGCGCTTGTCTCTTAGGATATCCATCCTACTAGGGGCATGTAAGCGCATTGTGCGGTTCAACCATGGGCGGCCCTATCTCGAAGTGCCGATTGCCATAGGCCTAAATTCGCTTAAGAAATCCATGGGCGATACTATCTCGAAGTGTCGATTACCAAGAGTTCTTGGGGTCGTTATGGGCGGTGCTATCTCAAAGCATCGAAAGCCAGGCACCCTTCGAGGTATGGTAATGGGGACAATGAATCCGACACAGACCGTGTTGAGAGCTGATCTGAGGTTAGACTTAGAAGAATGAAATATACATATATATATATATATATATATATATAATCCTTTAACTGAAATAACTCAGACCAATGCACAGGCACGGATGCTTTAATCTCAGGGATCAATAAACTTTAGGGTAGAGTCAGAAATCAGGGAAACTTACGCCTGCAACTCGGCTTTAGCCGACCTAGTCTGTAACATAGCAACTACTTAGGAACCTTGGGTCTAGAGCCTGAACTTAATATGCTTCTGAAGAAAGACTAAGTGAGTTGACTAGTCTACTTGGAGTGTTAGGTTTCGCTTAATTTTGCTAGGGATTAGCAAAAACTAGGCATGGGGGTATTTGATTAGCCCATAGTTGTAGGCTATTTAAGTATTTAAGTGCCTACACATTAGGTTAATTCTAACATTTATTTAGTATAAATTAGGATGTAAATAAATTAATTCATAGTTTTAATTTAATTACATAATCCATGCATTGCATTCATATTTTAAGTGCATTTAGAATTAGCTTAGAATGGCATTCATCTAATTAGATAACCAATTAGGTTCATTATTTTTATTAACATAAAAGTTGAGGGTCTGTATATAAATGGCCCTAATATTTTAACATTATTTTCTTTATTCTTCTTCTTGCAGGAACGGCTGGCTGCCGCTCCAACGCCCAGCTACCGCAGTGAAGAACCCATTCAAGGGGGAGCGGATGTGGTGGATCTGGTCGGGCAGTTGAATTCAAATTTGTGCAGGCCACTACAAAAGGAGGAGGGAGGCAGCCGAGCTCGGGAGGCCTCCACTACCGACCCACCACTGTGCAGAGAGACCTTCTCTCTTCCATTGCATACTGCCGGCCTCTACATTGGCGGCGAGTCTCCACCACCATGGGCGTGTGGTGTGACAGGCCACACCGCCATCCGGAGCTCGTCCGCATCACCGTGAGCACCTTAGCGTGCATCTCCCTCGCCGTCGTCACCAACCACCACCACCGCAGCTACTGTTCAACCACCCTTTCAGTAACTTAAGACGTCTGGGAAATTTCCCGGACGTCTGAAGCTACCCGCTCACCTGCACCCACTCGCCTGCGTACCCATCTGAAGTCCACCCGCACCTGCTCTCCACACAGCGCCCTCTTCCCGCGCCTGCAGAGCCACCCGCTCACCTCCAACAGCCTACGCCCTCCTCAGCCTGCAGCACTCTCCAACCCCACCCGCTCTCCACGCGCAACAGCCCACGCCCATTAGCCTGCAGAACCTTCCCCGTGCCTACAGCCCACGCCATCCTCCTGCACCTGCAGTCCAGTGCACACCTCCTCCCGCGCCTGCAGACCCGCGCACAGCTGCAGAACTCCAACCGCCCTTCACCCACGCCTGCAGCGCCATTCACCCGCGCTCCCGTGCCCCCAGCCGCTCCCGTGCCCTCTGCCAACAGGCAGCGTGCCCACGCCAGCCGCAGTAGCCACCCACGCAGCAGCAACGCGCGGCAGTCTTCACACCAACAGGCCACGCGCGCTCACCGGCAGCAGCACCTCTGCCGGAGCTCGTCCGGCCACCTCCGGCCGCCGCGCGACACACCGCCACCACCGCTTCGAAGCCCTCGGTCCAAGGGACTTCCTCTGAGCTTCCTGCGCCCGGCCATCCGCTCCTCGTCGCGCAAGACAAAGGGCAAAAATTCCCTGTTTTGCTGCAATAAACTGTCAATTAGAAATTTCATTTTCTGCCATTGTCACTTTTTAATCATATTTTATTGATTCTGCATTGCGTAAAATATCCTCTAGTTTCTCAGAATTGCTATTTCAGCATTGTTTCTTGCTTAAACCTTAATCTGAAGGCAATTTTGGCTTGATTCTTGTCCAAAGTAACTACGAACAAACGTTTTTAACTGGTGCGAATTTTAATACGTCATTGCCTCCCTATGGATTCGACCCGCTCCTCTGTGAGTGGTTATTTTTTCTTAAATATTGATTAGTCGATTTTTCCACCACATAAACTGCAAACGACTTTAAAGCGAAAAATCGACGAGTCAGTGGGTATGGATCCATCATCCCCTAAGCAGATCAATGGTAGATGTTATGCACAGCCTCCCTCCCAGAGGGTGGTTGTGAGAATGGGTTTTGTGTAGAGGTGGCTCGCTGCAGATGATGAGTCAGCTCATCCACCTTCTTCTCAATGATTGAGACCTTGTCCAGGCGATTGGCCATTAACTCCAAGTCGACGGAAGAGGATAGACCCTTGACAAGTCCGTGTTTGCACATTTTTGAAATTGTCGGAAATGGTAGTATAGTCACGCTACCCTTGATCAAAATATTTAATTGATTACGAAACTCACGTTGATTTCTTTTCTTTTTAGAATTTGAGTCCCAGTCGTTCATCTCTGGGAGGCGTAAAAACAAGTCGAGATTTGGATTGGCTTAATCTAACCTAAATCTAATCTAACCTAATTTTTTTGTCTTTTTGTGTTTTTGATTTTTATTTTGAAAAGCGATAGGCAAATAGACTTGAAGACAATCACAGAAGCGATGATCACACAATATTATTCATGCATAGAATACTCAAAATAATGTCACACAATATCTATACTAGAAAGCATTTAAATAGAAGAAATCCCTCACGCCGGGAAGGTGCCACAAGGGCCATCGGCCTTGTGTGAGGGTGTAGGCTAGACCTTGGGTATGCAAACCCGTCTACACGCCTACCAACAAGAGATGGCTGGCCACAAGAGGCTATGGGTGAGCCTTCATGGCCGTCCAAAAAGAAGAAGAAAAAGAGGGTGCATCCTCCCTATGGAGAAGAAAGGACACGCCCAAGTGAAGAGAGGAGAAGAGGGTGTTGCACCCTAGTGCTCTCCTTCTTCTTGCTGCCCACATGAAGATGCCTTGGTGGAGCTTCTTCTTTAGTCGTCCATGGAGGGGGCCTTGGAGGAGGAGGACGGCCTTAGGGTTTTGGAGGGTGGAAGGGTGTCACAAGTGGGAGGGGAATGGATGGGAGTGCAATTTCATGGCTCTCTCTTTGTCCTTATGGGAAGGCTCCATTTGGTTGCCACTTTTGGTGGCTCCAAAAATAGCTAATGCCACCTTTTTAGGATCTAGGTTGGGCACAAGTTTTTAGGGTTTCAAAGAGAGTGTGCATGGGTTTGGTAGGGGTAGAATAGGAAGGTGTGTGTATTTTTCGTAGGACTACGTTGTGGGTTTTGGTGGAATTAGGTGCTAAATAAGTTGGGTCAATCTAGATTAGGTGGGTATGGACCTAACTAGGCTTAGGAAAGTCTAATTGGATAGGAGTGAACCTAATTAGGTCTAGGTCAAGTCTAATTGGATGTGTGCATGTGATTAGCCTAGGGTAACCCTAATAGGTATGAGTTAATTAGATCCTGGGTGGATCTAATTGGGTTCAGGTGCACCCAATCAACTGTAGATGCACCCAATTAGGTATGGGATGGTTCAATTGGGTTAGGGATAGGATAAGTAGGGCTATGAATAGTGGACTAGGCTTATGAGGTCTCTAATTAGGTTTCCTAGGGTGTCCGGTGGGGTTCCTAGGTCAAAATAGGCAAGATCAAGCTTCTAGCACCAAAATCAGGAACCAGACAGCAGTTTCAGACGTCCAGGATAGTGGTCATACATCTTATAGTACAAAATTGGACGTCTAGACATTAAATTAGACGTCCAATTCTGTGTCAGTATGAGTTCTGCCTTCCTGGATTGTTGTTCTATAGAAATCAGACGTCTAGCCAAATGTCTAGACGTCCCAAAAGGTGCTGGAGAGTTGGTTTTAGGTTTTCTAACATGGGTTTTGGTTCCTAAGTGTTTGGGAGAGGGATAGGGTGGATAAGAACATGGATAGTGCTATCCATGTTTGGGTTTTGAGGCTAAGGTGCCCTAATGGATGTCGTTTTGGGTTTGGGAAGGCTGTCCTAGGGTTTCTAAGGATAGGGATAAGGCTATCCTCCTCACTCCTCTTATCTGGATCCATCTTCTTCTTCCTTTATTGCTTTATTCCACTATCTCCATCCTGAATCACTTTATTACCTAAAAATAGTAATAAGAATCATTAAATAGCAGGATATCTCATCTTATTCTAAATAGACTGATGCAATGCATGATATGCAAGATATGAGTGCAATATCCACAAATTAAGCTAGGTTCAAACATTATTTAGGCTGATTAGGACCCGTGATTGCTATGTAATCAGCCCTGCATCTCATGTGCTCCCTGTGGATTCGTTAATGCACGAGCATTTGTATGGTCGAACATGCCCATGGATCATTATTAAGGGAGTTCTCGCATATGTTCTTGAGAATCTCCCACACGATCTCTTCGTGTTGACCCATGATGTTTCCTCCGCAGGTTGCATTGACGAATAATCGAATATCCTCACAGAGTCCCTAGTAAAAGGACTGGACTTGTTCCCATTTAGGAACTCCGTGGTGGGGGCACTTTCGCATGAGATCCAGAAAGTAATCCCATGCTTCATGAGGTGGTTCTCCTGCCTGCTGTGAAAATGTGTGATCTGGTGCCATAGAGCATTTGTTCGACCAACAGGGAAGAACTTTTTCAGAAACTCGGATTGCAGTTCAGCCCATGTGTTGATTGGACGAGTTAGGATTTGGTACTAGCGAGCAGCTTGTCCTTGAGAGGGAAGAAGAACATTTTCATGAGCAAGATATTCCGATTTTGAGCTTCCAAATTGAAGGTCTGGGCCAGATGCTTGAGTTGCTTGATATGCTGGAAAGGATCTTCGAAATTAAGCCCATGAAATTTAGTAATAGCATGAATCATGTTGCGCTTGAGTTCATTATTAGGATCTTCAGCCGGGATTTAGACTTGAGGTTCGATCGCCACCGTAGCGGGATTGTAATGATCTCACATCATAGGACGCTATGGTGGATTCATAAAGGCCTGGAATAGATCGTTGAGGCACTGAAGCTGATTCTGGAGATTGTTTTCTTCTTCTGTTGGGTGTTCCATGATTATAGATGAAGGAGATCTAGGCTCAGATGAATCAGAAGAGATATCGATCTGGTTGGGTTGTTGAACAAATAGGGAAGTCGAGGCTTGGTCTCGACAAGAGTGAATAGCTATTGGAGGCCTCAAGGGTGATCATAGGGACCTCCTCCCAAACATGCACCGATGGAGAAGACAAGAGATAAAAGGCGTGATGGACCCAATCAAGACACTCAAATATCTTTGGATGACATAGAGGTTCGGGGTAGATGATACCCCTAGATTAGAAAGTCGTCCACCTAAGAATTACCTGGGCAGCCAAGAAGGGAGAGTCCCGCTAAGACCCCTACATGGTAGAGTGCCCCCAATGGTTATAGGGTTTCCCCCACTCGACCTTCCTTGTCACTGAGGGTTCAGGTAGACCAGAATGGATAACTTGACCTCTTAAGTCTACCAATTTTAAGTTTAGAGCATGGGTGTTTAGGATTTCACTTGAACTTTAAGATGTTTTTGTGAGTGGTGACCTAATTTGAAGATTGGTTGACCCCGCAAGGTGGGTCAACTTCACCTAATTTGTTCTTGATTATTAGGTCCTGCTTTTAGAATTCAAGTGAGATTTAGAGCTTGATTTTTAAAGTTTGCTTGTTTAGGTAAGTTCAATCAAGGCTTAGGACACTCACAGTTTGGGAAGATTGAATCTTTTTTTTAAGCAAGTGTGTCTTTAAAACCCTAAAATGGAAACCCTAATTGGCTCTAATTGGTTCAATCAATTAATTCCAAGTTTGGCACCTAGGTCTCAATCAAGAAGGTGGTAGCCTTAGGTGTCTTAAATCCCTAAATAGGTGTAAGAATTAGGTTTGAGATATTTCTAAAAATGAATCAAATTAGGAAACTTGTTATAATTGAATCTAAATATAGAATGCAAGTTGGTCCTAATTGATTTCTTTCCTTTTTTAACTTTTTAGAATCAGGGGCTTAATGAGGATGGATTCATGGTTTACCTTCCCCTGGAGTGACTGTTGTGCGGTTGATCTTGTTCCTTGGCTAAATTCTTGCACAAATCATAATCAAAAGAGCTAAATCAAGTTAGTATCAAGTCAGGAATCCTAATCAAGAGATCAAATTGTGCGTTGCTCCTCGGCAACGATTCCAAAATGTCTGCCGCTCTGAATCGGAGTTTAAAAATGATACATTGTAGTATAGCCGATAAAGCGCGAAAACAAATAAAATTTATGCTCGAATGGAAATTCGAGGTCAAACACAGGGAGCAAGTAGTAAATTAATCTTAGGATCACAATTCTAAGTAAAAGAGATAAGTAATTGCAACCAAAATTGATTCTAGAATGATATATCTATAATTCAAGTAACAATATGCAAAAATGATGGGTTAAAATGGTGACTTGAATCACCAATCACCCCTTTTAGTTAAGCTCAAGTATATCAAATGTATCAACAGTGATTATCAACCAATATTCCATTTAGTTAAGTATCTTAATAATGCAATAGTAGCCTAAAACTAGCAATAGAGGCAAAGGCCTCTCTTTTCCTTCAAGACTCAAGGAAGAGGCACAAAAACAACATAGAGGCACGAAGGCCTCTCAGAGACTGTGTTGAGAGATCAGAGTGAGGCAAAACCCCCTCCTCTCTCTCTCTCTCCTTTTCTCTCTCAGAACAGGTAGACCAGGCCAGATCGGACCTGGGTAGCCAGGTAATTGGATCAAAGCCCAGACCTGTGTGGCGTGAGCGTAGGCGAGGGCACGTGCATGGAGCGTGCATGCGGGACCTCATCCCGGTGCTCTCGGAGGCAACCAGGCAGAGGCACAAAATCAATTTATGTGCTGCGGGTGCATCTATGTTCCACGATGTGGGATTATCCTGAAGGCTTCCTCGCACAGCAGTAGCAAGAGGTTGAGTTTCCAATTGAGGCAGAAGACCTAGATGGTGACTTTGATTGGCTGCCTGGACAGCTGCAGATGAAGGCTCTACGTCGATTGCGAACTGCAGCTGGATGAGTTGGGGCTGGAGATGAGCGGATGGAATCGGAGAAGGCGAGGGCTGTGGTGGAGGTTCGGTGAAGCACCTAAAACCAAGAATACGATCTTTCAACCTTGTTAAATCAGCTCAGAAGGTTCACCGGAGCATAGCGAACGTAGTGGTAGTGGTGGTGTGGCGTAAGAGTGCCTGTGATGGTCAGACAACCTCGATAAGATGGTGCGTAGGTAGTGGTGTTTGGTGTCATTGAGGAGAGGCCAATAGCCTAAATAACCAGAGGGCTTTTGCTCTCTGGGATACAACGATGCTAATGGGTGCGGAGCGGTGGCATTTAGAGCAGTGGTGCAGTGGGAAGGCTTCGCTAGAGCGTTGCTGGAGGCGGAGAAGATGAAGGTCGTGTGGGTGACAGTGCGGTTGTGAGTGATTTGTGGGTATGAGGGAAAAGAGTAGAGGGAGAGAGGAAGAGATAAGGGGTTTAGAGAAGAGGAAGGAGGCTGGAGAGCTCCGGTCATGGCTTGAATGGAGCTGGAGAAGGAGATGGAGATGGTGAGGTGGCGATGAAGCAGGAGGTAGAGATAGCGGTCGTGCTTTGGCTGGTGATGTCGCGCTGAAGAGAGGAAGTTGGTCGGTTGTCCAATTTTATTGTTGGACGACCAGAAGAGGAGGACGGAGAGAGGTCATCGGAGTAGAGGTTCGGTGGCCGGAGGAGGAGAAGTAGAGGTATTTGGCTCGACAAAACTTGCTAAGGAGGTAAGGTTGGGGTTCCAGGGCTTAAATAGAGCTCCAAAGAAGGCTCTAGATCAGTAAAGAGCTCGGATGTGCTCTTTAGGAAATCAATAAATATGCATTGATTCAATGCATTCGCTCGCATGAATCAAAGGGTTTTAGGAGTTAGGATTTGTCCCAATAGGTTTGTCTAGGTGTGAACATCAATCCCACCAAATTTGGTGGGATTTGATTGCCATTAGAGTAGGATTTGGTCCGGTCAAAGCTCACCTAGAGGCAGGTTGACCTCCAATGGTGGCAAGGACCAATTTGCAAAGAATATGAAGAAGCTGGGGGGCAATTTGCAAAGAATTCAAAAGTTAGGGCGTGTGTGAGAGAAAAGTGTCAAACTTAACTAAAATGCAAACTTGGTCAAGATGATCTCTGATTGAGCCCAAATTTTGGTAGAAACCTAATTTGGACCCAAGGAATTTGATGGTGAAGTTGGATTTAGGTTTTGACCAAGTTTGACTGGGTAAATTACGTAGAAACCTAAATTAGGACAACTATCTATCTGAGACTGTTTTAGGTCAAAATGGGTTCAAATGGTCAAATCAAGGATGCCAAACCCTAGAAAATATTTTTCTATTATTTTTAGAGGGTTCAAGTGAATTTTATCCTGACCATAACATTAGTGAATTAAGCGGGTCTATTTTTAGGGTTTCAGATGTCCATTAATTCTTGAAATGCATGAAAACCCATTTCTGTCTGAATGGACCCACTTATTAGACTTTTATGACCATTTGACCTTTAGTTTGCCCTTATAAAATCCTGTGGTTATTTTGTAGTTGTGATAAGATGGAAAATTGTAGAAATAACCCTATTTTCATCTCTTCTTAAAATAGAATATTAAGCACTTAGGACCCCTCGATGGTTATGTAGGAGCTTTTATTGACTTTATTAGACCAAATTGGGCTAGTTATGGCTCATGATGGGGTACCCATCACCCTACCCATTTACCCATCAGGCACGAAAATCTAAACCCATACCCATATGACTAGTTGATTGTTCGCTTTAAAGTCGTTTGTAGTTTGATGTGGTGGAAAAATTGACAAATCAACAATTAAAATAATCACTCGTAGAAGAGCGGGTCGTATCCACAGGGAGGCAATGACGTATTTAAATTCGCACCAGTTAAAAATGCTTGTTCGTAGTTAGTTTGGACAAGAATCGAGCCAAATCTGCCTTCAGATTAAGGTAATATCAAGAAAACATGCTGAAATGGCAATTTTTAACAACTAGAGGATAGTTTTTGCAATGCAGATTCAATAAAATATCAATAAAAGTTGGCAATGGCAGAAAATGTAAATATTAATGACCCTTTTACTGTAGCAAAATAGGGGATTGCTTCCCCTTTGGCATGCACGATGTGGAGTGGACGGCCGGACGCGGGAAGCTCGGAGGAAGTCCATTGGACCGAGGGCTTCGAAACGGTGGTGGTGGCGTGTCGCGCGGCGGCCGGAGGTGGCCGGACAACCTCCGGCGGAAGTGGCTGTAGCCGATGCTGCAGCTGCTGTTGTTGGGCGTGGCGCACGCTGCTGGAGCGCTGCTGGAGGCGTGGGCAGACTGCTGCGCGCTCTGTTGACGGTGAGGCGCGCTTGGGACTGCTGGCGTGAGGGTGCAGGTGGGTGGTCCTGCAGGTGCGACTGCAGCTGGCGTGGGCGTGCACTGCAGTCGGTGCGGGGAAGGTGCTGCGGCTGCAGGCGCGCGCGTTCGTGAGGTTCTGCAAGTGTGGGAGGAGAGCGGGCGCGGACTGTTGGGCATTGCTGGAATGGTGGGGGTGGCTTCAGACGTGTGTGCAGGCTGGTGCACATGGGTGAGCGGAGAGGTGCAGGCTGAAGGTGAGCGGGTGGACTTCAGATGGGTGCGCCAGCGGTTGCGCGTGGAGATGGCGATGGCTGCAGGCGCGGGGAAGGTGGAGTGAGCGGGAGTGAGGGCTGGAGGCTGTGCACGCCTTGCGTGCGACTGGAGATGAGCGGGTGGCTGCTGCGGCGTGGGTGGTGGAAGTGAAGTGAGAGGACGGAGATTGCTGCTGGAGTGGTGCAGGCGGCTTCAGACGACCTGGAAATTTCCCGGACGTCTTAAGTGATTGAGGAGGGTGATTTCACAGTGGCTGCGGCGGTGGTTGTTGGTGACGACGGCGAGGGAGATGCACGTTAAGGTGCTCACGGTAATGCGGACGAGCTCCGGATGGCGGTGTGGCGTGTCACACCACACGCCCACGGTGGTGGAGACTCGCCGCCACGGTTGAGGCCGGCGGTGTGGAATGGAAGAGAGGAGATCTCTCTGCATAGTGGTGGGTCGGTGGTGGAGGCCCCCCGAGCGCGGTTGCCTCCCTCCTTTTGTAGTGGCTTGCACCAATTTGAAATCAGCTGCCCGACCAGACCCAACATATTCGTTCCTCCTTGAATGGGTTCTTCACTGCGGCAGCTGGTGGCGTTGGAGCGGTAGCCAGCCGTTCCTGCAAGAAGAAGAATAAATAAAATAATGTTAAAATATTATGGTCATTTATATACAGACCCTCAACATTTATGTTAATGAAAATAATGTACTTAATTGGTTAACTAATTAGATGAATGTCATTCTAAGCTAATTCTAAATGCACTTAAAATATGAATGCAATGCATGGATTATGTAATTAAATTAAAAATATGAATTAATCTATTTACATCTTAATTTATGCTAAATAAATGTTAGAATTAACCTAATGTCTAGGCACTTAAATACTTAAATAGCCCACAACTATGGGCTGATCAAATACCCCCATGCCTAGTTTTTGCTAGTCCCTAGGAAAATTAAGCGAAACCTAGCACTCCAAGTAGACTAGTCAACCCACTTGGTCTTCCTTCAGAAGCATATTAAGTTCAGACTCTAGACCCAAGGTTCCTAAGTAGTTGCTAAGTTACAGACTAGGTTGGCTAAAGACGAGTTGCAGGCACAAGTTTCCCTGATTTCTGACTCTACCCTAAAGTTTATTGATCCCTGAGATTAAAGCATCCGTGCCTGTGCATTGGTCTGAGTTATTTGAGTTAAAGGAATTTTTTTTTTGTTATATATATATTTATTTATTTTTTGTTTGTTTGATTCTTCTAAGTCTAACCTCAGATTAGCTATCAACACGATCTGTGTTGGATTCATTGTCCCCATTACCATACCTCGAAGGGTGTCTGGCTTTCGATGCTTCGAGATAGCACCGCCACAACGACCCCAAGAACTCCTGGCAATCGACACTTCGAGATAGGATCTCCCATGGATTTCTTAAGCGAATTCAGGCCTATGGCAATCAGCACTTCGAGATAGGGCCGCCCATGGTACTTGAACCGCACAATGCACTTACATGCCCCCAGTAGGATGGATATCCTAAGAGACAAGTGCCGAGGAGGTAATATGTTATCATCGCATCCTCAAGGTGGGTACATACTCCCCTCTCTTGCGACAGGAACTCTTCCAATCAAAATGTGTTTTCAAGCCTCTCCTAAGTCAAAACTAAGAGAACCAAATCTCTTTTCAGAAAGACAGAAATTAAGTTAATTACCAGACCAAGTGTGTGAAATTTGGTTGCTTGGGATACAAGGACCCGTAAACCAAAAGGTAGAATAAGACTCCAGGTACTACCTCACCTTTTAACTCAAACCCTAGCTTCCCTTCCTCGACCTCTTGAGGAATGGTCCGCAACTTAACTCCTACTTAAATTTTTAAGTCCACAAAAGACCCTAAAGGTCTAAAGCTAGCAGCTCATTTAGCTTCTGAAGTTTGACCCTAGAATTAACTTAGTCTACCCTAGAGTTCTGATTTGCTTAAGACTGCAGAACTTAGCCAGTTAAGCTCAAAACTTTTTTTTTTTTTCATTTTCTCTTCTCTTTTTTTTTTTTTATATGCATGCTATAAACAAAATGCCTCATGTCCTCTCCCCCATGCCTAGTTGAAACAATGTCCTCATTGAAAACAAAAATAGCTAAAGGAAGATATTACCTGAGGCGGAGAATGGTAGGAGCTAAGGCTCCTCAAGAGTGACTTCGTCAACCAGATGGCCATCTAAAGTTATGTACGGTTTTAACCGTTGACCGTTGACGATAAAGGGAGTTGCTGAAGAGGAAGGATTTTTGATCTCCATAGCTCCATGCGGAAATACTTTGGTGCTTATGTAAGGCCCATCCCAACGAGATTTTAACTTCCTAGGAAAAAGCTTAAGCCTGGAATTGAAAAGCCAGACTTGTTGGTTGGGCTCAAAGGTCTTTCGAAGAATAAACTTATCATGCAAGACCTTAGTTCTTTCTTTATAAGCTTGAGAGGTGTCATAAGCATCATTCCTCAGCTCCTCAAGCTCACTTAATTTTAGAAGTCGTGCCTTACCTGCCTTCTCTAAACCCATGTTAACACTTCGAATAGCCCAAAGTACTTTATGTTCCAACTCAACAGGTAAATGGCACGCTTTTCCATACACAATCCAAAAGGGAGATGTACCCAAAGGGTTCTTATAGGACGTTCAATAAGCCCACAAAGCATCATCGAGCTTTTGGGACCAGTCTTTCCTATCAAGTCTAACGGTCTTTTCCAAAATATTTTTTATCTCCCTATTTGATACTTCAACCTGGCCACTTGTCTGAGGGTGGTAAGGGGCAGCAACGTTGTGAGTCACTCCCAAACTCTTGATTAACCGATTGAAATGGTGGTTTCGGAAATGAGGTCCCCCATCACTTATAATAGTCTTGGGGCAGCCGAAACGGGATATGATATTGGCCTTCACAAATTTCAAAACCATAGAGTGGTCATTTGTGCGCGTAGGAATGACCTCTATCCATTTAGAGACATAATCAACTGCCACCAAGATATATTCAAAACCATGGGACGACGGGAAGGGGCCCATAAAGTCAATTCCCCACACATCAAAAATTTCAACAGATTGAATAGGATGTTGAGGCATTTCATTCTTCTTCCTAATCGTTCCAGTCCGTTGACATCTAATACAGGCCTTAACAAAATTATGAGAATCCTTAAATAAGGAAGGCCACCAACAATCGGACTGGAGAACGTAAAAAGCAGTTTTCTTAGCACTAAAGTGTCCACCACAATGAAGTTCATGGCAGAAACTCAGCACACTTTGTTGTTCCTCTTCAGGCACACAACGTCTCAATACTTGGTCTTGTCCAATTCTAAATAATTCTGGCTCTTCCCAATGAAAATATCTTGCTTGAGAAATGAATCTCTTTCTTTTCTGCTCATCCCGCGAGCCAGGAGTTTGTCCAGTGACCAAGTAATTTACAGTGTCTGCATACTAAGGTAAAGTTGGTGTTACCGCCATCAGAGTTTCATCGGGAAATGTCTCGCGAATATCTCCATAAAGAGAGTCATTAAGAGGAAGGCGAGACAGGTGGTCAGCCACAACATTTTCTACTCCTTTCTTTTCACGTATTTCCAAGTCAAATTCTTGAAGGAGTAAGATCCACCTAATCAGACGTGGCTTAGAATCTTTCTTAGCAATGAGATGTTTCACTGCTGCATGATCAGTAAAAATAGCCACCTTACACCCAAGTAGATAAGACCTAAACTTCTCCAGAGCAAAAACTACAACAAGCAATTCTTTTTCAGTGACGGTGTAGTTTTGCTGAGGTTCGGTTAAAGTCTTGCTTGCATAATGCGGCACATGAGGTCTTCCCTTAGCCCTTTGTCCAAGGACTGCTCCCACTGCATAATCCGAAGCATCATACATAAGCTCAAATGGGAGTGTCCAATCAGGAGCATGGAGAATAGGCACAGAGATCAAGGCCTCCTTTAGAGTTTGAAAGGCCTCGGCACACTTTGAATCAAAACTGAAGGAAGATTCCTTCGCCAACAAGTCACAAAGTGGCCTAGAAATCTTACTAAAATTTTTAATAAAGCGCCTATAAAAGCCAGCATGGCCCAGAAAGGATCTAATCTGTTTGACATTCGTAGGAAATGGAAGTTTGGAAATAGGATCAGTCTTGGCTTTATCTACTTCCAAACCTTGCTCGGATACAACATGCCCAAGTACAATTCCTTTCTGTACCATGAAGTGACTTTTCTCCCAGTAGAGGACTAAACCAGTCTCCTTACATCGTTTCAACACATTCTCCAGGTGTAGGAGACATTGGTCGAAAGGCGAGCCATAAATAGAGAAGTTATCCATAAATACTTCAACACACTCGTCAATCATGTTTGAAAAGATAGACATCATACAACGCTGGAAAGTTGCAGGGGCATTACATAATCCAAACGGCATATGCCTGAATGCAAAAGTACCGTAAGGACTCTTGAATGTCGTCTTTTCCTGGTCATCAGGAAAGACTGCCACCTGATTGTACCCAGAATATCCATTGAGAAAGCAATAATACTTATTCCCTGCCAATTTTTCTTGAATTTGATCAATAAAAGGCAAAGGAAAGTGATCCTTCTGGGTAGTGGTGTTTAGCTTGCGGTAATCAATACAGACCCTGCATCCAGTTGAGGGTCTAGTGACAACTTGTTCACCTTGGTCGTTGAGTTCCATAGTAAAGCCTGCCTTCTTTGGCACCACATGAATGGGATTGACCCGTTTACTGTCAACAATGGGATATATGATCCCGGCATCCATCCACTTCAGGATTTCCTTCTTTACAACCTCCCTCATATTAGGGTTCAGACGTCTCTGCATGTCCCTAAAAGGCTTGATGGAATCATCAGTATAAATGTGGTGCATGCATAGTGTAGAGTCTATACCCTTAATGTCAGCAATGCTCCAAGCAATAGCTTCCTTGTGCCTAGACAGGCATTCAATCAAGGCTCCCTCCTGTGCCTCAGAGAGCACAGCCGAAATGATAACGGGGAGCGTATCATTGGCACCTAGGAAAACATACTTGAGAGTGTCAGGGAGGGGTTTCAACTCAAGGTCGGGGGCTTTTATGGTTGAGGGTTTCATAATAGTTGTCCCCATCTCAGGTAGCAAATCTACCTTCGGCGGAAATGATGGGGGAAGAGACTTAGCAGAAACTCCTAGCAATTCCTCTAGTTCTAGTATATCCCCTTCACATTCCTCCAACAGATGGGAATGCTCATTCAGCATGACATGCTGAAGGGGGTCATCACATAACATTGCAGGAGTTGCCCCTTCAGTCAGGTCATCTATCACCTCAACTTGAGAACAATCCTCAAGTCCAGCTTGTTTGTAAGCATCAAACACATTAAGCTGGATTTTCCTGTTCCCAAAGCCCATTTTCAATGCCCCAGTATTGCAATTAATTGAAGCATGAGAAGTTGCAAGGAAGGGGTGGCCCAAAATGATGGGGGGTTTGGTTGGCTTGTTGGTAGGGTCAGTGTCCAAAACTAAGAAGTCAACGGGAAAGAAGAAATCCTCCACTCTTACGAGGACATCTTCCAAAATTCCGCGTGGTGTCTTAAGTGATCGATCAGCAACTTGAAGGATTACAGGGCTAGGCTTCAGATTGCCTCCCCCAAGTTGTTCATACACGTAGCTTGGAAGGATGTTTACCCCCGCACCCAGATCAAGTAGAGCCTCATCAATTTGTAAGTCACCAATAACTACAGAGATGTATGGGGCTCCTGGGTCCTTAAGTTTCGGGGGTGTGCCATGTTGAACAATTGAGCTAACAGAATTAGGCTAGACAACTTTTGATTGGACCTGTTTTCTAGATTGCTGCTTTTTCGTGCACAGGTCCTTTATGAAGCGGGCATAAGACGGAATCTGCCTGATAGCTTCAAGCAAAGGCAGGTTAATTTGCACTTGCTTGAAAGTTTCCATAATCTCATCCATCTTATCTTTGGCTCCAGATGAGCCAGCAGAAGTTTGCCCAGAGGTGGATAAGCGCTCTGGAAAAGGTACTCTCGATCTCTGGGTGGAAGGGTTGTCATTTCGAGTAAGGGGTGGAACGGGGGCAACTTCTTCCGGTGAGGTGATTTCAAGCGGAGAAGATTTGGGTAAGTCTTCTCCGGTGGGGGTGAAAGTCGGGGTGGATGGTTTTTTAGGGGGTGAGACTATAGGAGCATCGGGTTTGGAAATTTCTTTCCCACTCCTCAGAATAGTCACTGCCTGAGCATGCTCCCTAAAGACAATCCCTTTTCCTTTAGGATTTTCCTCAGCAGCACTGGGGAACTTCCCAGTCTCCCTCTGTCTAACGGCCTCAACAAGGTGTCTAATTTGTGATTTCGTCTCATGTATAGCCTTGTCATGAGATTGGATGATGGCACTTTGACTTTCTTGCATAGTTTTCAACATCGCCTTCAATTCATCCATCTCAGAGGTTTTAGGTTGGGCAAAGGTATGAGGTTGGTTCATTTGATGGTTTTGAAAGGATTGTGGTTTGTAATTCCCTGAATTTGAGACATTTCCTTGTCTCCATGAAAAGTTTGGGTGGTTCCTCCATCCCTCATTATAAGTGTTGGAGAAAGGGTCATTACGAGGTCTTGGACGGAACCCTTGAGCGGCATTCAAATCCGCTTGTACAAGCTCAGGGAATTGGGAGGCCAAGTTGCAATCCACAGTGGTGTGTGTATTGCCTTGACAAATTATGCATTCAGAAGCTTGGGATGTGGAGGCGTTAGGTACGAATGAACTCGGGTTCGACATAAGCCTTTCCATGTTTTGATTCAATAATTGAATCTGATAGGCTAAATTCTGGGTGTCCCTTGCTTCATTCGCCTCCAACTTTTTTTGCATGAGAGTGGGCTTTCTATCCATGTAGGCAGAATTCAAGTGAATAGAATTCTCACTCAAAGTATCAAATAAGTTCCAAGCTTCATCCTCGGTCTTAGATAGAAAGGTTCCTGCACAGGCACCATCCACAGTTTGCCTATGCGAATCATTAAGTCCGGTGTAGAACCTTTCAACTAGTTGCCATTTAGGCACCTGGTGATGTGGGCAAAGTCTTAGCAAATCGTTAAAGCGCTCCCACGCATCATGGAATGCTTCCCCATCCTTTTGAACAAAACTCATAATTTCCCTCCTAAAGTGATTTGTTTTGCTCATAGGGAAGTACTTCTTCAAAAACTCCTTCTTCAGGGCATCCCAGGTATTTATATTATCAAGGGTGTGATACCAATACTTGGCTTTGTCCTTTAGGGAGAAGGGAAAGAGGGTCCGCATTTGAGCGTCAACAGTAACGCCCTGCAGCTTCACCGTGGAACAGACCTTGGTGAATTCCTCAATATGCCTGTAAGGGTCTTCCCTAGTAGTACCATAAAAGGAGGGTAGCAAGGGTATGGTACTACTTTTGATCTCATACGGATTGTCCCCTCCAGGTCTACGTAGTGCTAGGCCAGCTTGATTGGTTGGGATGAAATATTCCTTAAGGCTCCTTTGACCAGCCATTTTTACCCTTGGAGGGTCTCTTCTTAGGATTCTTTCAGGTTCAGGATCAAATACAAGTTATCTCCTAAGAGAACGCCTACCAAGCATGCACTACGAACACAATTCAAAAGGACTCGTTTGGTCTTTACAGATTTAGGCTTTTGACTTTAGTTCAAATTGTAGGTGACAAAATAAGTTGCCCAATCAATTACGCGCCTATTGTCAACCTTCGAAATGCCTAAAAAGACCTAGTTGGAGCTTAGGTATTTTTCCCTAAATCTCAAATGGATAAGTAAATCCAAAGACGGAAGATCGAGGGATGTAAGTAGGCCTAAGCCTTCCTTTGAAGCTGTGCTTTCGCGGTGCTTCTCAACTACCCCCAAAAATCCATGACAGGGTATCCCCCTCTTTGGATTTACAAAACCTTTGATCTCAAGTTTCGAACACTTCAGAATCCAACGATAGGAGGGCTCTTGTTTTAGTATTTCCAAACCTAAGGAGTGTCTAGAAGCGTGCCGTGGTGCAAGTGAAATAAGTGTGCATACACCGTAAAAGATTTTGAATTTTGAATCGCACGCCAAGTTTGAAAATCAAATCCTTGGTTTTTAAAATGTCCCTCCTTTAATTAGTCCTTTTTCTAGAAAATATGTGACCACTTGTTAGATTTATTCAGTACAGATTAGGTGGTCTTCGCATTAAGTCCTAATGCAATGCGTGATCAAGAATAGGATGCAAAGTAAGAAAATGAGTACCTTGCTTCCAGCAATCAACGATGCAAGAATGCACGCAATGCAGCGAAATAAATCTAGAGGCTGCTCGTACAGACCTAAATGGTTCGTCCTAGGGCAGGCAGCTTCTAGCAGGCAGCTCGTTTTTTTTTATTTTTTATTTTTTAATTTTTAGACTACTTATGCAGAAGCAAATAAAAGTAATCAATAAACTAAAAACCTAAATCTAAAGAAAAGGGAACAAGCTCCCAAAAATTACCCAACACGGGCCCAAAACAAAATTGGGGAACAAACCCCTCAAAATATACCCCAGAACAAGGGTTTTAAACAAAATGCAATAAAAAATTAAATCTAAAGTCTTAATTCTATCAAACTAGAGACTAAATATACAATGCTGTCCTCCTCGTCCTCATCCTTCTCCTTTCCAAAATAGCTCGTCCAATTCTCCTCTGGCGACGTCAAGGGTCGCCTCTTACACTGGCTGATTCCTGCACAAATTTCTCGCATAGAAGAGAAAATAATTAATGGTCAAATCACTGTGCAATTGACAAATAATCAAAATAAAATCAGGCGAAATTATTGCGTCTGTTGCCTCCCCTGCAACGGCGCCATTTGGCTAGTCGATTGTTTACTTTAAAGTCATTTGTAGTTTGATGTGGTGGAAAAATCGACTAATCAACAATTAAAATAATCACTCGTAGAAGAGTGAGTCGTATCCACAGGGAGGCAATGACGTATTTAAATTCGCACGAGTTAAAAACGCTTGTTCGTAGTTAGTTTGGACAAGAATCGAGCCAAATCTGCCTTCAGATTAAGGTAATATCAAGAAAACATGCTGAAATGGCAATTTTTAACAACTAGAGGATATTTTTTGCAATCCAGATTCAATAAAATATCAATAAAAGTTGGCAATGGCAGAAAATGTAAATATTAATGACCCTTTTACTGTAGCAAAACAGGGGATTTCTTCCCCTTTGGCGTGCACGACGAGGAGCGGACGGTCGGACGTGGGAAGCTCGGAGGAAGTCCCTTGGACCGAGGGCTTCGAAACGGTGGTGGTGGCGTGTCGCGCGGCGGCCGGACGACCTCCGGCGGAGGTGGCTGCAGCCGGTGCTGCAGCTGTTGTTGTTGGGCGTGGCGCGCGCTGATGGAGGCGTGGGCGGACTGCTGCGCGCTCTATTGGCGGTGAGGTGCGTGCAGGACTGCTGGTGGGAGGGTGCAGCTGGTGTGGGCGTGCAATGCAGTCGGTGCGAGGAAGGTGCTGCGGCTGCAGGCGCGCGCGCGTGAGGTTCTGCAAGCATGGGAGGAGGGAGGGCGCGGATTGTTGGGCGTTGCTGGAATGGTGGGGGTGGCTTCAGACGTGTGCGCAGGCTGGTGCGCGCGGGTGAGAGGAGAGGTGCCGGCTGATGGTCAGTGGGTGGACTTCAGACGGGTGCGCCAGCGGTTGCGCGTGGAGATGGCGATGGCTGCAGGCGCGGGGAAGGTGGAGTGAGCGGGCGTGAGGGCTGGAGGCTGTGCACGCCTTGCGTGCGGCTGGAGATGAGAGGGTGGCTGCTGCGGCGTGGGTGGTGGAAGTGAAGTGAGAGGACGGAGATTGCTGCTGGAGTGGTGCAGGCGGCTTTAGACGACCTGGAAATTTCCCGGACGTCTTAAGTGATTGAGGGTGATTTCACAGTGGCTGCGGCGGTGGTTGTTGGTGATGACGGCGAGGGAGATGCACGTTAAGGTGCTCACGGTAATGCGGACGAGCTCCGGATGGCGGTGTGGCCTGTCACACCACACGCCCACGGTGGTGGAGACTCGCCGCCACGGTTGAGGCCGGCGGTGTGGAATGGAAGAGAGGAGATCTCTCTGCGCAGTGGTGGGTCGATGGTGGAGGCCTCCCGAGCTCAGTTGCCTCCCTCCTCCTTTTGTAGTGGCCTGCACCAATTTGAAATCAGCTGCCCGACCAGATCTAACATATCCGCTCCTCCTTGAATGGGTTCTTCACTGCTGCAGCTGGTGGCGTTGGAGCGGCAACCGGCCGTTCCTGCAAGAAGAAGAATAAATAAAATAATGTTAAAATATTATGGTCATTTATATACAGACCCTCAACTTTTATGTTAATGAAAACAATGTACCTAATTGGTTAACTAATTAGATGAATGTCGTTCTAAGATAATTCTAAATGCTCTTAAAATATGAATGCAATGCATGGATTATGTAATTAAATTAAAAATATGAATTAATCTATTTACATCTTAATTTATGCTAAATAAATGTTAGAATTAACCTAATGTCTAGGCACTTAAATACTTAAATAGCCCACAACTATGGGCTAATCACCATACTCATCTACCCATCGGGTATCCATTTATAAATTGATATTACAATCAAATCGTACCCGAATTAGAGTCAAAGAAGAGAAAAATTTATAGTACGATTCATCGATTGTTTATTTTTAATAAATCTAAAACATCTGGTCTTGAGCTACTCTAATTTTATTGATCTCCATTGAAATTATTACAAAAAGAGCCCTTCAAGGGGAATACATCAAAAACAAAAAATAAAAAATACAAACAAAGACAAAATACATGTACATTTCAAATAAAAGATCTCCATTCATGAAAATTATGTTTAGTGGAAGCTTCAGAAGTTCTCCAAACCTTCAAAATCATGGAGGGAATCACAAGGGAGATTAAGATTGGGAGAATGAGGGACTTAGGAAGATACTTATATATCTCGGGTAAATAAGGATTTTATTCGGTACTTGGGTTGGGTAATCGGGTATTGATCCATATCCAACTCGTACCCATATCTAGTAGAGTTTTTTGGATAAACCTATACCCGAACCCGGTCAGGTTCGGGTTGGGTATACCAACACTTGCATCCCTAAATCCCATCTCACCCCATGTGCCCCTCACCATCGGATGGAGATGAATTAGCACGAGGCACATGCCAAACATTATTCAATTGCTATCTAAACATTTTGGATTTAGCTTAATCAAATTGGGCCCAATTAAATGTTAAATCAAATGTAATTTGACTCTTTAAATAACATTTGATTTATCCTACAAGTAGGAACCTACCAAAACCATCATTAGTTTTACTACACTAATAATGAAGTGTTTAGGACTCTAGGAATTATCGCACTATGCCTCTCTAGGTATTTCAAATGCCTATAAATGTTTCACACATGGAAGATAATATTATCCCTAAGGTAGTGTAATCCCATTAGACAATTGTCATCCCTCCTTGGATAATATTATTTCTGATATCTCTTTCTATCATTAAGTTGAGAACAAAGTCTAGCTGCCTTCCCAAAGGATTATCTTCTTCTCTTTCTTGCTTAAGTCTTATCAGGACTCTGCAACCACATATGGAGTTGTCTTTCCGAACATACTCGGAGTGAGTTTATTCCTCCAATATGCTGCATATACTTATGGGACAACTTTGTGTGATCCCTTCTAGAGATCATGTACCTCCCATCCCTTCTCACACATACCAGCTTTCCAATATCAACACTAAGGTGGGTGCATCTACTATTGGTCTACCAAATATATGTGTTCATGATGAGATGAAAATCGTGTTGCAATAAAAATCGTGTTTTAAATGTCGTCGTCGTTGTAGTATAGATGTCACAATGCAAACAGATGTTGCATCATTTTATTTATTTACATAATTTTTACTGGTTTATTCCAGGTCGTTCACTGGGAGATAGTTATTGATATACATCACTCTCTATGTTAAAAAATATTCTTGTATTCCAAAAATATTAATTTTATTTACAACATGAATCAATGAATCAAATAATGAATGAATAAGTTAATTATGTACAAAAGAATCAATTAATATGCACTACAATGCCTTAAACATATTTACAATTAAACATGCATAAAAAACTAAGTATAATTACTCTATGTTAGTTATGTACAACTATCATAATTAATACCTAAGTATCGATACAAAAATAACTAATAATTTACACTAGACTAAATATACTAATATATAATATTAACTTTAATAACATTTAAAGTGACATAAATAAGTGTTACTATAGCCTTAGTAAAACTATGTACAAAATATAAGGCAAAAGACTGTTTATTAACATAATTATATATCTATAGTGATAGATATATTCGTTACTAAAGTCTTAGGATTTATTTATATATATATATAAGGCTCAAACAAGTGTTTACTACTCTTTCTCTCTCTCTATATATATACATATATATTTTTTATTTATTATATATTTACATATATTACACATATACTATACATATATATTATACATACTATATATGTATTTATATTCAGTTATACACATACACACACTGCACACACTAGCAACACTTCGCCTAATTTCACACTCCCCTCTCTTCTTCGACACTTAGCCAATTTTTTGAATCCTCTCTCACACACAGCACTTGAATCGCTGTTCACTCAACCAAAAATTGGGTTTTTAATGGACGGGTCGACCTTTCGTGAGATACACAACACCTCATAAGGGTAGGACCAAACCACTACTAAGCCGACCCATAGTTCATTTAGGGTGCATTTTATTTCAATTTCATTTTAGGTCCATTAGCAGGCCCAGTACAGTGCACGACCCCCAACCCACACTATTCAATATCCTCATATGTATGCTCGTGAGAAGGGGAAAGAGGGTATAGGTATTGGTGAGTCCTGTGCTGACGACTACAATGCCATCTGGGCAAATTCAACTTATACCACTTCAGGGGTTTTGTCACCTACGATGTGGGACAAAAGCGTGGAAGAATTGAGCGTCGAGTAGCGTTGAGTTCAATTCTGATTGCATGATTTCAAGCCTCGATTTGAGGGCCAGATTAAGATTTGATTTCAGATTAAATTATATAGGTTGGAAGGCCTTATATAGGTCTACTTAATTATATAATTAATTTACCAAAATAAGTTATTTAAATATATATTAAAATTAGTTAAAGTTAGGGGTTTGTATATGTTAAATTAAGGTTTAATTTGTTAATTAATGTACAAATTGTTAAATTAATAATGAAATTGACTTTATAAATAGTTAATTTATATATTAAAGTATTTATTAAACATTTTTTATTTACTTTAGAGCCTTTATTTTAATTTATTTACATTTAAATACATGTTTTAAGAAAGTATATACATATTTAAGTTATAAATACTGTAATATAATATAAATACAGTATAAATAGGTTGAAAATATTTAAAATTAATATATATACATGTACAATATAGATTACTTTAGTAATAACTTAATGTACTAATTTATTTTATTTTAAGTTAATAACTTAATTAATTACAATAAATACATAAATAAATTAATATACAAATATGGTATAGTATATAATAATTAGTTAAATATGTATGTACAGTATTACTTATGATTATAGGCATATACATAGGTATTTATGATTACTTAGGATTATACACATTTAATCTAATATGAATTAATATATAATTATACAATAAATTATATATACAGTAAATCAGCATAGTTAATTAAATATATAGAATAAAATTATAAGTTATTTATGTACATTATTTACATATTTTACAATATCTGCATATATCTTACTATTAAGTTATGTTTATAGGTATAAATACAATGTATAAGGTATTTTAAAGTATTTTTGGGTATTTTCTGATTTTTATGGTTTTTATATATATAATGGAGGTAGGAGATGAGATACAAAGAGTGAGATGAGAGAAGAAGAGCTTCTTTTTGGATTTTTTATTTGTTTATTTTATTGAATTCCAAAGTAGACCGAACGTCGGTTGATATGTTTTACCAAGTTGGGGTTCGAATTACTTTGCAACTTGGCATATGCTTAGAAAAATACCTGATCTTACTCAATACAGGTTTATTTTAATTTCTTTGTGATTTTTTTACCATTTTTATTTATGTACAAGCTAACCTAAGTTAGGCCTTGAAAGGATTTTCAATAAAGAACCTAAGGCACTCAAATGAACTCTTAAGTGCTGGAATTGAAGTTCAAACACTCAAGCACATCCAACACTTCACATAAAAGGTATTCAAACATTTAAACATGATTTTTAATTCCATTTCATTCAAATTTACATCTGGACAGTTAGACACAATACAAATAGTTGACAAAAGAGTTCAAACAAAATTACAAGTCATTTTAGATCAAATTAAAGCCCAAACCTGTACATGAATGACTATAAACCAAGTTCTAACAATATACACATGTCATCTTCCCATTACAACTCAGATTCATTTGAGATTCAATCAATTCAAATATTGATGCTGCACAATTCCAGCAGCTGAATTAGTTGCTCCTGCTGTCCTAATGGCAGCAACTACTACACAAAGAAATCAGCAACTCTTAGCTGCTGTAATGTTGCTACAACCCAGCAGCAGATGTTGCTATCTTTGCTACTCAAATTTAACGCTTCTGTCAAAATGGTAGCAACTGCCACAGTTGGAATCAGTAGCTCTTGCTTCAGATAAGACGCCATAGCCTAGCAACTACTACTGCTAAAACTCATCAACCATTGCTGCAAAAATCTCAAAATCCTTAATAGCTAATGTTGCTGCCAAAAAAATTATATCATTGAGAAAACCAACTCCTACTCTTAAATATGAGCCAAGCATTTGAAATCCCACTTCCAACTGTGACAAATTAACCATCATAAGATTTGAAATCTCTGTAAAACCAAATCTGGGATTAGATGACCCTAAAACCACTAATATGATCTTCACCTCACACTATAGACAGTGTAGAGACAAAGATTCGTAGTAGTCCATAAAGTCAACCTCAAACAAATTCCAGATCTTCACTAAACCATTCCAAATCTCAATTAATTCCTAGGAACATAAATCAAATTCTTTGAAATTAGTGAGGATGTTGCCTAGCTTAGGCCTTTAATGTACTATCACCAAGATGAATTGATCATCCATAGGTCTACACTCCATTGATTGGTGTACAGGAGCTATAGGTGATACATTAAAGCATAATAAGCCATCACCAAAGCCTCATTTTAGTGCACTTTAAATCCTAGGCTTCAGCTACCTCCAAATTTGCATGAAAATAGAAACTCAAGTTAAAATTGGGCATAAGCACATCAAATGATTGAAATCAAATCCTAATAGCTTAAGCCCATCACAACCAACTCAATTGAACATAATAAAACCCAATTTGATCATTCAACTCAGATCTTTCTCGAATTCAATTAAAATTCTCAAATCAGCATATCAATAGAAATCTGAAATCAATGGTCAAATTGGTTCCATTCAAAGCACGGGAGGGTTATTGTGATAAGATGAAGTGATTGGAATCACCCTCCATTGGAATGAGTGCTCAATCAGATCTGGGTGCTATGGAGCATCAGATCTGATTGATCCTTCAATGAGTGAGGTGATTTGTGAATAAAAACGTCGAGTGAAAGAAGTGAACGTGATTGAGATGGAGAGGAAGAAGAGTGAATCGGCATGGAGGTGGAAAAACACTTCTCTGATCTAAATTGATCAGAGAGGGCGAGATTGATTCTAAACTAAACTACTCTAATCTAAGCTAACACATCACTGAATTCACTATCTGATCTAGTCCTACTGGTCTACAGTACACTAACTATCACTAAAACTACTTTAGAAGGCATTTAAAATCCTAATCTAATCAGAGGGATGGGTTGCCTGGATCCATAGCTGGCGACTGAAGAGGAAGAATGGAGGGAGGTCTCCAGCTAGTGAAGATTCCACGAGAGGAGCTCCAGAGTCTCCCTCAGGCTTACGCCACCCCTATCAGTGAGGAGGAATTGATGAAGAAGAGCTCCACCCCTGTCACTGATGGAGTGAGTGAAATGGAAGAGGGACTGGAGAGGATGAAGGGATCAACCTAAGAGAATAGGAGGGGGGGTTTGATAGTCATGCGCGATGGCAGGGGAGCTTCCTAAGTAGGCTTGTGAGTGATTCCAGGCATTGCGAGGTGAGATTAGCCAAGATTAGGGCGTGCGGTGGAGATGAGGAAGAGAGATGTGCCGGAAGGAAATGGATGAAATCTAACCATTGGATCAGATCTGAGGGTGGTGACAATGCACCGCGGTAAGGCGCACAAGGATTGGTGGCAGATCTACCGTAGAATGATTGGATCAAGGAATCGACGGCCATGGCTTCTTGAGTTCTTCGGTGAGGAACAGTGGATCGTTGCTTCAGGTGTATTGGGAAATTTGCAAATAAGCCCTTAAAGGTGAAGCAGTAGAATAATTGCAAAAAAGGACCATGAGTGAAGAAGATCAATGCGGAGAGGTCCAGAAGGCTAACACATGGGTCCTTACAACTTTTCAAATGGGTCCTTGAGGGTTTTATGCGTAAATGAAAATGTTATGCATGAGGACCTAAATGTAAAGTTATTAATGCCAGGTCTTAGTGGTGTCCAAATGCAATGAAGTTTTATTGGAGTATAATTGAACATTTAAGAATATGATTTCACTTTTAATTTGAACTTTCGAGCACAAAGATGTGTTTAATTGGCAACTGGATTATCATTTTGCATTTAGAAATAGAATATCTCATTTAGTGACTTAATTATGTATTTTTAACACGAATTGGTTGTTTTAGGTCATTTTCCTTAATTCTCACAGTTAACTCATTTCTTGTGTTAATTATGTAGTGTTTAACCTAGTTTCTAGCATAATTTGGACATTTTAGCTATAATGAGCCACACCTCATCAATTAGTGAACAAAGACACATCTGTCTCAAGTCAAACGATACACCTTCTCCATGACAGCATTGAAGATGGACGTTGATTATCTCTTGTTTCATCAGGTTAACTCCATAACCTGACCCATGTAACAATTCTTAATCTCCATTCTAGAACATCAATCAAGCGACAACCTCTAGACAAGATTGTCATCCTAACTTAGACCGAAAATGTATGATTGAATCGGATGGGTTCTTGATATGCTATCAGATCCTCTAAACCATTTAGATCTTTGAGTCAACAAACATCGTGTTTACTCAATCTTAGCTAAGTATGTCACCCTATTCGTACCAAGGGACTCAATTTATGCACTGGAAAATAGTATAATTCTTTTATTTAAATGAAATGTAACTCATTACATTATTCAAATGGCTCACTTGGGGCATACAAAATCCAACACTATCCACTTATATTGAGCAAGTGATCAGCTAACCATTGCCTTATTCATTCCTCTTGAAAGCAATCATCCATTTCGATGTCATCATAACAATGATTATGTAAATCAAGGCACCTTGCTTGTGACATGTCAAGCCCTAATAGGTGAGATGTGGATATATGTGACACCAGCATTAACTGTTGGCGTGTCATATTTAGGTGGGAAAACCTCATTGTTTCACCTAATCCACCTTCCCCTATGTATAAGTAGGACGGGTGTGTGGTGAATGCTTTTTACTGGTTGCTAAAGTCATTGAGTATTGAAGCTCACTTCAGTCATCTTGCTAAAGACATGTCAGGTATTCTCGATAAAGGCAAGGGTTCCTCTACCTTTTTCTGTCACATTGAAGAGACTTTTGAGTTACATCACTTCTCATCCTCGATGAAAGATGAGGAGATTGCTAAGCTTACACAGGATCATGGCTTAGCTAGGGTGAACTTTGCTTCGCTAAGCAACCAGTTGAGATTGTGCTTGCCTAATTATTAGAACTCTTTTATCATTTGTAAATATGCCATAATACATCAGTTGAAGATTCCACTCAACCTCATGATATTTTTTATCTTTTTATAATCTAGCACTGTCCCAGTTTGGTCTTAATTACCTAATGGTGCGTTGCAACCGTCATTTGCTTCCATTTGGGAATAGCTCCCTAGCTTAATGTATTTTGCCAGTTTTACGGCTTAATTTCCTAAAAGGTAAAGAAGGGGCATCCACCTTTAAGAACATATGTATTTTTACTGAGGAACTCAAAGTTCCAAATAGTGGATTTGTTGGAAGCCTCAATGGGCAAGGCCACCATTTTATCATGGTGAACAACAGGAAACTACTTTAGGTTCCTAACATTTGGCAAGGCTATCGTCAACATACTCGACCAGCTGTAGACATACAAACATGGGTTGATGCCAATGTGATGACTAGCTTTAGGATGTTAGACTGGGTCAAGCTTAGATCCAACCATGTCTTGAAGCTACTTTTTTGGTAGCCAGTGAATACACCTTTATTTTTGTTTAAAAATTTGAGGTCTAAGTCTAACCTAATTGAATTTTTGCTGTAGCTTTGATATCCTTCAAGGTTGTGGAGTCTTAGGGGTAAGAAGAACAAGAAGGGCAATGGTAAGTCATCCAAAAAGGGGGACAATCAAAAGAAGAAGAAGAAGGCTACCTATCATAAGAAAGGTGACTCCAATACTTAAGTTATGTCTACCCGAGGTGGAGACAGTGCAGCCATATAGCTCTGTTTAAGGGGAGCTTTTTATGATTTAAAATTTGCATCTAAGCCTAAATCTAGATTAAACGTGCCAATATGAACCCATCGACACTTGTGGGATGCAAATTGGGTTAATGGAGCTAAAAAATGAGGAAATGCAAGTTTTGGTCAACATTGGTCAAACCTTGGAGAAAATTTGCATGAGATGCATCATATTGGGCACCATTGAATTCTTTTCATTGTTAGCTTTCTAACAGCTTCTTTTTTGTGGAAATTCGAGTTATTCTCAAGTTACCCCCAAAACACATTTAACAAAGACATGGGTGCGTGTAAATTGAAATCAGGAGCCCCAAGGGCCATCATATTTGAAACATGGGTTCCAAATCATTTTAGAGAATTTTGCATTAGATAGAACCTATTTGTGCCCGTTAGGATCAGGGCTAGTTAGAATGCCTTGTAAAATGAGAGAAAATGAGTAATTGCGGTCAACCCTTAGTCAAACTTTCTCAAAAGGGGGTCTTATGTGGTACCATTGGATTCCCCTTGTCAAGATCTTTCCAACAAGACTAATCCCATGAAAATCGAAGTTACGTAGCAAAAGTTTTGTGCAATTTACAATTTGCAGGGTTATTACATTAAAGGACCAAGGGGGAGGTGTATTTTGGTAATTTAGGACCTTAAACCTAATTAAGGTTACCTTAAAACCTTAAAAAGGTGATTAAGGCCCCTTGATCTCCCCTTAAAATTCTCTAGCAGTGTTGATCCCAAGAGAGAGAGAGACAAGAGAGAGGATACCCTTCTCTTCATTGTGCATGGGGTATGCATGGGGTGAGGAGATTGTGCACGCAAGTGAGGGCATGTGAAGAGAGAAGCAGGGGTGTGCAGTCGAGCACGACGTGCAAGAGAGTGATGCGCAAGCAGAGGCGCGTGCTTGTGTGGGTGGGGTGGCGTAAGCACCAGTTTACGTGGACCAATGGTTCAAGGTCAGTCTAGAGGAGCCCCCCTCACATTTTCTCACTGGTTCAAGGTCTTCCCAACCTTGTATTTTCATAAATAAGGTATTGTTGGAATTACTTGTGTTATAGAATAGTTTCAAGTACAACCCATAAGAGTACATCAAGATAAAGTACAACACTTAGACAAAAGAGATTTTTACATCCAAGCCCCTAAAAACATAATTATATCCATACTCCTCTATACTTATTAGTATGTTTATACCCCTACAAACTTGCGTCATTATACGCATATACCCTTACTGTTCATCTCACAATAAATAGCAATAACTATGGTTAATGTGTAACTCCCCACAAAGTTAACAAAGAAATAAGATTTTTACATATATATACCCCTTAAAACTTTCCTAATTACATCTAAATCCAAAAAAATAATTTTTTTCTCCTAGAAAGGAGGGACAGTGGTAGGGGAAGGGAGGGGGAAGGAGGGGGATGATAGCTGGAGAGGACGAGGAAGGAGGTACGACAACAAGTGCTGGGAAGAAAGGAAGAGGTGGGGCAATGATGGCTAAAAAGGAGGGAGGAGGGTTAACGACTTGGAGGAGGGTGATGTGCATACATCTGAATAGCCAAAAATATCTATTTATGCATGTTCTTAGCATCATATAAGCATCATGCATTGTAAATATTGCAAACATGCATCATCAAGCATTTAGGTCAAACTGTACAAGTTGTATAGTAATTTCTTCTTCTTGGTGGCTAGGTAGTGATGGGTTTTCTCCCAACTGCAGCTAGTCTTTGTTCGTTTTAGTGCTTATTACAGTAATATCGTTGTGGTATAAGATGAGACAGCTACAGTTGTCGTTACTATCAAAATTTACTTGGAAATAGTTTCCCGAGGTCGAACTCAGGGAGCTACTGGAATTTTAGAAGTACAAAGTTTCTTTATTACAAAAATAAGAGAGAGAGAGAGAGAGATATTTTGTCTTGGCTTCTTCTTCTTCTTCTCTTCTTTCTCTTTGTGCTTTCCCTCTTCTTTCTTCTGCTGCTCTTCCTATCTTCTTCTCTTCTTCAGCTGCAATATCTCTCTCTACGAGTCTTCTTCTTCCTTGGCTCTGTTTGCCTTCAATTCCTCTTCTTCTTCTGCTTATCTTCTATTTCTTTTCTTCTTCAGTTCTTCTTCTTTTTCTTGTCTTTATCTTCTGCAAAGTCTTCTTTTTCTTCCTTCTTCTCTTCTCTTTCTTTTCTGCTGCGAAGCCTTCTCTTTTCTTCTTCTTCTTCCTTGGTCTTCTGCTTTACCTCCTCTGAAGGTTTATCCGTCGTCTGATATCGCAGTCAGACGACTTAAACGGCGGTCTGCTACAGTGCTTCCCCTCTTTTTCTTCCTTCGCTGCTTCTTCTTCTTCTCTTCTTTGGAGAGCCTTCTTCTTCCTCTGCTTCTTCTTCCTTGGTCTTCTGCCTTGCTCAACTGCAAGACTTCTTCAGAGTTTCTTCTTCTTCTGCTCCTCTTCTTCTTGCGGCTAAGTGTTGAGCCTTCCTCCTTCGCGCCCTATTCCTGCACAAGGCACAGCAAAACCTAGCCCATCCCTCTACTCGCACGTTTCTCTCTCTCTGTAAACCGCTCATAGGAAGCTCTCCTAGAGCCGGGTTATCGGTTCGGGTAGCGTACTCGTGACCAGGCGCACCAGCGTGGGTGGTGCGCGAGGAGTGCAGGGTAAACGGGTTAGCTAGGTCCGCATGGCGTGGGTCGCGGACGAGGCGGGCGAGTGGGCGAGGGGACCTCACCCCGTGTTCTGAGGCGTTAAGGTAAAAACACAAAATCAATTTAAATGGGTGCGGCGCTTTGAAATCTTACGATGTGGGACTAAACTTTGTTCCTTCTCAAGCGTGCTCGCAGGAAGAACGCAACCTCGCCTCAGCAGCTGCGTCCTCGTTTCCCCTCGCGTGCTAGCTGCCTGCCATCACCCGATTCTCCCCAATTCGCATCAGTTGGAGATCTGATGCTCTGAGGCCTGGAGCTCGCTTGGAAGCTCCTTGCGTCGTCGCCAATGGTGGCCGGGGCAGCAGGTCTGTCTAACACAAATAGGGCCTCTCGACCTAATCAGACCACAGGGGAACCTTCGCCGTGGCACGGCGAAGGTGGTGCGAGGTGCAACAGGCCGCAGGATGGCCTAGGCGTGCGTGCCTAGGTGGTTCTGTGGCTGAAAAAATGGGTTTGATCAGGGGAGTGTTGTGGAGGTGTGGAGTGGCAGTGGAGGGGCGGAGGGTGTTTGGTGAGGTGAGGTGGAGCTTTTGGTGCAGTTGGCGAGTCGTATGGGGTTGTGGGATGACGGGAACGACTCGTCGGAGAGTGGCTGGATGTGGGGAAGATGAGGGTGGTCAGGCGTGGTCGTAGGGCGATCAAGCAAAACAAGTTGGGGAAAAGAAAAAGGGGAGGAAGGGAAATAACTGTTACTTACCTACAGTGACGAAGGGGGGCCAGAGCGGCGGGCAGTCGTACCGACTATCCCCGGAGAAGAAACACCCAGAGGGAGAGAGCGGCGGCGAGGAAGAGGGCAGGGCGGCGCGTGCTTGGTGCGGTGCGACGCAGGGAGATCAGGTGAAGGTGGCTTTGCTGCTGGTATTGCAGCAGAGCGACGAGAAGGAGGAGGAGGAGCCATCGGAGTTGGTGGGTTCCTGTTGGAGTGGGGAGAGAGGAAGGGATGAGGGATTCTCCGTCAAGACCAAGCTGGGAGAACCAGCTGGCAATGCTGGTCTTTATAAAGGCGGTGGCGGTGGGTCTGACGCAGGGAGGCGATGTGCGTTCCTCGTCAGAGTATGGTCGGAGACAAGACCCATACCTTCCACGTGTTCACACAGAAGGTGTGGGCGTTGTCAGGTGTCATGGCCGAGTCCCTGCGACAGCAGACGTCGCAGGGAACTTCGCGTTTACTTTGCAGGACGCCTCCCTCACCCTGCGCGGCGCCATGCTCCGCGCAAAGTCGCCGGAGCATGGTACTGCGCAGAGACTTGCAGGAGGGACCAAAATACAAAGAACGACGAGGAAATTAGGGCCAAAATGCAAGGATTTTGAAAGTTGAGGGTCAGAAAGTAAATGATGAGGACCAAATTGCAAAGTCGGTCAAGGAGGTCTCTTCTTAGGCTCAAGTTTTTATGCATGACTAAATTGGACCTAAGGATTTTAATGGTGAATTTTATTTCTTGGTCAGACCATGTTTGATCGGCCAATTTACGTAAAAATCTAAATTAAATCATTAATTGGGCATGGTTTTCAATGTAGGTCAAAATGGGTTTCTAAGGCCAAATTGAAGGTTCTAAACCCTAGAGATTATTTTTCTATGAATTTTAGAGGTTTTATTTGATTTTTTTTCTGCCTCGAACCACGTGAATTGAAGTGAGTTTGTTTTTGGGTTACAGAATGCCATTTAATTCCTTGGAGTTGCTGTAGCCCTTGTTGGATCAGATCATCCCACTTTCCTTCTTATTTGGTTTGTTTAACCTGTGTTTGGACCCTGAGTTACCCTGTTTGCAGATTGTGTTAGTGAAATTGCATTTTTACCCTTTATGACTTATTTTCTTCTTAAACTCATAATTCTCTGAGTTAAGCCTTTCTTTGAGTTATGTAGGAGCTTTTTCTTGCATATCTAGGTTAGATTGTGGTAGTTAGGGTTCATGATGAGGTTCTCATCATACCCCCATTCCTAGCTTTTGGTAGTCCCTTAGCAAAAACTTAAGGTTTCGACCTTTGTTCTAGACCATGAAGTTCTTAATGGTTTCAGATAAGTGCTTTTTTCATTTGAACCTAGATTAGGTTAGAATGCTGACCATAGGCCTAAAAGGTACTCTAGTACCAACCAAGTTCCAGATCTTTCTAGCCTCAGCCTCAGTCCTTAGCAAAGGTTTTTAAGGCCCACAAGAACTAACCTAAGGTCTATTGGACTTTGTGGTTAAAGCACCCGTACTTAAAATAATTTTAGCCTTGGCTCAGTTCGCAGTGCGTTTTGTAAGAGAGAGAGATAGAAGATTTTTCTATTTGGAGAGTTTTCTCTCTCTTTTTCTTTTAATTATAGCTTAGGATTGGCTTTTCAACACGGTCTGTATCAGATTCCTTGTTCCCATCATCAATCCTCAAGGGTTCCTGGCAATCGATGCTTCGAGATAGCTCCACCCATGGCAACCCCCAGAACCTTGGCAATTGAGATTTCGAGATAATCCCATCCATGGTGTTCCGTGGCCGAATCCAGACCCTGGCAATTGACACTTCGTGATAATGCCATCCATGGAACCTGAACCAGCAGAGTGCTTACATGCCCCCAGTAAGATATGTAAATATCCTAAGAGACAAGCACCGAGGAGATGATATTTTGTTACGCATCTTCGAGGGGGATTTCCCATCTCTCCGCACTGGGAACTCGTCCAAATCAACTTGTGTTGATCGGCCGCTCCTACTCTAGGTGTTCTTTTCAAAATTTTTCAATGCTTCTGCGTGATTTTGATTTTTACGCTTACTGAACCAGGCTGTGTGTGGGGTTAGGGTGCTTAGGTTACTGAGTCCCATAAACCAAAAGTTAGTTAATGAGGCCAAATACTCCCTAAGCCTTGGACCTAATACTTAAGCTTTTCATTTTCCTCAACCTCTTGAGGAGTGTCCAGATCTTAATGGATACTAAGAGTCTATCTAAGAATGCCTAAGGTTTGCGTTCTTACTAATCTCACCATGCACTTTTCATTTCTTTTCTTGAATGAGGTCTAGAACTTAGGTCAATTCCTTAGTTTCTTACTAATGACTATTACTCTTTTCTCATATTTTTGTGCTCCTTTTTCATTTTGTTTCTTTTCCTTCTCTCACAAAATTTCCTTTCTCCTCTTATTCTCTTATTCTTTTTCAAATTTTTTTTTTAATTTTTACGGTGTTTTTGGCATATGTGAATTTTTTTGTTTAAAACCTTTTCTTACAAGTTTTGCACTTTCATACCCCCCCATGCCTAAGGTTTGCAATGTCCTCATTGTGACTTAGGGGGTTTTTATTCAGCTTAGTTCATTCCTTAGGACAGGTATTTTGGTGAGTGAATGGGTCGGGGTGATTGTTGCAAACGATTTCTAATCCCAAATGCAAGCATTTGAGGTGGAGTCGGTTGTCTTAAAGTTTGAACCTTAAGTGCACAAAGGTGTCAAAAAGGTTTTAGGTTTTCAAGGAAAATGATGGGCTACCTCCCGTTAAGCACTGAGTTTTACGCCATCGGCTGGGCACAATAAGCTCAAGGGAATGGAGGATATAAGATGATTCAGCTAAATCAGTAGAAGTTATATCAATGAACGGCTCGAGTCTCTGACCGTTCACGATAAAAGGTTCGGAATCGTGGCTGAGCGGACTGATTTCGATGGCTCCATTTCCAAAAACCTGTCGGACCAAGTATGGTCCGACCCACTTGGATCGCAACTTTCCAAGGAAAAGTTTGAGTCGGGCATCAAAGAGTAGGACCTTCTGACCAGGATGAAAGATCTTTCTCAAGATATGCCTGTCATGGAAGGCTTTAACCTGCTCCTTGTAGATTCGCGAGTTCTCATACGCGTCCAGGCGTAATTCATCGATCTTGCAGATTTGAAGCTTTCTGTGGGTTCCAGCCTTCGAAAGATCTAGATTACAGTTCCGTACTGCCCAATAGGCTTTATGCTCCAGTTCGACGGGAAGGTGACACGCCTTCCCATACACCAGTCTAAAGGGAGACATGCCTAATTGGGTTTTGTGGGCGGTCCTATAGGCCCACAAAGCTTCTGGAAGTTGGGACGACCAGTCCTTCCTGTCAGGTCGAACAGTGACCTGCAGGATTTTCTTGATCTCCCGATTTGATAGCTCAGCTAGACCATTAGTCTGGGGGTGATAAGGAGTAGAGATTCGGTGAGACACCCCGTACTTGGTCATCAGTGACCTAAACTGAGCATTTGTGAAATGGGTCCCCCCATCTGAGACTATAACACGAGGAATCCCGAACCTTGAGAAAATGTTTTGATGAATGAATTTGAGAACGATTTTGTGATCGCAGGTTCGGTTCAGTATGGCTTCGATCCATTTGGACACGTAGTCCACAACCAGCAGAATGTATTCGAAACCATCCGAAACAGGAAAGGGGCCCATAAAATCAATCCCCCAAACATCAAAAATTTCGCATACGAGAATCGGCTGCAAAGGCATCATGTCGCGATGACTCATGTTGCCCAAAGTTTGGTAGTGATTGCATGCCTTACAGTGACTGTATGTGTCTTTGAACAGTGTGGTCCAGTAAAAGCCGCTCTGGAGGGCTTTTGATGCGATTTTATGCCCAGAGAAATGGCCACCGCATGCCTGGTCATGGCAGAAAGAGGGAATATTATTGACTTCCTCTTCCGGAACACATCTCCAGATGATTTGATCAGCACCTATGCGGAAGAGGTACGGGTCTTCCCAAATGTAATACTTGGCATCAGAGCACAATTTGTCTTTCTTGGCCTTCGGCCAATCAGACAGGATCTGATGAGATGCCAAGTAGTTTACTATATCAGCAAACCATGGAAGGCTAGACCAATAGTCAGCAGGTGCTCATCAGGAAAATATTCTGTGATGGGTCCGGAAGGGTTGATAATCTCAAAAGGAAGGTGGGACAAATGGTCGGCTACCACATTCTGCCTTCCCGCCTTGTCATGAATCTCGAGATCGAATTCTTGTAACAGCAAGATCCATCGGATTAGTCGGGGCTTCACGTCCTTCTTGGCAAGGAGATGCCTTATAGCCATGTGATCCGAGTAGATAATGATGTGGGAACCCAGGAGATACGATTGGAATTTTTCAAGGGAAAATACTACGGCTAGCAGCTCTTTCTCCGTAACCGTGTAGTTACGTTGAGCCTCATCAAGTGTCTTGCTAGCGTAGTAAATGACCACGGTTTCCTATCAGTTTTCTACCCCAGGACCGCTCCTACTGCGAAATCAGACGATCGCACATGATCTCAAAGGGTTGTGACCAGTCAGGGGATTGTAGGATAGGTGCCTGGGTGACTAAGTCAAGAAGGTTTTCAAAGGCTAGTGTGCATTCCTTGGAGATTTCAAAGGGTACATCCTTAGAGAGAAGAGTAGTCAAGGGGCGCATGATTTTCGGGAAATCAGGAATAAAACGATGGTAAAAACCGACGTGCCCCAGAAAAGAACAGATGTCCCTGATCGAGCTAGGCATAGGAAGGCGAGAGATTAGATCAACCTTAGCTCGATCCACTTGGATGCTTTTCTCGGAGATTAAATGTCCCAGGACAATTCCCTCAGGCACCATGAAATGGCTCTTTTCCAAGGAAAGAACCAAATTCACATCGATGCACCGCCTGAGTATTTGGACCAGGTGTTGGAGGCAATCGTCAAATGATGCTCCAAAAACTGAAAAGTCACCCATGAAGACTTCCAGATAGTCACCTACCATATCTGAGAATATGGCAAGCATGCACCGCTGAAAAGTCGCGGGTGCATTGCAAAGACCGAAAGGCATCCTTCGGAATGCGTACGTTTCGAAGGGGCAGGTGAACGTGGTTTTTTCTTGGTCCTCTGGATGGATTGTCACCTGATTGTAACCGGAGTACCCGTCAAGAAAGTAGAAGAACCTATTTCCCGCTAGTTTCTCGAGAATCTGATCAATGAAAGGTAGTGGGAAATGATCCTTCTTCGTGGAGGAATTGAGTCGGCGATAATCTATACAGACTTTCCACGAGTTGGCTAATCGGGTAGGAATGATTTCTCCGATTTTAGTCGTTATAGTGGTGAGTTCTGCCTTTTTAGGCACGACCTGAATTGGGCTCACCCAACGACTATTGGAGATCGGGTAGATGATCCCGGCATCTAACCACTTGATGATCTCCTTTTTCACGACCTCCTGCAGATTGGGGTTCAAGCGTCTCTGCATTTCACGAGAAGGTCGTGCGCCCTCTTCTGAATAGATATGATGAGTACAATAAGAGGGACTTATTCCAGTCAGATCATCGAGTGTCCATCCGATGGCTCTGCGATGTTGCTGGAGGACAGCAATCAGACGGGATTCCTGTTCAGGATTGAGCTTGGAATTAATGATCACAGGAAGGGTCTGATTAGAACCCAGAAAGATGTATTTCAAGTGATCAGGAAGGGGCTTTAGTTCAAGGATAGGGTTATCAGCAGCAGCGGGTGGTTCAAAATAGATGTGAGGTTCAAGGGTAGGAGTTATTGGTTTGTCTAAGTCTGGATTCGACTCCTCTATTTGCAGGTTAAGATCTTTCTGCGGTTGATGAGGTATAATCAGGTCATTTTCAAAGTGCGTTTCATCAACCAAAGCCCTAATGTTACAAATTTGTTCGATGACATCGCAATTGATTCCTTGTTGGGCCTTAAATATATCAATTTTCAGGGTTTGATTTCCAAATTTGAGCTCTATTTGGCCCTCCTCACAGCTGATGTTGGCTCTAGCAGTAGCCAAGAAAGGTCTCCCTAGAATGATCGGTGTATCCCTAGGGTTTTCAGGTGCATCCATGTCTAAGACTATAAAGTCTATAGGAAAGTAGAAATCCCGCACAATTACAATAACATCCTCGAGAATCCCTTTTGGTGACTTTATAGATCGATCTGCTAATTGTAATGTCACCTCAGTTGGTTTTAGCTCAGATTCTTCTAGATGGCTAAGTAAAGATGTGGGTATCTGTTGGGAGATCGTAGATCGCATTTTTGATAAAAGGGTCGTAGTATAGTTGCGAAATACGATCCAACAAAGATATTATTTTGAAAATAACGAGACTTTGAGTCCTGATCGTTCGTCTCTGGGAGGCGTTGTTTTTGCTTTTGAAATCGATCTTAATGCCGCTCTACTTTATTTAAATGACATGCTAGTGCGTAATATATAGGCGGTTAAAGAACAGACACTTAAATCATGCAAATATGATAATCATTCAGCTCAAGGTGATTTCAAACACATAAGATATATATATAAAATGAAATTTCATTCATCATGGGAGAGTTGTTGCACAAGGAAATCCGGAGGAAAGCTTATACATGAATGCTTAAAATTAAATCTAACTACCAGAAAACGATTGTATACAAGAATCAACGGGGGGATTTCGCATGCATCATTGGGGGAGAAGTAAGACTACTCTACTAAGCAGTAAATGAAAGCAATAAAAATTATGAAGAGCATGATCTGGAGCTAAAAGAATAGAGGGCATTCAGGGGTGGTCCCCGATGGCCTTGGAGAGGTCGAGAGGAGAATGAGGGGCGGCCAATGTAGCTTAGGCCGACCCTTGGAGAGAGGTAGGGTTGATCCAGCATCCCGGCATGGTGTCCTCCATGGTGGTGGTAGTGAGCTCGTGGAGGTGGAGTGAGTGGCTGAGTGGAGGTGGCGTGAATGGCACCAATGGAGAGCAATTGCCAAGGGAGTGAATGGGTGCCAATGGCCACCCAAGGGGTCTTTTTATAGACCTAAGGGAAGCTCTCTAGAGAATTATGGAATTCTCTAGAAGGCCTTTGGTGGGAGCTCATGGGAGAGTGAGAGAGAGAGGGTGGATGGTGGTTTTTAGATCCACCAAATGTGGATCTAAAAATTGAATGGCTCTTGGTTGCTATTTTTGGCAACCAAGGCAACCACACATGGTAGAGAGTTCTAGAGAACTCTAGGCTAGATATTTTTGTGTGGATGGTGTGTGTGGGTGTGTGTGGGTCGAAACTTAGGTGGCTAGGTTGATTAGGTTGGGTTCTAGTGGGTTTAGGTCAAGGTAGGTCTCAAATTAGGGTTATAAACCTTAATTCACTAAGGTAAAGTGCAATTAAACTTAATACAAGTTTAATTGGGTGTGTGAAAACTTAATTGAGAGTAAAATAACTCAATTAAGTCAGGTCTAGGTCAATTGGACTCTCACTGAGTCCAATTGGACAGTGTGTGCTGAGATCAGGGCTCAATTGGACTCAATGAGTCCAATTGAATAGGCTGATGGAATTAACTAAGATCCAAGTCAATTAGGTTTAGTGAGGACCTAATTAAGTCCTTATGGAGGTCTAGAGGTGATGTACTAGGGTTATGGCACCTTAATTTAGGTTCCTATGGGGTTGGAATTGGGTTTAGGGACCTAGAGATCCAAGATCAGGGCTTAAATCTGAAAACAGGAATTGGAGAGCAGTATCAGACGTCTAATTATAGAATCGGACGTCTTATACTCAAAAATCAGAAGTCCAGACTTGTTGTCTGGACGTCCAATCAGAGTCAGGAAGGATTTCGGGTTCTGTTTTGGGTATTCTGCAGAAATTAGACGTCTGACAATGTGTATGGACGTCCAATAACACTGCAGAAGTGGGTTTGAAGTGTGCGGAAGTTGGCTAAGGGTCCTGGACGTCTTAAAACTTATCCGGACGTCCAGAGAAGGGTTGGAGCTAGGGTTTTAGGGCTTCCTAGGGTGTTGTGACCTAGTCTAAGGGTGGCTAAGGCTTGGGGAAGTCTCTAGACTATCCTAGGGCTAGGATGGACTTAAGCTCTTCACATTTTACTTCTTTATTTCTTCTTAATAGAATAGCAAACTTTTAACCCACTTACATTATTATTCCTATATCTAAACTAGGCCTTCTGCTCCAGCTCTGCTCCAACTCCCGTTATTCCTGATCTAGCTTCAGATCCAGCTCCTGATCAGCTTATTCCCTGCAATCGACATAATGCACTTAATCAGCACATTATAACATTATTTTATGCATAGCTAAAGGAAAGCAGTAAAGATGCAGATAATGCGTATGCATGCATGAATAACCCTAACTTATGCTAAGTCCTAGTCTAATTTAGGTCAATTAAGACCTATGATTGCTGCGCAATCAGTATCAGATTTATGGAAGCACCCAAGTCTAGCAATGCTCTATCAAATTGGGTATCACCTATCTTGCAGGAAATCAGGGGAGTACTAGGATCTTTAGCCTTGGGTGGAAGTCTGCTTAGGAATACAGAGCTGGCTTGCTCTGACAGTACAATTGGACTCCCACTCTTGGTTCGCGGCTTACGCTGGGGTGTACACACATTCTTTAAGAATCGTGCGTAAGCCGGTACATGGCAGATTGCATCCATCAAGGGGATGTTTATGTGGACCTGCTCAAAGAGCTTGACCAGGTCCTCCTCAGGTGCCACGGGCTTGGTAATCTTCTTTCCCTTGGTCAAGGCCTCGGGAAACGGAACCTTGGTTGGTTCTTCTAGGATAGGTCCAGGTCTTTGATCTGGGACAGGGATAGGAACGTCCTGGATTACTGTCCTAGGCTCGGGATCACTACCAGGCTTGGAGTGGTTTGGATAAGGTGGATCTTGGGTTTCCTTACCACTACGGGTTGTCACGGAATTAAGTCCTGCCTGGTTTTGGTTGGGATTGGGTAAGATGGGTTGCTGTTGATAGCCCACAAAAGAAGTGGAAGCCTCCATCCCGTCGGGTGAAGGAATAGAGGGGGCCTGATAAATCATGTGGGCTTGGCCTGGGTTTGGGTTCATAACGCGCCGCTGTGTTGGCACGTTATTCGGGTTAGGAAGAGGTTGGGAAGGAAGTATGCCTGGCTGGCGAGAATTTGCCAACTGGGCCAATTGATTTCAGACCTCTGTAAGCTCGTCCTTGTGTTGTTGTTGGATAGCTGCATTCGTTCTTTGAATGTCAGCCAGAGTCTGAAGGGTAAGGGACATTTGATCCTGATTTGTCCCTGTTGGATAAGTAGGGTTGGGCCGAGGCTGAGGCGGCTGGTATGGACGAGGGGATTGTGGGCGGGGTTGAAAGGGTGGTCTTTGGGTTTGGGCATTTCCCGCCCACTGAAAGTTGGGATGGTTTCGCCATCCAGGGTTGTAGGTGTTGGAGAATGGGTCGTTCTGGATGGCGTTGAGGTCCTCGCAGGTCTGAGGAACCTCCAGAGAATCAGAGAAAGCGGGAATGGAATTCCCCGGGCTGGTATAGAAAGGATTGGATGACCCTCCGATTCGAGAATCAGATGGGGATGGATATGGATCCATCCCAGGAGAAGATCGGTGGAGAATGTTTTGCACAGTCTCCTGTGTGGAGGGAGGCTGTGTAAAGGAGTTACGCGTAGAGGTGGCTCGCTGCAAGTGCTGAGTCAGCTCATCCACCTTCTTTTCAATGATTGAGACCTTGTCCAATCGACTGGACATTAATTCCAGGTCGACTGATGCGGACAGGCCTTGCGTCTCATGTGCTCCCCTAGGGTTCGTCGATGCGCGGGAATTCGTCTTGTCGAATAATCCCATGGAGTCATTGTTGATGGAGTTCTCGCACATGTTTTCGAGAATCTCCCACACGGTGTCCTCATGTTGACCCATGATATTTCCTCCGCAGGTTGCATTAACGAAAAGACGGATGTCTTCACGGAGTCCCTGGTAAAAAGACTGGACTTGTTCCCATTTAGGAACTCCGTGATGGGGGCACTTTCTCATGAGATCCTGAAAGCATTCCCATGCCTCATGGAGAGGTTCCCCTATTTGCTGAGTGAAGTGAGTAATCTGATGGCTCAAGGCATTGGTCCGACCAATGGGAAAGAACTTCAAAAATTCGGACTGAAGTTCCTCCCAAGTGTTGATCGGCCGGGTCTGAGTTTGATACCAATGAGCGGCCTTGTCCATAAGAGAGAAGGAGGACATCTTCATGAGGAGAATGTCCCGATTTTGTGCATCTGACCCAAAAGTTTGGGCCAGATGCTTCAGCTGTTTGATGTGCTGGAAGGGATCTTCGGAATTAAGCCCATGGAATTTAGGTATAGCATGAATCATATTGGGCTTTAATTTGGAATCAGGTCCTCCAGCCAGGATTCTGACTCGAGGCTCAATGGCCACCGTAGAAGGATTATAATGGTCCCGCATCATAGGACGCTGCGGTGGGTGCACAAAGTTTTGGAAGAGGTCATTGAGTCACTGGAGCTGGTGCTCCAGATTGTTTTCTTCCTCAACTGGCTGAGCCATGATGGGGGAAGAGGAAGAGCTTGGTTCTGAATCAGATGAGAGAATAATGTGGTGGGGTTGCTGCACAAACACGGGCGTCGAGGCTTGGCCTTGACGAGAGTGAATTTCTAAAGGAGGTCTTAAGGACCTCCTACCGTACATGCACTGTTGGAATAGATGAGTTTAGAAGGTGCTGGACCCAATCGAGACACCCAAAAATTGTTGGGTGACTATAGAGGTGCGGGGCAGATGGACCCCTTGATCAAAAAGATCGTCCACCTGAGAATTTCCTAGGCAGCCAGAGAGGGTGAGTCCCGCGAAGACCCCTACACGGTAGAGCATCCCCATGGGTTACAGGGTTTCCCCCACCCGACCTCTCATGTCACTGCAGTTCCAGGTAGACCAGAATGGGGACCTTGACCTCTTAAGTCTACCTCTTTTACTTTAAGATCAAGGTGCTTAAGGTTCCACTTGAACTTTTAAGTATTTTGAGTGAAAAAGTGACCTAATTTTAAGGTTGGTTGACCCAAGGGGTCAACTTCACCTCTTGTTCCTTTTGAGAGCTTTTGGGTCCTTTCTTTTAAGGTTCAAATGGATTTAAGAGCCTGATTTGCTTAGGGTTCCTCTTGTATAGATCTTTTCAAACAAGGTTTAGGCACACCTCTTTTTGGGAAGATCTTTTCTTTGTTAATAGAAGGTGTGTCTCTAAAAACCCTAGCTTTTCAATCCTTGAGTTAGCTCTAGTTGGTCCATTTTAGTTGCCTCAAAATTTAGTAACTAGGGCTCAATCAAGAAGGTTTTAGCCCTAGTTACCTTAATTGGATGGATAGTTAAAATGTGTTGAAATGAAAAATTAGGCAACTTTGATGAATTACTAAGTTTAACATAGGTAGCCCTAAGTTGATTCTTCTTTTCGTTTCTTTTCAGATTTCAAGGGAGTTTAAGAGAGGGCTGATGAAGATTACCTGTTTGTTGGAGTGTTTGTTGTGCAGCTGCTCTTCCAATTCTTTTCCTTTACCTGCACAAAAGAGAGAAAAAGATTAGCAATTTTTAAATAAAGAGTTCAAAACTTCTAGAATAGCCGTTGCTCCCCGGCAACGGTGCCAAGAATAGTGACGGGTTTTCTCTCAACCGCAGCTAGTCTTTGTTCGTTTTAGTGCTTATTACAGTGATGTCGTTGTGGTATAAGATGAAACAGCTACGGTTGTCGTTACTATCAAAATTTACTCGGAAATAGTTTCCCGAAGTTGAACTCAGGGAGCTACTGGAATTCTAGAAGTACAAAGTTTCTTTATTACAAAAATAAGAGAGAGAGAGATATATTTTGTCTTGGCTTCTTCCTCTCTTCTTTCTCTTTGTGCTTTCCCTCTTCTTTCTTCTGCTTCTCTTCCTGTCTTCTTCTTCTCTTCTTCAGCTGCAGTATCTCTCTCTACGAGTCTTCTTCTTCCTTGGCTCTGTTTGCCTTCAATTCCTCTTCTTCTTCTGCTTGTCTTCTATTTCTTTTCTTCTTCAGTTCTTCTTCTTTTTCTTGTCTTTATCTTCTGCAAAGTCTTCTTTTTCTTCCTTCTTCTCTTCTCTTTCTTTTCTGCTGCGAAGCCTTCTCTTTTCTTCTTCTTCTTCCTTGGTCTTCTGCTTTACCTCCTCTGAAGGTTTATCCGTCGTCTGATATCGCAGTCAGATGACTTAAACGGCGGTCTGCTACAGTGCTTCCCCTCTTTTTCTTCCTTCGCTGCTTCTTCTTCTTCTCTTCTTTGGCGAGCCTTCTTCTTCCTCTGCTTCTTCTTCCTTGGTCTTCTGCCTTGCTCAGCTGCAAGACTTCTTCAGAGTTTCTTCTTCTTCTGCTCCTCTTCTTCTTGCAGCTAAGTGTTGAGCCTTCCTCCTTCGCGCCCTATTCCTGCACAAGGCACAGCAAAACCTAGCCCTTCCCTCTACCCGCACGTCTCTCTCTCTGTAAACCGCTCATAGGAAGCTCTCCCAGAGCCGGGTTATCGGGTCGGGTAGCGTACCCGTGACCAGGTGCATCGGCATGGGTGGTGCGCAAGGAGTTCTGGGTAAACGGGTTGACCAGGTCCGCGTGGCGTGGGTCACGGACGAGGCGGGCTAGTGGGCGAGGGGACCTCACCCTGTGTTCTGAGGCGTTAAGGTAAAAACACAAAATCAATTTAAATGGGTGCGGCGCTTCGAAATCTTACGATGTGGGACTAAACTTTGTTCCTTCTCGCGTGCGCTCGCAGGAAGAACGCGACCTCGCCTCAGTAGCTGCGTCCTCGTTTCCCCTTGCATGCCAGCTGCCTGCCTTCACCCGATTCTCCCCAATTCGCATCAGCTGGAGATCTAACGCTCTAAGGCCTGGAGCTCGCTTGGAAGCTCCTTGCATCGTCGCCAATGGTGGCCGGGACAGCAGGTCTGTCTAACACAAATAGGGCCTCTTGACCTAATCAGACCATAGGGGAACCTTCGCTGTGGCATGGCGAAGGTGGTGCGAGGTGTAGCAGGCCGCAGGACAGCCTAGGCGTGCGTGCCTAGGTCGTTCTGTGGCTGAAAAAATGGGTTTGATCGGGGGAGTGTTGTGGAGGTGTGGAGTGGCAGTGGAGGGGCGGAGGGTGTTTGGTGAGGTGAGGCGGAGCTTTTGGTGCAGTTGGCGAGTCGTATGGGGTTGTGGGATGACGGGAACGACTCGCCGGAGAGTGGCCGGAGGTGGGGAAGATGAGGGTGGTCAGGCGTGGTCGTAGGGCGATCAAGCAAAACAAGTTGGGGAAAAGAAAAAGGGGAGGAAGGGAAATAACTGTTACTTACCTACAGGGACGAAGGGGGGCCGGAGTGGCGGGCAGCCGTACCGACTGTCGCCGGAGAAGAAACACCCAAAGGGAGAGAGCGGCGGCGAGGAAGAGGGCAGGGAGGCGCGCGCTTGGTGCGGCGCGATGTAGGGAGATCAGGTGAAGGTGGCTCTGCTGTAGGTATTGCAGCAAAGCGACGAGAAGGAGGAGGAGGAGCCGCCGGAGCTGGTGGGTTCCTGTCGGAATGGGGAGAGAGGAAGGGATGAGGGATTCTCCGTCAAGACCAAGCTGGGAGAACCGACTGGCGATGCTGGTCTTTATAAATGCAGTGGCGGAGGGTCTGACGCAGGGAGGCGGCGTGCGTCCCTCGCCGGAGTATTGTCGGAGACCAGACCCATACCTTCCGCGTGTTCGCACGGAAGGTGTGGGCGTCGTCAGGTGTCATGGCTGAGTCCCTGCGACAGCAGACGTCGCAGGGAACTTCGTGTTTACTTTGAAGGACGCCTCCCTCACCCTGCGTGGCGCCATGCTCCGCGCAAAGTCGCCGGAGCATGGTGCTGCGTAGAGACTTGCAGGAGGGACCAAAATGCAAAGAACGACGAGGAAATTAGGGCCAAAATGCAAGGGTTTCGAAAGTTGAGGTCAGAAAGTAAATGATGAGGACCAAATTGCAAAGTCGGTCAAGGAGGTCTCTTCTTAGGCTGAAGTTTTTATGCATGACTAAATTGGACCTGAGGATTTTAATGGTGAATTTTTTTTCTAGGTTAGACCATGTTTGACCAGCCAATTTATGTAAAAACCCAAATTAAATCATTAATTGGGCATGGTTCTCAATGTAGGTCAAAATGAGTTTCTAAGGCCAAATTGAAGGTTCTAAACCCTAGAGATTATTTTTCTATGAATTTTATAGGGTTTATTTGATTTTTTTCCTACCTCGAACCACGTGAATTGAAGTGGATTTGTTTTAGGGTTACGGAATGTCATTTAATTCCTTGGAGTTGCTGTAGCCCTTGTTGGATCAGATCATCCCACTTTCCTTCTTATTTGGTTTGTTTGACCTGTGTTTGGACCCTGAGTTACCCTGCTTGCAGATTGTGTTGGTGAAATTACATTTTTACCCCTTATGACTTGTTTTCTTCTTAAACTCAGAATTTTCTGAGTTAAGCCTTTCTTTGAGTTATGTAAGAGCTTTTTCTTGCATATCTAGGTTAGATTGTGCTAGTTAGGGTTCATGATGAGGTTCTCATCACTAGGGACATGGTGACATTTAATCAGGGCCTCAGATTGAAGATCCAACCGTACAGATCTGATCAGGATGACGATTGGAGTTCAACGACTCTAAGATCGCTCTGATTGGACTTCTGTAGCATCAGATATAATATGAGGAAGATGAAAGATCAAGGGCTAAGATGGTGTGAATTCACATTTTAGACGATAAATCCAACCACATGGGTGGGTTTGAATCGACGATCGCAGCCCAACGACGCAAAAATCGGTCCAATCAGACATTCGTGGCACCATCTACAACACAAAGAAGATGGACGGTCAGGTTGGTGCCATGTGGCACCATCCCAACCATCCACACCTGGCCGCACCCCTCCACTCAACTCTTGAAGGCTCTTATGACGAGAGATTGTGGCCGTTGGATGAAGATTCAATGGCCAAGATCGGCTGAGCATAAAACCATCTGCGCACCTCAAAGTCAGGCGCAACTCGTTAGGCGAAGGTGCTTCTGCGGAGCTGAGGTCGCGGATTCGAGCTCCCACGTGCCTCAAATCAAGGCGCAGGCACGGGACTCGCTCGATTCCACCATTGGATGAAGCTTGAGCGGTGCAGATGCGGGTGATGTGGTGCGATGGATGGGCGAGGATCGTGCACGCGTGCGATGACGCGAGATCCAATGCACCACTGCACGCATGGGCACACGATGAAGCGTAGGCGCGATGCGTTTAAGCCGTTGGATCTCGTGATCAGATGGCTGAGATTGCGAGATCGTGGCTTATGCGTTGAGTGCGAGGAGGCGCACGCACGTCGCCCACGTTTAGGGCTTCAGTGACGAATAAATCCGTCACTAAAGACCTTGCATTAATGTTTTAAGGTTAAAATTGACCTATTTGTCCCTAACCTCTACACCTATAAAAAGGCCTATGCCCCCCACATATCAAGCATCCATTCCTCTCTTTTCTCACCCCCTCTAAAGCTCTAAGAGCTTATCCCAAACCCAGGATGCTCCATTAGAGTTAAAAATATAATTTTTCCACCTTCTCACCTCCTTCGTGGAGCATCCTGCGGTTGTCCTCTCACTGCCATTCGGGAAGCAGATCTGGTTACAAAGTCGTCTTGCCCTATTCTCCTTCATCCTGCATCTCACCACCTTCGTTCGGGCGCTCTGTCGTTGCGGCTCGTCCTCCAAGCAGCCGTCGAGGAGGATAACTTCTCTCCACCTTTTGCTGCTTTTTAGTGTAGATTTCCTGCTTTATAGTGTAGATTTCTTGCTTTCTAGTGTAGCAAGTAGTAGTAGTAATGAATATTGCTCTATAGTAATGAAATCCATGTTTATTCTATCTCTGTTTTCTCTTTCTTTGTAAGATTCTCTCTCTTTCTTCTATTATTTATTCTTTAAGTAGATAGCTAGTTTAGATTCAATTCGACTGGCTAATATGCTTCGTGACAAATAAAACAAACGTGATTTTTAATCAAACGTTTGACTCCCTGTGTTCGACCTAGAATTCATTTTGAGTTTTGGTTAAAATTTATCTGTTGATGACTTTTCTCGTAAATCTCACTACAACGACGAGTTTTCAAAACTCAACTTTTGTTGCGACAACTTTCCTCATCAATAGAGGGGTAGTGACTGGGGAGGAGGGGTAGAGACTTTTAAGGAGGAGGGAGGAGGAGGATGATGGCTGGGAAGGAGGAAGGAGGTGGGGTGGTAGTGGCTGAGGGGGAGGAGGGAGGAGGTGGGGTGATGACTGGGGAGAAGGAAGGAGGGTAGCTTTTGGAAATGATCTTGATGTTGCCACTACTTTCATGGTCTTTTGTGAGGAGGTGCAATCCAAGCTTGAGAAGGAAGAAGGAAAGGAAAGGATGAAGAAAAAAGAAGAAAGAAAAGGAAAATAACATGGATAGGGGTATTGATGTAATTTCAAAATATGTATAAGAGTGTTGATGTAATTTTCAAACTTTACGTTGTTAACCTTAATGACCATTAGGGAATGTTCGGAAGAATATTCCTTTGGATCTAACGGAGACTTAACCTAGCAGTATAATTGTCATGGAGCATAAGTTTGTAAGTGTATGAATGCAATAATGAATTATAAAGCGGTTCGGGGTAAATAGGCATGTTTATAGGGGCATGGATGTAAAAAATACCTAAACAAAATAAGTTCTTGAATAGATAGCATCCCATGAAAGTGGGATAGGTCATTCATCCAAGGCTTGCAATTCATAGGATTACATACAATTGGCTTCAACAGCTTGATAAGGTCCCTCTTAATCAGACATAGGCTTTTCCCTTGGCTTAAATAGGTTAGAAGCTTCCAGCCACCTGAGAGTCACCTGTGTCAAAGCAACACCGCTTGACTCACTGGTTGTGGTACTTAGCTACTACTGCTTTATAGGTTTTAGCTCTAGTGGCTTTTATGATTTCTAATTTTTCATAATTTTCCAAGGCTATCTCTTTTATTTTCCTACAAATTTGCATTTATGATATTTAAATTGAAATTATTTAATTTTTATATAATTTTATTGCACTAATATAATTTTTATTCCAATTATGTAGGAGGAATATCAAGAATTGAAGAAAATGTTGCATAAGGCCATTGGAGTAATAAAACATCGAAGTTAGGGACCTAAATGCAATGCAAATATGTTTCAGTGCACAAGGGAGGGAACCACCATGTGCACATGTAGTGCATGTGCGCGCACAACACATAAGGTGCAACTGGGGTCTAGCGTGGGGTGCAAGTAGCCTAGTGCACGTGGGCTACACACGATGCACTTAGATTTCACATGGCCTACTATTGTGCAAATTTTCAATACAGTTAATTAAGATTATTAGTCTTAATTAATCATGCTAAAAATGATGCTTAAGCTTCCTTGCTTAATTAATTTGTCGTTGTTAATTATAGTATAGAAGGCAAGATAACCTAACAACTAGAAAATTACTTTTAGCTAGTTGTTCGTCGCGAAATGCGTAAAAAGATTTTTATATCGTTGTAGTTGTGAATCACACCAAAACAAATAAATTTATAAATTAGAAATAGTGAGTCCTGAGTTATTTGCAGGGAGGCAAAACGAGATTTTGAAAGTCTTTCACACTAACTAATCTAACCTAATGAAAGCATATAAAGAGAGATAAGATATTCATTGAATCAACTTTTTATAGCTACTTGCAAAAAGTTCTAAACTATGAATCAAAGCAAATATACTAAAGAGTAGAGAGAAAGAGAGATAGAGATAGATGAAGAGCAGAGCCGCTTAAGGGATGCTTGTGTGAAGTGCAGCAGCACTTCAAATCCAGAGCGTCGAGAAGAAGGCCAGAGAGATATGCTGTAGAGAGAGAGGAGCCAAAGTTGTTTGCAGGTGGAATTACTTCTCCAATGGGGGCTCTGGGGTTCTTTTAATAGCAAAAATGAGGGGCAAAGCAGGTATTTTAGGCCCCAAAATCATGCAACACCTTTGGATTAATCAAATTCGTTGACCAGGAGATTAACGGATTAGATTGCACCTCAAAAGGACCTCCATTGCACCTTAATCGCATGGTTCGCACCAGAATGGGCCACGTGGCGCCTCGACGGTCGCTTGATCTGCTGCCTCACCGATTTTGGTGCATGAGGGATTGCGTAAGCTCCAATGGCTTAAAACACGTGCTACACCACCTCTCATCACTACGTACATCGGCTCATCCAACCACGCGTTATCTCACGAGTTCGCTACACCACCTCATCCAGCGCATCTCCACGGGCCACACGGCCCACTGGTCGCCCTTCAATCTCCATCGCATGGCCTAATCTTATGCCCGCGCACCATGATGTAAACATGTTTACACTACATAAGATGTCTATTTATGCATGTTCTTAAGCATAGAATTGCATTGCATACTATAAATATTGCATAACATGCATCATCTTGCATTTATATTAGTTTGAATAAAATGGAAGTTAATTGTCCCCTTTTATGTTCAGGGACTGGGCAAATTTTTATCGAGGCCTTAGATCGAAGATCCAACCACACAGATTTGATTAGGGCGACAATTGGAGTTCAACGACTCCAAGATCGCCTTAATCAAACATCTGTAGCATCGGATAGAGACCAGGGAACCCTAGAAGATCAAGGGCCAAGATGGTGTAAATTCGCACTTCAAATGACAAATCCGACCGCATGGATGGATTCGGATCGATGATCGTAGCTTAACAGCGCGAAAATTGACTCAATCCAACAACCGTGGCACCATCTACATCATCTAGAAGATGGATGGCCAAGATGGCACCACGTGGCTCCATCTCAGCCACCCAAATCGGCCCAGCTAATTTTGGAGACAACCACAACCTTCTACCGCACATTGGATCGTGGCCGTTGGATCACCATCCAACGGCCATGGGCAGCCACACCTTAATTCAACCGCGTGCCCATTTCCCCTCCGCAGCGCAATGGGTGAGAGCGCTTGCATGGAGAGGTGCGGGATCGAGTCACGAGGAGCGGGCGAGCGGGCGTGAGGAGCATTGGATCACGATTGGTCGGCTGCGGGCGCTCAATTGCTCCCATGCACTATCACACGCCTACGCGTGACGCGCCATCAGACGCGGGCGAGCACGTGGTTGAGGTGCGGCGAGGGTGCATCTTAGCCGTTCGATCTCGCGATCAAACGACCGAGAATCGAAGGACGTCAGCACGCATTTCATGCATGGGAGGCGAGCAAGCGGTGCACATTGCTCACGACTGGGCCTTTAGCGACGGTTTTATCTGTCACTAAAGACCCCTTATTTAATATTTTGAGATTAAAAAGACCAAATTGCCCTCACTTCTTGCAACTATAAAAGGAGACCCCCTTCATACAAAATTTTCATCCCTTCCTTCTCTTCTCTCCCTCTCCAAAGCTCAAGAGAAGCTTGTCCCACACCCGAGATGCTTCTCAAGAGATAAAGTCAAATTTCCGTCCCCCTTTCGGAAGTGGATCTTGCGACGACGACGACGTGTTGCCCCGTTCCCGTTCTTCCCTCTTCATCCTCCTTCGTCCTGCTCCATTCCTCCTCTTCCAGGTGTCGTCTCGTCCAGCTCATCCTCCAAGCGACCGTCGAGGAGGATAATTCTCTCTCCATTCATTTTATTGCTTTCTAGAGTAGATTTACTGCTTTCTAGTGTAATCATTTTCTGCTTTCTAGTCATAATGTTTAGTGTAATGAACAATCTCGTTGTTAATGAATTCCATGTTCATTCTACATCTCTTTTCTATTTTTGTTTGTAATATTCTCTCTCTCTCTCACTCTCTCTCTCTTCTATTTATTGTAAATAGATAGATAGTTTCTAATCAATTATTCTGCTTCGTGACAAATAAAATAAATGCGTAGTTTTAATCAAACGTTTGCCTCCCTGAGTTCGACACGGGATTTCTGTTCCGGTATAAATTTTATTTGTTGAACACGAGTTCTTCGCTTTCAAACTACGACGATGGGTTTTTCAAAACCAAATACGTTAGCGTAGTAACTCGAAGCTTCAACACACCACCTCATCAATTTTGTGCTCTGCGCGATTCGAACGCACACGCTTCGCTTTCGTGTAAAGGCAGTGACTGTTGCGCTGTCACCGCATTTGTGTCGCGGTCTTGTTTTCTCATGCGGCCGCTCTCAGCCGTTGGATGTCAATCCAATGATTGAGATTAATTCTCCTTTGATGAGGCGTTGGGGAGGCGACGACGTGGAGCTTTTGTGGCTGTTAGATGACAATCCAACGGCCTAGAAAGTGCATAATACATCCTTCAGTGGATGGGGCCGATGGCGTTGGGTGGCTATGATGGCGCTACTTAGTGCCATCGTGGCCGTCCATCTTCTTTGTTGTGTAGATGATGGCACAGATGTTGGATTGCTGTTGGGCTGCAATCGTTGACTAAATCATCTGTGCGGTCGGATTTGGTATCTGAGGTTTGGATTTGTGACATCTTCTCTTGGCCTTCGTTCTTCCGTGGATTGCATGTGATGCTACAGAAGTCTGATCAAGATAATTTCAGAAGTGTTGGACTCCAATTGTCATCCTTATCCAATCCGTATGGTTGGATTTATCATCCATGGCTCTGAATCATCTACAATTAATATTACCTCTTAATTAGGGCATAAAATGGTATTATTATTTACAAAGCTGACAAATCAACTATGATGCAAAGCATGCTGCTCAGGCATGCATTATTCCTAAGTTAAGTTAGGATCTAACTTAATTTAGGTAGATTAGGTCTTATGATTGCTGCACAATTACTGGTTGAGTTTAGGTCGTTCATTGGGAGGCTTAATTAGCTTAATTATTCACCATTTATTCTTAAGTTAATCTTTATTATTAACTACTTAAATTAATTACTATTCTACATAACTTATTACAACCAAAAGAAATGATATTGCATTAAAGAGCAAAAAGAATTACAACAAAATAATGTTGTTTTGAAACAACACATTAAAGCTCAATTTACAACTTAAGCATTTATCACATTTAACACTTAACTCATATGCCTTTTTATTTGCTTCCGCTTTCACGAGCAGCCTTCAATACTTAGCCATATTTCAAAGTCCTTTTTTGCTTAACACTTAAGTTTAAGAAAGCCTACACAAAAATTTGTTTAATTTGTGAGCCTAGCCTTTTGTGGAATCAATAGGCCATTGGGCCGGATCGACCACTACTAGAGTCGGGCCCATAGTTGTTATTTATGTATATTTTTGTGTATAGTTTCAAGCCCATTTAGGCCCGCAATAACCTCACCGAGCTCCTAGCCTACACACCCACACAGGGGCACACATGCACGCACACACACCCAAATGCTCATAATTTGCACTCGACACTGTTGATCGCTTCAGCAATGCGTGTGATTCATTTTATAGGTGTACGATGCTTCATCATCTTTCGAGGTGGGATAAGTTTAGCCCTCTTCATGCGCCCACTTCAACTCCAAGTCAGATTTCAAACATGGATTGCCGTAGCTTAAAGCTCCAAATTAGGCAAGTAAAGGCTCAATTGAAAGCCTAATGTGCCTACTTTTGATTGATCGTATCAATTTGGCCTTTGGAATAGATTTGACCCAAGAAATTAAGGCCTGAACATGGCTCGATCGCCTTGTTGAACTGTAGCAACTCTGCAGAGGATAGAATAGGTTAAATTACCTATAAGCTCAGGTATTCTCTCGATTAACATATGAATTTCTTCGTCTTTTCCTCCTCAAGAAATATTTTCAATCAATTCACAAAATTTTCTCCCCTTTCTTCATTTTTTTCTTTTTCATTCATTTATTTACTTATTATTATTTTATTTTTTTATCATTTTTGAATATGTATATTTTTTTGTGAGAACCCCTCAGAGAATTGAATTTCCATATTTTGCACTTTAACACCCTCCCATCCCTAAGTTTTGCCATGTCCTCATTGTAAAGTAGGAGGGTACAAATTTAGCTTGATTCAAAATTTAGGACATTATCAAATGGTGGGTGAACAGGTTGGGATGACTATTGCAGATGATTTCAAGCTTTGATAGAAGTACTAAAGGTGGAGTCGACTGTTCTAAAATTGAACTCAAAAGTGCAGTAGGTGTGAAGCTCAAAAAGATGATCAGACGAGTCTTGGATTTTTGGAATGACAGGTTGCCTCCCGTTAAGCGTTAAATTTAATGTCTTCAGCCAAGCAGAAAGTGGTTAAGGAGAAGGGGTGGTCAAATCAGAAGAGTTTTGTAGAACAAGCACCTTGATAAGTAGCTTGGTTGGTCCAACCAGGTTCTTGTTCAAGTCAACAGGCTGATGATGTAGACCAAACTCAATCAGTCTGGTGGGTTGATGGATGTGAATCAGTAGATGTGGAGCTCCCAGATATTTTGAGGCTCTAAAAGATGTAGAAATAAAAATATAGGATTTGGCTGAATCGGATCAACCTGATCAGAGTAGGGGTCCTCAAAAGACAATGGAGCTGTAGAGGATGTAGGAACCCTACTGATAGGATTAGAAAAGGATAAGAAGTGATTCTTGCTCTGATCAATGTCCAATACCCAATCAAAAGATGGAGGTGAATCAGAGAAGTTGATTTCGGTGGCGGGTCAGGGTTGGGATCGGATTTTGGAAGGCTCTGTATGTGGATCGGAAGGTGTGGCTTCTTTGAGGTCCAAATCATTAGCCTCAGCATCAGAATCAAAGAATGGATCATGGATGCTGAGGTCGTAAATTGTCTCATAATTGTCAGGAAACAAAGGTTCTCTGAATTCAAAGTATGATTCGAAATCGTCACAGAATTTGCAAAAATTAGTTTCTGAACTTGATTCCAGATCAGGATTTCCATCATAGAATGAATCATGATGCGTAGAATCAACAACTTGACTTGGATCTAACCTAATCTTAAATTCTGAGCTCAAAGAGGTATCCTTATTCAACATAGGCTCAGGTTCTTGGCTCCTAGGGTAGACCCAATCAAATCCCAACTCTTCTAGTTCCTCTATTTCTGTATCATAAATCGGTGTAACTTTTGATAGATCAATTTGTATTTCTAAGGAGTTTAGAGAGGTGTATTCATCAAATATGGGCCCAAAATCATGATCTAGATCTAAAATCTGATTCTCATCACATTAGGCCTCTTGATCATCCCAAATAAGCTCAGATCTAAATTCTAGGTTAAATGTAGGAATTGGGTCACTAGAATCTAGACTTGATTCTATTAAGATGTCAAAATTACTCTCGAGGATTACCTTAACAGGATTAGGTTTGGGAATTACATCCTCGAGAGATTCTGATTCAAGCTTACTATAAGTGTTTGGGAAATTTAGGCATAATGAACCAGCTTCATGGCTCTCTAAGGTTGGTTCAAATCGGGACACCTACAATTGGATCCTCCCAACCCACATCAAGATCAAGCATGTCAATCTGTATAGAATTTGAATTTGATTCCATTTGGGTTGGGGGTCCACAACAACCTTAATTCTCGAACCTGGGATTTGGGAAATCATATTGATCCTCAATGTTGCTCCAAGGTTTCTCATCAATTTCGGAAGGGAAGTATGGGTATTTTTTATTGATAGTTTGTTGTAATGTATTTAGCATATACCCACGTTTCTCAATGAGACCCTAGTGTATCTCACAAAGTTATGGATTTGACAAACATTGGATATACTCAGTACTGTGTAGTCTCCACAATTTACTGTATTTTGATAAAAGCTCATTCTAGGTTGAACTATGTATTATTTGTGTAAATATCATTCTAGCAAGGTTTATAATGAGGGTTGTTGTTTCTGGTATATTAACCTGAATGTACCTAGATGGATCTAAGGTTTTGTAATACTCATCATGATGTCTAAGAGCAACTTCAATCATCTTTTTTCTTATGCTCATTTAGGATTCAGGTTTCCCAAAAATTCTTCCTAAATTATCAGGTTGCATTTTCAAATTAGGTGGTAGATCAAGATATAGAATCAAATTCAGGTTCAAATTGAATTGATTAGATTAGATCATAAATCTACAATAAGATCAACTCTAAAAAGGCCTCTAGGTCAACAACCTAGGGACCTTTCCTGTGTATGTGCTCTAAAGAATAGATGAGGGACTGGATATGAATTGGATCCAATTAAGGCACCCAAAGATTTTTGGATGACTAAGGCTGTTTAAAGGTGGATGATACCTCTAAATCAAAAATCCACACACCCGAGAAGTACTTAAGCAACCAGGAAAGGAGAGCCCCATAAAGACCCCTACATAGTAGAAAGTTCCCATGGGTTACAGGGTTTCCCCTACCAGACCTTCCTTGCACTGTGGTTCCAAGTAGAGTGGAATGTATGAATTGAGACCTTAAGTCTACCAATTTTAGTCCTAATTTGTGCCTTGAATTTCACTTTCTTAAAAGTTGATTCAATTTGTGACCTAATTTGGAGGTTGATTGGCCCACAAAGTAGTCCAATTTCACCTGACCTGCCCTAAGGGATCGAGGATGAAATCTGATTCAAGACCTAAACTCACCCTGAATTGACTCTTAGGTTATTAGGTCAAAGTTTTAGGATTCAAATGAAATTAGAGCCTTTGATTCTTAGGTTTTACTTGAATAGATCTTTTCAAATAAGGGCTTGGGTAACACACAAATGTGGGAAGATCAATTTCCTTTAATTCATACAAGTGTGTACTAACACTTCAAAACCTTAATGTAGAAACCTTAATTGGTTCTATTTCGAGTCTAATTTATTCTCAAATGTAACACCTTGGACTCAAACAAGAAATTAGGTAGTCCAAGATGCTTACAATTTAAGCATAGATCCCTAATAGGTACAGGAATTTAGGATTGGGAATTCTAATCAAATCGTCTCACTTCAATCAGATATCAAGTTAATTTCACAAATCAGGAAACTTTACCTTTGAATGATAATTACTAAGAAAATAAGGCAGGTGATTCCTAATTGATTTGTTTCCTTTTCTCTTTCCCAAGATTAAAAGGTTGATTAGGGAAGGAGAGAGAGTTTATCTGCCCCTGGAGTGGTTGATTATGCGGAAGATCTCTTCATGATGTATCTCGCAAAATCACAAGCAAAGCAGATAGGGCAAGATAGTGGTCAAATCAATCAAGAAAGATAAGACTAATGGAGAATTGTGCATTGCTCCTCAACAATGGTGCTAAAATGTTGGAGTGCTTTCGTCGAGTGTTAAGAATATATGCATCATAGTATAGTCAACAAAATCACACAAACACTTAAATTTATAAAACTTAGAGTCTAATTGAAGTCCGAGGTCATTCGCAGGAAGAAAATATGGAATTCATGTATTAATTTCTATTTAGAATAAATGAGCACAGTAAATTAAGCATAATAATAGATATGCAATGAATACAACTTGTTAAATTGATAATCAAATATAATCCAATGTATCTCAAAAAGTATAGGGACAAAAAGAATAGAAGGAACCTAAAAAGTGGTGATGTAGATCACCATTTAGATCCCTCTAATTAAGTACATCTCATATTCAAATTACTCAAATAATCCAACAGTATTCTCAATCAGATAACTTAGGTACTTAAATGTTTCAAAAGTAGAACCAAAGGCTTAATTAAACGTCGCCTATCAGAGCCAGACGACTTAACTCCATCATAGCATAGCCTTACAGAAGGCACACAAGGTTGGCAAACCTTTCTTAAGGCCTTCTCTTCTTCAGGCCTTCTCAAGCACAGGGCCAAGCCTTCTTAGAGGTGTTAGCCTCCTCTTCAGTACGCGCATATGAATCTCAGAGCAAAACCCTCCCCCTTCCGCCTCACAGATCTCTCCTCTTCTCTTCTCTCTTAGACCAAGGGGTAATCGGGCATATAAGTGGGTTATCGGATCCGGGCAGGGGACCAAACCTGCATGGTAGTGGCCACGGGTGAGGTGTGCATGGCATGTGAGCGGGGGACTTGACCCCCCAATGTTCCTAGGCAAACAGCACAGAACAGGAATTCAAGATAAATGCCTGCGCAAGCCCCTCAACTAATGATGTGGGACTATTGTCACTGCCTTCCTTCGCGTGCATAGTAGGAAGTGACTCCTTCCAAATCACAGCAGTAGCATGGCTTCACATCTCAATTGGAGCCCTGGGAAGGCTCCTGGAACTGGGCCGCAGCATCTGGACATGGTAGCAGGGCCAGAGCAATTCTGAGCAAGGTAGTCGGAGGTGGAGACGATTACAGCGACGACGAGCGGTGGTGAGACCTGCAATTCATAAGTATGAGCTTAAAATCCCTAATCAAATAGCTCCTGAGCTTTGCCAAGTGATGGTGAAGGTGGCGGTGGGGTTCTTGTGGCGTGTGCGTGCATGTGGAGGGCGTGTGAAGTCAGAGAAGGTGTCGGCAACAGATGGTGTTTGGTGGGGTGATTGGGTGTGTAATGTGATATACGACTTTTCGCTTAGCGTTATAGTATTTATGTGGTGGAAAAATAGACTAATAAAAAACAATGAAAATAACCACTCGCAGAAGAGCGGGTCGTGTCCACAGGGAGGCAATGATGCAATCAATACTTAATTATTTAATGTTATTTCAGGTAGTGCGAAATCCCTGTTCAAATCTGACTTAAAATGTGAAGGAAAGTAGATTTACAATAACTTGAAAAGATAAGGGTATAAGTGCACTTTTCCCTCATAGAAATCCTCAACAAATTTAGGATGAATTCATGCAGTTTTCACGTGATGTGTACTAAAGACAATTAGTACTTAAGTTAAGCCCAAAATCAATCTTTAAACTAGTTAATATCAATACCATGCAATTATAAAGAACTATGAGTGTTTGAACGCAATTCTGCCATAATATAATAATAAAAAAATCAAATTGGTGGCAATGGCATTGAATGTAAATTTTAATTGAGAGGAGAATAGGGCTTTCTTCCTCTCTCCTCCTTGCGAGAGAGAGAAAGAACCACGGGGGTTGATGCGAGGCTCAAGAGGACGACGAGGTCGAGAGTTCTCCGATGGTGGCAGCGGCGGCGACGAAGGTGGCCGGAGCTTCGGCCTGTTGACAAAGAAGGCGTAGTTACTGTAGTGCCTGTGGCCGGTGGCGCGGGCGGAGGCGTGCGCTCGCACTGGTGCGCAGGCAGGTGCTTGCTGGTGCACCTGCAGATGGGCGGCGGAGCGCGCTTGCAGGCGTGCGGTCTGCAGGAAGGTGGAGCGATGCACCTACAGATGGCGCTGACGGGAGAGGCTCGCGGTTGGGTGCAGGCACCTGCTGTGGCATGGGCGGAAGGTGATGAGGGGCGTGGCTTGGTGCGCACGGGCAGGCAGATGGGTTGTGGTGTTGGCAGGGGCGGACGTAGTGCCTGCAGAGGGTTGAAGTGCTGCGCTTGGTGCTGAAGGGAGGAAGCGCTGAAAGGAGGATGCAGCTGGAGATGAAGGGCGCGGCTAGAGATAAGTGCACGGAGGAAGAGTAGGTCGTGCTCCTGCGCGGGGAAGATGCCCATCCGCTGTGCACGCTGGAATTGTTCCCCGCAAGGGGGAAGATAGATTTTTTGTGCACGCCACCTCTTCTCTTTTTAATTCCTCTCTCTCCCTGCGTGCGCCAATCTAGGGATTTGCAAATCCCTTTTCTGCTTTTGGTTGGCGAGCGTTGGAGGAGACGGCCGGAGGAAAGGGAAAAGTTCCTCTAGCTATTGGGGAAATTTGCTCCCCAACCCTTGCTCTTTCTGAGTATAATACCTGCACATAAAAATAACAAAATCATTACATATTAAGTTATAGAATGTTATAAACGTAAATCATGATGCGTGCAATTCTTCTACAACTTAATTGTAATTATTAACACACCTACAAGGTACGATTAAAGGTACTTAGGCTTAATATTAGTCCATTAAAATGGACTCATCAAATACCCCTATGCCTAAGATTTGCTTGTCCCTAGCAAAAATGAAAAATAATAGAAGTAATCAGAAGATTTCTTCTTTTCTTACTTCAAAACTTTAGAAATCTAGACAAATGTGAAGTGCTGATAGCCTAGGTAACAAATCCAAGTGAAAGAGCCGATTCGCATTAGGAGTTCGTACATCACCCTTGGCAAAAATTTCTGTTGAGATAGGAAACTACTTCCTTCGGGGATAAAGCAGACAATAATCTATAATTTGACCCTGGTGTTTGGCTTAGGTAGGAGATATCAAGTTGAATGGATTTGTATTTGGTGGCACACACTCAACTGGTACTACATATAGTCTAGTACTGCAGACTCTAGCTCTCTAGACTATTAGACAAGTCAACTTTGAGAGAGGCTACACAATTGTGCTCTCTTGATGTTCCAGGGCACTCTCTTTTCTTTCTTTCTGAGATCACAAATCTCGCCAGATTTAGAAATTGTACTCACTATTTGGTGGCCTCACATGGCATCGACACTTCAATTAAAGTCCTAATAACTCTACAACTAAGTTAGAGTTCTCAACCAGTATTCAGGAAATCAGAAATACTAGAAGGTAGGTATGTGTCTTATTTGGTGGAACACGATAGGTGTTTTGCTGCCTCAGAAACAGTGTTACATCGTACACTCGGACTTTTTTTTTTTTTGTAATATAACTATTTCTTCTTTTTGTTCTTTCTGTTTCTTCTTTTTCTCTTTTTCTTTCTTCTTCTTTTTTTTTATTTCTTCTTGTTTTTGTTTCTTTTTCAATCAACACAACACGATACGGACTTTTATTTATGAGGCATTATTAGGGATGATGATGGTCAAGAGGAAGTTATGTGGCTTATTTGGTGGAAGTGCCTATTCTCGGCACCAGGAAGGAATTGATAGGACAGGCGTATTTCTGACCTTTGACACTATTACCCTCCTTCAGCTGAGGACTCTATGAAGGACAGTCGTAACCATCCACTATCGTTATAGCTTTATTAAGACTCAATCTCTGTGTATCTGCCTTATTTGGTGACTTTTAGGAATTCACTTAAAGTACGTACACAGGAACAGAGAGTGAAAACTACACCTAACTCTGAAGTATCGTTATCTAATTATCCAAAACTTAAGAGTCCTTGCACTAGACTTAGCGCACCAGTAATCTCTCTACTTCTTCTCACAAATATGAGGTGGATCTACTAGAAGATAGTATGCCTGACTCCCTATGAACCGTCCAAGGGTTCAGTAGGCTTATAAATGCTCATTGGTTTTCCTCAAGGATCCATTACCAAATCTACATGTACGTGAAATAAATGCACTGGATTCTAAACTTAAGAAATAATTCCAGAAGAAGAACCTCCAATAACAAAGGTATTTTGCTAGGGACTAACCCATTCAGCCCAATTTTTTTTTTTATACTAACCTAAATGCATAAATACTTCCTAAAATGTAAATGCACTCCCCCATGCATAAATCTTACAATGTCCCCATTGTAAAATTAAAACAGGAGGAGAAAGGAAAAATATTACCTGACACAGTTTGCTGGATTGCCTCCCAACAAGCGCTGCATTTTCTGTCAGCAGCCTAACTAAGAAGGAACCTATAAGTCTGGTTCCAAGTAAACAAAGTTAGTCCCTAAAAATCTTCGTAACAGTGCAGGCCTAGAAAACAAGTAACCACGGATGTTGGCGAGCTGATGATGCAATGTAATTCCAAATGCTCGCTAGAAGAAATGAAAACAGAAAATCTCATTGGCTACCTTGGGAGGTCTAGGAATAATAAACGGAATATGAAAAGGGACCTCCCGAAACGGAATAAGTGGAGGATAACAAGGATCCTCCAGAGCAGGACGGGTTTTAAAAGATATACAAATAATTAGTTCAAATCCTTGAATGGCGAGAGTAAAAGTACAAGCATCAATCCATACTCTCCATTCTACCCTAGGATGTATTGGCCTGATATATTCTCTAGAAAGAATGTACATGAGCAGAGATTTGAGCCAAGGATTGGTTAGGGAGTATAAGGGTTGTTTGTAGTGTTGGAAGGTAATGGTTAAGTCCAATGAGGGCTTAGTTGGTGTTAGGTCCAATTCCAACAATGATTTAGATTGTGTACACTCCCTAACAGTAGTAGACAACTTCAAGTTATCTTGCCTAGCATTAATGATCGGAGTCATATTTGAATTAAGGGTAGACTCCAAATTATAACTTTTTGATGGCAGGGTCAAAATGTAAGAATCATTATCATTCAGCTCATCCTCAGATTCATTTGGTTCACTGAAATATTTGTCGGGGCGTATATGTGATTCATTAGGAGTTGGATCAGTATCCTCAGTTATTTCTAAAGGAGGATCAGTCTTAATATTTTGGAGGAAGTCTATATCACTGAATTCGTCATTCTTCTCGGGGTATAAATCCTTAATTGATGTGTTTTGTCCCCAAGAGTCTCCCATAAACTTCTCATTATTTTGTTCGTCCTCCTCTAATATCAACTCCTGTTTTGATGGAGGGTGACTCTTAAAAGAAAGGAGGAATCTGGATTTAATCATATTATTTCTACCCTCTGGAGGTAAATCCTCAAATGATAAATAAATCTCTTGTGAATCACTCCAGATTTTCAGTCCAGGTTCCTCTATTAGGGTATCCTCATCTTCAGAATTAGACTCGTCATATCCCTGAGACCAGAATTGATCATCCTCTATTCCCTTAGGGTCACCTTCATTAGGTGCATTTGAATCCTCAGAATATTGATGGGTAGGTGTTGATTCCCTAAGTTGAGGGTCAGGAGTAGGCTCACTAAGAGTAGAATAGAATTCCACCAAATAATCAAGAGGGGAAGTGATAGGAACAATATAACCTTGACCCGGGTTGGTAGGGGTAAGAAGAATACCATCATTGGGTTCAAGGTCCTCACGAGATACCATCTTCCCTTGCTTTTGACTGCAATATAATTTAGGTGGATAATCACTATGATCATTATCCTCTAGTGGCTGTGTCTCATTGGAAGAGTCTAAGTGATGGCTACCTAAAATTGGATCCCTATTGTCATTAGGTTCCTCAGAATTATTTTCATGATCATGGTTTATTGGGTAGGGATCAAGATTATTGGGAAGCGTGTAGCTAAGTTCTCTTATTTCATCATTTGAGTGTTGACTATTCTTCAACATCTCTCCCGTTGATTCCATTATTTCCTTTTGCTATTTTTGCATTTCTATCATAAATGAGGAGAGGCTACTATTATCAGGTTGGGGAGGGTAGTAAATTTCAGGCTCTAATTGCCTAGGGGTATCGGTCCAACCTCGATACGGAAAATCATGAAGGGTGGGAGGGTTGGTTGTTTGCATGGAAGTAGGGATTTCAGGATTGGAAAATCTCCCTCCTAGGCTCTGCTCAAAAGTGGGAGTTATCAAGGCAGAACTCCCAGGGTAAGAATGAGAATGATCCCATGAATTATCAATGTACCCATCAAAGGATGGATACGCTCGGAGCATGGGATCCTGATTAAAAGATGGAAAGTATTGACTCTGATAATCTAAATGATAGGAGTAAGAGTAATCCATTTCTTTAAGCAAAACAATTTTAACTTTCTTAGGATTCAGCAGAAAACTTCCTAAAGAGTCCTATTGTCACAGCAAACGCAAATTCAATGGTATCTGTTTTTAGTAGATTGCAGGTCTTAGAGTTATATGTTTAGTTGGTGGCCAAACAAGTTTTGCAAAAATTACGATTCCTAGGCCAACCTTCGTTGGTGCCTATAACCTACTCGCAAGGGATGGAAGTCTTGAATCGAGCCCACACACGAGGAACCGAAGTAACTTGGTGGATAGGCTTGTTGATTTCCGACTAACTTCCCTTGTGGTGCAAAAGAGGAGAGGTAGAAATTTATCTAGTGACCTTATGTGTGAGGTGCACAGTGTCTCAAGTGTGTAAGCATACGATCGTGTTTTGAATTTTTTTTTTTTGAAATTCTATAAACAGGATCCTTTCGCACACAAATTTCAGTCACAGATTTTAAAGTTTAACCTCTTAACAGTCCCAATTTTTTAAAGTGACCACTGAATTAATTTGATTCAAGCACTTTAGTGGTCTTAGATTCAGGTTCAATGCATATGAATGACAAGTAATTAATGCTCAAGAAAGGACGTACCTTACTCCAGCTTTCTTTGTGCAGTGTACGAATGTAATGCAATAAAAAATAAACTAGATACTTCTCATTCAGTCCTAGATGATCGTCCTATAGATATGCAGCTTCTAGCAGGCAGTTCAAATTTTATTTTTTTAATAATAATAACAAACAGACCTAATCTAACTAACTAACTGAAATGTAGTTCAAAATAGTTCAAATAATCCTATAATCTAAATAAATGGGAACACGTTCCCAAAAATACCCAACAAGGGCCCAAAAGATAGTAATTTAAATTCTAATGTCTATCTAACTAAATCTAACTAAGACCTACTGCCTAAATCTGAAATAGGCTTCTCCGTAAGCCTAAATGCATTGGATCAAGGCCCACGTGTTCCTGTTGTCGTCCTCCAGGTGGCGTCAAGGTCCACCAAAAAGATCGTCTCCGCCGTGCGCGTTGTTCACATTCAAAGTCGTCGCTTTGCTGCGCCTCGTCACCGTGTCAGATTCCTCGCAAAATAATAAAAATGATTAGATAATTTCGCAACTCAAAAGATTTAAAAATAATAAAGTAAATCTATTGCATCTGTTGCATCCCCGGCAACGGCGCCAATTTTGATATATGACTTTTCGCTTAGCGTTATAATATTTAAGTGGTGGAAAAATCGACTAATAAAAAATAATGAAAATAACCACTCGTAGAAGAGCAGGTCGTGTCCACAGGGAGGCAATGATGCAATCAATACTTAATTATTTAATGTTATTTTAGGTAGTGCGAAATCCCTGTTCAAATCTGACTTAAAATGTGAAGGAAAGTGGATTTGCAATAACTTGAAAAGATAAGGGTATAAGTGCAGTTTTCCCTCATAGAAATCCTCAATAAATTTAGGATGAATTCATGCAGTTTTCACGTGATGTGTACTAAAGACAATTAGTACTTAAGTTAAGCCCAAAATAAATCTTTAAACTAGTTAATATCAATACCATGCAATTATAAAGAACCATGAGTGTTTGAACGCAATTTTGCCACAATATAATAATAAAAAAATCAAATTGGTGGCAATGGCATTGAATGTAAATTTTAATTGAGAGGAAAACAGGGCTTTCTTCCTCTCTCCTCCTCGCGAGAGAGAGTGATAATCGCGGGGGTTGATGCGAGGCTCAAGAGGACGGTGAGGTCGAGAGCTCTCCGATGGTGGCAGCGGCAGCGATGGAGGTGGCCGCAGGAGGTGGCCAGAGCTCCGGCCTATTGACAAACACTAGGCTGGTGGCGCAGGCGGAGGCGTGCGCGTGTGTTGGTGCGCGGGCAGGCGCTTGCTGGTGCGCCTGTAGATGGGCGGCGGAGCACGCTTGCAGGCGTGCGGTCTGTAAGAAGGTGGAGCGGTGCGCCTGCAGATGGCGCTGAAGGGAGAGGTACGCGGTTAGGTGTGGGCACCTGCTGTGGCGTGGGCTGAAGGTGATGAGGGGCGCGGCTTGGTGCGCGTGGGCAGGCAGATGGGTTGCGGTGCTGGCAGGGGCGGACGCAGTGCCTGCAGAGGGTTGAAGTGCTGCGCTTGGTGCTGAAGAGAGGAAGCGCTGAAAGGAGGATGCGATTGGAGATGAGGGGCGCGGCTGGAGATAAGTGCACGGAGGAAGAGTAGGCCGCGCTCCTGCGCAGGGAAGATGCCCATCCACAGTGCACGCTGGAATTGTTCCCTGCAAGGGGGAAGATAGATTTTTTGTGCACGCTGCCTCTTCTCTTTTTAACTCCTCTCTCTCCCTACGTGCGCCAATCCAGGGATTTGCAAATCCCTTTTCTGCTTTTGGTCGGCGAGCATTGGAGGAGACGGCCGGAGGAAAGGGAAAAGTTCCTCTGGTTGTTGGGGAAATTTGCTCCCCAACCCTTGCTCTTTCTGAGTATAATACCTGCACATAAAAATAACAAAATCATTACATATTAAGTTATAGAATGTTATAAACGTAAATCATGATGTGTGAAATTCTTCTACAACTTAATTGTAATTATTAACACACCTACAAGGTACGATTAAAGGTACTTAGGCTTAATATTAGTCCATTAAAATGTACTCATCATAATGCCCTCAATTTCTTGAGGGGTTTTGGTGGACGTGAGATGGTGGAGCTTTTGGAGGTTGCACGAGGGTGGTTGATGGTTTATGGAGGGCGAAAGGCCTCGTTGGAGTTCGGTTGGAGTGGAAGAAGATAGAAGGATAACGGGTGGTTGGTCGGTTGAAATAGGGAGAGAAAGAGATAGGGATATTCAAGAAAAGAAGAGGGAGAGGTTAAGATCTAAATTACTGAATGAAAGGATGGGAATGGTGTCGGCTGTGACTGGCCAACACCGGGGAAGGAGAAACCTTCGGTGATGGAGCAGCGACGACTAGGGGGGCTTGGGCAGTCCTACTATGGCTGGCGAGGAGCGGAGGAAGGCGAGGAAGATGACCCCACTACCTATAGTATGTGGCAACGGGCGAGAATGTCGGAGAAAGGGATGTCGTCGAAGCTGTGGTGGAGGTGGCCGGAGAGGGAGATTTGGTGAAGAAGTGCGGCCAAACTGACCTAAGGAATGCAGCTTTGCAAAGAAGAAGCTTTTATAAAGCTTGGGCCAAGCTCTAGACAAGGAAACAAGCCCAAATTGACTTGTGCTTAAAGCACAAAACACCCACAAATTTTGTGGCTTCGCTAGGGCTAACTGGTGTAATCTGGGATCCCTAACCACCTTAAGAGGATTCTTCGTAATGTGAACACCAATCCCACCAAATTCAGTGGGATTTGCTGTTGATTTGAGTAGGATTTGAGGTGGGCAAAAGCTGCTTGGAGGTTGGTTGACATCCAATGGTGGTAGGACTTGTTTGCAAAGAAGATAAGGAAGTTAGGGACTTAATTGCAAGAATTTTCAAAAGTTAGGAGCTTATCTGAAAGAAACATAGTTTAAATGGACTGAAATGCAAGCTAGGTCAAGATGGACTCTGATTGGGCCCAAATTTTGGTACAAACATAATTTGGACCCAAGGAATCTGATGGTAAAGTTTGATTTGAGTTTTGACCATGTTTGACTGGATAATTTGCATAGAAATCCAAATTAGGCCAGAAATCTGTATGTGACTCTATTCATGGTCAAAATAGGTTTAGATGGTCAAACCAAGGGTACCAAACCTCTAAGAATATTTTTCTATGAATTTTATAAGGTTTATATGAATTTTATCCTGATCAAAACCTCTATAGTTCAAGCAGGTTTGAAATCAAGGTTTTGTATGCTGAATCAGTTCTCGAAATGCGTGAAACCATGTTTCTATCTGTGTGGATCCACTTGTTAAACTTTAATGCTCATTAGATCTTAGATTAACCCCTAGAAAATCCCATGGTTACTCTCCATTCATAATGTGATGTTAAAGCTGCATAATTAACCTTGATTTAATGTTTCTTCTCAAACTGGCTTTGCATGGAATTGACTCTCAAGTGACTATGTAGGAGCATTTGTCACTTGATTTTGACTAATTAAAGCTAGTTATGACTCATGATCATGTTACCATCAATCATCTTCCGAGGTGGGATAAGTTTAGCCCCTCTTCTTCATGCACCTACTTCAGCTCTAGGTCAGATTTCATACATGGATTGCTTGCAGCTCAAAGCTCCAAATTAGGCGAGCAAAGGCTCAATAGAAATCATAATGTGCCTACTTTTGATTAAAAGTGTCAATTTGGTCTTTGGATCAGATTTGATCCAAGAAATTAAGGCCTGAACATGGCCCGATCGCCATGTTGAACTACAGCAACTCTACAGAGGACAAAATAGGTTAAATTACTTATAAGCTCAGGTATTCTCTCGATTGAGAGATCAGACATATATTAGAGACCATTCCGTAGGGAATGATGAAGTCATAATGGATCAAAAAAGTAAAAAGAAGCCCAAGAGCTTCAGATCTCTTATTCTCAAGACATAGAACATTGATTTCAGTGTTAACAGACACAACAAATAGATAAAAACCCTAACTAAATACCCAGATCAATTCAAAAGACTCATAACAAATAGATCTGGGCAGGAATCAAGTCAAAATCTCAACAAAATAGCTATGAACTCTAATGGAGCTCAGTTTGAACCCAAACTTAACTTAGAGTGGAAAACACTCTAAATCTAATCAAATCACATTCTAATTGGTTCCAATAGTTTTGCAATCACATTAGGAACCTAGATATATCATCAAATCTCATATTTAAGTCCAAGAACACTAGGAACATACTAGGGTTTACCAATTCAAGTCAAAAGTTGGCTTTACAAGATATAGCAATTTAGATCAAATTAATAGACTGGGTAGACTAAATTCAACCTCAAGAATCTATTGAAACCATCAAATTCGAGTTTTGAATACTCTAACTATGCTTTCAAGCACTTCTGCCTGAGCTTAGATAAGGTGTTGTTCGATGAAAGATATTAGAGATCTAACAAGTCAAATAAGACTTGATCTAGACTCACTAGGGCTCAAGGATGCTTCTGAACCTATTTAGAAGATCTAATATCAAAGCAATCATCAACCTCAGCTCTGCCAGAGTTGAGGAAGATGAAGTTCAAAAGAGTAATAAACTCAGTGAAACATAGAATCAATGTTTGGATTATGATCAATACATCATAAATTAGTGATCTAGAGCTTATCGGAATGATTCAAACACTGTGGCGCTAGTTTGGTGTCACCGAAACTCACTAGAGCTCTGGTGAAGTCTGAATATGGTTTAGGGATCAAATCTCCATGGAAATGCTCAAGAAATGATTCAAAAGATTCTTGATGATCTCAAGATCATCAGGAACACAACAATTAATCCAATTGATGATCAAATTCAAGATTTAATCAAGAAACACTTGTGGAATCAAACCTGAGTTCGTAAGAACTCAGGGATAAAGATCTCACACAATTGAGTGAGGGGAAGTAGAATAGAGGAGTTTGTGAAGGTGTAGGTGGAAGTAATTAATGAATAGACTCCTCTTGAGCCGCCCTTGATAGCGAGCTCAAGAGGTTGAAGTGATTTAGGCATTTTGTGTGTAGATGATATTGGATGAAATTAAGGGCAAGAACAGGGCCCTAGTAGTGTGAATAGGTGGTAGAGGGCCCCCATTGGGCGTGAGATTACCTCTGAGCTTTCACCATAGACAGCAGAGGAGCTCAGGTGAAGATGAACTAGATTAAGCAATTAATGTGATAAATCAGGAAATTAGAAGGTGAGATGGAGTCACGATGAGGTAAGGAGTGTGATTAGGTGAGTGAAAAGATGAATCGAAGTCCAATGAGATTGGATTTGGCCTCATTGGAGTTGAAGAAGAAGGTGATAAATATGTTCTAATTACGTCCTACTCCTAGGAATTAAAGACATAAAACTAAACTAGAGACTAATCTAAAGATCTAGAGCTACTTACCTGATGAAGGGGGTGAGGGATCTCAGTTGTGGCAGGGTGAGAACGAGAAGAACTTCGAGGTGAGTTGGAGAGAACTCCAGCAAGAAAAGAAAGCGATGAGAAGGAGGAAGTGATGCTCCTAAGTCCTATCACGACATCCAGAGAGGAAGAGGAGGTGAGAGAGACGAGCTTCACCGCTGGAGAAGCTCCGAGGGAAAGGTGAGAGGTTGCTGGAAGTTAAAATGAATAGCCTATCGTTGACTATTATGGGTGAAGAAGGAAGGGAATCGACCCTTGTAATCAGAGGGGTAGGGGGTATTTATAAGTGGAGAATGAGGTTAGGAGGTAGGAATCTGGACGCAATCGTGTCTTGATCCATGGGGATCAGGATCTTCGTCTCCAGCGATGGCGGACTCACCGCATTGGAGTTTGTTGGGTTTAGGGGGATTTGGATCATTAGATGTCGAGAGGAGAGTAAGCAGAAGGACGGTGGTAGCGACGATGTTTGTGTATCGCCAGATAGGGGGTGATCAAGGAGGTGAAGATACAGGTCATTGTGGTTCATCCAAGGGGATGAAACAGAGGTTAGGGAAGAAATGTACATAGGGAACTTATTGCAAATAGAAAAGGATCTGAATGAAAGGAAAATGACTCAATTGATATAAAAGCTAGGGGCATAAATGCAAACATTGGATTTTTAGGCTTATTTTAATTTATTCCTTTTTCAACTTTTTAAATAATATAAATAACATGTTCATGTTGTGATTACATTTTTTCTCATTTTAGCTATATTTATTAAAGTGGTTAACTTAAGTTAAGTTAATTAACAACTTAGCTATAAGTTATATATAATGCTTTATATATAGCTATTTGGTTATATTTGAGTCCTATTTATTAATTAAACTTAAGTTAACATTAATTAAACCTTAATTAAGTTATTTTAACATATTTTCCAAGTCCTTACTATTTTATCTTTATCATATAATTATCCTTGTATTAATGTTATTCATATATTAATTAGCTAAGGAAACCAGCTAATTAGAGTAAATTAAGAGGCATAATGAGTCTCTTATCACCTACACGCACCAAGCATGTTTTGCATGCCATTTTATGTATACATGCCTATTTTGACCCAAGTTTTGCAATTTTTCAAGATTTTGACATCCCTAATCCCATTTTAATGAGGATTTTTTCCTTATTACAAATTTGGACTCTCAAGCCCCTACACCTCTATAAATACCCCTTGGGGGTCTCAAAGCAAGGGGATCCCACTTTCAATTCAGTTTCGTATACTCTCTAGGTCTTTGATCTCTCCATCTATGTGGATTTTGTGTCATGTTTCTGCTCTCAGTCTCTGGCTTACGTTGACATCAAGATGGACCAAAGGCAACCTCTTCAAGTGTACACTGCTTGTGCAATCGTTCACAGGACAATGGCAAATGGAGGTGCGGATGCACACATGGGATTGAGTACTGTTGCTGAGGAGCCTCATCATACAGAAGTTTGCATTCTAATTCTTGAGGGTGCACTAGAGGGGGGGAATGAATAGTGCAATCAAATATAATATGACAAAATCGAAATGGAATGCACAAATAAAATCACACCACAAGAATAGACACAAGATTTTTAGGTGGAAAACCCCCACGGGTAAAAGCCACCACTTAAGTCTTCCAGACTAGAATTTCCTCCCGTTGCCTAGCAATAAAATCCACTAAACTACACCACTTTAAACTCGAGAGTGTTGTATCCCTGATACAACATGCACTAGATCCAATCAATGTAATGTTTTCTCCAAGAGACAAGAATCCACAAACCGAACACCCTTACAACAAAATAAAAGAAAGATAAGAAACCTTATAGAGCCACAAGTAGATATAACTGGCTAGCTTCTATAGGTTAGGATCACTTTCCCTTATATAGGCGTAGATCAGAGTTTTGGCGCAAATGAAGTGGAGCTCTGAAATGGTGAGTGATGAACTTGGAGAGCAGATAAGTGGCCTTCTTTCTTTGATTTACAATTTGACTACAAAGTGTTGGAAGTATTGTTCTCTAGATGTGTCAATCAATAGGAGCTACTAGAGGTATTTATAGAAGTGTTAGAAAGGCTCTAGATAGGTTGAGAGAGGCCAAGTAGCCATTGGGAGTGATTAAGAATAATACATCTCAAAATTAGAATAGATTGCAAAAAGATCTGCAACTATCAAGGCAGTATCAGACATCTGATTAGGTCATCGGTCATTTAATTTGGTCTAGTCAAACATTTGATGAAGGAGGTGGACGTTTGGTGAAGAGGATCCAAAAAGTAGGTCAAGAGGAACTTGCCCAAGGGACGTCTGATCAAGTAATCAAACAACTTATTTGAAGATAAACGTCGCCTAACTAAATGGTTGGACGTCTATTTACTATGATTGAATTTTCCTGGACTTGGTTCTAGAGAGTAAGCTAGGTTATTTGGTCTAAATGTTGGTCATTTTGTAGAACATCTGAATGTATTATTAGTCGTCTAATGTGGCAATCAAGTTAGGATTCAAGCTCTGATAGAAAAGCTTTCTTGATTTGGGTTTCCATGGTCCAACAAGTAGCTATGTGTCATTTGGTAATCAAGTTGGACGTATAAGAGAGGTTCAGGACGTTTGATGATAAGGTCGGACATCTAATAAACCAAGATAAATGTTAGGTTGCCAATGGTCACAGGAGATGCTTGTTAAAGATGTCAGTTGGCTTGTTTCAAGTTTTCGATCATCTGATTAGGTTGTTGATCTACTGATATGAGTTGCATGTTTCTGTTTTGGATTTCTTTCTAAGCCTAGTGTTTCTTAGGACTGCATTATTTCACTTGGGCTCTTTTACATCACGTCTAAAATACATCAATTGAAACTACAAAAGCAAAGATCTAATCTTCTAGCTTCTAACTTCTTTCTTCTTGGCCTTCAACTTAAGTCTCTTTGGGACTTAATCCTCTATATTGCTATTTCAATTCTTATACCTGAAATGTTAGTTCTCCAAGAACAACATAAAAACTATATATATGTTTTGTTATCATCAAAATCAAGTACATTAATGCTTATGCACTAATAGTTCTTTCTCTTTTGTACTCCATGTTCTTATTGTATTTGACATTCTATTATTTTAGATTACAAGATATGCATTGTATTTCATGTTTTATCTTTTGATGCATAGTTAGATTGCTTGTTGTTCATCATTTGCATGGTCAATCTTGAGTAGGTCATGGTTTGGTGTTGTCTTTATGAGTTCTACCCATTGGTTGAATTTGAGTTGCCCTTCACAGGTGTCTCAATCAATAAGCCACCCATACCACCTTAGTGGGAACAGTAGTGTTGGTCTAAGACTTGCCAACAAGGAATTTACCTGAGGGGTGTGGGTTGGGGCACTTACAACCTCCCACAGTTTACCTCGCAAGAGGATTCCTCATCACAAAAAAAAAAAAAATTATCACTAGCTAATTGAAACTTGAGTTGTGCATTGTCATAGACAATGTCTATACACCAGTGATTGTACAAGCCCAGGGGAAACTAGTATCCTACGAGAATTCAAACCCAAATTCATGATGTCATTCACTAAACTATAGGTTGGAGAGAAGTTTTGTTATAATATAGTTTATTTAGGATGTTTAGTTGATAGTTAAATTAGTTCAGGATCGATCATGTTTTGAAATTTTGGTTTTTGGATTTGCACAAAATTAGGAAATTTTATGATTTTTTTGCACACAATTTCATGTGTGAAACCTCTGTATACATTTTTGATACTTTTTTCAATAAAACTAGATCAAGTTGATTCTAAAACCACTAATTTCACATAAAAATCATTTATAGAAAAAAGATAAAATTTACAAAGGTAACATGTATCTAGATTGGAGCACAAATTTGATATTCTGATTTTCACGAATTATTATGATTTTTGTACTTTATAGATTTGCATGAAATTTATTTGTTTAGTTCCTAGTTTATCCAAGCTTTCCAAAAAAATTATTAAATTTTTATATGGGGATTTAACTTGGCTTTTGTGCATGTTTTGTATGGTGATGCAATTCGAAAGTATTATTAGATTTAAGGTGGATTTTGTAACTTAGTTGCGTGAGTATCCCAATCAATAAACTTAATTCTAATTGGTACATTAAGTCATAAAAAGGAGTTTTTAACATAATCCACCTCTTCATAATCGACCCTTGCCTACCCTAATACTTGCTGGTTGAGTCAAGTTTATTTAAATTGAGCATGATAACAACATGCGACATTAATTTTTGGTGTTGTTGTTGGGGAGGTTTGCGCATATATTTATATTCATATTTAGACTTATCTTATTGATTTAGAATTGATTTTATTGTGTTGTGCCTCATATCATCTTCTTGTGATTGTGAGGTACATGTTCTTGGATGATATTAGTGGGTGACTGATCGAGGCCCTTTGAATAGGAACCTCGACTCAACAAACAATCACAAAGAATGCACACACGAGGTTTGATCACCTAGTTCCACCAAAGAAAGGTATACGTCTGGGAGGAGGATGATACTCCCAATTTTTACTAGTAGTTGAATGGTACAAAGTCTATGTATCTCTCTAATCAATTTTTCGTGCGGTTTGTAAAATTAGGATTTTATCATTGTAACGCACAAAAATTATTTTGCCTTTAAATTTCTAAACCTATATAGTAGGGTATCTAGGGTTGTCCAAGGAGGCAATTTGTTTGTAAAATCGAGTCCCTTGCTTGGAAACTGAAAATCACCTTTCTTTTTAGTATTTTTCAATATATAACTTTTTGTGGTTTTTGAAATAACAACAATACGCGGAGTTGATTGCAGGAAAAGACTACACCTACTTTAGCAACTAAGTGGCAAGAATGACCTCTTCCCAATCTCACCCTAGGCAAGTGAAGGCCAAAGATAATTGGGAAGAGGGTGTGAAATTGCTAAAATAAAACTAAAGTAGAGAATAAGGTGCACAAATTTAGGGAAAGAAACTTTAGAGAAACTGGATTTTTGTTCTACACTTGTAGAGGAAAGCTTCTATGACAAAAAATAAAACTAAAAAGCAAATGAAACAAAAATCCTAGATGATGATGGTAAAGATGGTGAAGCTACTGCTCCAACTGCGGCTACTCCCTTAATTAAAAAGGGTTCCTTTCTTCTCCTTGAATAACTTGTCCAAGTGGTCTCCTCCTGGCAAGCCCTAGAGGGGGGCGTGCCTTGGCTCCTCCAAGGTGGATGCTTCCACTTTAGTTGCTCCTTTAAGGGTGGGCATGCACCATCCTTGTCCTCCAATGCCTGGCTATCCTCCAAGTTGAAGAGCTTACTCCTCCTTGAAGTGGCACAAGGAAGAAGAGAGAAGAGGAACAAGGCACCAAGGGGGTAGGTAGGATGCCCCCTTAATCTTCTTCTCTTCTTCTCCTTCCTTGGCCATGGGTTAGGGTGGATGTAGGGTAGAATTAAACTAAATGGAGTATTTGGTTTTTAGTGGTGGTTAGGAGGGGTATATATAGGGTAGGAAGGTGGTGGTTGGCATGGATTATAGATGGAGGGTTAGGATGGAATTTAGGAGGTGGTTAGGTGATCTAAGGGTGGAGGTTGTTGGTGCCAACCTAAGGGGTTTGTAGGGTGGTAGTTATGGTGGTGTTGGTGGCTCTTGGTGGTGGAGACACCACCAAATTGGTGCCAACAAGGGGGTTTCTAGAAGGATGGTGAGGTGGATGGTGGAGATGGGTTGAGGGAGTAGATGTAGGGTTGAGATGAGGGCATTTTTGGAGGGAAATGTTGGCACCAAAAAAGGGGTGGCTATGGGTGTTTTTGGTGCCAACTTATGGTGCCTTTTGGTGGTGGTTGAGGGATGAAGAGATGGCTAAGGTTGGCGCCAACATGGAGTAGAGGTGGAGGTAGCTTAGGTGGACCTAAGTAGGGTTTAGTTGGTGGAACTGTTTAGGTAGGGTTTTAAGGTGGTGGATGGACAAGGGAGTTAGAGCTTAGCTAAGCTAAGCTAGCTAAGCTAGCTTAGCTAGTAGTAGGGTAGAGGAGTAGGCATATGGAGCTAGGGTTTGAGGAGAGGGGCTGAGAAAGAGAAGTTTGGAGCTGAAATGGAGCTAGTAGCTGCTAAAGAAGATAGCATGGAGCTTAGCTTGCTAGTTCTTTGCTAGCTGCTAAGCCAAGCTAAAGCAAGCTGGCTTCTGCAAAAATATGCTGAGGTGAGATGGGTCTGATATTCCCGGAGATGACCTAGCTAGTAGGAGTAGATAAGGTAGCTTAGCTCAACTAAATCCCCAAGAGTTGGACTTGAGCTTCCTGAGCTAAGGTGAAGTCATCTTCAGCTGGCTGGAGTTGAGTGGAGCTAGATGTAGCTGGACCTGAGCTAGGATGAACTCCAGTCAACTCAGATGAGCTAGCTAGAGCTCCTAGTGAACTGATGGGAGCTAAGAAGAGCTAGACTCAACTAAGTTGAGCTAGATGTGAGCTGACTTGAGTTAATGTGAGCTGAGATGAGCTCTCTTGAGCTACCATTCACCTGAGATGAGCTGAATGGAATTAGGATAAGCTAACCCTAGTCCAAGTGAGCTGGATCAAACTGAGTTCTAGCTAGTTTTTGCTTCTTCACCAGTTGCCTTCTTGAGTGCTAAGGTTCTGGGGATCTGACAATCTGTTTATCCCTAACGCTAAGAAAAACACATTAAAAAGACAACAAAATGTGTGATGCATGCCTAACCTAATTTATGCCTAACGCAACCCAAAAACCCATTTGCGAAGTTAAAATCCTAAGAGCTAGGTTTGTTTTAATGCATGAGAATGATGATAAATTGGCATTTGTCACTCTCTCTATCTTTGATTGCATCCCAAATAAAAGCTAGTCAACCCCGAGTATTTATAGGGTGGACTTCCCTTGGTTGTGGGCCTCTTTTTTTGTTCTTACAATCTCGGGATTCTCTATAAATAGTATGTCATGTAGTAACCAACAGGAGATCATAAGTCGATGTCGTACTTCACATGATTCCTTCTTGATGGCGGCGGCAAGCCTATCGGTTGGTTGTTACTCGGACCTGGAGCAACTGGCACAGACCTGGGTAAATAGGTCCACCCTGAGGTGTCAAGTTTTCACTATTTGTCGGGCAGCTGAATCCTCCATGCGACCCGACTCGTGAGGTGATTTTTCTCCCCTCATTAGTTGCCCCCACTTTGTCTGAGTTATCGACGGAGAGATTAGAACTTTTTTTTTTACTTTGTGTGTACCATGCCCTCGATGATGGGTTAGATGGTCTTCCGATAGTCCCATCATTGAGAACAAGTCACGAAGGCTATATCGTATGCTGGTGGGTAATTAGCCACCAACCATTTTTTTGGATAGGTCAAGGCCTATTTATTAGTGGGCTACGTAGGCAGATGTAGTGTTGCCTATATACCTGATAATCAACTGTTTAGGCCGACAAGTGCCATGTGTCCATCTTATAGGCATATTATCGCCTGTTTGATTTAGGAAAGAATAGGCATGTTGCTGCCTGATTTTCCCTTGGCCTTAAGAGGTCGTCTGCTCAAGCATTTAATTGTACAATATAAGCACAATCATCCACTAGTGATGGCCAATCATTGCAAGAATAATTTTGTCGCTTATGCGAACAAGATGCACATTAATTACCATAATTATGACAAAATTGTGTCCTGATGTTTGAGACGGATTACGAGGTCTGCACCTGTCATTCGAATCATGCCGTAATGATTACGTGCATAGGTGATGAGGTGTGGCTTATCATAGCTAAAATGCCCAAGTTAAGCTATAATTTAAGTTAAATACTATCAAATTAACACTAGAAATGGGTTAAGTGTGGGAATTAAATAAAATGATCTAAAACACTCAATTTGTGCTAAAAATGCATAATTGGGTCAATTTTAAGATGTTCTATACCTATAATGTAAATGGATGATCCAAATGTTAATTGAACACCAAAATGAGCTTGAAAGTACAAATCAATTGTGGGATAACTTCTAAACTATTCAATTCACTTGCCACAAAAATTACATTACATTTTGACCTTATTAGAACCTTGTATTCAGAGTTTTACATTTAGATCCTTATTCTAGCACATTCCCTTCACATTTTCTACACATAAAATGTTCCAAGGACTCCTTTGTAAACCGCTAGGGACTTAGTTGTAAGCATAGAGGATTGCTCTACATTCAAAACTCACCACTTATGGGTTGGCTTGTAAGTGTCATACCAGTTTGCCTTGATGGGCCTTTCGTGCAAATTACCCAACAGACCTTGGAAGTCTTCGTTGGTGCTAGAGCACCACAATCATTTGTTTTGATGATAACAAAACACGTGTCATTTAACATTTGCACTTGGAGTCTTAGATTTCAGGCAAATTGCAAATGGAGACGTGACCAAACGGAGTTCGAGCTCGCATCCAGGATGGATTGGAGGAGCTTGATGGAAAATAGAGGAGATTTGCGAGGAGCGATAGATTGAAGAAGGAAGGAGATGAATAATAGGATAGATTTCCATCTCTTGTACTCCTTATATTTTTCGTTTCTTTTGTTGCTCTTTATTTTTGTTACTTAGATTCTTGTTAAAGAGCCTCAAAGTACCCTAATAGTAGTCCTAGGAACACCGGCACAACCCTAGGATACTTAGGTTTTCTGTAGAAAACTTAGAAATCCAATATAGGGTTCAAACAGCATTTCCAGACGTCTAATTCCAAAATCAGACGTCTAATAATGTGTTTTAAGACGTCTGACTGTTGATTCAGACGTCTGATAACATTTAGGCTGGACTTGGTAGTTCTGTCTGATGAAATTAGACGTCCAGACCTTAGTCCAGACGTCTTAGAAGACATCTGATGATTTTTCCAGACGTCCAATTAGTGTACCATTAGGCTGGCTTAGCAAACACTGAAGATCTGATCGTTAGAACCTTATTAGACGTCCTTAAGCCTTTTCAGACGTCTGATAGATGACCGTTTTGCCTCGACTGACCCAAAATCTCTTCTCAGAGATTTTATAGCCGTTGCACTCTCTTGGAAATCCATTCCCACAGAAAAGTAGGTTTCCAGACGTCCAGACATAGTGCCAGACATCCTATATGTCGTCTGATGGACTTACACTAGAACCCTGTTTAGATCTGATCCAAGTCAGGAAGAGACCTGCCTAAAATCCGATGTCTGACCTTATTTTTAGACGTCTTAAAGTGATCTTCCAGACGTCTGATGCCAGGATTAGACATCTGATAACCCTGTCAGTGCAATCATTGTTCCTGATTTCGGCCTGATTCTCTTGGGCTTTGCTCCCAACGACTATGGAAGCTTTCCTAAGCCTTCCAAAGCTTTCCTAAGGCCTCTATAAATAGAGAGGAATCTCTTGCACACCAAGACACACCTAGATACACAAGAAACACTTTGTAATACACTCTCACACTCTTTTGTGTCCAAGCAAGCTCTTGCTCTCCAAGCTCAAGTTCTTCATCTAGAGAGCATCAAGCTGTTGCGCACCCGCTCTCCCGCCGTAGTTCACGAGAGCAATGTTGCGCCGTCGCGTGGCTCACGCACCCGCGTCATCGATTCGACGCACTCCTTACAAAGGGGAGTTTCCTAATTCCTATGGAAGCTTAGGTTAAAAATTACTTTGTTGGCTCTATAGGATTATTTGTTATTTTATCTTTGTTATTTGGTTGGGTATTCGCTTTGCAAATTCCCGTCTCCTTCGAGGGACAAAATCCTCGTGAAGAGAAGGGGTTGAGGAACGCTACCCTCGCACTTGTAGCGTGGTTGTAATTGAGGTTGAATCATCCTCGTTTAAAGTGATTCGTTTAGTAGATTTAATCAACTTAGTTGATCGGAAAATCCTAACTCGAGAGGGTTAGGTGGTGGTTTTCACCCGGTTTGGGTTTCCACATAAAAATAATTGTGTACTTTATGTGTTTGTCTATTTTGTGAGATTGGTATTTTTTCAATTCCGTATTTTTTACGTCATGCTGATCTTACCCCCTCCGAGTAGGAAATCTACAGTCTCTTCTTACGTAGTGTTCATGCACGAAGAACACGCGTGCTCTCCACCGTCTATCTTCCCCATCTTGATCCAACGGTAGATCTAGCTCCAACCTGGTGGAGTCGGTGCACTTAGCTTTGCGCTCTATCCCAGATCTCATCTAACGGTCACTTTTCATCCAAGATTTTTCCGTACTCTCCTTGGCCACATCTCATCCGTTGATGCCCAGTGGCATGTACCCTCTATTGCTGGTCACTCCCTTCCCCATTGCATATAAAATGAGCCTCACACTCGCCTGTGCAAGCCTATCATATCCCTCCTCGCTTGAGTTGATTAGTCATCCATCCCTCCAGCTCATGTTCCCCTCCCTCAACTGTCAGTGACAGTGATGGTTTCTCCTTCCTCATCATCGTCGCAGCAACCTGCTATGGATTCAAGGATCCCATTCACTCCACTGGAGGTCCTCCTCCCCTTTCATCGCTGCAGTGAGCAGTTGCAGCCCAGGTCCCATTCCTTCCTTGTAGTTTAGGATCTTTAATTGCTTTCCTATTGTAGTTTACTGCTTTATACATTAGATTTATTGCTTTGTAGTGCAATTTAGATAGTTTAGATTAGAATTAGTCACTTGAGTTCATTGAATCAGTGTAGATTTTAGTGTTAACACTTCACTTCTTCAATTCTCCTCCTTGATCAATCCTAATCAGAGAGTGTAATCCGCACTCATCCAATCGATCATAAGCCTTCCTCTACGATTCACGATCGCCTTCTCTTTATTTCTTCGTAGTTTCTAGTCATTGATCACTCCATTCGTTAGAGCTGATTTAGATATGAAGCTCTCTAGCTTTCAGATCCAAATCACGATAAAAAACACTTGAGGATCATTTCACTCATTTCATACGATCACAATGGCCCTCTCCCTGATTTGAATTGGATGAATTCACTTGATTTAAGCAAATCTGAGTTTCAAGCCTAATCTAAGGATTAGAGATTCAATCTGACTTAAGTGGTGTTTAATCCATTGAATTAGGTGATTAGGGTTCAAATTGAGCTTAATTCAATCGTTTGATTCTGCTCCCCTAGCTAGACATCAGATTGAATGGTAGAAACTGACTAATCGAAAATAATCTCGGTCTGGGCTCCGAAGAACAAGTCCAAACCTCAAGGCCAACATCTACTCTATTTTAATTAGGGTCAGGTTTGAATGTGCTTTGGAATGTGATGGGCCCTTTATCTGGGTTGTGCCCTTAATGATTGGTTGATATGTGTGTGCGTGCACAACCAATGGTTTTCAAGCAAGATTATTTTTGGATGCGGTGAATTTTAGGTTTAAATCTTGCTTAATAGCTTTTAGGATTCAACTTTAGGTGTATCCAATCAAGTTCAGTTGCCACACCAAGTTTTGAAAGCATAGGTGAAGATGTTTTCCTTTAAAGCTTTAAAGAATGTGGAGTGTCTGGTAAATCCTTAGAAATTAAACCTATTTGGCAGCTACTTGATGAGTTGATTTTAGTTGAAGTGGTGCAGCCCAAACAACTCAAACAATTAGCCTGATGCACCACTTAGTTAGGCACACAAGTGGCTACCTAATCTGATTTCTAATCGATTATGTGTTTGTGAGTGTACCGGTTCCAAAGATCGATTTACCAGTTGAGTTTGAAAATCAGAAGATGTGTGTACCTATGTGAGATTTTTTTTATTTTTCTTTTATATGTGGAGGGTGAGGTGGGTGGAGGTGACAAACAAACAATTAAAAACTAACCTTAGAGTTTATAAGAACACCTAGGTTGATTTGTGTTTGTGTTATTACATGGTGGAATGAAAACTAGTGGGTGGGAGGTGGGGGTAAACTTACAGATCCTTCAACAGCACTTTACTCCAATCTACCGCTTTTGCCTCTTTTAAAAGAGTACCTGCAATCAAAATAAGAAAGGAGAAAAGTGAGGTAAAAGATAAGTAAGGTGGGAAAACGTGAAAAATCAAAGAGCGTTGCCTCCCCGGCAACGACGCTAAAATGTTGGTGTGGAAAATCTGCGTAACGGAAGTTAAGTTTTCAAAACTCGTCATTATAGTATGATTTGCAAGAAAATCCGTCAACAAATAAATTTTACCGAAACTCAAAAATAATTTTGGGTCGAACATAGGGAGGCTACGTCGATTTGAAATCTGCGATTATATTTTTTCTTTTTTTTGTTGTTTTTGTTTAGAAAGTGAGATAATCACAATGAATTCGATGAGAGAGAGAGAGAACAAACACTTTATAATATGAATGATGCTTTACAACTAGAAAGCAGGAAATATTACATCTAGAAAGTGGGAAATATTACAACTAGAAAGCAGTAAAGAGAAAGGAGGTGAGAAGTTATCCTCCTCAATAGCTGCTTATAGGACGAGCCGGATGGGGCGACACCTAGAAGACGGAGGGCAAAGACGGAAGATGGAGAACGAAGCGGGAAGAACTGGGGGTAAGGCAGGGCGTCGTCGTCGCAGGATCCATTTCCGGAATGGGGATGAGAAAAACTTTGATTTTAACTCTAAAGGAGCATCCTGGGTTTGGGACAAGCTTCTATAGAGCTTTGGAGAGGGTGAGAGGTGAAGGAAGGGATGATGAAAGTGTGGGGGTCATAAGGATATTTATAGGTGAAGTTTGAATGGGCAAATAGGTCATTTTAGCTTAAAACATTAAACATGGGGTCTTTAGTGATGGATTTAACCGTCACTAAAGACCACATGTTGCTGAAGGACGTGCGCACGCCCCTGCCTCCTCTCCTACACACAAAACGCTCTTCCCACGAACGTGCAATATAAGCTGTCCGATCGCGAGATCAGACGGCTTAAAATCAATCGTGATCGGATGGCTTGAAATCAATCTCACCCTTGCCTTCGTCGCTTGCCCACGTATCTGATCTCACGTGAGATCGGGCTTCATCTTGTGCGTCTGGTCAATCGATTGATCTGTACCATTGGTGCTCGATCGAACGGCTAGATTTCGCACCCATGAGCGATAAGGAGAGTGCAGCGCCGCGAATCGAACGCGCGCTCGATGCTCACGTAGCGCCTTAACCGCTGCGCCACGTGTGCATTTGAGGCGAGCAGACGCTTTTGTGCTCAGCCGATCTCGGCCGTTGGATCTTTATCCAATGGTTGAGATCAAGCATTGATGTTCACTTAGAGAGGTGGAGTAGGAGGCCTTGGCGTGCGTTGGGTGGCTGGGATGGCACCATCTTGGCCGTCCATCTTCTGTGAGTTGTAGATTGTGCCACGAATGTTGGATTGGATCGATTTTCGCGTCGTTGGGCTGCGATCATCGATCTGAACCCATCCGTGAGGTCGGATTTAGCATCTGATGTATAGATTTACACCATCTTGGCCTCTTGACCTCTGATCTTTCTCTAATTGCATCTGATGCTACGGAAATCCGATTAGGGTGATCTTGGAGTTGTTGAACTTCGATCGTTGCCCTGATCAGATCTGTACGGTTGGATCTTCAATCCGAGGCTCCGATAAGTTATTGCCCTATTTCCTGACCACATTAAGAGAAAATTAACTTAAAATTTACACAACCTAACCTAAATGCAAGATGATACATGTTATGCCATATTTATAATGTGTAATGAAACTATATGTTTAAGAACATGCAAAAATAGATGGTTTATGTGATATAAACATGTTTACTTCACTTAACTTTCCTAACCAACCTCAACTGAAGAAAGGTGCACCACAAAACCTACAACACCTGCATAGTACACAATTGCAAATAAATACCATTACACAACAGGTGCAATAGCTTACTCAAGCTGTTAATCTTTTAGCGAACCCTTGACCCTAGCCTCGTAGACCTCAACTATGGGATTACTATAATCTCATAGTTTCACCCATTATGCCTACAGTTTGATTTCCTGCTGGGGGGTTGTGCTGTTGAACTGAAGCCAAATATAGCCTTAATCCCTCACTTCAATGGTCTTGCTTCTGAGAACCCTTTTCAGCATTTAGAGGAGTTGAAAAATCTCGCTCAGACTTTGGGTCCGTAGGGCCATTATTAGCACACACTTCTAATGAAGATGTTCTCCTTTTCTTTGAAGGATAAGGCCGCCTTTTGGTATCGTACCTTATCATGGACTACACCGATAGAAAACTGTCCTTCTTTGGAACATGAGTTCCTAAAGAAGTACTTTCCTGTAGGCCGCATCAATGCCTTAAGGTGTGCCATCACCACTTTCATGCAAAACACAGGAGAACAAATGCATGAGGCTTGAGAGAGATTCCATGAGCTAATTAGGAAATGTCTCCACCATGGTGTCCCATACTGGCAACAGGTCCAAATCTTCTATCATGGGCTCCATGATCACACTAGTAACTTTGTAGATGCCACTTGTGGAGGCAATTTCCTATGTCAGGATGAGGATTATGCTTTTGAGCTCTTCGAAGGTATGGTTGAAAATTCCATTAATAATGCTTCGATGAGAGTTTTAAATAGAAAATCTTCACATTCCCACTCACATACTAGGGTACATGAAGTCCAATCCAGCACATGCGACATGGAGTTAGTGGCCAGTCAATTGGATAAAGTAGGCTTAATCGAGAAGAAAGTAGATGCAGTGTGAAAATTCCTTTCTAAACCATCTTCTTCATAGTCACTAGCACATCACACTTCTTCTCAGTTTCCTACAGTGAGGGAAATTGTGAATAACCTTTCTATGACACCACCACCACCCTCTGATTATTCAATGCACTATCTTTTATAATCGGTTGGAGCTTTTGTTTCTCCATATCTCGATTTCCCTGCACTTCCTGAAGCTTTGGAGGAGCTCCATGACATTCACAATTATCCACATTCATAAACCTACAACTCTGGATGGCGAAATCATTCAAATTTCTCGTGGTGGGGAAACTCACAGAGACCAAATTTCAAATAACCTTCTGCACCACTACTTCAAAACCAAACCCGACCACCTCCTCCACCACAACACGGTTATCCTCCGTGTGCCTACTAGCAACCCCAACCAAGGCCCACCCAGTACTCTCAATCTAGGCCTACACGAGATGAGCAATTGGGGTCAATCATGAAAGCTCTTACTAACATGCAGCAATAGAATATTGCTATGCGGCAAAAACAGGACGTGGCATTAGCTGAGATGAGGGCCTAACTAGCACACTTGACAAAGTACCATGAATCACATCCATGCCCATCTCAAACATATTCTAAACCTCCTATGCAAGGTCAAGCACACTTTCTTTCACAAACCTTGCACAAACATGAACATTATTCTGATCCTACTTATTCTTATCATGATCAAGAACCACCTATTCTGCCTGATTTTGATTCACCATCTATGTCTCAAGCTGATTTAAATGCCATCACTACTAGGAGTGGTGGAAGTACAGTTGATCCACCTTTTCCTACTTCTATGTCTCAACTTGGACCTTCCACTCGTCCATCTGATTTTCCTCTACCTGATCCTGACTCTTCTGAACCTTTGATTGATCCTCCTACTACTACTTTTGTACCTTTTCCAGAGGCCTTAGAGAAGAAGAGTAAAGAAAAGAAGAAACAGACTAGTGTAGCTCCTGAGGATGACTTGCTTATTTTCTTTGAGCAAGTACGCATAAACATCCCCTTGTTGGATGCTATTGAAGTGGAAGATCTACGCAAAAAGGAATTGAGTTTTGAAAACTCGTCGATGTATTATGATTTGCGAAGAAATCCATCAACAGATAAATTTACCAAAACTCGAAAGAATTCCAGGTCGAACACAGGGAGGCTAGGTCAATTTGAAATCCGCGGTTATATATTTTTTTCTGTTATTTTTGTTTAGAAAGCGAAATAATTACAAGGAACTCAATATAAACACTAGGAGAGACAGAAAGAGAGAGAACAATCACTTTAATAAGTTTGGAAAATGTCTTTACAACTAGAAAGTGGGAAATTCTACAGCTAGAAAGCGGGAAAATATTATACCTAGAAAGCAGGAAAATCTACTCTAGAAAGCAATAAAAAGAAGGTAGAGAGAAGTTATCCTCCTCGATGGTTGCTTGGAAGACGAGCCGAACAGGGTGACGCCTGGAAGATGGAGGACAAAGAAGGAAGAAGAATAACGGAGCGGGAAGAACCGGGGGCGAGGCAGGGCATTGTTGTCGTCACGGGATCCACTTCCGGAACGTGGATGAGAAAACTTTGATTTTGACTCTAGAGGAGCATCTCGGGTTTGGAACAAGCTTCTTTAGAGCTTTGGAGAGGGGGAAAAGTGAAGGAAGGGATGATCGAAATGTGGAGGGTGTAGGCCTTTTTATAAGTGTAGGGGTTGGGGGCAAAAAGGTCATTTCAAGTTCAAAACAATAAATTAGGGGTCATTAGTGACGGATTCATTCGTCACTAAAGCCTGATCCTGGCTGAAGTGCACATGCCCCCTCTCCTCCTCGCGCCCAACACTTAACCACGTACATGCGTTATCAGCCGTCCGATCGCGAGATCAGACGGCTTAAATGCGCTGCGCCCGATCTCCTTCAACGCCTGTTAAGAGGCGACGTGGCCTCCTTCACTATCGTTGGATCAAAGATCAACGGCTCAGGATGCACGCTCGCTCGACTTCACAAAAGTGTGTCTGATGGCGCATTCGCATTCCTTACATCTGGGCGCACCACGTGTCACCTTCACCACCGCCCGATATCCATCCAATGGCACAATTGAGCCAGATCTGTGCATCTGCTTGATTTGTAGCGAAGTGCGGATCGAACTCGTGCCCTTCGCTCGCGAAGAGGCTCTCGCCCGCTGCACTGCGCTTCCACTTGAGGTGAGCTTTTGATTTAACGTTCACGCATCCTTGGGTATTGGATCAAGATCCAACAGCCGAGATCTCACCTTACCCGTGCCTTTAGATGACGAGAGTGCTGGAGGAGAGAAAGTGGGTGACATGGCACGTTTCTGGCCATTGGATCAAGACCCAACAGCCCAGATCTAATGGGCGTGAGAGGAGAGAGAGCAGCGGTTGACTTTGGCCGATTTGGGCAGCTGAGATGGTGCCACGTGGCACCATCTTAGCCGTCCATCTTTTGTGACTTGTAGAAGGTGCCACGGATGTCGGATTGGATCGATTTTCACGCAGTTGGGCTACGATCATCTATCCAAACCCATCCGTGTAGTTGGATTTGTTATCTGAGGTGAGGATTGACACCATCTTGGCCCTAGACCTCTGATCTTTCTCGACTTATATCTATTGCTACGAAAATCCGATCAGGGCAATCTTAGAGTCGTAGAACTCCAATCGTCACCCTGATCAAATCCGTACAGTTGGATCTTCAATCCGAGGCCCTGATTGAATATCGCCCTGTTACCTGACCACAAAAATAGAAAGTTAACCTAAACTTTATACAATCTAACCAAAACGCAAGATGATGCATGTTATGCAATATTTATAATGTATGATGCAACTCTACGCCTAAGAATATGCATAAATAGACAGTTTATGTGATATAAACACGTTTACATCAAATGCTACCCACCACATTCCACTTTATGCTAGGTTTCTTGAAGACCTATGTACACTTATGGGTAAAGCGAGAATTTAGAAAGGGAGTAGTTCTATTATCCTGTTGGAACAAGTGAGTTTCATTATTTTTATCCTCCCTATTAAGAAGAACAATCCAGGTACCCCTCTACTTTCCTATATGATAGGAAACACCACATTCAATAGAGCCTTATTAGACTTAAGTGCTTCCATCAATCTTATCCCAACCTCCCTCCTAACTCATTTTGAGGCTCATAATCTGAAGCCAACCAAGGTGTCTCTACAACTAGTTGACCGATCAGTTAAGACGCCTCAGGGAGTATTGGATGATGTTATAGTGCAGGTCAAGGACTTATTTTCCTGTGGATTTTATTATCCTAAACATGGAAGTACTTAAGGATATTTAGAACACACCCATCATAGTAGGAAGACCTTTCTTGCCAACAGCCAAGGTGACTATAAATTGTAAGGCCTATTAGAGTTAAAGTTTGGAGATCAGAAGATGAAGATAGATATTTTTCAAGCTCAAAGGGGGCCATCTTGTAGCTTGATTGAGGAAATTCGTTATTTGGATTTATTGGAAGTTGTTTGAGGATACCCTGATTGATTCACTCACTTTAGAACTTCAATTCCCTTTGACTACTGATTTGACTTCTCTCGAGGCACCTCATAGTAGCACTTTGAACTCACCTCCAATTCCCTTAGTGAACTTAGGATCTTCTGATACCTCCACTCCTACTCTGTCTCCTGATCCTACACCTGTTGAGCTTAAAACTTTTCCTGATTCACTCAAATATGTTTTCTTATGATAAGATCAGACTTATCCTATGATTATCAATTCTCATTTGAACTCTGATCAAGAATCACGACTCATTTATGTCCTAAGAGCACATAGACAAGCCAAGGGATGGAGTTTGGCAGACTTGACTAGCATTAGTCCTTCTTATTTCACTCATAGGATTTTCACTAAAGAAGGATCTAGACCTACTAGGCAGCCTTAGTGTAGAATGAATCCGACACTTCAAGAGGTGATTAAAAATGAAATGATTAAGTGGTCACTTTTTTTTTTTGAAATAGAAAGGAAAGCTATCATGCTACTGTAGCAATCTGGGAGAGCATTTTATTTATTAAAGAAATATGAGCTTACAAAATAGATCCCCATATACGTATGAGGGATTAGCATACATTTACAATTTGTTCCACACAGATTGGTCTCTCCTGAAATAAAAACTCATTTCTCTCCCTCCAAATACACCACATCACTGTTGCCGTATGTGTAAGCAACTTATCCTTCATCATAAATTTTTTCCATAGAAAGTCCCACGTGGGGAGTAGCTCCCTGCAAACTCTTCTCCAAATGTCATCAGTCACCAAACACGATGAAAAGATGTGCCTAGAATTGTCAGTGGGTAACCAACAAGGCAAACATGACTATAATGCCATACCCATCCTCCTATGTCTGAGATCCCCTGTAACCAGTCCATCTCTCCTACATAGCCATAAGAATATTTGGACCTTTATTGGAATTTTTAGAAGCCACAATTTTCTTGTTATCCTATCTGCCTCCTCAGAGCTAGACAAAATTATGATCTTGTCATAAGCCTGAGCTAGGGTGAAGATCCCCTCCCACTGATAGTGATCCTCTATTCCAGCCACCAGCCTAGAAGCCATCAAATCCAACTGCAACCTCGATTTCTCTTCCCATTTTTGACAATCAGTGGGTGAGTCCTGTTTAGGTAGTACCTATGAAGGATGGACTTACCGTCATAACCACTAGGTTTGGAGAAGTCATTCCAACATGGATTGAAAGATCGTGGCGAGTATGTATTGATTACTGCAAGCTCAACCAAGTAATGAAGAAAGATCATTTCCCATTGCCTTTCATTGATTAGATACTGGAAAGATTGGCAGGGAATAGATTCTTTTGCTTTTTGGATGGCTATTCAGGCTATAATCAGGTGGCAATTCGCCTTGATGACCAGAAGAAAATGACCTTCACCTACCCCCACTGAACCTTTGCTTTCCATAAGATGCCCTTTGGATTGTGCAACGCACCTGCTACTTTTTAGAGGTGTATGTTTACAATCGTTTTTGATTTGGTAGGTGATTGCCTAGAAGTCTTCATGGATGACTTCTCGATCTTTGGGAGAACATTTGAGACTTGCTTAGACCACTTGACCAAGGTCCTGCAGAGATGCATTAATGTGAATCTGGTACTTTCCTCGGAGAAGTCACATTTCATGGTTTCAGAAAGACTTGTCTTAGGTCACCTAGTTTTTGAGAGAGGAATTGAGGTTGACCGTGCGAAGGTAAAATCGATATCTGACTTGCCATTACCTTCCTCGATTAAGAAAATTAGATATTTTCTTGGGCAAGTTGGTTTCTATCGCCACTTTATGGCAGACTTCTCTAAGATAGCTCGACCTCTTACCAATCTCCTCTCTAAGGATGTCAACTTCCAGATCTTTGACGATTGTGTTCGTGCCTATATGACACATCGTGATGTGGTTACTATTGTAGCAAAAAATTTGTGCAAACGGAAGTTGAGTTTGGAAAACCTGTCGTAGTGCGATTTGCAAGAAAAACTGTCAACACATAAATTTAACCAAAACTCGAAAAGAATTTCGGGTCAAACATAGGGAGGTGGACGTTTGATTAAAAATCGCATTTATTTTATTTGTCAAGAAGTAGATTAGCAGGTCAAATTGAATATAAACTAGCTATCCACTTAAAGAATAAATAATAGAAGAAAGAGAATATTACAAATAAAGAGAAAACAGAGATAGAATAAACATGGATCTCATAACCACAAGCTGATATTCATTAAAATTACAACTACTCACTACACTATAAAGCACGAAATCTACACTAGAAAGTGGTAAAAGAGTAGGTAGAGAGAAGTTATCCTCCTCAATGGCTGCTTGGAGGATGAGCTGCAACGACAGAGCGCCCAGACAAAGGTAGTGAGATGCGGGACGAAGGAGAACGATGAAGGACAATGGAGAACGGGGCAGGATGACATTGTAGTAGGATCCGCTTCCCGAATGGTTGTGAGAGGACCGTCGCAGAATGCTCCACGAAGGGGATGAGAAGGTGGAAAAATTAAAATTTTAACTCTACTGGAGCATCTTGGGTTTGGGACAAGCTCTTAGAGCTTTGGAGGGGGTGAGAGAAGAGAGGAAGGGATGAAGAAAGTGTGGGGGTCATAGTGCCTTTTATAGATGAATTAGGTCTTTTATAGGTGAATTGCCTTTGAGGGGAAATTAGGTCTTTTATTGTCAAAACATTAATGTCAGGGTCATTAGTGATGGATTTATCCGTTACTAAAGGCCTGAACATGGGCGACGTGCAAGTGCACCCGCCGTCTCCTCCACTCCCGCATGCCTAACGCACGTGCATGTTCATGCATTTTCAGCCATCCAATTGTGAGATCGGACGGCTTAAAATGCGCGAGTGTTGCTTCGTCTTCAGCTGCAGTGCGTGCCTGCATGCGATGGCGTGTTGGATCGTGCGTCATAACGCGCGTACGCGATCCTTGATCATCTGTTGCGCCACGTGGCGCCCCCACTGCCGCACATGATGCATCTGATGGCTGAATTCAACCGCTCTCGTGCCCTGCGCTTAATTTGAGGCTCGCGGGGCTGGAACCCGCAACCTCCGCGTTGTGAATGCACGCTCGCCCAACGTGCTATGCACGTGTTTGAGGTGAGTTTATGCATTTAGGTGCGAGCTCTCTCAGCCATTGGATCAAGGCGAGTTTACTCATTTAGGTGCGAGCTCTCTCAGCCGTTGGATCTTGATCCAACGGTTGAGATCGTCTGCGCGGTTGAGGAGAGAAGGCAGCGGCAGTTCCTTGGGTTGGTTGGGCGGCTGGGATGGTGCCACGGATGTCAGATTGGATCAATTTTCGTGCCATTGGGCTACGATCGTCGATCCAAACCCATCCGTGTGGTCGAATTTGTCATCTGAAGTATGGATTGGCACCATCTTGGCCCTTGATCTCTGACCTTCCTAGGATTATATCTGATGCTACGGAAGTCCGATCGGGGCGATCTTGGAGTCGTTGAACTCTGATCGTCACCTTAATCAGATCTGTATAGTTGGATCTTCGATCCAAGGCCTCAATTGAATATCGCCCTGTTACCTGACCACAAAAAGAGAAAATTAACCTAAATTTTATACAATCTAACCTAAATGCAAGATGATGCATGCTATGCAATATTTATAATGTATGATGGAACTCTACGCCTAAGAACATGTATAAATAGACGGTTTATGTGATATAAACGTGTTTACATCACACCCTCATTCCTATTTTTTGCTAGTCCCTAGCAAAACTACATGCTATTTATAAGAGAATTAGGTCGGATTTCTTGGGCAATAGTTATTTTTCAACGATTATGAATTTCATCTTTCACCTGAACTACAGAGACACAATAGTGCCTAGGTGTCTGCCAAAATGCAGACCGCCTCAAGCCCTCGCCTTATTCAAAAAAGGATCTTTTTCTTCTTTTCTTCTTTTCTATTTTTTTTGGATTTTTGAGTTTAGGGTTTTGGAGCATCTTTCTATGGCCACTCAACCCACCTAAGACTCAAAGAGAACCCTAAGTTTTAAGCATCTTTGTGTGAAATGTGATAGACTCACTGATCGGCGATTAGAACAGACTTCGGGTTTCTACTCCCCTAGGTGACCTTGAAAAGAAATTCTGCCTAAAGGTGTATCTATTCAACTGGTAACTTTCTCCGTACTTTTATTTTTATGGGGTCAACACAAGGGTAAACTCAGTGTATATCTCCTCGGCTTATTCTACTTCTCCGCTTCTTCCTAAGTGTTTTGGAATTATACATGCATTTCTTGAACTGAGTTCTGGACAATCTACCAATGGGTTGTTACCCATGATAACTTGCCAACCATACTCATGCGGTAAAGTGTGGCTTATTTCTTTTTCTTTTCTTTTCTCCATTTTTATTTGTTTTTTCTTTTTTCTTTTTGGATTTTTTTTCTTTTCTTTCTTTAAGTAGGTGGCTTCCTTCATCTAATATTTACTTAAAGGTAGCAGGAAAAGAATGGTCGTGTGACTAGGCTTTGGACAACCTACTAATGGGCTGTTACCCATGATAACTTGCCAGCCATACCACCCTAGAAGGTTCATTAGTTACCCAATTTCCATTAAAACCGCTGGAAAGCGAGTCAGTGCAAATAGTGTGTAGATGCTTAGATTTAAAATTCCCTCAAATCAGATGGTGGGATGATAAGTCGTGTACTTATCATCCCAACTTATTTAACTAATTAAAATATGAATTTAGAATGACAAGGACTCAGGAAACAAGTCCACATTTTAGTGGACACCCAGGCTGATGAAGCTCGAAGACCTGAAGGGTTTAAGTATTCAAATCATATAGTTTTATTCTCTAAGATTGAAAATTTTCTAAAGCCCAAGTTCTCTTTACTAATTCCATAATTTCTTTTTAAATAAATAAAAAGAAAACAAAAAGAATCTACGAAGCTGACAAAATAATTCAATGATGAATATCCACCCCCTATGCCTATTGATGCGGTTGTTTGTTTGTAGTTTAAAAAGGTACGTTGTTGTATGTTGTGAAAAACAATGATCAATTTAATTTAATTTATTACTCAAAATTTAAAATATTCCGAGGTTGAACTCAGGGAGCAATTCGATATTTTAGAAGCAAAATCACAATTCTCACAATATGATATTTAACAAGGATATAAGTGAAAGTTCATGTATAAGAAAACAAAAGGGAAAATGGCAATGGAAGAGGAAATATTCTATTGATGGCCTCTCCCTTCACTTTCTTGCTTTTCTTTCTCTTCTTGGCCGTGCCCTTTTCCTTCTTTCTCTCTCTGTCTTTCTGTTCTCAGACGTCTGATTCTGTGACTCAGACGGCTTATCTTGCAGATTGCTACAGTGATTCTTCTCTTTTTTTGTCTTCCCTGTTCTTTTTTCTCTATTGTTGCGCCTCTGCTTCTTCTTCTTCTTCTGCTTCTCTCTGTCTTGTCTTTCTTCTTTGCCTTAGGCTTTAGCTGCGTCTTCAGCTTCTTCTTCCTTGGCCCTTCTCTACTCCAGCTTCCTCTTTTGCTGTAACTCCTCCTTGGCTTCTTCTTCTTCTTTCTTTTCTTCAGCCGCATCTCTTTTTCTTCTCTCTACTGCACTCCCTCCTTCTTCCTTTCAGCTCCTTGGTGCGGCTAAGTCTTCAGCTGCTCCTCCTCCTTCCTTCTTCTGCTTGCCTGCACAGGGCACGGTTAGGCAAAAACCTACCCCTACCCTCCCCGCGTCTCTCTCTCTCTCTATTTCTCTCTCAAGTCACCGCTCTTCCACAGCCACTGGTAATCGGGTTATCGGATTCAGGCGCATACCCGGGTCCAGGCTCATCGGCGTGTGGTGGTGAGTGAGGAGTGCATGTCGGGTTATCGGGTCGAACCAGGTCCATGGGGTGTGGTCGTGGACGAGGCCGGGTGAGCGGGTGAGAGGGACCTCACCTCGTGTGGCTGAGGTGATAAGCCTCAGTCACTTTTTCAATTTATGCACTGCGGGATGTTTGAAAACTTACGAGGTGGGAATAAACATCCCACCCTCCTGCCTGTGCGCTCGCAGCTGAAGTCGCGAGCAATTGCAACGCCCGCTGAGGTCTTCGCTGCTAATAGAAGACCTAGAGTTGTGCGCGGAGGTATTCCACACAACCTGGAGCTAAGACCTGGGACTGTAGAGGCCTGGAGCTGCTTGTGAGCTTGCTCCAAGCTCGGCATCAATGGCGGCGAAGGCTCAGGACCTGAAAGCACGCAAACGACCTTGCGGCCCTGTTAGAATGCTAGGCAGGCTTCGCCAGAGCATGGCGAAGTTACTGCAGGGGTCGACATGGCTCAGAACGGCCTAGGCATGCGTGCCGAGGTCGATCTAAGTCTGTGTGAGTGGGTTTGTTCGGGGGGAGGTTTCAGTGGGTGGCGCGATGAGTGAAAGGGCGAGAGGTGATCAGTGGGTTGCGGCGAAGCTCAGGGACTGGTTGGCGAGGGGTGGAGTCGTCTGTGGTGGTGAAATGGCCTCACCGGAGTTGGTGGTCGGAGGTGGAGATGGTGAGGGTGGACAATGGAGTCGAGGGGTCGAAACAACAAATTAATAGGGGGAAATAAAGAGGAGAGTAAGAGAAACTTATCTACTAGTCTAGGGCGAAGGGGGAGATGCGGAAATGGCGAGCGGCCGGTGCTGCCATCGCCGGAGACGAAGGTGCCAGGGGGAGAGAACGGCGACGAGGAAGAGGGGTCGAAGAGCACCCGCTGGTATGGCACGACACTGCAGAGGATGGCGGAGTTAACCCTGCCATTGGTATGGTGGCAGGGCAACGAGAGAGGAGAGGGAGAGTCGCCGAAAACTCTGGCAGTTGGCCGGAGTTGGGAGGAGACGAAGAGGAGAGGAGATCTCGGGCCAAACGAAGCTTGGGTGGTGCGGAATGATCTGGGCTTGCTTAAATAGGCACGGACATGAGGTTATTCGCAAGGAGGCGACCATAAGTCGTCGTCGGAGGAATGGTCGGAGGGTATACCCATACCTCTCGAGCATTCGCACGAGAGGTATGGGGCGATTCAGGGTATGGGGAGCTGCTCATCCGGTACGGGGTTCGCAGAGAGCTCCCCTTTTAAATCTGGGAGCAGCTCCCCAGGCAAACATGGAGAAAATCACCTCGCAACGTCGTCGGCGGTATGGGTCCTTGCTGCAATGGCAGAGGGACCTGAATGAAGAAAGTGATGAGAAAGTTGAGGGGGTTTTCGCAAGGGTTTTCAAAAGTTAGGGGCCAAAATGTAATTAGGTGGACTATTTTACAAAGTAGGTCAAAATGGCCTTGCCTTAGGTCCAAATTTTGGAACAAACCTAATTTGGACCTAAGGAATTCAATGGTGAAGTTTGATTTTAGGTTTGACCTTGTTTGACTGGACATTTTTCACAAAAACCCAAATTAGGTCAAATATTGAGCTTGGACCCCAATCTAAGCCAAAACAGGTTCCAAAGGCCAAATTGAAGGTTCTAAACCCTAGGGGATATTTTTCCATAAATTTTAGAGGGCTTAGTTGATTTTTATCCTGCCTGAAACCTTGTGAATTCAGGTGGATTTGTTTTAAGGTTATAGGATGTCATTTAATTCTTAAATCTCACAATAACCCTTTTCTGGCTGAACCATCCCACTTTTTCTCTTATTAAGTCCAATTGACCTATGTCTAGACCTTTAGAAATTCTATTCATGCACTGCAATGGTAAACTTGCAATTTTTCCCCTTGTGTCATGTTTTATTCTCAGATTAACAATTCCTTGAATTAGGCCTTCTCTCAGGTTATGTAGGAGCTTTTGTTTACTTTATTAGATTAAAATGTGCCAGTTAAGGTTTATGATGAGGTTCTCATCATACCCCCATGCCTAGCTTTTGTTAGTCCCTTAGTAAAATCTTAAGGTTTTAACCTTTGTTCTAGACCATGAATTTCTTTCATCAATTTTGATAAGTGATTTTCCTTCTCTTTGTCTCTTTGATTAGGTCAAAATGCCAATCATGGGCCTAAAAGGTACTCTAGTACCAACCAAGTTCCAGATCTATCTAGCTTTAGCCTCAGTCTTTAGCAAAGGTTTTTAAGGCCCTCAGGAACTATCCTAAGGTTTATTGGTCTCCATGGTTAAAGCACCCATGCTTGAGATATTTTTAGCCTTTGTTCAATTTGCAGTGCATTTTGTAAGAGAGAGACAAAAGATTTATTTGTTTGGAGAGTTTTCTCTCTCTTTTCTTTTTAATTCTAGCTTAGGATTGGCTTCACAACTCGGTCTGTATCGGATTCCTCGTCCCCATCATCAATCCTCAAAGGTCCCTGGCAATCGATGCTTCGAGATAGCATGGCCCATGGTAACCCCCAGAACCTTGGCTTTCGAGATTTCGGGATAATCCCATCCATGGTGTTCCATGGCTGAATTCAGATCTTGGCAATTGACACTTCATGATAATGCCATCCATGGAATCTGAATCAGCAGAGTGCTTACATGCCCCTAGTAGGATATGTAAATATCCTAAGAGACAAGCACCGAGGAGATGATATGTTGTTACGCATCTTTGAGGGAAATTTTCCACCTTTCCATGCAAGGAACTCGTCCAAATCAACTTGTTTTGATCGGCCTCTCCTAATCTAGGTGACATTTTAAGAATATTTGAAACGCTTCTACGTGATTTTGATATTTATGCTCGCTGAACCAGACTATGTGAGTGAATTTAGGTGCTTAGGTTACTGAGTCCCGTAAACTGAAGGTTAGTTAATGAGGTCGAATATTTCCTAAGCCTTAGACTTAATACTTAAGCTTTTCATTTTCCTCAACCTCTTGAGGAATATCTAGATCTTAATGGGTACTAAGAGTTTAGCCAATAATGCCCAAGGTTTGCGTTCTTACTAATCTTGTTGTGCACTTTTGCTTTACTTTTTCTTAATGTGGTCGAGAACTTTGGTTAATTCCTTAATTTCTTACTAATGACTATCCCTTTCCTTTTTCATTTTGAACTCCTTTTTAGGATTCTGTTCTTTTTCTTCTCCTCCTTCTGTAAAGTTTACCAGCATTTTCTTCCTCCTACAAAGTTTTTTTTTTCTGAAAACTTTTTTTGTTATGTCATTTCATTGCACTTTCATACCTCCCCATACCTAAGGTTTGCAATGTCCTCATTGTTCATTAGGTGGGTTTTTATTTGATCAGGTTCAAGCATTAGGACAGAAATTTGGGTGAGTGGATGGGTCTAGGTGACTGTTGCGAACGATTTCTAATCTCAGGTACGAGTACCTGAGGTGAAGTTGGTTGTCCTAAGGAATGAACCTAAAGTGCAAAGAAATGTCAGAAAGGGTTTTGGTTTTTCGAAAAGAATGATGGGCTGCCTCCCATTAAACGCTGAGTTTTACTCCATCGGCTGGGTGCAATAAGCTCAGGGAGAATGGAGGATAAATGATGACTCAGCCAAATCTGTAATGGTTACGTCAATGAACGGTTTGAGTCTTTGACTGTTCACGATGAAAGTTTCGGAATCGTGGCTGAGTGGACTGATCTCGACTGCTTTATTTCCAAAAGTTTGTCAAACAAGATATGGTCTGACCCACTTGGATCGTAGTTTCCCAGGGAAGAGTTTGAGTCGGGCATTGAAGAGTAGGACCTTCTGACCAGGGTGGAAGATCTTTCTAGATATGTGCTTGTCATGAAAAGCTTTAACCCGCTCTTTGTAGATTCGCGAGTTCTCATACGCATCAAGGTGTAATTCATCAATCTCGCTTATCTAAGGCTTTCTGTGGGTTCCAGCATTAGAAAGATCTAAGTTGCAGCTCTGTATTGCCCAATAGACTTTGTGCTCTAGTTCGACGGGAAGGTGACATGCCTTCCCGTACACCAGTCTAAAAGGAGACATGCCTAATTGGGTCTTGTGGGCAGTCCTATAAGCCCACAAGGCTTCGGGAAGTTAGGACGACCAGTCCTTCCTATCTGGTCGAACAGTAACCTGCAGGATTTTCTTGATCTCCAGATTTGATAGCTCAGCTAGACCATTAGTTTGGGGGTGATAAGGAGTAGAGATTCGGTGAGGCACCCCATATTTGGTCATCAGTGACCTGAACTGAGCATTAGTAAAATGGGTCCCTCCATCATAGATGATTGCACGAGGAATCTCGAACTGTGAAAAGATATTTTGATGAATGAATTTGATGACAATTTTGTGATCACAGGTTCGGGTCGGAATAGCTTCGATCCATTTGGAAACGTAGTCCACAGCAAGTAAAATGTACTCGAAGTCGTCCGAGACAGGGAAGGGGCCCATAAAATCAATCCCCTAAATATCGAAAATCTCGCATACGAGAATCGGCTGTAAAGGCATCATGTCGCGGTGGCTCATGTTGCCCAAAATTTGGCAACGATTGCATGCCTTATAGTGACTGTATGCATCCTTGAAGATAGTGGGCCAGTAAAAGCCACACTGGAGGATTTTTGATGTGGTTTTGTGCCCAGAAAAATGGTCACCACATGCCTGGTCATGGTAGAAAGAGAGAATGTCATTGATTTCGCCCTCCGGGACACATCGCCGGATGATTTGGTCAGCACCTATGCGGAATAGGTACGGGTCTTCCCAGATGTAGTACTTGGCATCGGAGCGTAACTTGTCTTTCTTGGCCTTCGGCCAATCAGACGGGATCTAGTGTGATGCCAAGTAGTTTACTATATCAGCAAACCATGGAAGCCTGGTACCAATAGTCAAGAGGTGCCTATCAGGAAAATGCTTCGTGATGGGTCCAGAAGGGTCAATGATCTCAGAAGGAAGGCGAGACAAGTGGTCATCCACCACGTTCTGTCTTCCTGCCTTGTCGCGAATCTCGAGGTTGAATTCTTGCAATAGTAAGATCCATCGGATTAATCGAGGCTTCGCGTCCTTCTTAGCAAGGAGATGCCTCACAGCTGTGTGATCTGAGTAGATTATGACGTGGGAACCTAGGAGATAAGATCTGAATTTTTCGAGGGCAAATACTACAGCTAGCAACTCTTTCTCCTTAACTGTGTAGTTACGCTGAGCCTCGTCAAGTGTCTTGCTAGTGTAGTAGATGACCACAGGTTTCCCGTCAATCTTCTGCCCCAGAATCGCTCCTACAGCGAAGTCAGATGCATTGCACATGATCTCAAAGGGTTGAGACCAATCAAGGGACTGTAGGATCGGGGCGTGGGTGACTCGATCACGAAGGATCTCAAAAGCTTGAGTGCATTCCTTAGAAATCTCAAAGGGTACATCCTTGGAGAGAAGAGTAGTCAGGGGGCACGAGATTTTCGAGAAATTAGGGATGAAACGATGGTAAAAACTGACGTGCCCTAGAAAAGATTGGATGTCCCTGATCGAGCTAGGCATAGGATGTCTAGAAATCAGATTAACCTTGGCTCGATCCACCTGAATGCCTCTCTCAGAAATTAAGTGTCCTAGGACGATCCCCTCAGGCACCATGAAGTGGCTCTTTTCCTAGGAAAGAACCAGATTTACGTCAATGCAACGCCTGAGTATGTGAACCAAGTGCTGGAGGCAATCGTCAAATGATGCCCTGAAAACTGAGAAGTCATCCATGAAGACTTCCAGATAATCACCTACCATATTAGAGAATATGGCAAGCATGCACCGCTGAAAAGTCGCGGGTGCATTGCAAAGACTGAAAGGCATCCTTCGGAACGCGTACATCCCAAAGGGGAAGGTGTATGTGGTCTTCTCTTGGTCCTCTGGATGAATCGCCACTTGGTTGTAACTGGAGTACTCGTTAAGAAAGCAGAAGAATCTATTTCCCACTAGTTTCTCGAGAATCTGATCAATGAATGGTAGGGGGAAATGATCCTTCTTCGTGGAGGAATTTAGTCTTCAGTAATCTATGCAGACTCTCCACGAGTTGGCTATACGGGTAGGTATGACCTCTCCGGTTTTAGTCGTGATGGTGGTGAGCCCTGCCTTCTTAGGCACAACCTGGATTGGGCTCACCCAATGACTGTCGGAGATCAGGTAGATGATCCCTGCATCTAACCACTTAATTATCTCCTTTTTCATGACCTCCTACAGATTGGGATTCAGACGTCTCTGCATTTCACATGAAAGTCGTGCGCCCTCTTCAGAATAGATGCGGTGTGTGCAATAAGAGGGACTTATTCCAGTCAAATCATCGAGAGTCCAGCCAATGGCTCTGCGATGTTGCTGGAGAACAGTAATCAGACGGGATTCCTGGTCAGGTGTGAGTTTGGAGCTTATAATCACCGGAAGTGTCTGATTGGAACCCAAAAAGATGTATTTCAAATGATCGGGAAGGGGTTTGAGTTCAAGAATGGGGTTATCAGTAGCAGTGGGTGGTTCAGAGTGGGTGTGGGGTACAAGGGTAGGAGTTATGGGTTTGTCTAGGTCCTGACTCCTTTGATTGCGATTTTAGATCTTCTTGTCGTTGATGAGGGATAATTATGTTGTCGTCAATTTATGGTTCATCAACCATGGCTCTGATGTCCTGGGTTTGGGTTCATAACACGCCGCTGGGTCGGCACGCTATTCGGGTTAGGAAGAGGCTGAGAAGGAAGAGTGCCAGGTTGGCGAGAATATGCCAACTAGGCAAGTTGATTGTGGACCTCTGTGATTTCATCCTTATGTTGCTTCTGGATAGCCACATTCGTTCTCTGAATGTCAGCCAAAGTTTGGAGGATAAGGGACATTTGATCTTGGTTGGACCTGGATGGATAAGTGGGGTTGTGCTGAGGCTGAGGTGGCGGATAAGGACGAGGGGCTTGTGGACTGGGCTGAAAGGGTGGTCTTGGGTTCTGAGAATTTCCCGTCCACTGGAAATTAGGGTGGTTTCACCATCCAGGGTTGTAGGTGTTCGAAAATGGGTCATTATGGATGGCGTTGAGGTCCTCGCAGGTTTGAGGAGCCTCAGGGAAGTCGGAGAATGGGGGAGTAGGATTCCCCCGGCAAGAATAGAAAGGATCGGAGGTCCCTCCGGTCCTGGAGTCAGATGGGGGTGGACAAGGGTCCATCCCAGGAGAAGGTCGGTGGAAAATGTTCTTCACAGTTTCCCGTGCAGGACGGGGCTGTGCGAAGGAGTTCTGCGCAGAGGTGGCTCGTTGCAAGTCTGAGTCAGCTCATCCACCTTCTTCTCAATGATTGAGACCTTGTTCAATCGACTGATGCAGACAGGCCCTCCGTCTCATGTGCTCCCCTAAGGTTCATCGCTGCGCGGGTATTCGTCCGGTCGAATAATCCCATGGAGTCATTGTTGATAGTGTTCTTGCACATATTCTCGAGAATCTCCCACACAGTGTCCTCATGTTGACCCATGATATTCCCTCCGCAAGTTGCATTGACGAACAATCTAATATCTTCACGGAGTCCCTGGTAAAAAGACTTGACCTGTTCCCATTTAGGAACTTCGTGATGGGGGCACTTCCTCATGAGACCCTAAAAATGATCCTATGCCTCATGAAGAGGTTCTCCTGTCTGTTGCGTGAAGTGAGTAATCTGATGGCGCAAGGCGTTTGTCCAACCAACATGGAAGAACTTCAAAAACTCGGACTGAAGTTCTTCCCAAGTGTCGATCGGGCGGGTCTGTGTCTGATACTAATGAGCCACCTTGTCCATAAGGGAGAAAGAGAACATCTTCATAAGCAAGATATCCCGATTCTGCGCATCTGACCCGAAGGTCTGGGCCAAATGCTTAAGCTGTTTGATATGCTGGAAGGGGTCTTCAGAGTTAAGCCCATAGAATTTAGGTATGGCATGAATCATGTTGGGCTTCAATTCGGAATCAGGTCCTCCAGTCGGGATTCTGACTCGAGGCTCAATTGCCGCTGCAGTGGGATTATAGTGATCTCGTATCATGGGGCGCTGCGGTGGGTCATGAAGTTTTGGAAAAGATCATTGAGTTGCTGGAGCTGGTGCTCAAGATTATTCTCTTCTTCAACCGGCTGAGCCATTGTGGAAGAAGAAGGGGAATTGGGTTCAGAGTCAGAAGAGAGGTCTATGTGAAGTGGTTGTCGCACAAACAAGGGTACTGAGGCTTGGCCTCGGGGAGAGTGGATTTCTAGAGGAGGTTTCAAGGACCTCCTACTGAACATGCACTGATGGATTGGACGAGGTTAGCAGGTGTTGGACCCAATCAAGACACCCAAAATGTTGGGTAACTATAGAGGTTCGAGGCGGATGATACCCCTTAATCAGAAGGTCGTCCACCTGAGAATTCCCTAGGCAGCCAGAGAGGGTGAGTCCCGCGAAGACCCCTACATGGTAGAGCGCCCCCACGGGTTATAGGGTTTCCCCCACCCGACCTTTCTTGTCACTGAGATTCCAGGTAGACTAGAATGGGGACCTTGACCTCCTGAGTCTACCACTTTTAATTAGGATCAAGGTGCTTAGGGTTTCACTTGAAATTTAACCTTTTGTGTGTAAAAAGTGACCTAATTTAAAGGTTGGTTGATCCAATGGATCAACTTCAGCTATTAGTTCCTGTAAGAGCTTATTAGGTCCTTTTTTTTATGGTTCAAGTGAATTAAGAGCCAGATTGCTTAGGGTTTCTCTTATTAGGTCTTTTCAAGCAATGGCTTAGGCACACTTCTTTTGGGAATTTTCAGTTCTTGATTAGAAGGTGTGTCTCTAAAACCCTAGCTTAGAATCCTAGGTTGGCTCTAATTGGTCCAGTTAGTTGCCTCTAGATTAGGTTGGCTCAAGCAAGAAGGTTTTAGCCCTAATTACCCTTATTGGATATGCAGATAAAATGTGTTGAAATTAAAAAGCAGGCAACTCTTTACTATGTATAAAAGATAGGTAACCCTAGATTGATTTTCTTTTTCTTCTTCCTCTTTAGAATTTAAGGGGCCTAAAAGAGAGGATAGAAGATTACTTGTCCCTTGGTGTGGTTGTTGTGCGACTACTTGTTCCTTCTTGCCTTCCAGTGCCTTCACAACAAAAGAGAGATTAAGTCAGTAGTTAATCAGAAATTGTGATTTAATAGCTTTTAGAATGCCTGTTGCTCCTCGGCAACGGTGCCAAAAGCTGATGCAGTCGTTTGTTCACGATTTAAAAAGGTACGTTGTAGTATGTTGCGAAAAATGATGATCAATTTAATTTAATTTATTACTCAAAATTTAAAATATTCCGAGGTCGAACTTAGGGACCAATTCGGTATTTTAAAAGCAAAATCACAATTCTCACAATATGATATTTAACAAGGATATAAGTGAAAGTTCATGTATAAGAAAACAAAAGGGAAAATGGCAATGGAAGAGGAAATATTCTATTGATGGCCTCTCCCTTCTTCTCTTTCTTGCTTTTCTTTCTCTTCTTGGCCTCACCCTTTTCCTTCTTTCTCTCTCTGTCTTTCTGTTCTTAGACATCTGATTCTGTGACTCAGACAGCTTATCTTGCAGATTGCTATAGTGATTCTTCTCTTTTTTTGTCTTCCCTGTTCTTTTTTCTCTACTGCTACGCCTCTGCTTCTTCTTCTTCTTCTACTTCTCTCTGCCTTCTCTTTCTTCTTTGCCTTAGGCTTTAGCTACGTCTTCAGCTTCTTCTTCCTTAGCCCCTCTCTGCTTCAGCTTCCTTTTCTGCTGCAACTCCTCCTTGGCTTCTTCTTCTTTCTTTTCCTTAGCTGCGTCTCTTCTTCTTCTCTCTGCTGCACTCCCTCCTCCTCCTTCTTCTTCCTTTCAGCTCCTTGGTGTGGCTAAGTCTTCAGCTGCTCCTCCTCCTTCCTTCTTCTGCTTGCCTGCACAGGGCACGATTAGGCAAAAACCTACCCCTACCCTCCCCGTCTCTCTCTCTATTTCTCTCTCAGGTCATCGCTCTTCCACAACCATTGGTAATCGAGTTATTAGATTCAGGCGCGTGCCTGGGTCCAAGCTCATCGGCATGTGGTGGTGAGTGAGGAGTTCAGGTCGGGTTATCGGGGTAAACCAGGTCCGCGGGGGGTGGTCGCTGATAACACCACTCAAGGGGGTAATAATTATGTTGAATATAACCCATCTTTAGAATAAAAGGCACAACATAAGTAGAATAGGAGCATTGCATGCATTATGTACCAAGATTGCATATAAACTGTATTAATGGCCATTTGTGTAAGCATTTGTCAAAGTAGGCCTTAGATGAGCAATCGGACCGCACAGATGGATTCAGAACGACGAACGGAGTCCAACGGACTCAAGATCGGCCAAATTCGACATCCGGAGCTCCTACAATGGGCCCAAGAAGTTCTGACCGTTGATCTGGAGATCAACGGCCCAAATTGTGCCACGTCAGCCTGCCCCCACTGCAGCACGCCTTCAGCCAACCAAGGACAAATCTCGGCCGTCGATCTTCGATCGAACGACCGAGATCCACGCGCCCGCCCGCGGTCGCCGCAACAAAAGCGCAGGCGTGGCGCAACGGTTAGCGTGCACGCTTGCATCCACGCAACGCGCGTTCAAGCCGCGCGGGGGGGGGGGATTTGAAGGTGGGCGAAGGGTGCAGAGAAATTGGGTTGCCCGATCAGCAGCGGGCGGCCAGGATCTCGCCACGTGGTGCGACCACAGTGCACGAGCGTCCACGTGCGCGTGCACGCCGGGCGGAGACGCGCGCGCACACGCGCGCCCGAGTCGCGATCTCAGTGTGGGCGAGGAAGGCTCTCAGCCGTCCGATCTTCGATCGGACGGCTCTCATTCAGTGGCCACGGATCGTGCGAGGAGAAGGAACGGGGCGGGCGGCTGATCGGCGGCGAGAGGGCTACACCGACGCTTTTGGAAGCGGTTTTAGCGACTCTCTGGATGTCGCTAAAGCCCCTTCTTCTTTTAGGAAGCCCCTAACTCTATTTAAACCCCCTCCAACCACCATTCAAGTCATTCACTCCCCCTTGCAACTACTCCACTCCTGTCTTAGCTAGCTTTAGGCACTCTTGTAATCGCCGGAGACGACAAGCCGCCGACGGAGCCTCCACTGCCGTGGCTGCCTCGTCGCTCTCCACTCTCTCTCTCTCTCTCCTAAGCTTTCCATTACTTTTGTTGAAGCATGTATTTAATGTTGTAAGTTATGAACTATGAATGCATGTTTAATGAAGTTATTTTCCATTCAATTGCCATTTTAATTTCTGTTCAAGTTGCATGATCAAAACCAAGAGCTTTCTAACTCTAAACTCTCTCTCTCTATCTCTCTCTCACTTTTCAAAATCGCATCTTTCGCAAGCAAAACTCCGCCTTTTCCGTGACAACAAGTGATAAACAAAAATCCGATTTCCACGCCTCCCTGAGGCTGACACTCGGACTCACCTCCGTTTACTTCTTTTAAAACCGACGTATCAAGTGCGACTATAACGGCACCTCATAACACACACGCACAAAGACACGCTAGTTTTGATTGTCGAAATCTTCGACGTTTGAGGTATCGATTTTATGGGCCCCTTTCCACCATCCAACAGCTTCGAGTACATCCTGGTCTCAGTAGACTATGTTTCCAAATGGATTGAAGCCGTCGCCACCCGACGATGCGATCACAAGACTGTCATGGACTTTGTGAAGAAGAACATCTTTTCCTGGTTTGGAATACCCAAGGCCATGATCAGTGATGGTGGAAGCCATTTTATCCATTCCTAATTCCGTGCCCTTCTTAGAAAATATGGGTAAACCATCGCATTGCCACCCCGTATCATCCACAAACAAATGGGCAGACTGAGGTCTCCAATAGACAAATCAAGAACATTTTACAAAAGACTGTGAGACCTGACAGGAAAGACTGGTCCACACAACTTGATGATGCCCTGTGGGCATATAGGACCGCTTTCAAGGCCCCGATAGGCATGTCGCCTTATCGCCTGGTCTTCGGCAAGGCCTGCCATCTTCTTGTCGAATTGGAACACCGGGCTTACTGGGCTGTCAAGCAGTGTAACATGGATTCCCAGTTAGCCGGTGTGCAGAGGACCCTGCAATTATCTGAGCTCGAAGAAATCCGTCGGGACGCCTTTGACAATAGTCGACTGTATAAGGAGAAAATGAAAGCCGTTCACGACCGACTCATTCATAGAAAAACCTTTGAGCCTAACCAGCAAGTTTGGCTGTTTGATGCACGCTTAAAACTCTTCCCAGGGAAACTCAGGTCCAAATGGACATGACCATTTCGGGTGGTTAAGCCCTATTCTAATGGGGCGGTTGAAATCACTGATCTTAACACTAGGCACACTTTTACAGTTAATGGTCAAAGATTGAAGCATTTCCTGGCCCAGGTACCCTAAGGAAAGTGTCACCATCGTTGAGTGCTGACACCGAGCACCGCTCAGCTGGAGGCGTTAAACTCAGCGCTTCCTGGGAGGCAACCCAGAGGATTCAGACTGATCTGGTAGTTCACGTCACTCAGGTACTATCTTTTTGAACCCTTTTGCATCATGTATCAACCAATGAGGACATTGTCCAACTTAAGCATGGGGGGGGTGGTAAATTGCATAATCCTGAGCCAATTAAACAGTTTGAATAAATAAATTAATTAAAAAAAAAAATTTAGGAAGAAAACTTAGGCATTAAAAACTTGTCAATAGTGAGAAATAATACAGAAAGAACTTAAACACTTAGACTTTTCAGGCCTTCAAGCTTAATCAGCCCTGGTGTCCGTTAAAATATGGATTTAGCGGCGAATTCTTGCAACCTTAAGCTATTCTAATCCACCTACTAAGGTAATAAGTATACGACTTATTAACTCACCCTCTAACTCAGAAAAACTTTGAGTCTAAGCATCTGCACACATTTTTTCACAGACTCACTTCTAGGAGATTTTGACAGAAATTGGGTAGCTAATGAACTCTATAGGGTGATATGGCTGGCAAGTTGTCGTGGGTAACAGCCCATTGGCAGGTTGTCCAGAACCCAGCCATAGGCCATTTCTTTTTCGTTGCCTTTACGTACATTTGAGATCAGGGAAGCCACCTACAAAAAAAAAAAAGGACAAGAAGAAAAGAAAATAAACCACACTTCACCGCACAAGTATGGCTGGCAAGTGATCGTGGGTAACAGCCCATTGGTCGGTTATCCAGAGCCCAGCTCAATAATTGCACAAAAAAGACCAAAACACCTAAGGAAGAAGCGGGGAAGTAGTACAAGCCAGGGAGATATACACTGGAAAAATCCTTGTGTTGACCCCAATTAAAACAAATGTAGGGAGAAAGCTGCCAATCGAACAAATACACCTTCAGGCAAATTTGTTTCCTTTTCCGGTCACCTAGAGGCGTAGAAACTCGAAGTCTGTCTCAATTACCGTTAAGTGAGTCTATCACAACATTCACACCAAGATGCTTAGCACTTAGGGTTTTGACCGAGTTTTGGGTGGGTTTGGTAGCCGTAAAAAGTTACCAACCCATACTGAATTCCGAAAAAATTCTTAAAATATATATATATACGTATGCATAGTTATATACATTAAAGCAAGGATTCGGGCGATTCATATTTTGGCAGACACCCGGGCACTGCTTAGTCTTTGTAGATTAAGATCTGCGTATATTTCCTCTTATTGACAAGTAACGAAGTGCCTAAGCAATTACTTCTTGAATTCTGCAAGGGAATAAAGACCAGAATAAACCTTGCTAGGGACTAGCAAAGAGTAAGCATGGGGGTATGATAACACCACTCAAGGGGGTAATAATTATGTTGAATATAGCCCATCTTTAGAATAAAAGGCACAACATAAGTAGAATAGGAGCATTGCATGCATCATGTACCAAGATTGCGTATAAACTGTATTAATGGCCATTTGTGTAAGCATTTGTCAAAGCAGGCCTCAGATGAGCAATCGGACCACACGGATGGATTCAGAACGACGAACGGAGTCCAACGGACTCAAGATCAGCCAAATCCGACATCCGGAGCTCCTACAATTGGCCCAAGAAGTTCTGAGCGTTGATCTAGAGATCAACGGCCCAGATTGTGCCACGTCAGCCTGCCCCCACCGCACGCACGCCTTCAGCCAACCAAGGACAAATCTCGGTCGTCGATCTTCGATCGAACGACCGAGATCCGCGCGCCCGCCCGCGGTCGCCGTGACAAAAGCGTGGGCATGGAGCAACGGTTAGCGCGCACACCAGCATCCACACGACGCACGTTTGAGCCGCGCAGGGGGGGGGGATTTGAAGGCGGGCCGAAGCGTGCGGAGAAATTGGGCCGCCCGATCAGCAGCGGGCTGCCAGGATCTCGCCACGCGGCGCGACCACAGCGCATGAGTGCCCACACGCGCACGTCGGGCGGAGACGCGTGCGCACACGTGCGCCCGAGGCGCGATCTCAGTGTGGGCGAGGAAGGCTCTCAGCCGTCCGATCTTCGATCGGAAGGCTCTCAGCCGTCCGATCTTCGATCGGACGGCTCTCGTTCAGCGGCCACGGATTGTGCGAGGAGAAGGAACGGGGCGGGCGGCTGACCGGCGGCGAGAGGGCTACACCGATGCTTTTGGAAGCAGTTTTAGCGACACTCTGGATGTCGCTAAAGCCCTTTCTTCCTTTAGGAAGCCCCTAACTCTATTTAAACCCCCTCCAACCACCATTCAAGGCATTCACTCCCCCTTGCAACTACTCCAGTCTTGTCTTAGCTAGCTTTAGGCACTCTTGTAATCGCCGGAGACGACGAGTCGCCGACGGAGCCTCCTCCACCGCCGTGGTTGCCTCGTCGCTCTCCACTCTCTCTCTCTCTCTCTCTCCTAAGCTTTCCATTACTTTTGTTGAAGCATGTATTTAATGTTGTAAGTTATGAACTATGAATGCATGTTTAATGAAGTTATTTTCTGTTCAATTGCCATTTTAATTTCTATTCAAGTTGCATGATCAAAACCAAGAGCTTTCTAACTCTAAACTCTCTCTCTATCTCTCTCTCACTTTTCAAAATCGCATCTTTCGCAAGCAAAACTCCGCCTTTTCCGTGACAACAAGTGATAAACAAAAATCTGATTTCCACACCTCCCTAAGACTGACACTCGGACTCACCTCCATTTACTTCTTTTAAAATCGACGTATCAAGTGCGACTATAACGACACCTCTTAATACGCACGCACAAAGACACGTCAGTTGCGGACAAGGCTGGGTGAGCGGGTGAGAGGGACCTCATCCCGTGTGACTGAGGCGATAAGCCTCAGTCACTTTTTCAATTTATGCACCGCGGGGCACTTGAAAACTTACGAGGTGGGACTAAACGTCCCACCCTCCAGCCTGTGTGCCCGCAGCTGAAGGCACGAGAAACTGTAGCGCTCGCTGAGTCTTCGCTGCTAATCGAAGACCTAGAGTTGTGCGCAGAGGTATTCCACACAACCTGGAGTTGAGACCTGGGACTACAGAGACCTGGAGCTGCTTACGAGCTTGCTCCAAGCTCGACGTCAATGGCGACGAAGGCTCAGGACCTGAAAGCATGCAAATGGCCTTGCGACCCTATTAGAATGCTAGGCAGGCTTCGCCAGAGCACGGCAAAGTTACTGCGGGGGTCGGCGTGGCTCAGAATGGCCTAGGCATGCGTGCCCAGGTCGGTCTGAGTCTGTGTGAGTCGGTTTGTTCAGGGAGAGGTTTCAGTGGGTGGCGCGGTGAGTGAAAGGGCGAGAGGTGATCAGTGGGTTGTGGCGAAGCTCAGGGACTAGTTGGCGAGGGGTGGAGTCGTCTGTGGTGGTGAAATGGCCTCGCCGGAGTTGGTGGTCGGAGGTGGAGATGGTGAGGGTGGACAGTGGAGTCGAGGGGTCGAAACAACAAATTAACAGGGGGAAATAAAGGGGAGAGTAAGAGAAACTTATCTACGAGTCCAGAGTGAAGGGGGAGGTGCGAAAATGGCGAGCAGCCAGTGTTGCCGACGCCGGAGACGAAGGTGCCAAGGGGAGAGAACGACGACGAGGAAGAGGGGTCGGAGAGCGCCCGCTGGTATGGTGCGGCGCTGCAGAGGATGGCGGAGTTAACCCTGCCTCTGGTATGGTGGCAGGGCGACAAGAGAGGAGAGGGAGAGTCGTCAGAAGCTCTGGCAGTTGGCCGATGTTGGTAGGAGACGAAGAGGAGAGGAGATCTTGGGCCAAACGAAGCTTGGGAGGTGCGGAATGATCTGGGCTTGCTTAAATAGGCACGGGCATGAGGTTATTCGCAAGGAGGCGGCCATAAGTCGTCGTCGGAGGAATGGTCGGAGGGGATACCCATACCTCTCGAGCGTTCGCACGAGAGGTATGAGGCGATTCAGGGTATGGGGAGCTGCTCATCCGGTACGGGGGTTTGCAGAGAGCTCCCCTTTTAAATCTGGGAGCAGCTTCCTAAGCAAACATGGAGAAAATCGCCTCGCAATGTCGTCGACGGTATGGGTCCTTTCTGCAATGGCAGAGGGACCTGAATGAAGAAAGTGGTGAGAAAGTTGAGGGGGTTTTCGCAAGGGTTTTCAAAAGTTAGGGGCCAAAATGTAATTGGGTGGACTATTTTGCAAAGTAGGTCAAAATGGCCTTCCCTTAGGTCCAAATTTTGGAACAAACCTAATTTGGACCTAAGGAATTCAATGGTGAAGTTTGATTTTAAGTTTGACCTCATTTGTCTGGACATTTTTCACAAAAACCCAAATTAGGTCAAATATTAAGCTTGGACCTTAATCTAGGCCAAAACAGGTTCCAAAGGCCAAATTAAAGGTTCTAAGCCCTAGGGGATATTTTTTCATAAATTTTAGAGGGTTTAGTTGATTTTTATATTTCCTGGAACCTTGTGAATTCAAGTGGATTTGTTTTAAGGTTATAGGATGTCATTTAATTCTTAAATCTCATAATAACCCATTTCTGGCTGAACCATCCAACTTTTTCTCTTATTAAGTCCAATTGACCTATGTCTAGACCCTTAGAAATTCCGTTCATGCACTGCAATGGTAAAATTGTAGTTTTGCCCCCTGTGTCATGTTTTATTCTCAGATTAACAATTCCTTGAATTAAGCCTTCTCTCAGGTTATGTAGGAGCTTTTATTTACTTTATTAAATTAAAATTTGCCAGTTAGGGTTCATGGTGAGGTTCTCATCACCTATCTAATGTAATGTCCTCATTGTATTAAAAAGACATGAAACAGAGTGGACTAGAATAGAAAGCACCTGAATTACATGAATAACAGGTTCGCTCTGAGATGAAAAGAAATTCTATACATGCTGAATTTAGTGCCTTCAGCTGGCACACTATACAAAGAAGAAGAAATAAAGAATTCACAGGTTCAGGTCATTATCAGAATTAGAAAATCTAGCTTTGGACCTGCCAGGAGAAGATGTCCATAGATGTAGACCAGATTGTGATGCAGACCCATACCCCATGATTGAGTATATCTAAGGTTATGGATAAAAATTATCCAAAACCTGAGATCAGTATGCAGGCGGGGTCGGGCCTGCAATTTATGAGGATGCAACCCAAGACCAAAAAGTCAGGTTACAGAGAAATCAAGCTCAAAAGGATAATCAATGAATGTGTGCTTGGGTTGGATATCCTCTAAATCAAAGATGTCATAAGGGTCTTGGTAGAAGGTTGGTGGTTTCAGATAGATAGGAACCCTTAGACTCGGTCTTTTACTTCCTCCGGAATTGGCTTCCCAAATCATCATTTCCCACTTTCTATCCTCTGCAATCAGGATTTCAAATTTCGGGACCTCCTGCATATTAATCACCCCATTTGAAATTTCCAAGTCTAAAAGATGTGACTAAATTAGAATTGACTTGGGTCTAGTGATCTCAAAACTAGAATCGTCAGCAAGCTCAATCAGGTGTGATTGAGGATTGGGGCTTTGAATTGAATCCTTCAGAAAGTAAGGATCTGAATTTGCCATGTGAGCCCCAACATAATCAAATTCCTCAGTTATTGGGCCATCATATGATTCATCAAATTCCTCAGGCCCAATCATCTTACAGAAATCGTGTTCTGTAAACTCATGTGAGACTTCACATAATGATTCTTCACCTTCAGAATGAAAGAAATCTAAATCTGCATTAATGTATGTCTCAAAATCGTCAATCACTTTCTAATCCATGGAGACATACATTTCCTCGTACCCTGACTCAGGGATCTCAGGTGAAGAAATCAGTTCATCTTTAATTGGTTGCCTTAGACTAATCTAGTCAATCCTGATCTCGTAACACGTGTCCCCATATAGGTGCCTGAGTCGATTCTGACATCAGCTCTCCTATCAAGGGTTCATCCTGGGAATCCTTCCAAGATTGGATTAGAGTAATCACAAATCTCATCATCAATTTAGATAACTTCCCAAGTAAAAACTCACCCGGGCCCTTATCCTTAACATCATGGAGCCAATCCAATAGATACTTGTTAAGATCGTTAATCATTTTAATAAAGGGCTCCAATTCTTCAAGGCAAGGTGTTGGCTGAGCTTCTAAAGATTGTATGGTATTCCTTAGGTTAGCCAACACCTTATCTTGGACCTGGTTTACCTAAACCAAATGGTTTGGTTCAGGGTTGGGTGGGTTTGGGTTCAGTGCAGGGGAGTCAATGAATTGAGGATCTTGATACCCTCCCTGATAATAGGTCATTTCAGGTTGTTCATAAGTGGTGTTGACCTAAAGGCAGTGTATTCTGGGGAAGGGTAAGGATCAACATATCCTTCTTGATTGTAGATCGTATTAGGTTGTCCAAATGAAGGCGGTGATCTATAATCGATGTAGCTCGGAGAAGGATAAGAATCAATATCATGGTGTCCAGGGTTAGACCCTGAACACGAAGGTTCGAAAGTGTATCCCCAATCAAGATTATCCCAACTTAAAGATGGATGAGAATAAGTCTAGTTGGAATAATAATCATTTTGGGAATAAGTAGTGGTAGGAGGGTAGGAATGGAAGTGTGAATAGGATGTGGAAGGATCCATGACAGAACGGGAGGAAGAAAGGTGCCCTGCAATATAAACGAACAAACCTGTCCTTAAGTGGGCTAGCCTAAAGACTTACAGACTCCCAGAACCCATCTTGCGATAAAGAAACATTTTGATCTACTTCTTTCTAATCAATCCAACCAGTTAGAGGGAAGGACTGGGGAGAAGGTTATTCCTTTGGCTTGCGCCTTCAGTTTCTAGTGTACCCCGCAGCTGTGATCATTTGATTCTGCTCCCTTAGCTAGACATCAGATTGAACGGTAGAAATAGACTAATAAAAAATAATCTCGGTTTGGGCTCCGAAGAGCGAGTCCAATCCTTAAGGCTAACGTCTACTCTATTTTAATTAGGATTAGGTTTGAATGTGCTTTGGAATGTGATGGGCCCTTTATCTGGGTTGTGCCCTTAATGATTGATTGATATGTGTGTGCATGCACAATCAATGGTTTTCAAGCAAGATTATTTTTGAATGCGGTGAATTTTAGGGTTTGAATCTTTCTTAGTAGAATTTAGGATTCAAGTTTAGGTGTATTCAATCAAGTTCAGTTGGCACACCAAGTTTTGAAAGCACAGGTGAAGATGTTTTCCTTTAAAGCTTAAAAGAATGTGAAGTGCCTGGTAAATCCCTAGAAGTTGAACCTATTTGGCAGCTACTTGATGAGTTGATTTTAGTTGAAGTGGTGCGGCCCAAACAACTCAAACAATTTGCCTGATGCACCACTTAGTTAGGCACACAAGTGGTTACCTAATCTGATTTCTACTCAATTATGTGTTTAGGTGTGTGTACCAATTCCAAAGATCGATTTGCCGGTTAAGTTTGAAAATCAGAAGAGGTTGTGTACCTCTGTGAAATTTTTTTTAATTTTTCTTTTATTTGTGGAGGGTGAGGTGGGTGGAGGTGACAAACAAACAATTAAAAACTAACCTTAGAGTTTATAAGAACACGTAGGTTGATTTGTGTTTGTGTTATTACATGGTGGAATGAAAACTTGTGGGTGGGAGGTGGGGGTGAACTTATAGACCCTTCAATAGCACTTTACTCCAATCTACCACTTTTGCTTGTCTCGAGAGAGTACCTGCAATCACAATAAGAAATGAGAGAAGTGAGGTAAAAGATAAGTAAGGCAGGAAAACACAAAAAAATCAAAGAGCGTCGCCTCCTCGATAACAGCAAATGTTGTAGCAGAAATTCCCTGGTAATGGCGCCAAAATGTTGAAGCGGATGATTGTCGCAAATAGAAGTTGAGTTTTGAAAACCCATCGTTGTAGTGCGATTTGCGAGAAAAATTATCAATAGATAAATTTAACTGAAACTCGAAAAGAATTCCAGGTCGAACATAGGAAGGCAGACGTTTGATTTAAAATCGCGTTTGTTTTATTTGTCACAAAGCAGATTAGCGGGTCGAATTGAATCTAAACTAGCTATCTACTTAAAGAATAAATAATAGAAGAAAGAGAGAGAATATTATAAATAAAGAGAAAATAGAGATAGAATAAACATGGATCTCATAACCACAAGCTAATGTTCATTACAATTACAACTACTTACTACACTAGAAAGCAGGAAATATACACTAGAAAGTGGGAAATCTACACTAGAAAGCGGTAAAAGAAAAGGTAGAGAGAGGTTATTCTCCTCGATGGCTGCATGGAGGACGAGTCGCAACGACGGAGCACCCGGACGAAGGTGGTGAGATGCAGGACGAAGGAGAACGATGAAGGTCGACAGAGAATGGAGCAAGACGACGTCGAAGTGGGATCCGCTTCTCGAATGGTGGTGAGAGAAACACCGTGGAATGCTCCACGAAGGGGATAAGAAGGTAGAAAAATTATAATTTTAACTCTAATGGAGCATCCCAGGTTTGGGACAAGCTTTTAGAGCTTTGGAGGGGCTGAGAGAAGAGAGGAAGGGATTAAGAAAGTGTGGGGGTCGTAGGGCCTTTTATAGGTGAAGATTTGAGGAGCAATTAGGTCTTTTATCATCAAAACATTAATGTCAGGGTCTTTAGTAACGAATTTATCCATCACTAAAGGCCTGCACGTGGGCGACGTGCAAGCGTGCCTACCATCTCCTCCTCTCCCACGTGCCTAATGCACGTGCACGTTCGTGCATTTTCAGCCATCCGATCGCAAGATCGGAGGCTTAAAATGCACGATCGTTGCTTCGTCTTCAGTTGTAGTGTGCGCCTGCGTGTGATGGCACGTTGGATCGCGTGTCATCACACCCATACGCGATCCTCGAACATCTGTTGCACCACGTGGTGCCCCATTGCTGCACATAACGCATCCAACGGCTGAATTCAACCGTGCTCACACCCCTGGCTCAATTTGAGGCTCGCGAGGCTCGAACCTACGACCTCCGCGTCGTGAATGCGCACTCGCCCAACACGCTACACACGCGTTTGAGGCGAGTTTACGCATTTAGGCGTGAGCTCTCTCAGCTGTTGGGTCTTGATCCAATGGTTGAGATCGTCCATGCGATTGAGGAGAGAGAGGGCAGCGGCGGTTCCTTGGGTCGGTTGGGTGGCTGGGATGGTGCCACATGGTGCCATCTTAGCCTTCCATCTTCTATGTCTTGTAGATGGTGCCATGAATGTCGGATTGAACTGATTTTCATACCATTGAGCTGTGATCGTTGATCTGAATCCATCCGTGGGGTCGGATTTGTCATCTGAAGTGTAGATTGACACCATCTTGGCCCTTGATCTTTGACCTTCCTAGGATTATATCTGATGCTACAGAAGTCCGATCGGGGTGATCTTGGAGTCGTTGAACTCTGATCGTCGTCCTAATCAGATCCGTACGGTTGGATCTTCGATTCGAGGCCTCGATTGAATATCGCCCTGTTACCTGACTAGAAAAAGAGAAAACTAACCTACACTTTATACAATCTAACCTAAATGCAAGATGATGCATGTTATGCAATATTTATAATGTATGATGAAACTCTACGACTAAGAACATGCATAAATAGACAGTTTATGTGATATAAACGTATTTACATCAGTTACCAAGGCACCAATATTGCAACCCCCAAATTGGTCTCACCCTTTTGAGATCCTGTGTGATGCCTCTGATTATGCAGTAAGGACTGTCCTTGGGCAAAAATTGGATTGGAAACCTATAGTCATTTACTATGCTAGCAAGACCTTAGATAAAGCATAGAGGAATTGCACAATCACCGAAAAGGAATTGCTAGCAGTAATATTTGCACTAGAGAAATTTGGACCTAATCTTTTAGGTTTCCACAGCATAGTCTGCACTGACCATACTACAGTTCGACATCTTCTCACTAAGAAGGATGCGAAGTCTCATCTGATTAGATGGTTCCTGCTTCTGCAAGAATTTAATTTAGATATTAATGCAAGGTTGGGAAGCAGAATGTGATAGTTGACCACTTATCCCACCTTCCTTTTAAAGCGATTTCTCCTTCACTTCTTATGGTTGACCACTTTCCTGATGAGCAATTGCTAGTCATTCACTCATATCTTCCCTGGTATGCTGACATTGTCAACTACCTGGCTTCTAGAGTAGTTTCACGTGACTGGATTAGACAACAAAAGGACAAACCTAGAGCTAAAGTGAATCAGTACTTTTGGAAAGAACCCTGGTTGTTCAAATCTTATCCTGACCAGATCATTAGAAAGTGTCACTGATAAGGAGATAGGATACTGTCGTTCTGTCATGACCAAGAGTGTTGTGATCACTTCTCTGCCAAAAAGACTATTGCTAAAGTCTTACAAAGTGGATTCTTCTGCCCCACGATCTTCAAAGATGCACACGATTTTACCAAGGCAGGTTCACACTATCAGTCTCTTGGCAGTATTGGTCACCAAGACATGATGCCTTTGAACCTGATTATAGTGTGCGAGATCTTTGACATATGGGCCATTGACTTCATGTGACCTTTTCCTAATTCTTATGGCTTCGAGTACATCTTATTAGTTGTGGATTATATGTCAAAATGGATTGGAGTCATCCCTACGAGAACTAATGATCATAGAGTTGCGACACAGTTTGTTTAGGATTATATCTTCCCTCATTTTGGGGTACCTAAAGCTATCATTAGTGATGGAGGGTTTCATTTTAGGAATATACGCTTTCAGTCCTTTCTTAGAAGATATAAAGTGACACATAGGATTTCAACACCTTATCACCTATAGACTAATGGACTACTTGAGGTGTCCAATTGGGAGATCAGAAAGATTTTGTAGACTACCATTAGACCTTATAGGAAAGATTGGTCTTTCTGCCTTTTTGATGCTTTGTGGACATATAGGACATCTCACAAAATCCCATTAGGTATGTCTCCTTTTAGACTAGTATATAGGAAACCCTATCATCTTCTCGTAGAACTTGAGCACAAAGCCTATTGGGCTGTCAGAAAGTGTAATTTGGACTTAGAGAAGGCCGATGATCATAGAAGATTACAAATTTTCGAGCTAGGTGAGTTAAGGAATGAATCTTATGAAAGCTCAAGGATTTATAAGGATAAACTCAAGGCCTTCCATGACCGCTAGATTCGTAGGAAAACATTTCACCTTAGTAAGAAAGCCCTTCTATTTGACTCTAGACTCAAACTCTTCCCAATAAAACTCAAATCTAAATGGACTAGACCTTTCATCATAAAGAAATTATTTGATAATGGAGCTGTTGAGATCACTAAGATTGAAAAATCTGAACCTTTCACTGTGAATGGACAGAGATTGAAACCCTTTATTGAACCTCAAGATCTTAGACTTGTCAATTCTATTATTTCAATCCTATATTTTGAACCAACTAGGTTTGCAGCTAGTCACATGCATAGTCACATTTGTCACATTTGTATCTAGTTGTTTTATCTTTCTTTGTTTTCCTTTATTCTTTAGGTGTCTATCCTTCCATTCATAGTTTGCATGTATAGTCACATTTGTCCAGCATTTCACTATTTAGCCTGACTTTCCATTCTAATTCTTATCAGACTTAAAATCATATGCACCGAGATTTTATCTCCTCATTTCAACTTCCTTCCGTCACCCTTGGTTAAGTTAGTGAAAAGTAGAGCATGCATTTGCATCCACCCTATTCATTCAATGAGGACATTACATCATTTAAGCTGAGTGTAAATGGTAAAATTATTTACTAGAATGCAATTATAGACACAACTATTAGTGTATATAGATAGTATCATTGAAAACTTCAAAAAAATTGAAAATTTTTGAAAATTTTGGAAAGAAATTACAAAACAAAAACAAAAAAAAATGTGAAAAACAAAAATTCCAAAACTACAATAAGGGACCTATATTCACTATCAAGGGAGAAGCTCTAGATACTTTGAGAAGGGAGAAACAAGGAACAAAATTTTTATAAGTGTTTAATTATGATCTTAAAGCTGAACCAAAAATAGAATAAGTGTTTATGGACATTCAACCTTTGGTGGTTAGACTTTCCAAGACACATAAGCTTGATTCGCTCAGGCTTAGGCTTAATACACTTGAGCTTTGATAAAATAGACCAAGATCTCTCCTAACTTAGGACATATTCTTGTACCTAAGTCACCAGTATGGGATTTGTTGGTTTGCTTTTGCCTAAGAGTCTAAGTAACCATGGTTTACACTACATAGATTCGGGAAAGACCAGATGAACTTAAGTCTCAACCCTAGTGTTCATTGGAGAAGGTGAAGTCCTTACTTGTGCGTGTAAGTGTTGAAGTGGCACTTGTCGTAGTTTAAAAAAATGTGTTGTAGTATAGCAATGAAAATCGAATCGACACTTAAAATTTATAATCTCAGGAATTGTGAGTTTTGAGGTCATTCACAGGGAGCAAGCTATTACAATTCAAACCACTAATCAAATATGATGAGCACAATAATGGAGTGAATAATAAAAAACTAAATATGAAATATATTCGATGTAGTGCAACTTGTATACCAAGAGTCAAAGAACAAAAATAGTATAAAGAGAGAGAGAGAGTAAAAAGAATGGTAGTTAGAACCACCAAATTAACACTGAAGCTTATTCTTAACTCAATTCACAAGTATCAGCCTTTTCTTTCTTAAACACTTAACCAAATCTCAAGTCGAACTCCTAACTCTTTCTCCAACTTAGAGCCTAGGATTCAACCAAATTTCGCGTTGATAACAACCATCAGACGACTAAAATATCCAAATTAGACCTAAGTATGGCCGTCTAGTTGCAACACAAAGAGAAACCCCCTTTTTCTCTCTTACCAAAGTCTCCTCTCTCTTTCCTCAAACCTAGACAAGACTAGACTGGCTCAGACCCAATTCAATGCATAGGGGGGCCTGGTTCAGCTCACAAGGCATGGGCGAGTGAACTAGAGCACATATGCTCATGAGGAGGGACCCGACCCCTCTTGGCTAGGGTGAACGACTAATGAGCACAATTCAATAAGTATAATTTTTTTTTGTAAAAGTCCTCGATGTGGGACTATGCTGACGGCTCTTTTGGGTGAGGTTGCAGTTGATGTTCTTCATTTAATTAAGGCTACTGTGGCTACTCCTTCTTCAATCAAAGGCCTGGAAAGCTTCGTGACTTCAACCGCACTACCTAAAGGTGGTAGCGAGGTCGATGGATGGCCTATGGCAAAGCACGACGGCAAAGTGATCAGAAATGGCGAGGAACACCTATGAATCAAAAACACATGGTAGAAGCCCTAATTAAAACATTCAAACACCTTGCTATGAAGCGAGGAAGGTGATGGCAGAGGTGGTTAGGTGTTTTGTGTTGGTGTTAGAGAACCACGATCGTTTATTTTACTGATAACAAAACACGTGTCATTTAACATTTGCACTTGAAGTCTTAGATTTCAGGTTAATTGCAAATGGAGATGTGGTTAGACGGAGTTTCCCAAACGTCTTAATCGAGTTTCCCAAACGTCTGATGCCAGGACCAGATGTCTGATAACCTTGTCAGAGTCATGATTGATCCTAATTCTAACTTGATTCTCTTGGAGGTTGCACCCAACGGCTATGGAAGCCTTCCAAGGCCTTCCAAAGCCTTCCTAGAGCCTCTATAAATAGAGGAGGACCCGTTGCACACCAATATACACCAAGCAACATACTTTCCACTCTTTTGTGTCAAAAAGAAGAAGATCAAATAGAAGAAAGCTCTTGCTCTCCAAGCCTTGTTCTACACCTAGAGAGCTTGATTCCTATTGCGCACCCACTCTCCCACCATAGTTCACAAGCGCGTCATTGTGCCTTTGTGTAGTTCACGCATCCACGTCGTCGATGCACTTGCACTAAAGGGAAGCATCCTAACTCCTATAGAAGCTTAGTTTAAGAATTACTTTGTTGGCTCTATAGGACTATTCTTGTATTTTACTTTGCTTGTGTTGGGTATTCGCTTTGCGAATTCCCATCTTCTTCGTGAGACAAAATCCTTCTTGGGAAGAGAAGGGGTTTGAGGTACGCTACCCTCGTATAAAGTAGCATGGTTGTAATTAAGATTGTACTACCCTCGTTTAAGTAGTACGTTAGTGGATTTGATCAACTTGGTTGATCGAAAAATCCTAACCCGAGAGGGTTAGGTGGTGGTTTTGGTTTTCACCCGGGTTGGGTTTCCACCTAAAAATAATTGTGCTATTTGTGTGATTGTCTATTTTTGTGAGATTGTTATATTTTAATTCCAAATTTTTACGTCACGCTGATCTCACCCCCTCCAAGTAGTGAATTACATTTTGGATGTGAATTGTGGTCAAATGGAGTCGGAGTTGCAGGTGGGGTGGTGGGTTGTTCGAGGGCAAGTTTGAGTGGCCAAAACTCCCAACAAACTTGGGGCTTTTGGTCTGCGGAGGAAAAGGAAGATTGTGGTGGTTGTAGTGTTGCGTTTGGTGGATTGTGGAGCCAACACAAGCTCACCAAAGCTCATGCTGGAGGCTGAGAAGATGGTAGTGGATCGGTGGAGGTAGTGGGTTGTTCGAAGAGCTAAGGGCGTTGAAAGATTCTGGAGAGGAAAAGGGGGAGAATAAAGAGAAAATGGGGAGGAAAGAGATAGGAGCTTGCACCGGCGTGGCTTGCCAGATGCAAGAGAGACGAAGTCCTCTAGTGAGAGGGTACGACAAGGAAGAAGGCGGAGAGAGAGCTCCTGCTGTGGTCGACGAGGAGCAGGACTTGAGGAAGATGTTGAACCATCCAACGTTGGACGGCTAGAGGAGGGAGGTCAAGTGGAGTCACCGGAGCCAAGGTTAGAGGTGGCCAAAGCAAGGGGAGAAGAGGTTTTCTTGGTCAGAACCTGGCTAAAATTGACGTGGGATTGATGTAGAGTTTATATAGATGAAGATTTGAGCTTAAATTGGGAAGAATTCGCTCATGTGAAGTAGGACTTAGGGTGTTTCCTAATTGTGATTCTAAAGCTCAGTGGAGCTTCTTAGGCTTCATTCTAGGCAAGAAATCATGCCCAATTGATAAGGAATCTCTTAATCATCAATCCTTCCAAATTTGGAGGGATTTGATGGTCAAACGAGGATGAAATCCTAATTCAAAGGTCTGCCTTGTTGGGTTCTAAAGCTCTGCTATTTGCATTTAGGAAAGAGAGAGAGAGAGAGAGATCAGGCAACGGGAACCTTTCTGTGAAAGTGACGAGGAATTAAGGGTGTCCTGGTAAGACAAACATAAAAGATGAGGGCTTGGATGTAGAAAATAGAGATCTGGAAACTAAATTGCAAACTAGGTCAAGATGAACTTTGATTGGGCCCAAATTTTTGTGTTAACTTAGATTTGGGTTTTGACTATGTTTGATTAAATAAATTACACAGAATCCTAAATCAAGACAAATTTCTGTCTAAATTTCTATTTTTAGTCAAAATGGGTTCAAATGGTCAAAGTGAAGGTACTAAACCTCTTATAATATTTTTTAATGCTTTTTAGGAGGTTTAGATTGAATTTATCTCTATCAGAACCCTTTTAATTTAAGTGAGGTTGATAATGAGGATTTTTAGTGATATTTTAATCCTCGAAATGCGTGAAACCCTGATTCAGTTATTCTGAACCCACTTCTTCATCTTTTAAGTTCATTTGACCTTGATTTAACCTCTGATTAACTTTGTGGTTAAACTACATTTGTGATTGGATGTTAAAACAACAAAACTAACCTTATTTTTTTGTCTTCTTCTCAAATCAATTTAGCATGGAATTACGATCCTCAGATGATCATTAAGGAGCATTTAACACTTGATTCTCACTAATTTTAGTTATGACAAATGATAGTGTTACCATAAGTAGGTAGACTTTTTGTCTCAGTCTTTAGTCTTGTCTAGGAGAAGCTCTTTCCACCAAAGTACTCACCTACCAAATAAGTGTGCTCTACCAAATAAAGTTAATGGAGACATACTAACATTTGCTTTTCGAAAAAGAAGAAAAATTAAGAAAAAAAATTAGAAAAATGTGAAAAATAGAAAAAAAGAAAAAAAAAGAAAAAGTCAAAAAGAAAAAGAAAAAGACATTCTTTTGAATAACTCTGTATGTCCTCCAAATCTAGTTGTAAATATTTGTATTTCCATCAAAAAGAGTTTTTCAGGGTGCATCACAAATACCCTAAGTCTTAAAAAAAAAAATTCTTTGAGACATAAATGCAATAAGAGTTGGGTCATAGTCTTTAGTTATTTTAAGAGTCGATCCGAAAACATTAGGTGAAGCTTAGATCAACCTCGACTTAAAAAGAAGTGAAACCTTGGACTTGAGTCTTAGTGTTCATTTGATTAGTCATGATTATAATTGAGAACAATCATAACTTTTTAGCTTTTGAGCTTGGTAAAATCCTCTGAGTCCTGAAAATCGCACTTAAGGTTTAAATTTCAAGAGTCCTTGTTGGTTGAAAGAAGGTCAAGGTCATGTAAGTCTTGAGATCTGGTAGTCTTCCTTTGCAACTGGTTCTCACAATGTCCAAACATAAACATAGTTGGTTTGCTACAGAAAATTCAACTTAAAGATCGTCTCTAAACACTTAACATTTGAAAAAGAGTTCAATAGAAATCTCTTCACACTTACCCAGCTAATGCTACATTGCATTGCACTTAATGAGTTATTTGCTAAGGGATTAGCAAAACCTAAGCATAGGGGTATGATGAGGTGTGGCTCATCATAGCTAAAATGCCCAAGTTAAGCTAGAATCTAGGTTAAACACTATCAAATTAACAGAAGAAATGGGTTAAGTATGAGAATTAATGAAAATGACCTAAAACACTCAATTTGTGCTAAAAATGCATAATTAAGTCAATTTTGAGATGTTCTATACCTATAATGTAAATGGATGACACAAATGCTAATTGAACATCAAAATGAGCTTGAAAGTATAAATCAATTGTGGGATTAACTTCTAAAATGTTCAATTCACTTGCCATAAACATTACATTACATTTTGACCTTATTAGGACCTTGTGTTCAGAGTTTTACATTTAGGTCCTTATTCCAACATATTCCCTTCACATTTGCTACACTTAAAATGTTCCAAGGGCTCATTTGTAAACGGCCAGGGACTTAGTTGTAAGCATAAAGGACTGCTCTGCATTATAAACTCACCACTTATGGGTTGGCTTGCAAGTGTCATATCGGTTCACACTTTTAGGCCTTTCATGCAAATTACCCAACAAGCCTGGCAAGTCTCCTCTCGTGCACTGTTCATACACGAAGAACACTCGTGCTCTCCACCATCAATCTTCCCCATCTTAATCCAACGATAGATCTAGCTCCACCCTGGTGGAGTCGGTGCACTTAGCCTCGCACCCTATCTCAGATCTCATCTAACGGTTGCTTTTCATCCAAGGTGTTCCCGCGCACTCCTTGGCCTCATCCCATCTGTTGATACCCAATGGCATGTACCCTTTATTATCGATCACTCCCTTCCCCATTGCCTATAAAAGGACCCTCACACTCACCTATGCAAGCCTATCAACTCCCTCCCCCCTTGAGTTGATCAGTCGTCCATCCCTCCGAGTCTTGCTCTCCTTCCTCAACCGTCAGTGACAGTGGTGGTTTCTCCTTCCTCATCGTCGCCAAAGCAACCCACTGTGGATCCATAGATCCCATTCACTCTGTTGGAGGTCCTCCTCTTTCATCGCTGCAGTGACCAACTGCAGCCCAGGTCCCATTTCGTTCTTGTAGTTTTAACTCTTTAATTGCTTTCCTAGTGAAGTTTACTACTTTATACATTAGATTTATTGCTTTTTAGTGCAATTTAGATAGTTTAGATTAGAATTAGTCACTTGAGTCATTGAATTAGTGTAGATTTTAGTGTTAGCACTTCACTTCTTCAATTCCACCTCTCTGATCAATATTGATTAGAGAGTGTAATCCGCACTCATCCAATTGATCATAAACCTTCCTCTACGATTCATGATTGCCTTCTCTATATTTATTCGCAATTTTTAGTTGCTGATCACTCCATCCATCAGAGCTTATTTGGATCCAAATAATGATAAAAACCACTTGAGGATCATTTCACTTATTTCATACGATCACAATGGCCCTCTCCCTCTGATGGTAACACCATCATTATCCATAACTATCTTTAATTAGTTGGAATCAAGTGATAAATGCTCCTAAATGATCGCCTAAGGATAGTAATTCCACGCAAATCCATTCTGAGAAGAAATCATTAAAATAGGGTTAATTCTACAATTTTAACATCACATCATAAGTATAGAGTAACCGCGGGGTCACCCATGGGTTAATTGAAGGTCAAATGAGCATTAAAGTTCAAGAATTGGGTCAATACAGATAGAAACAGGGTTTCACACGTTTCGAGAACCAAAACAGTACATAAAACCCTAATTTCAAATCCACTTAAATTGAAGAGGTTATGGTTAGGATAAAATTCATCTAAACCTCTTAAAATGAATAAAAAAGTATTCTAAAAGGTTTGGCACCCTTGGTTTGACCATCTAAACCTATGATGACGTTGAATAGAGTTTCACATGAGATTTTACCCTAATTTGGGCTTCTACGCAAATTGTCTAGTCAAATATGGTCAAAACTAAAATCCAAGTTCACCATTATATTCCTTGGATCCAAATTAGGTTAGCATCAAAATTTGGGCCCAATCAGAGTCCATCTTAACATAGTTTGCAATTTAATCCCTAAGATCTCTATTCTTCACATCCAAGCCCCTAACTTTCAATTTCATTGCAAATGGGTCTCTAGTTTTCTCGTCTCCTTCATGATTTAGTCCCTGCCACCATTGATGAGTCAACAAGGCAAGCACCAACTTTGACCAAGTTAAAACTTGATCAAATCACCTCCAAATCCTACTAAATTTAGTGGGATTGGAGTTCAGATGGTGAAAATTCCTGTGAACGCAATCTTAAACTTTGATTCGAGGTCGAAAGCTCATGCGAACCCATGGAATTCATGGGATTCTCTACTTCCAAACCAAGGTCCAATCAAGCCTCCTTCCTCAATTAGAGCTTGGTTTTGAGCTTTATAAAACAACTCCCAACTCCAAACTGTCCTCCTTATCTCGATTCCAGGCCAAAAAGCTCCTTCCTTCTCTCCCTCGGCTACCTCCGACCACATCTCCAGCGAGCTCCTCAAATCTCCATCATCGCACTCTGCCATGTACAATAGGCAGAGGGAACATCTTCCTCGAAGTCTTCTGCATCTAGTGCACATTAGCTAGCATTGCCTCGACTCCTTCTTCCTCGCCGTTCTCCCACCGAAGAGTTCACCTTCTCCGTGACCGGCCATTACACAAGCACGGTTTCCTACCCCTTTCAACCAATAAACTAGGGTTCTATCTTCCTCTCTCCCTTTAGTATTAGTTTATCCCCTTTAAACCTCAAATCAACCACTAAATCACCCTCTCCCCCTCCGTCTTCTCCGCCTCCGGCGTCACTCCGACGAGCTTGCCACGCCACTACACTACACCAAATCACACGCAACACCACCACATCCTTCCTCACCACATAGAGACTAAAAGCCTTAACCTAATTAGGACTATTAGCTGCTCTACACCCCCACCAAAACAAACCCATAAACCTCTGCCATCTCTAACTTTGACCACCCTCCATAGACCATTATAAACCATGCCGCCACCCTCGCTACACTCGTCGTGGCCTGACGAAGGTGCTGAGCAATTTTAATTAGGCCACAAGGCCGTATCTTGTCTTTTTCGATTAGATCGGAGCACCATCGCCGCCGGCATCGTCTTCAACTCCGACCGCTGCCTTCCGACCATCTTCGACCTCAACCCAACTTTTGTTGCACGCGGAACCCATCCACACAAGAGTCCAAGCCATCAATTCAACATAGGAAGTCCCTAGCTACTCTAATTAGATGCTTCAATCTACTACTGCTGCTCTCAAAGGAGAAGGCACCTTTAGTCCCACATCGTTTGTGATAAATTCACAACAGCACATAAAATCAAATGCTACCGTTGCCTTAACACCTCATACACTCGAGGTGAGGTCCTCGCTCACCTCTCCCCACTCCTCGCTCACCACTAAGCCTTATGAGTCTTGACCCTACCCGAATCCGATTACCCACTTATAAACCCGAGTACCCAGTCGAGAAATTTAGAGAGTTTCTGAGGGTAGGGGTAGGTTTTGCACTGTTGATGCCTTGAGATGCGTGCATGCCCTCTCAATACTTAGCATCTCGAGAGGCATTGTGCTCTAGCTTTGTGCTATGGTTGGTGATATTTAAGCCATCTAATCTCCCTTAGCGACATCTGTTGAGGCCTTATGCTTGGCTTGGGCTTGGTTTTGAACACTGTGGATATATTGGCTCTGTGCTGACATGGATTAGTGGTTCAAGACCACTATTGAGATAAATTGAATGCTTTGATATGTGCTTAACTTGAGGGATATCCTTGGTGATCTAAATCACCATTTTTAGTGCTTCTCTTTTCTTTTTATCATAGCAATTTCTTGAGATATTATTGATTATTATTGAATATCATTTTGAGTAGATCTTATTCATTAAATAACTCTCTTGTGTTTACTTAATTGTGCTCATTATTTCTAATTGCGATTAGTGCGTGAATTCCACATTTGCTCCCTGCGAACGACCTCGAACTCAATTTCTATTTTCGAGTTTTATAAATATTAAGTGTTGTTGTGTTTTTTCGTCCTATACTATGATGCATATATTCCTAAAAGATGACTCTCGCTCCACAAACACCCTCATTTGAATTGGATGAATTCACTTGATTTAAGCAAATCTGAGTTTCACGCCTAATCTAGGGATAGAGATTCAATTTGACTTAAGTTGTTTTTAATCGAGTGAAGTAGGTGATTTTCGTTCAAATTGAGCTTATTGTTATGAATTTGAGCCTATTCAATTAGATTTTGATTAAGGGAATTGTTCACACCTAATTTCCTTGATTGGTATTGTTTTGAGTTCATCGCCCAGGTAGCTTGGGCCAATGAGAATCAGATGCACTGATTCAAGGCGTAAGCAATGACCTGATGGTTTTTAAGGCATTGCCTTGGATCCTTGAGCACTAATCAATAGTGTGCAGGAATCCTAGTTGATCATATCACTTGGACAGTCACACATCAAATGCCCAGGTGGGCGAAATTGAGTTTGGATTTCAAAGAGTTTATCGAAGATCTGAGGCTTTGAATGAGGTCCAAAATAATCAAACAAAGATCCAAGACTTAATTTCAATTGATTTGAATGCCTATTTTGATTTCTGCCCTTCATGCTATCCATAGCATAAGGGAAGGGATTAATTAGGTTTTTCACAGTTTATTGGTACTTGATCTAATTTTCATTGAGTTCTAGACCTTGTATAGATGATTTGCGATGTTTGAGTGTCATCTTTTAACTAAAGAAAACATGATTTTAGAAGTGTGATCCCACATATCAAGTTTGGCATGTATGACAGTGGATTCAACATTTGACCAAGTAATTAGAGTTTTGATGGTTTACATTAGGTGCTAAAATTATTCTTTATGATCAGGTGACATGTTTGAGTGATGTTTTTAACACTCTGATTTCTGATTTCAAACTCAGAGATTTTTGTCAGTATTCCAGCATGCTAGCTAGGTGTTCTGGATGAGCTTTAAACATGGAATTTAAACAAGTTCTGAATGAGTTGAAGTTGATAAGAATTTTTTGGGATGTACAAAGTTTTATCTACATTTACAATGCTTGTGAGAAGTTCTATATAATAGCCAATTAGATTGAGAATGGTCTGATCATCCTCTCTGTCAGCATCAGCTATACAGTAGCCTGGATGGAGTTTTTCATGACTATCCAAAGCAGTATTTGATGTAAATAGGAATAGAATAAAATTTTGAAGTAAGATGGTAGTAGATTAAGCATTCAATGACATGTATAGAATCTATCTGGCCTTGAAATGATTTGCAAAGCATGTAATTAGTGTTAGAAAATCATCGTCAGCAAGTAGAACAAATATTAACTGTTAGATTGTATACACATGTTTAATTCAGTGAATGAACCATGTTTTTGAAGTTAAATTTGATTCTTAGTTATGTCTGGATGTTTATCTTGTTTAGATCTATTTTTCTAGCAGTTTTGTATGAATGTTAAGGCTTGGTTTCATGTCTCAACTGTAAGTATCTCTTTTTTGATGCACTAAAATTATACTATCTGTCTAGACTAATCTTTCAGGACTCTCTCTAGATTCATGGAATAAAGCAAGAAGATTGTCGCTTTGCTTCTCAAAGTCTTTTTACTTTTCTTGAATCTAGAATATTTGTAAGGAATCTCAAATAACTTCAAATGAACTTTTGCGCTTAACGTAAATCTCTAAAATTCAAGTTCTTAGGTTAAGTGATCGATCAAATAAAATAATTGATCGACCAACCAACTTATTTAATCGATCAAACCAGCCCACTTTAGGAAGTTGATTAATACACCTTTGATTGACCATTTAACTTAATTAATCGACCAAATGTTGATAGATCAAATAACTAGTTTAACCGACCAAATCCCAATTTGATCGACCAAACTAGTTTAATTGATCAACCAATTGGATTCAGATTAATTCCTTTTTGGGTCAATTTTCTAGTATAAATAGTGGTCAAAGGCAATCTGTTTATCGCTCTAAAACAGGTTTTAAAATCATCGCGTTGCAGTATAGGTCGAATCAGCACAAAAAACAAATAGAATTTGTTACTCGAATGAAAGTCCGAGGTCGAACACAAGGAGCAAATAGGAATTCACACACTAATCTTAATATTGTAAATAAGCACAAGAATTTAAACCACAAAATGATATTCAATAAATACTAATCTGTCACTTTAGATATTCAATGAATTCTCATGTATTTTGAGGCAATAAAAAGGTAGAGAAACTAAAATAATGATAATTTAAATCACCAATTATTCTCTAAGCATATATATCATGCATTCAATCAATGTAAATATCTCAATAGTAATTCTAAGTATCAAGCCTCAAATCAGTCGTCGGGTCTAATGACCAAACGACTTAACCATCAGATGCTACAGCGCTTCCCTAGCACTGTTCTTCTTCTCTTTTCTTCTTGGCTTTTCTTCTCTTCTTCTGGCCTTCTTCCTTTCCTCCTCTTCTTTTCTTTCTTTCCTTGGTTTTCCTTCTTCAGCTGCTCTCTTCAGGTCCTTCTCCTTCTGTGCCTTCTATTTTCTCCCTTTCTTCTTATGCACAAAGGGAGGCCATCTCAGAATTGGCTAAGTGTCGCACAGGGCAAAACCCTCCCTTGCCTCCACGCTCTCTTCTTCTCTCTCTAGGATCCACCCTCCCAGGGCCACAGTCAGGATAGTGGAGTTATCGGGTACGCGCGCACCGGGGACCAGGGCTGCCTGCAGTGGGTAGCAGCTGAGGAGTGCTTGGCTAGGCAGGTAATTGGATGCACCAGACCCGCATGTGAGGTGTCGCGGGCGAGGCACGTGAGGGTGCGGGGACCTCACCCCCTGTGTATTAGTTGAGGTGTTAAGCAGATGCGACAAAATCAATTTATGCGACTTCGTCTGGTTGTCAACTTTCGAGGTGGGACTAAAGTCCCACCCTTCCTTCGCGTACGCTACGCTGTCGTTCTTCACCAATTGGAGTACTGCTACAGCAGCTGAAGCTCTAATTGAGGTCCTTGGAATGGTCAAAGGCTCCAATTGGAAGTCCAAGTGTATTCCTGATGCAATTCTGCGACTCCTGGAGCAGGTACCTGGGCGAATCCCTGTACGAACAAGGCTTGGAGCTTCACGGAGAAGCTTCAACAATGGCGCAGGGGTCCTATACCTAAAAACAAGAACAAGGCTTAATGGCCACATCAAAATAGTTCAGGAAGCATCGCTAGACTTCGTAGAGTGCAACAGTGGTGGTGCAAAGGTGTTTGGCGAAGTGAGGAGGTTTGATGACCTCTTGAAGGGTGGCTGGAGGTGGGTCTATTTGGTGGAAGATCTGGAGGGGCAATTGACCTAACTAGGTTAGGGCTTTTGCTCCTAGGGTCGAGAAGGAGGTGTAGGGAGTGTCGACGAGGTGGATGGGGCAGTGTAGCGATGGAGACGCCTCGCCGGAGGGATTGCCAGAGACGGGAAAGGTGAGGATGGTTGACGGTGTTGAGGGGATATTTTCGGTGTTTTGGGTGGGAAACTAACCTAAAAGAGCTAAGGATCTAATCTAATTATTCTAAGTGGACGAAAGGAGGGAGAATAGCACTAGCGTTGGTAGGTCGGCACTGGGGAAGAAGGTACTCCGGTGATGGGGACAGCAACGACGACGAAGGTAGAGGGGCTCCTGCTGGTACGACCAAGAGCGGACGAGAGAGAGAAAGAGAATTCGACCACTGGTATTGTGGATGGACGATGAAGGAGGTCAGGAGGAGTCGTCGGAACTTGTGGAGCTTCGCGTCCGAAATAGGAAGGAGGAAAAGAGGGTTTCACGACCAGAATCAAGTCTGGGCAGTTCGACTTGATCTGGACTTGCTTATATAGGCTTTGGAGGGAGTTTTGAACTTGGAAGCCAAGCTTCCAAGCTAGGAAATGTCGCCAAAGTAGGAATTCTCTAGGATACCCTAATCTCTCATGCATTCGCATGAGAGATTGGGAAAGTTTTAAGGCTCATGGACGGATTCAATGGAAAGAGGACTCTTCAAGGATTCTCCCTTCCAATTTTGGAAGGGATTAATTGAGCAAAGGAGTTCTCTTCAATCAAAGGTCGTCGGAGTTGTAGAAATATGATTCATGGCAGTAGGGACCTTTTTGTGATAATTATGACAAAGTTAGGAGCCTTTTTGTAAGGATTTTGAAAGTTAAGGGCATATGTGAGATAGAAAGAGTCTTGACTAGACCAAAATGCAAACTTGGTCAAGATGATCTCATATTGGGTCCAAATTTTGGTACAAACCTAATTTGGACTCGAGGAATCCAATGGTGAAATTAGATTTAGGTTTTGACCTAGTTTGATTAGGTAATTTATGGAAAAACCTAAATTAGGGCAAATGTCAGTCTAGGACTCTATTTTGGGTTAAGACGAGTTCTAATGGTCAAATTGAAGGTACCAAACCCTAGATAATATTTTTATATAAATTTTAGAGGGTTTAGGTGAATTTTATTCTGACCAGAACCTCAGTTAATTAAGCAGGTTAGTTTTTAGGATTTTAGAAGTCATTTAATTCTCAAAACACACGAAAACCCTTTTCTGTCTATATGAACCCACTTGTTTGGTATTTAAGACCATTTGACCCTTCATTACCCTCTGGGAAAACTTGTGGTTATTCTGAATTCAAGATATGATGGTAAAATTACAATTTTAACCCTGGTTTCTTATCTTTCTCTCAAAATGATTATGCAATGAACTTTGGCCCTCTGGTAGTTATGTAGGAGCATTTATTCCTTGATAATAACTAAATTGAGCTAGTTATGGCTCATGATAGTGTTCCCATCACAATCCTTTTTCAACACAAATTCAAAGAAGAAATCTATCTAGAAAAAGAACTCTCGTGCTTTCTCTCAAGTGCTTCTACGCTTCTATTTCTACTCTTTCCAAATCACGTCGATCTAAACCTTTGCAAAAAATTTGATTGATTTTCCTTGAGGTTCCATAGGATTATACTATTTTTATCTCTATCTATTGCTTTGATTATGACAAAGCATTTTAGTGCATATTTTGAAATACTTCAAATTTGCAATATAGTTACGCTAAACCCTTGATCAAAAATATTTGTTTTAGCGAAACTCGTGTAGATTTTTTTCTTTTATAACTTGAGTCTCGATCGTTCATCTCTGGTAGGCATAAGAAACAAGTTTTAGATCTGGATCCACTTTTCTAGCCTAAATCTAACCTAACCTAAACTTTTTGGTCTTTTTGTATTTTGCAATTTTTTTGTGTTTTTGATTGTTGTTTTGAAAAGCGAAACCTAATATGACACAACCTAAATCTAACTACGTACTCGTAACCCTAAATGACTAAGTGCATCTAAGTGAGGCCATGGTGGTCGTGATGGTGTGACTAACCCTAAAGGGGATGCTCCTAAGGAGACTAAGAGGGCATGCATCAAAATCATAAGAAGCGAAAATAAGAGCATGCACATAAAACCACTAGATAAAAGAATATCATGCATCAAATATTAAGTAGCTATAAATCCAGACACATGAAAATAAAGCAAAACAACTAAAGAATAGGATCAACCAAGTGAGGCTATGGAGAAGCCTTCTTGGCTGTCCACTAAGAAGAAGAATAGGGGCATGTGCATCCAAGTAGAGAGGAGGGTGTGGCATCCTTTCTCTACCAATGGCCATCCTTGAGAAGACCTTGAAGATGGTCTCCTCTATGGCCATCCAGGAGAGGAGAAGAAGATGGGGTGTGGACCCTCTATGGAGGAAGAAGAAGGCTCTCCCACAAGAAGAAGAAAAGAGGAGGGGGATGTTGATGAAGCCTTCTTCTTCTCCTTGCTTAGTCATCCATAATGATGCTTAGAGGAGGACGAGCACCATGAAGCTTTTTCTAGCCGTCCATGATGGACGAGAGTGGACGACCTTTGGAGGGTGGAAGGGAGGGTGTCGGTGGTCGTAATTTGAAGTGGAGGAGAAAAGGATGTGCGACACCTCTTTCTCTTGGCTTTTATGGGAAGGCCCCTTTTTGGGTCGCCACTTTTGAAGGTTCCTAAAATAGGTAGTCGCCACCTATTTAGGATCTAGGTTTTCTAAGGATTAACACCAAGGTTGTAAGGCTTTCCTAGAATAGGTGTGCATGGGATTTGTTTTGCTAAGGTGGGCGACAACTAGTGGGTGGATAAATTAGGAAGGTGTGTGTGTGTGTGTAATTTTCATAGACTAAGGTGTGTGGGTTTGGTTGGATTAGGTTGGGTCAACCTAAAGTAGGTGAGTGTGGACCTAATTAGGCTTAGGTGAGTCTAATTAGAGAAGAGTGAACCTACTTGGGACTAGGTTGAGTCTAATTAGGTTCTACTAAGCCTAATTAGACTTATATGGGTAGGTAAGATCCAATTAGATCTTAGGTAGATGTAATTGAGTTTAGGTGCACTCAATCAACTGTAAATGCACCCAATTAGGTATGGGCTAGTTCACTTGGGTTAGGGATAGGATAACTAATGGTATGGATAGTGGGATAGGCATAGGAGGTCTCTAATTAGGTTTCCTAAGGTGTTTGGTGGGGTTTCTAGGCCAAAAGAGACAAGCTTGGGCTTCTAACACCAAAAACAAGAACCAGAGAAGACCTCCAGATGTCCAAACAAGTGATCAAACATCTTATACTCCAAAATTGGACGTCAGGAAGTTAGGTTGAATGTCTAATTCTGTGTTAATGCGAGTTTTGGCTACCTGGATTGCATTTATGCAGAGATCAGATGTCCAACCTAATATCTAGACATCCTAGGGAGTGGGTTTTGGGATTTCTAAGGCAGGTTTTGGTTCCTAAGTGTTTGTAAGAGGGATAAGGTGGATAAGAAAATGGATAGTGCTATCCATGTTTTGGGTTCTAAGGCTAAGATGTCCTAATGGAAGTGATTTTGGTTTTAGGAAGGTTGTCCTACAGTTTCTAAGGGTAGGGATAAGGATATCTTCCTTACTCCTCTTGTCTGGATCAATCTTCTTCTCTCTTTATTACTTATTCCACTGTATCTCACATCCTAGATCACTTTAATACCTGCAAATAACAACAAAAATATTAAATAGCAGGATATCTCATCTTATTCTCTATAAAATGATGCAATGCATGATATGCATAATATGAATGCAATATTTAGAAATTAAGCTAGCTTCTAACATTATTTAGGTTGATTGGGACCTATGATTGCTGTGTAATCAAATTATGGGTCCCAAGTTGTTTGGAAGTCCCATTGTTGTTGTGCTTCTCTTCAAGTAGAAAAGTGAAGGGATTATTGTAAGAGGTTGTGCCACCTTCGTTCAAGTGGTACGATAGTGGATTTACTAGCCTTTCCTAGTCAAAAAAATCCTATGCTGGGAGGCTTAGGTAGTGGTTTTGCCCGAGAAGGGTTTCCACTATAAATTCAAGTGTCATCTACGCATGTTATTTTGTGGTTTGAATTGTTTTCGTAGTTATTATTTTTAAATTATCAAGTGATACTATTCACCCCTCCCCTGTAGTATATCATTAAGATACATAGGAACCACACTTGTTATCAGAGCTAGAGCTGTCCAGAAGATGTCAAAGTCCTCTGTTGACACATGTGCTGAAGGGCAGTTTGCAGTTTGACCTCCATTGTCCGATGGGACAAACTATGGCTACTGGAAGACCATAATGCAGATCTTCCTCGAGTCAATGGATTTCGAAGTATGGGATGTCATCACCTCCAACTACACTCGTCCAGAAATCAAGGAAGGAGTGGCAGTGACTCCAGATCAAAAAAAGATGGCAACACACAATGCAAAAGCCATGAACGCGATATTCTGTGGACTCTCGAAGGACGAGTTCAATTGTGTATTGATAACAGACACCTCTCTGGACGTCCATTTTGACAAAATCGACATCAGAATCCTCCCCAGATGCACCCGCAACCCATATCTCTGCTTGGATGTCCAAGACACCCTCTGGACTTCTAATTCTAAAGTTTAAGACGTCCAAGAAGGTGTCTAGACATCTAGAGGCCTTCTTCTACACACAAAAACCTTCGAACATGGCTTTATCCTCTTTCAACAACCCAAAAAACCACTGAACATCACTTCCAAACACTCGAACCTATCCTTTCCTATTCTATCCTCTCACCTAACTAGGAAATCCTATTTTTAGAAAACCACCAACCTATCCTAGCCTTATAATCTAGATCCTAAGGTCCTTATTTAATCAATCCTAGGATGAAATATAAGCCATCCAAATTGGTGATCCTAGGCACTCTAGATCAACCAATAGGAAGACACCTAGATTCTTATAAAAGGACTTAGCCTCCAACACTTAGAAAGAAAAAAGAGGAGTCTTAGTTTAGTATAGACCACCATAGTGCACACCCCCTCTCTCTCTACAGTATCTCTCTCCAGTCTTCTTCCCGAGGCCCTGGATTTGAAGCTCTGCCGAGTTTCCTACAAGCATCGCTCAAGAGGCTCCACTCTTCATCTCTCTCTCTCTCTCTCTCAGTTTATTTGCTCTGATTCATAGTTTATATGTAAGACTTTTTGCAAGTAGCAATAAAGAGTTTAATTCAATGGATATCTTGTCTCTCTTTATGTGCTTTCATTAGATTAGAATAGTTAGTATGAAAGGCTTTAAGAATCTTCTTTTACCTCACTGTGAATGACTCAGGACTTACTATTTTTTGATCTATAAATTCATTTTGCTTTGACGTGATTCGTAACTACAATGATAACATATAAATTTGTTTACGCATTTTGCGACAAACAAATTGGCACCGTTGTTGGGGAGGCAACAAAGTTATTCTTGAAGCTTTTCTCCTTAGTGCTTATTTGAGATTTCTAACCTTCTTTATTTCTGTTGATTTCGTGTGTGCAAGAAGCATAGAAATTCAAAAAGAAATGTAACAACGGAAAGATTGCAGGTTTTTTCTCAGGTAAGTACTTGTATCTTAAATTAGGATAATTTCCTTTCGAAAAAAAAAATAGATGCTTTTCATGATCCTTAGGTTAGTATTTGCTTGCTTTGCAAAAAAAAAAAGCTCTCGTTGGTGGATATTATCTTTTGAAAATCAATAAAAACACCTTCTACATTTTTGGGTTGCAATAAACTTTGATTTTAGAAATTCAATTCCTGAAATTTTACACGTCCAAAAATTTTGAAGTTTCTACTGGACGTTGGTCAAGAACAACATACCAAAATTTCGTACAATTCTGACTTACAAAAAAATTTAAAAAATTCGTGAACTGAACTGCTATTAAGTCTATTGTTATTCCTGATTTTTTGAACTTCAAAAAATCACAAGAATTTTTGTTTAACTCTAATTTATCTGAAAGTTGTTTTGTTGGAATCCCGTGAAAATATAGAGTCCTAGAAAAATATGAAAAAAAATATTTGGGTCCATTTGATTACACAAAATATTTGATCGCTAACTATGGGTCAAAATAAACTACAGAACCCCTAGTACACTTTAAATCTAAAAAAAATAGAAAATGTGCATTAAAATTTAAAAAAAAAAAATCTTCTGAGTGCCTGGTTGGTGGTGCAATAGGACCAATTGATTACATTGATTAGGTCGCACTATCTTATTTGTTTTGGACTTAAATTCTATCATTTAGTACTATTTGCTCTTAGGGTTTCACATTAAGGTAGAGCACATTTGCATCTACATACTTAAAGGAAATTTATCGAATAATTGGGATTTGCAAAATCTCCTGTGTGCCCTATTATAATCATTATTTGAATATATTTAACCAAGTGAACCCTAAAATTCATTAATACAAGCACTTGAACCTTAAAGGCAACCACATCAATTAAACTTGTATTGTGAACCCCTTGTTTGAGCACTATACATTTGAAATCAATTTTAAGGGAAACACCCCCCTAACGCCCATCATATTCTGAAAGCACTTCAAGCCTAAGCCTAAAATTGAGTAGACGTGCCATAGGTAGGACTAATTTTCTTGGTAACTTGAAGTTAGATTGGGCTAAGATCAAGGCCCTGTCTACTAGATCCATTGGTGATGAAAATGGTCGGTGCAGTAACTACGTTAACCCTTAGTGGTGTCCCGCCGTGCAGGGTGTCCTAGGGGGTCCCACCCTTCTGGCCAGCCAAGTAATTCAAGTGTTGGTCTAACCTAGTCATATTTTGGGGAGCTAGGATTAGGTATACTTAGGGTTTACACTTTAAGTCTTAGTTTGTTTGCTTGTTTGGGGATTCTCGCATCTGTCTTCTCTTTCTCATCTATAGAATTTCTTCTGGTTATGCAAGGGAGAAGATCTCTAAAACCTGATTTGCTACCACCTTTAGAGAGAAATCCTAGGAGAAGACCTGATTTTTCAAAATCTAAATCTGAATCTTCTTCAATGGCTAGTCTCCATCAGGGAGATGATGTTGAAGGGGAAGGACAAAATCTGGATCCAATGGCTTTTTTAAAGAGGCAGATTGATAGGCAAGGCCAGCATCATGATAGACAGATACAAACTATAGTACAAGCCATTACCTAACTCTAAAATGGGAGAGCAGACCACCCTCTTAGAGATTTCTACAATCTTCTTAATGCACAACCTGAACCTTTTGTCAGGGTACCTCAGGATGGGGATGATTTCGAGCTTAAACCATAAATCATCAATCTGATTCCCCACTTCCATGGCCACAATTCTGATGACCCCTTCTACCATCTTGAAGAACTTCTACACATAGGAAGGACCTTTGGCCCTAGGAACATGATGAAGATAATTTGATGATGAAAATGTTCCCATTTTATTCAAAAGATAAAGCTGCTCAATGGTTGAGGACTGATAAACGCCAGTTTATCATCATTCTTATGCATTAAAACAAACCTAGCTCTTAGGATTTTACTCCGCAAACGGGTTTTTGGGCTGCATTTAGGCATAAATTAGGTTAGGCATGCATTGCATTTTTTTATTGTCTTTTTAATGTGTTTTTGTGAGTGTTAGGGATGTACAGATACACAGATCCCTAAAACCCTAGCACTCAAGAAGGCAAATGGTGAAGGAGAAGCCCAGACTAGCTGGAACTCAGCTTGATCCAGCTCACCACAGCTGGAACCTAGCTTACTTGAACTAGGGTTAGCTCATCCCAGCTCCATTCAGCTAATCTCAGCTGAATAGAAGCTTAAGAGAGTTCATCTTAGCTCACCCCAGCTCAAGTCAGCTCAGATCTAGCTTAACTTAGCTGAGTCTAGCTCATCTCAACTCTCACTAGTCCACAGGGAGAACTAGCTAGCTCAGCTGAGTTGACAAGAGTTCACCCCAGCTCAGATCCTGCTATATCCAGCTCCACTCAACTCCAGCCAGCTGAAGAAGAACTCATCCCAGCTCAGGAAGCTCAAGTCCAGCTCCCGGGAACTTAACTTAGCTCAACTCAGTTGAGCTAAGCTACCTTAGCTGCCTTAACCAACTTGAGTCTCCCCGGGAGCACCAAACCTAGCTCACCTCAGCTCATCATGGTAGAAGCTAGCTTACTTTAACTTGGCTTAGCAACTAGCAAAGAACTAGCAAGCTAAGCCAGCTAGAGTAGCTCCATGCCAGCCTCTTCAGCAGCAGCCAGCTCCAATGTCAGCTCTAGACTTCTCCTCCTCATCTCCTCCCTCCAAACCCTAGCTCCAACACCTTCTCCTCTACTCCTCCATTAGCTAAGCTAGCTTAGCTTAGCTTAGCTTAGCTAGCAACCATCTCCTTGGCCATCCACCACCTTCAAAGACAACCCTAGCTAGCTCCACCAGCTTAAGCCTACCTAAGCTAGCTACCCTACTCAAGTTGGCGCCACCTCCTAGCCATCCCTTCACCCCATTATCACCACCAAAAGACACCTTAAGTTGGCGCCAAAAACTACCCCTAACCACCCCTATATTGGTGCCAACTTTCAGCCCTTAATCCACCCTACACCTACCCACATAAGCCATCCTAGCCATCCACCTACCCTTCCTTCTAGAATCCCTCTTGGCGCCAACTTAGACCACCTTCTAGAACCCTTTTTGGCGCCAACATCAAGGGTTGTCAACACCCATAACTACCCCCTTGGTGTCCCTCAAGGTGGCGCCAACTCACTTTGGCCATGGGATCATTAACCACCTCCATCTCTTCATCTTGGCCCTCCATTTGAAGGGACACCTTAGCCCCCTTCCTATTCTATAAAAACCCACCACCTACCACCATTTTGGGGCATCCTCCATTAGTGTATTTTACTACCTAAACCACCTATACCTACGGCCAAGAAGAAGGAGTAGAGAAGGAGATTAAAGGGGCACATCACCAGCCCTTTTGGTGCCTTCTTCTCCCCACTCTCTTCAACTTAGGCCACGCCAAGGAGGAGGACTCTTCCACTTCAAGAAGGATGACCAGGCAAGGGAGAAGGACCTAGGGTGGACGTCCACCCTTGGAGAGAAGCTTAGGGCACGCCCCCTTAGGGCTTGCCTTGGAGGTCATCACCTTGGCGGAGCATTGCAAGGAAGGAGTTGAAGGAGTCTTTTCAAGATTGGGAGCCACCAACCTTGGAGCAAGAAGCCCTCTTCTTCACCATCTATCTAGAGGATTTGTGTTTGCTTTTCTTTATTTTAATTTTTCTAGTAGTAGAAGCATTCCTCTACTAGGTTTTTTTTGTAAAACACTTTTCGTCAATCTAAGTTGCCTTCTTTGCAATTTTCTATTTTGCATTTCTACTTGCTTTGTTTTTTTTAGCATTGATTCACTCCCTCTCCCTAATTATTCTAGGCCTCCACTTGCCTAGAGTGAGCTTAGGGAGAGGCTCTACTTGCCACATAGAAGTAGTATTTAAATTGAAGTGTAAATCACTTTTTCCGCCATTAGTTCGCATGTTGCCTTAGCTTAAAAACACAAAAAAAAATGATATATTGAAAAAAATACCAAAAATAAAGTTGAGATTTATTCCGAGCAAGAGAATCAATTTTGCAACCATATTGCCTCCTTGGACGACCCTAGATACTCCCCTATCTAGGAATATAAATTTAAGAGCGAAAGCGGATTTACGCGTTACAACGACGTATTTTAACAAACCGCGTATTTTCGTTATCACTTTTTGGCGCCGTTGCTGAGGAGGCACGGCTTTGCATTAATTAATTTTCTCTTGCTTGAAGTGGATCTCATCCCCTTCTCTTTCTTTCTTTTGTGTGTGCAGAAACTACAGCGGGGAGGCGGGAATCTGGAAGCGAGAGCTCAAAGATCCTTTTCTTCCCGCGGAAATTCAGGTTGGTTCGTCCTTCTGGTCACATAATTAAAACTACCAAAAATATATTAAACTTGGCTTTCAGGACCCTAAACACTTTAATTAAGTGGAGTGGTGCATTATAAAATCCATTGTTTGCTTGTATGCTTCTTTAGCACCATTCCATTGCAAGTATTGGTGTTCTGTTTTTCGGGTCCAGATTTCTATCTGGACTTGAAAAATTGATTCCTAAAATCTCAATCCTCCTAAAATCATAAAATTTCATAGAGTGATTCCCAATTAAGTTAGGAACATTTGTTCCAAATTTCAAAACAATTGGATTTGTATTTAATTTTGAAAAATTCGTGGATAGCAGAGGAGTCACACCCTCTAATCTTCCTGTTTTGCTACTGTCTGTGAATTTTCAGAATTTTTATACTCATCCAATTTTTGAGAAATTTAGCTTGCTGGAATCCTTGTGAAATTTTACACATCATATAAAATTATAAAAATTTTATGAGATCAGTGATAATATTGAAAAGTCCATAATACCCATGGGTATTATTTCTGGACTTTGACACCAGTACAATTAAAAATTCAAAAAAATTATTAAACAAATTTGTAAAATCTTACAAAAATCTTTTCTGGAATCCTTGTTTGATTTTATTCAAATTAGTGGTGTTTTTTGACTTATTTGGACCACTACTTAATTCAGAAAGCTAAAGTAATTCATTGGTAGTTAAATTTCTGTCTTAAGGATAACTGGCTTAGGGTTTCTTCTTTCTCTTTAGAGACTCAATTAAAAGGAAATAAACAATCACACATACAACTTGTATTTCCTTTGATTGTGAACTTTCAAACTTGTTTGAAAGCTTAAAGAGAAAAATCCTAAAATTCATTTAATTAAATTGAATCCTAAAAGACATAAATACAAAAAAATTGTGTGACAACTTGATTTTCATTGGAACCACTCTCCAATTCCTACACACAAAAAAAAAAATCAAATAACAGGGCAACAACCCAATAAACGCCCTCCACATTCCGTGTGCACTATAGCATCCTAGACCTAATTAAAACTTGTAGCAACTTGACCCCTAAGGCTTTATCAACTTAGGCTTGCTATTTAGGTCTTAAGTTCTCTTTAGTTAATACCAATTCTGTCATCTGTATCTGGTGTTCAGGCTGAGGGGTTGTGTCAAACGACCAGGCGCGGGTTTGTACAAGCACCTGGGGTCTTCCCTGGGAAACGTTTGGACCCAAACCTCCCCTTAAGGAACTTGGCAAGATTTGTTGATAGAACGGGTATTCACTATTGACTACTTATTTCCTATATAGACCAAGTCTTAGGTTATTATTAGGGAGTCACATTTAAGTTAGGTCTAGTTTTATTTGTTTGAATTGCACACTTTCTCTCATCTCTTTCTCTTCTCCTCCCCTCCCGTTCTTCCATTTTATGCACGGGCGATGGTCTCAAAATCCGCACTTGGAAGGACCATTTGATTTCGCCCCCCACGCAAAAAGACCACTTTTTCTGTCTTCTCCTGAAAAAATGGAAACACAACAAAATAGGTCCACTGACCCTTCCACGTCCACCTCTAACCCCACCACTAACCCTAATTCTAACCCTTCCACCCAAAACCCAACCACCAGTAACTTCCCACACTTGGAGCTCCCTAATCTTGAGTTGCCCCACACACAACATCAAGACCCCCTACCTGATCTTTTAAAATTGATGGCCGATCAGATTAATAAATTAAATTCCAATCAACAAACCCACCACCCCGTCAGGAACATCCAAAACCTAGCCAATCCAAGGCCAAACCCACCACCCCATCAGTAGCCTGTTGTTCCTCTAAAAGATTTCTATGATCAGTCTTATTATGAGGAACGACCAGGGGTGGTCATACCGGAGGGGGACTTTGAGATCAAGCCTGCGGTCCTGAACCTAATTAAACACTTTCATGGCCTTCCTAGGGAAGACCCTTTCAGCCACCTTGAAGAGCTAACTCTTCTTGCACAGACAACCTATTCCCGAAATGTGCAAGAAGACATATGGCTGATGCAGCTTTTTCCATTATCTCTTAAAGATAAGGCCGCTTATTGGTTCAGGACCATTGGCCGACCCATCACAACATGGCCTCAACTCAAGAGCGCCTTCCTCAAGAAATTCTTTCCCATAGGTCGTACCAATTCCTTACGAAGATCTATTACGACCTTTCACCAAAAATCTGGTGAAACTTTCCATGATTCTTGGGAAAGATTTCAAGACCTTTTAATAAGTTGCCCGCACCACGAGATTCCTTTATGGCAGCTCGTGCAAATCTTCTATCATGGGTTAGAAGATCAAATCCGACATTTTGTTGATGCCTCGTGTGGCGGCAACTTTTTAAATAAAGATGCAGAAAGTGCCTATGACCTGTTCGAAGAAATGAGTGAAAACTCATTTAATCAAGCTTCCATGAACACATTTTGCAAAACCCAAAACCCGCAGTTCGGTGTTCATGAAATAGGCACTCAATCTATCCCTGTCACCCAAGACAATCTTCAATTGATTGCTCAGAAACTCGACCAGATGCATATTAATCAAAAGAAAATTGAGGAAAGACTGGCCACATCAACTCAAGCTCCACACCCACATCTAACCCAACCTAACTTTCCACGAAGAGAAAATTTGCACAATCTCAACACTATCCCTACTGATTATTCTGAGGTTGCCCATGATTCACTGGGGAATTACAACTATCCAGATCTTAACCCCACTCAAAATATTTCTGCCATCCAGGAGCCCTTTAAAAATTCTTCCAATTGGAAAAATTACCCGAACTACTCCTGGAATAATCAAGTTTCCTCCCAACCATATCATTTTAATGGGTATGGGTCGAATCCAAACTTCCATCCTAGGCCATCCCAACAAGATATCAATGCCCAGATGCTGCGAACCCTGCAGGATATGCAAACAAAAATGACGGAAGTAACCCGCAACATCACAAATCTGAACAATCAGATTGGGGTTACTCCCACGCAAAGACCTGTAGGACATCTTCCGTCCCAACCCATACCCAACCCTAATCACCAAGGAAACCATTATATGGGCAGAAATCCACATTATCCAAATCAGCCTCCTCTTAATCCACCACCTCAGCAGCCGCCCAGGTTTCTGCAATCACAGGCCCCCCCACCTCCTCTAAATAATAATCCGACTGCACATGCAGTTACTTTGAGGAGTGGGAGAACCACCACTGACCCTGGGCCTTCACACGAACCTGATAAGATACTTGTGCAAATTAACTCCCCACCTCCCCATCAGGAAGAAAAAGAAAAACAAAAATCTCAAGACAAGATTCCTGTCCCTTTCCCACAAGCTCTCTACCCCACCACCAACAAAAAAAAGAAATCTGAGCCCACTACAGAAGAACTCATGGAGCTATTTGGGCAAGTTCATATCAATATTCCTCTCCTAGATGCCATCAAATATATACCTGCCTATGCTAAATTTTTGAAGGAGATTTGTACTCCTAAAAGACAGGCTAAAAATCTAGGACAGGTGCATCTTTCAGAGACAGTAAGCTCTGTCATACAGAGTAAGCTGCCTCCTAAGATGAAAGATCCGGGGGCGCCTTTAATTTCTGTAATTATTGATGACACTACATTTAATCGCTCCCTCCTTGATCTTGGTGCCTCAGTTAATATTATTCCCACGAGTTTATTCGAAGAATTTCAGATCGGTGAATTAAAACCCGTCGAGGTTACCCTGCAATTAGCCGACCGATCTACAATTAAACCTCGTGGGATTATCGAGGATGTTTTAGTCAAGGTCCAGAATTATGTCTTCCCTGCAGACTTTCTGGTTCTTGACATTGAGGCACCTGAATCATTACTGGACTCCCCAATAATCCTTGGACGCCCTTTTTTGGCCACTGCAAAGGCAAATATCAATTGCCACACAGGAAAAATGGATATCACTTGTGCAGGCCAAACTCTCACTTTAGATATTTTCAAATCCTCCAGGAGATTCCATGATGATAACTTCTTTGAGGACTCAGATACTGAAATTTCCAATATGGTGGAGGAGACAATGTTAATAGATACCCTTACCGACCATAATTTTTTTGAGGACTCTGATTCAGAATCAGTGGTCGGCGAAATCTGTGATCCAGAAACTTGTCTTGACCCCAAATTTATTCCTGATACCCCCCCTAACCCACCCACTATTCATGCACCTAACTTTTCCACACTAACTTCACCCAATCCTCCCCATTCCTTCCCCGACCCCTTTCTTACGAACCTACCACCAACCCCGCCTGAGTTTGGCACCCAACCTAATTTAAACCCATGGCCAGACTTGGGCTACACTTATCATTTTCCATCCAACTTTGATCCCAATATTATTTCTAATCAATTTTCTAGGGATCTAGAAGAAGACACCTTTTTTGCGGGCATCCAAGTGTCCAATTATTTACATGATCTTACGTCTTCCGTGCATACCTTCACGCCCGGTTGAATGGCGTAAAAGATAGCACTGGATGGGAGGTAACCCATCATTTTTTCTTGCTTTCCCTTTTTTTCTTCTTTTTCCAGGTTTTGTTCCTCCTAAACCCGACCGTTCTTCACTAAGGTGATCCCTTTTCCCTCCTAATGCATGAGGACATGGCATATCTTAAGCATGGGGGGTGTTTTTAAATTTTACGATCGATTTAGGATTTTCAAAACCTAAAAAAAAAAAATGCATTTTTGTTTAATTTATTTCCTGCTTGCATACCCAAAAAAATAAAAATGTTCAAAACTTTTTGAGGAAAAATTTTGAAATCGGGACTAAGGTCGAAAAATTCACTTTTGGTATAATGGGATTTAATCTTTAACAAACTAAGGATGAGGATATGGATCTGATCATTAGAATTCCAGGGTCTATTTTAGACAAGATCAGATATCCTTCTATAAAATTCTACCTGAACTCATGATAGTTCAGGTGACTTGATCCTATTTTGCAATATGGAAATTATTTGACTTAACTTCTGATTCAAAAACTTGCATGTTTTGAGAAACTTCTTGTGTCACCCTTCACACACAAGCCAACACTTAAAAATAGCTAAAAATTTGAAAAACTCCCTTGTTTGGACTTAGTGAAAGTCTGAAGCAGATCATTGGTTTGAGTTCCCACCGCCGAGGAGGAAAATGCCTCCTTTAAGGACGCGATGTCAACATGTTACCGCCTCGGCGTTGCTCCATATCTATATTTCATATCTTTAGACGGAGCATTAAAGCGCATTTTAACAGCTCAAGTGTCTTGGACGGTGCTCTACCTATAGTGTCGGAGCAAGAGCTTGAGTTTGTTTGGAGCGCCCCTTTTCACCGCATCGTATTCTGGGGTTGTGAGCTCCTGGGTGGTGTCATGGACAGTGCTATCTCGAAGTACTGGCGCCAGAGCCCCCTCGAGGAATGGTAACGGGAATGATGATCTCGACACATCTGTTGTAAGACTAAGCTAAAAATAAGCATGGGGGAGAAATATATATATATATATATATAAATAAATTAACACGCCCTTATAAATGTTGGCTTTTCACAAGCACAGCCACAAGGTTTTAAAGGATTTTGCAAGTTGAGAATCAGATTCATGAGCCAAAAAATTCCTAAAAACAAACATTTCAAGTCATCTGAATTAACAAGGGGTTAATTTGAGAATTTTTTGGAAGATATATTGATCCCGTTCTATCTAATGGTTGAATCCAAAAACAAATCCCGATGTTTATCTTTAATAAATCCCGTACCTCCAGTGTTTTTAATCTACCAAGGTCCATTGATCTCTTTTTCTCCTCCAAAGTCGAAAAAATTAGATTTCCCAAAAATTCCGTTTTAAGTTTTGCTAAGAGAATAGCAAAAGATAAGCATGGGGGTGTGATAAATGCCAGTTTATCATCATTCTTATGCATTAAAACAAACCTAGCTCTTAGGATTTTACTCCGCAAACGGGTTTTTGGGCTGCATTTAGGCATAAAATAGGTTAGCCATGCATTGCATTTTTTATTATCTTTTTAATACGTTTTTGTGAGTGTTAGGGATGTACAGATATATAGATCCCTAAAACCCTAGCACTCAAGAAGGCAAATGGTGAAGGAGAAGCCCAGACTAGCTAGAACTTAGCCTAATCCAGCTCACCTCAGCTTGATCAAGCTCACCTCAGCTTGATACAGCTCACCGCAACTGGAACCTAGCTTACTTGAACTAGGGTTAGCTCATCCCAACTCCATTCAGCTAATCTCAGCTGGATGGCAGCTCAAGAGAGTTCACCTTAGCTCACCCTAGCTCAAGTCAGCTCAGATCCAGCTCAACTTAGCTGAGTCTAGCTCATCTCAGCTCCCACTAGTCCACAGGGAGCTCTAGCTAGCTTAGCTAAGTTGACAGGAGTTCACCCCAGCTCAGATCCAGCTACATCTAGCTCCACTCAGCTCCAGCCAGCTGAAGAAGAATTCATCCCAGCTCAGGAAGCTCAAGTCCAGCTCCCGGGGACTCAGCTTAGCTCAACTCAGTTGAGCTAAGCTACCTTAGCTGCCTCAACCAGCTTGATTCTCCCCGGGAGCACCAGACCTAGCTCACCTTAGCTTATTTTGGTAGAAGCTAGCTCACTTTAGCTTGGCTTAGCAACTAGCAAAGAACTAGCAAGCTAAGCCAGCTAGAGTAGCCCTATGCCAGCCTCTTCAGCAGCAGCCAGCTCCAGCTCCAGACTTCTCCTCCTCAGCTCCTCCCTCCAAACCCTAGCTCCAACACCTTCTCCTCTACTCCTCCATTAGCTAAGCTAGCTTAGCTTAGCTTAGCTTAGCTTAGCTAACAACCAGCCCCTTGGCCATCCACCACCTTCAAAGTCAACCCTAGCTAGCTTCACCAGCTTAAGCCTACTTAAGCTAGCTACTCTACTCAAGTTGGCGCCACCTCCTAGCCATCCCTTCACCCCATTATCTCCACCAAAAGACACCTTAAGTTGGTGCCAAAAACTACCCCTAACCACCTCTATATTGGCGCCAACTTCCAGCCCTTAATCCACCCTACACCTACCCACATAAGCCATCCTAGCCATCCACCTAACCCCCCTTCTAGAATCCTTCTTGGCGCCAACTTAGACCCTCTTCTAAAAGCCATTTTGGCGCCAATATCAAGGGGTGTCAACCCCCATAACTACCCCCTTGGTGCCTCTTAAGGTGGCGCCAAACACCCTTGGCCATTGGATCCTTAACCACCTCCATCATTCCATCTTGGCCCTCCATTTCAAGGGACACCTTAGCCCCCTTCCTATCCTATAAAAACCCACCACCTACCACCATTTGGGGTCATCCTCCCTTAGTGTATTTTTCTACCTACATCCACCTATACCTACGCCCAAGGAGGAGTAGAGAAGGAGATTAAAGGGGCACACCACCAGCCCTTTTGGTGCCTTCTTCTCCCCACTCTCTTCAACTTGGGCCACGCTAAGGAGGAGGACTCTTCCACTTCAAGGAGGACGGCCAGGCAAGGGAGAAGGACCTAGGGTGGATGTCCACCCTTGGAGAGAAGCTTAGGGCACGCCCCCTTAGGGCTTGCCTTGGAGGACATCACCTTGGCGGAGCACTGCAAGGAAGGAGTTGAAGGACTCTTTTCAAGATTGGAAGCCACCAACCTTGGAGCAAGAAGCCCTCTTCTTCACCATCTATCTAGAGGATTTGTGTTTTCCTTTCTTTATGTCAATTTTCTAGTAGTAGAAGCATTCCTCTACTAGGCATTTTTGTTAAATATTTTTTTTAATTATCTAGTTGCCTTCTTTGCAATTTCTTGTTTGCATTTCTATTTGCTTGTTTTTAGCATTCCTCACTCCCTCTCCCTAATTATTCTAGGCCTCCACTTGCTTAGAGTGAGCTTAGGGAGAGGCTCTACTTGCCACATAGAAGTAGTATTTAAATTGAAGTGTAAATCACTTTTTCCACCATCAGTTCGCATGTTGCCTTAGCTTAAAAACACAAAAAAAAAATGATATATTGAAAAAAATACCAAAAAGAAAGTTGAGATTTATTCCAAGCAAGAGAATCAATTTTGCAACCATATTGCCTCCTTGGACGACCCTAGATACTCCCCTATCTAGGAATATAAATTTAAGAGCGAAATCGGATTTACGCGTTACAACGACGTATTTTAACAAACCGCGTATTTTCATTATCAGAGACTTACTCTTGGCCTATAAAAGCTTGCCCAAGACATTCCTCACCTCCTTAGCGAACTTTTGGGCCAAAAATATCCTCTTCCCTACCTCCGGCCCGCTCCACGTTCGTCTCTAATGACCTTCATCCCCCAGCTTCTTCACCGGCTGCCACATACCATAGGCGGCTAGTCTCAACTCTCCTTTCCTTTCCGCACCTTGCAATACCAATGAGGTGTCCCTTAACCCTCTGTCGTCGCCGTTCTACCCCACCAGAGCACCTTCCTTCTTTGGTGTCGGCCATACCACAACCAGTGTCTCCTCCACTCCTCTTCGTCTAATAGCTAGTTCAATCAACTCCCTAGCATCTACTCATCATCATCGTGCCATCAACAATCTGCTCCGACCTCCAACTCTCTCAATCCATCATCATATTCCCCAAGGCTGGCATACCTCTAGCGTGGTCGCTATGCCATTACACTCCATCAAATTGACTTCCACCTCTCCCAAAAGCTCTGCCACATCCACGTGAGCAAAACCCCTTAAGAAATTGAGTGGATTGCTTGCCCTAGCCCTCTGCCGAACACCTCCATGAACTCCAGCCTTCTCCACCTTCGCCCCACTCACACACGCACTCACACCGCATGCCACTGCCACCATAACCTTCGCCAAGTCCAGGAGAAGCTCCTGAGCTTTCTAATTGGGGTGTAGTGCCCGTATTTTGCTTTTCAGGTGCCTCACCGAACCTCCGCTGCCGCTACAACTTCTCTGACGAAACTTTCAGTCCTCCAGTTGCAACTCCTCCAGGTCTCACCTCCAGGTGCTACGGCTCAGTCCCAAGTCCTTCGCCAAGCCGTCAATTTGTTGTTGCAAACCCATCTTTGATTGCAATCAAGAGCTTCCTCAACAGCAGCTTCACATGGAGAACTGTAGACCTTTTAGTCCCACATCGTGGGATTGGGAGCTCTCTACGCCAAATAAGAGGATTTTCTGTTTACACCCTATCGCCTAAGATCATCGAGGGTCGGTTTCCTGCTCATGCGCCTCTTCGTGCTCACTCCTTACCCGCTACACCACGCAGGCAGGTCTAGTCCCTGGTTCGATTACCCGATTAGTCGGGTTTGAGAAAAGAAAGAGAGAGAGGGGGGTTTTGCTTCACTCTCTAACTCTCTAACACTTAGAAGAATTCATAAGAGGCCTTTGCCTCTATTGTGCATGGCTGCTATGCCTCTCCCTAAGGCTTGAAGAGAAGAGGCCTTTGCCTCTGTGCGTGACTTAAAGAGAAGAAAAAAGGCCTTTGCCTCTGCTGGTTAAGCCATCTGAGTGCCTATTCTGACGTCTAATATTTTGAGAAATTGATATTGTGGTTGACATTAAGTGCTTGTAAAACTTAAAGAGTAATTTGGTGGTTCAAATTACCATTTTACTCTAATCTTTTTGCACTTTCAGACTTGAATGTTCTGATATATCATTATTCCTCTTGTTATAATTGCTTATATTTGTGATTCTATTGTGATCTCTGAGGTTAATTGTTCCTTGTGTTCAACCTCGGATACTCTTTTGAATTTGAGTTATAAATTATATTTGTTTTCGTGTGATTTTGACTATATTGCAACGCAATGATTTTAAAACATTGATTTCGCACGATTAACAGTGGGTCCTCTATTCTATCATTTTCAAGGTCCAATTCCTCAAGAGGCACCATTTTTTGTTTAGTCCTGCTCCAGAATAATTGAGGCTCTAAATCTTCCTCCCAGTCAGATTCTTCATCAAGGGTCCAAAGTGGGTGTTGATCATACTTGGTTTGCCCAAGTTTATGATCATCATCATTTGATTTCCATTTTTCTAAAATCCCTTCCAATCCATTGGTCAAGTAGGAGAGATCCTTGAATTCAAATGACCTATCATGGTTATTATCCTGGGAAGGGTAGGGGTCATGGTGTTCTCCTAAAATGAGACCTAAAAGAGGAGTCATCATTAGGAGAATCAAGATAAAGATCCCCAAGGTTTGGATCATACACCTGAGTGGGTGGGTTGGATGTATCCCAATAGGAGGTTGATGCGGGTTGGGTAAAATTGGGATAGTTGGGATAAAAAGGGTCTTCTAGATACTCAAGTCGTGGATTATATCCCCAACTAGGTGGCTGGTTATCCCAAGTAAACTGTGGATACAGTCTACTTGGGTTAGAATACAAATCATGTTAGGAATAGTTTGGGAAGGAAGGATAAGCATTGAAATCCATGATTTGGAAGAAGTAGAGGGATGAATGAAAAACAAATGAGAGAATTAAGTGTGCACAATCAAGCAAGCAAAACTAAGCCCTGTAGTGTAGACATAAGTGACCTATGCTTCAGGAATAAATTCCGACCACACAAAAAATTTGGTGTTGTCCTTACTCTTGAAGGTGGTAAAGTTGGGAAGGTAAAGCAGGGGGAGCATGTCCCGAGGGCTGCTAATTATGGCAAACCCCTACTTAAGTCGTTTGACAATTGGGCCTCCCAACTTAGCACCTTTTGAAGCAAGCAAACATCACTAATTCATAATGCGTTCAGGAAAATACCCTAAAGTGGACTCAATGAATCCTAGGGCCAACGTCTACTCAATTTTAATTTGATCTAGGTCAATGCTTGTACTCAAGGTATATGATGAGGCGTTGTTGGGGGTTGTGCCTTGTAATTACTCCAATTGAGCATGTTTGTGTACTTCAACAAAATATGCTTTTCAAGCAAGGTTTTTTTAGATGTGGTGTCTTTTAATGATTCGTCCTTGCTTTAATGCTTTTTAGGGTTGGAATTTCTCAAAATATTCAAGCATGTTCATAGTTAGCACACAGTTTTGCACACACAGGTGATTGTAAATTTCCTTTTTGAGCAAAATATGTGGCCCTAGAAAAACAATCCTAATGTATTCACCCTAAAGTTCATGCAATTCTACCAAGTGAATTGACTTTAGATTGAGTGGTGCAACCCAATCCATGACACGAGTGACTTCGCAAACACCACTCAAAAGGATTTTCAAAGGATATTACAGTGTTAACAAAATTTTTTTTTCTTTTTTTTTTGGGTGGTGGGTTTAAGATGTGGATCAAGTAATCATTCACCATGCCATTTTTTTTGAAATTTTTTTAGATTTTTTTTAAGCAAGAAAACAAGCAAACATTTTATCCTAATGTTCATGCATGAGCCTAGATGTGATTATTTTTTTGAGATATGGGATGATGAAACTACGATAGATAGGGTGGTACTCACCGAAATCTTCGTCGCATTTTACCCTAGTCTACCATCTTAGGATGTGCTCGTCTTGTCGCTTTCGCACAAGATTCCTGCAATCAATCAATAGAAAGAGAGAAAAGCGAGTCAGCAATGTGAGCACCCATGAAAGGATAGAAGCAACTGAAAAAATTCATTGCCTCCCCGGCAATGGCACCAAAAATTGATGTTCAAAAACATGTTAGGTTAAGTTGTTCGTTGTAGCATATGCTTACGACATCAATTTTAAAAGAAGAATCAAATGTGAGTACGAGTGTCAAACATGAGGAGGCGTGAAATTGGATCAGTTAATCGCTTTAATGTCACATGATATTTGTTTGGTTTGCTTGCGAAAAGAGAATGAGAGAGAGAGAGTGTGTGTGTGTGGTAGGGTTAGAGATTCATGATAAAGATATGATAATTGCTAATTATGCATGAAATCAAGTAAGATGATAAGATATTGCAAAAGGCAGAATCATCTTACAACTATAATGTTATTGCAAAGCTTAAAACAACATAAACATTAAACTAAATACTAAATGCACAAAATGGAGAGGCGAGGTAGCCACAACGGTGGAGGGGCTTCCGTTGGCAGCTCGACAACTCCGGGACCTTGCTTTGAAGCTCTATGGAGGTAAAGCATGTGCTTGGTGGAAGATAGGAAGAGATGCCCATGAATGGAGGGGTGTAGGCCACTTTATAGTGGAAGAGAGGTAGCCAAAATAGGTATCGCACCATTAGCGACATCCAAGACATTGCTGTAGGCCAGCTCACCCATCCGCTGTCCTTTGCATATGCGTGAATAGTGGCCGCGCGAGGGCGATTCGTGTGCGTGCTTTCTTAGTCGTCCGATCAAGGATTGACGACTGAGATCACACCTTGCCCGTCCTTCAGATCGCACACCGTTGCACATATGATGGTGCATTGGATGGGCACGCACATCCAGTGTGCGAAATCGCTCCACATCGCTCCTTTAAAGACGTTCGATGGAAATCCAGCGGCCAAATTTTGTTGCTGCTCATGCTCAGCGGATTTTAAGCCTCATGAGGGCTCAAACCCACATCTGCTGGTCTTTTGCTAAGGCGCGGACCAATGTGCTACCCCTACGCATTGGTCGAGTTCTTGCGCATCTGCCCACGCGCTCTCAACCGTCCAATCAAGGATCGACGGTTGAGATCGCTTGATGAAGGAGTGCCGAATGAGAGTGGTGGGTTGTGGACACATGGATGCATGACACATGGTCGACTTTGGTCAACGACCAGAATTTCCCAGACTAGCTGTGGAAGCTACGGAGGTCAGATTGAAGTGATTTTGAGTCCGTTGGACTCCGTTCATCGATCTAGATCCATCTGTGTGGTCCAATTGCTCATTTGAGGTCTGTTTCAATATGCACTTGTACACATGGCCGTTAAGCATTGATTATAAGCAATTTAAATGTAGAATTTACACAATATGTATGTATTGCTCCCAGACCCATTATAAATGGTATTTATGCACGTGTGCCCTTGTGATTGACTCTAATTGATATAATTAACACTAATAATTGTAGAGTCATCAGACCCATCTCTTTCTGGGTACCAAGGAGGGACCTTGATGCCCTCAAATTCTAAATTAGGTATCCCAATGCCTAATTATCCTGAGGATGTTAATGCACTCTAGGGATACACTAGAAATGATCCATATTCAAACACTTACAACCCTAGATGGCGAAACCATCCTAATTTTGCCTGGTCAAGTCAGAAACCTACCCAGGGTTTTAACTTGACTAGGCAGAATAATTATGGTCAACCTAGTAGGTGCACACAACCATGAACTTACCAACCTCAGCCTACCTAGGAAGCCCACCCATCTGATCTAAGTTTAGTCCTCAAGGAAATGAAGGAAATTAATTTGAGACATAAAGAAGAAATGAATCAATTGAGGACAGAATTGACAAGACAATTGGACAAATTAGTTGATGCTAGACAATAGAGGATGCTGCCATCCCAACCTATCCCCAACCCTAGAAACTTTAATAGGGTTAACCAAAATAACACACGGGAGCAATAAGCACATATAGTTCAACTTGCTCCCCAGCACCCACCTGGATTTGTTAACCCTAATCCTAACGAGGCTCAACCTATCTTTCAAAACCCACCTCAACCTTCTAACTATAATGCCTTTGCTGCTGTTGTTACTTTAAGAAGTGGGAAACAAATCTAAGATCCTTACTCCAAATCTAAATCTAATCAGGATTTTGAGGAGCCCAAATCAAACCTGGGAGACCAAGCTAATCTAAAAGACAAGGATCGGGACCCGAACACTCATGATTTCTCTCAAGCACCCTTTCCTGAAGTCTTGAATAAACCCAGGAAAAAGAAAACCTATCCATCTGAGGAGTGGGTTGATATTTTTAAACAAGTCTAGGTGAATATACCACTCCTAGATGCAATTGGGAATATCCTAGCCTGTGCAAAATTTTTAAAGGAAATATGCACACCTAAATGCCAGGCCAAATCATCTAAAAGGATAGTGTTATCTGAACAAGCTAGTGCAGTTATCCTTAAAAACCTACCCCAAAAACAAAAAGGCCCTAGAGGCCCTCTGATTTCTTGTGTTATTGGATATACTGTCTTTGATAGGGCTCTTTTAGATTTAGATGCCTCCATCGATTTGATCCCCATGATGTTATATGAAAAATTTAACCTTGGAGAGTTAAAACCTACTGAGATTACACTACAGTTGGCTGATCGATCTGTGACCACACCACAGGGAATTATTAAGGATATAATTGTCAAAGTTAATGATTTTTATTTTCCTGTGGATTTCTTGGTCCTTAACTTGGAGGTGCCAGAAAATTTGAAGAACATCCAATAATTTTGGGAAGACCATTCTTAGCAACTGCCAAGGCGAATATTGATTGTGAATCTAGCAGTATGGAAATTAAATTTGGGGACAAGAAGAAAAGGATTAATATTTTTAAGGCCATTGATGTAAACACATTTACATTACTTAAAATGTCTATTTATGCATGTTCTTAAGCATAGGATTGCACTTCATGATATAAATATTGCATAACATGCATCATCTTGCATTTAGAGTAGTTTGAATAAAATGGAGGTTAATTGTCTCCTTTTATGTGCTTGGACAGGGCAAACATTTAGCGGGGCCTCGGATAAAAAATCCAACAGTATGGATGTGATCAGGGCGACGATTGGAGTTCAACGACTCCAAGATCGCCCTAATCAGACATCCGTAGCATCAGATAGTGACAGGGGAACCCTAGAAGATCAAGGGCCAAGATGGTGAAAATCCGCACTTCAGATGACAAATCCGACCGCACGGATGAATTTGGATCGACGATCGCAGCCCAACGACGCAAAAATCAAGTCAATTCGACATCCGTGGCACCATCTACAACTTCCAGAAGATGGACGGCCAAGATGGCGCCACGTGGCACCATTTCGACCGCCCAAACGGCTGCATGCATTCCACAAAGGCCCCGCACCCGCTCGCTCTCCACCATTGGATCTTGATCCAATGGCTGTGGTCGACCGCACCTAAAAGCGTCTGCTCGACCATCCGCGCCCCATAGCGCAGTGGTCGAGCGCGCTTTCGCGAGCGGCGAGCGCGGGTTCAAGCCGCGGCGAGGGGCTGGAAGGCGCGGGCAATTGAGGCGCGTGGAGGTCAGATGGAGATCGGACGGTCGCGGCCGCCTGATAGAGTTCACGCGCGATTGAACGTGCAGCATGAACGCGCGATCGCACGCGCTAGGCGGGCGCAAAACGAGCGGGCGGAGATGCATCTTAAGCAGTCCGATCTCGCGATCGAACAGCTGAGAATCGACGAACGTGCGCAAGCGTTGCGCGCGCAGGTAGTTGAGCGGGCGCACGTGGGCGCGGAAGCTACGCCCACGTTGGGGGCTTTAGCGACTGTTTTATCCGTCACTAAAGACCCCTCATTTATTGTTTTGAAGTTGTAATGTCCATTTTGCCCCCACTCCTTGCAACTATAAAAGGAGACCCCCTCCATACGAAATTTCCATCCCTTCCTTCTCCTCTCTACCCCTCCAAAGCTCAAGAGAAGCTTGTCCCACACCCGAGATGCTTCTCGCGAGATAAAGTCCAATTTTCGTTCCCCTTCGGAAGTGGATCCCGCGACGACGACAGCGTGCTGCTTCGTTCCCGTTCTCCTGCTTCGTCCTCCTTCGTCCTGCTTCGTTCCCCTTCGTCCAGGCGTTGTCCCATCCAGCTCGTCCTCCAAGCAACCGTTGAGGAGGATTTCTCTCTCCCTATTCTTTTTACTGCTTTCTAGTATAGATTTACTACTTTCTAGTGTAGTGTTGTTCGTCCTCCAAGTAATCGTCGAGGAGGACATTTCTCCCTCCATTCTTTTAATGCTTTCTAGAGTAAATTTATCACTTTCTAGAGTAATTATTTTATGCTTTGTAGTTGTAAGAGTGAAATGAACAATCTCCTTAATGAAAAATTCCTTGTTTATTCTACATCTCATTTTGATTTCTCTGTGTAAAATTCTCTTTCTCTCTTACTCTCTCTCTCTCTTCTATTTATTGTAAATAATTAGATAGTTTTAAGTTGAATTATTCTGTGACAAATAAAAAGAAACGTGTAGTTTTTAAATCAAACGTCCGCCTCCCTGTGTTCGACCTGGAATTTTCATTTCGGTATAAATTTTATTTGTTGAATACGAATTCTTCACTTTCGAACTAGAATGACAGGTTTTCCAAAATCGAACACGTTAGCGTAGCCATTCGTAAACGTTCAACAGCCATCAAACAATTTGAAGATTGTGGAATGATACTAGTTTCTGAGGATGTGGACCATAATGTTGAATATTGTATGAACTTAGGAGCTTCCCAATCCAACCCTACAGGCCTTGATCCCCAAACCAATCAAGAGGTTAGTCACCCAATCATTGACTTGATTTCAAGACCTCTTAAGGATAACTATGATCTGCCTTTGGACCCTTCATCCCAAGGACCCAAACTTGAACTAAAACCTCTTCTTGATTATCTAAAGTATGTTTTCTTGGGATCTAATCAGATTTATCCAGTGATCATCAGCTCTTATCTAACCCAAACTGAGGAAAATCAATTAATTCAAGTTTTGGGAAGAAATAGCAGGGCAATTGGTTGGACATTAGATGATCTAAAGGGAATCAGTCCTACTTACTGCACCCATAGAATATACGTTGAGGACAAATCTAAACCCTCCCGACAAATGCAAATACAATTGAATCCTAATATGTGGGAGGTTGTGAAAAAGGAGATGATTAAGTGGTTACATGCGAGAATAACCTACCCAATCTCTAACAGCCTATGGATCAGTCTTGTATAAGTGTTTCCTAAGAAAGCTAGGCTAATTGTGATTACTAATGATAATGGGGAGTTGATTCCAACGCGCACAAGTTTCTCTTGGAGAGTTTGTATTGATTACAGGAAGCTAAACAATGCAATTGATGTGAGCCAGACGGGTTTGTCTAAATAGGTCGTTGTAGCTTGCATTCACAACGTCGGTTTTAAATGTAGAAACGGATGTGAGTTCGAGTGTCGAACACAGGGCGACATGAAATCGGCTTTTTCTGTCACTTAGTTGTCACGGAAATGGTGGGTTTTGCTTGTGCACGAGAAAACACGGGAGAGAAAAGAGAGTAAGAGAGAGAGAATAGGGTTAGAGTATTTTGATCACAGCATTCATGCAAATCAAGATAAGAGAAACCTAGTAAAAAGAGAGAGGCAATAGCTATATAAGAAACAACATCATTTAACACGAAACTTGAGTTTTACAGATACAACAATAGCTAAATGCTTAAACAAAAGTAAAGCTAGAGTAAAGGGACAGAGAGAGAGGGGAGAAGGCGAGGCGGCCACGGTGGTGGAGGAGGGCTCCGTCGATGGCCCATCAACTCCGGTGAGTACAAAGTGTGCTAAGGGAAGCTAGGAGTGGGGTAGAAGAATTGCAAGTGTATTCAATGCCTTTACATGGGTAGTTAGAGGGTGTTTATATAGGAAGAAGGGGTTTCTAAATTAAGTAGGGGCTTTAGTGACGTCCAAGACGTCGCTAAACCCATGCCAGAAATGTCGATGAAGGCCCTCCTCCCGCCGATTCGTCATAGGCGCACATGCTTCTTCTCCCATGATCCGTGTGCGTTCGCTGTGCACCGTCCGATCGAAGATCGGATGGTTGAGACTTCGTGTGAGCACGCGCTAAGGATTACACTTATGTAGCGCGTGCCTCGTGCGTGATCGTGCGTGTAAGCATCCATGAGCATCCACTACACCGTGTGGCCTCCATCCGCGTCGTTCGCTGCTGATCAGGCAACTTGATTTAGCCACGATGCATGCTAGGTCATAGAGTAAGGCGCAGTGCGATTTGAATCCTTGCCTCTCAGCACGAGGGCGAGGTGTGGACCGCTGCGCTGCACGCCTTGGTTTGTTGCAGCGACGAGGTCAGGCGCGGGGCGTGTCGACCGTTGGATGAAAATCTAATGGTCAGGATCTGATGGTGAGGCTGCGAAGGCACGCGGTGAGGAATGCGTGTGGGCGAGGGTTGCGCATTCTCGGCCATCCGATCGAAGATCAAACAGCTGAGATTCATCCTACGGATGATGAAGGAAGCAAGGTGGTGGCTTGTACACGCTAATCTTATGCCACGTGGCAGCTTTGTGGCCGTTAATCATCAGATCAACGGTTAGAACTTCTTGGGCTAGTTGCGGGAGCTTCGGATGTTAGATTTGGTCGATTTTGAGTCTGTTGGACTCCGTTCGTCGTTCTGAATCCATCTGTGCAATCCGATCGCTCATCTGAGGCCTATTTTGACATGAACTTGTACAAGTAGCCATTAACATTGATCTATAAGAAATCTCAATGTGCAATGCATGTAATGCTCCCATGCCCATTTATGATGTGTTATTTGTGCATGTTACCCTTAAGATAAACCCCGATTGATAGAATTATCATCACAAAATGTAGAGTTATCATACCCCCATGCTCATTCCTTGCTAGTCCCTAGCAAAGTTCATCCCAGCCATTATTTTCAGTCAGAATTCAGGAATTGATTACTTAGACATTTTGTTACTTGTCAATAGGAGGAAATATACTAAGAGCCTGATCTACAGAGACTAAACAGTGCTTGAGTGTTTGCCAAAATATGAATCGCCCGAATCCTCGCTTAAAGCATATATACATATATATATATATATTTCATCTTTTCTCATTTTTTGAATTTTTTTGGAGTTGAGAGTGTGTCGATATCTTTTTACGGCTACCCAACCCACCCATAACTCGAAAAAGACTCTTAGTGCTAAGCATCTTGGTGTGAATATTGTGATACTCACTCAATGGTAATTAGAACAGACTTTGGATTTCTACGCCCCTAGGTGACCGGAAAAGGAAGCGCGTGCCTGAAGGTGTATCTGTCCAATTGGTAGCTTTCTCCCTACTTTTATTTTATTTGGGGTCAACACAAGGGTGTTCCAGTGTATATCTCCCCAGATTGCTCTACTTCCCTGCTTCTTCCTTAGTTGTTTTGGACATTTTATGCATTTAGTGAGCTGGGTTCTAGACAACCGGCCAATGGGCTGTTACCCATGACCGCTTGCCAGCCATACTCGTGTGGTGAAGTGTGGCTTATTTATTTTTTTTCTTTTTCTTCTTTTTCTATTTTTTTTGTATTTCTCTCATTTTTTCTTTTTCCCTTTTCTTTTTCTTTTGTTGTTTAGTAGGTGGCTTCCCTGATCTCAGATTTACCTAGAGGTAATAAAAATTAAGTGGTCCTATGGCTGGACTCTGGACAACCGACCAATGGGCTGTTACCCATGACAACTTGTCAGCCATACCATCCTAGAAGGTTCATTAGCTACCCAATTTCTGTTAGAATCTCCGAGAAGTGAGTTAGTGCGAAAATGTGTGCAAATGCTTAGACTAGAAGTCTCTCTAAGTCAGAGGGTAGGCTGATAAGTCGTATACTTATCACCCTACTTTATTGGCAAATTACAGTAAATTAAGGTTGCGAGGATTTGAGGCTAAATCCATATTTTAACGGACACCAGGGCTGATTGAGCCTAAAGGCCTAAAGAGTCTAAGTGTTCAGGTTCTTTTCATATTATTTCCCACTGTTGATAAGTTCCTAATGCCTAAGTTTTGCTTCCTAAATTCATCATTTTTTTTATTTAGATTGATAAAATGAACTTAGAACATGGAAATTACCACCCCCTATGCTTAAGTTAGAAAATGTCCTCGTTGACAAATAAATGGATGCAAAGGGGGTTTAGAAAGAAGTCACCTGAGTGATGCCGTGTACCTAATTAGTCTGAATCTTCTAGGTTGCCTCCCAGGAAGCATTGAGTTTAATTCCTCCAGCTGGGCGATGCTTTGTGTCAACCCTCGATGAGGGTGACAACCTCCTTTGAGGGAACCTAGGTAAGGAAATGCTTTAATCTCTGACCATTTACCATGAAGGTGTGCCCAGTGTTCGGATCTGCAATTTGAACTGCCCCATTGGAAAAAGGTTTGACCACCCGATATGGTCCTATCCACTTGGATCTGAGCTTCCTGGGAAAAAGTTTAAGTCGAGCATCAAAAAGCCAAACTTGCTGGTTAGGCTCGAAGGTCTTTCTGTGGATGAGTCGGTCATGGACGGCTTTCATCTTTTCCTTGTAAAGTCCACTATTCTCAAATGCGTCTTAACGAATTTCCTCGAGCTCAGAGAGTTGAAGTGTCCTCTGTGCACTGGCAATTGAGTCCATGTTACACTACTTAACAGCCCAGTAAGCCCGGTGTTCCAATTTGACCGAAAGGTGGCAAGCTTTGCCAAAGACCAAGCGATACGGCAACATGCCTATCGGGGTCTTAAAAGCAATCCTGTATGCCCATAAGGAATCATCCAGTCATGTGGACCAATCCTTCCTGTCAGGTCTTACAGTCTTTTGCAGAATATTCTTAATTTTCCTATTGGAGACCTCAATCTGCCCATTGGTTTGTGGATGATATGGGGTGGCAATGCGGTGAGTAACCCCATATTTTCTAAGTAGGGCACGGAACTGGGCGTGGATAAAGTGACTTTCACCATCATTGATCATGGCCTTCGGTATTCTAAATCGAGAAAAGATGTTTTGCTTAGCAAAATCCATGACAGCCTTATGGTCACATCTTCGAGTGGCGATGGCTTCAATCCATTTTGAGACATAGTCTACTGAGACTAAAATGCACTCAAAGTTGTTGGATGGTGGGAAGGGGCCCATGAAATCGATGCCCTAAACGTCGAAGATCTCGACAATCAAAATGGGCTAGAGGGGCATCATGTCTTTTTTGGTCATGGTCCCTAAAGTCTGGCAGTGAGAGCAAGTCTTCGCAAAGCTGTGTACGTCCTTGAATAAGGAAGGCCAGTAAAATTCAAACTGCAAAACCCTTACCGTCGTCTTCTTCCCCGAAAAGTGGCCACCACATGCTTAGTCATGACAAAAGGATAACACACTTTGAACTTCTTCCTCTAGAATGCACCTCCTAATAATCTGGTTGGCATAGAGGCGAAACAGCATGGGATCATCCCAAAAATAATGCTTAGCTTCAGCCAAGAACTTATCCCATTGCTGTCTGGACCAGCTGTGCGGGGTCTGTCCTACTACCAGATAGTTAAGAAAGTCGACATACCAGGGTAGTTTCCTTTCGTGCACAGCCAAAAGTTGTTCATCAGGAAAGGTATCAGTCAAGGGCAAGGAGGGCCCAATGTGGTCCGGGTGGAGTCTGGACAAGTGATCGGCCACGACACTCTTGGACCTGGCTTTGTCGCGAATTTCTAGGTCAAATTCCTACAAGAGTAGGATCCATTTGATGAGTTTGGGTTTAGCATCCTTTTTGGCCAACAAATGCCGGATGGCCGAGTGGTCCGTATAAATGGTCACGTGGGATCCTAGGAGGTAAGATCGAAACTTTTCGAGTCCAAAAACTACAGCGAGCAGCTCTTTCTCTGTGACTGTATAGTTTCGTTGGGCCTCATCCAACGTCTTGCTCGCATAGTAGATCACCACAGGTTTCTTTTCTTGTCTCTGTCTCAAGACTGCGCCGATGGCAAAGTCTAATGCATCACACATAATTTCAAAATCCTGGGACCAGTCTGGGGGCTGTAACATAGGTGCGGTGGTGACTGATTCCTTGAGGGTGGTGTAGGCCTGGATGCAATCAGGTGTCATGTGAAACAGGGCGTCGTTGGCCAGAAGGTCGATCAAGGGTTTAGAGGGTTTGGAGAAGTCTTTAATGAGCCTTCGACAGAAACCAATGTGTCCTAGGAAAGATTGGATTTGCTGAACCGAGCTAGGTGGCAGAAGTTTAGAAATCAAATCAACCTTAGCTTGATCCACCTCAATGCCCCTATGCGATACAATGTGCCCATGGACAATCCCTTCTTGAACCATGAAATGGCTTTTTTCCCAGCTCAAAACCAAGTTAACCTCGATACATCACTTCAGGATTTTCTTCAAGTTGCTCAGACAATGGTCGAATGAGTTCCCAAACACTGAGAAATCATCCATAAAGACCTCCAGGTATTCAGCCACCATCTCTGAAAAGATGGCTAGCATGCAACACTGAAAAGTAGCAGGTGCATTGCATAACCCGAATGGCATACGACAGAACACGAATGTGCCATACGAGCAAGTGAATGTGGTCTTCTCTTGATCTTTGGGAGCAATCGCAACTTGGTTGTATCCTGAGTATCCATCCAGGAAGAAAAAATATTTCTACCCTGCCAATCATTCAAGAATCTAGTCAGTGAATGGCAGAGGGAAATGATCTTTCTTGGTCGCCTCATTGAGCTTCCTATAATCAATGCACACCCACCATGCAGTGGTGGTGCGGGTGGGGATGGATTCGCCATGCTCATTGGTGACAACGGTGAGCCCAGCTTTCTTGTGGACCACTTGAGTGGGGCTCACCTAGCGGCTGTCGAATATTGGGTAGATGATGTCAACGTCAAGCCACTTGATGATTTCCATTTTAACGACCTCCCGCATATTCGAGTTTAATCGTCTCTACATCTGACGGGAAGGTCGAGCCCCATCTTCCATATAGATCTTGTGGGTGCAATAGGTGGGGCTAATTCCTCGCAAATCCAAGATGGTCCATCCAATGGTTGCCCGATGTTTTGATAGGGTCGCAGTCAACCTGAGTTCCTGATCCTTGGTTAGATGGGCATTGATAATCACCTGGAAGGTCTGCTCTGGTCTAAGGAAGACATACTTTAGATTTTCGGGTAGCCACCTCAGCTCAGGTGTGGGTCGAACAACACTCAATGGGTAGGGGAAAGGCGGGAGTTGATCAACATTAATCTCCTCGAACGGTGGTTGCTGATGGTAATCAGCTTTACAAAGGTTAGCGTGCATAGACGAGGATGGGCCAGAACAATCGTCACCGGGTTGGGTTTGATGGTCTAATACAGAACTAAGGGTGAGGCATTTCTCAACCAGAGGCTCCACGGGATCATGCTCCTCAATCCAGTCGTAATCGAAAGACTTAGTCACCCTGAAGATATCCAACTACATCTTCCTATCTCCGAAGGTGATTTCCATGCATCCCATGTCACAATCGATGTTCGCCTTAGCCATAGCTAAGAAAGGCTTGCCTAGGATGATGGGTGTGTTTTGTAGTTATTCGGGGACTTCCATGTCGAGCACCAAGAAGTCGACTGGGAAGTAGAAGTCCTTGACCCGAACAATTACATCCTCGACAACCCCCTTTGGGGTCTTCATAGATCGATCAGCCAATTGGATGGTCACAGGTGTGGGTGTCAATTCTCCGAATCCGAATTGGTGATACAGGGTTGTTGTGATCAAATTGTTCGAAGCACCTAAGTCCAAAAGCGCTCTATCAAATGTCATGTCCTCGATATTACAAGATTTCAGGGGTGCTCCTAGGTCTATTCGTTTGAGTGGAAGGTTACTTGATATCACAGAACTCGCTTGCTCTAAGAGCACAACCTTCCTATGTGCTTGGGGTCATGGCTTACGCTTCGACATATAGGCATCCTTTAGGAACTTAGAATAAGCCAGAATGTGTTTGACTACCTCAAGGAGTAGGATATTAATCTGAACCTGCTTGAAAATTTCCAAAATCTCCTCATTTTCCACAATCACTTTCTTTCTCTTCATCTTCTCCAAGGCCTCGGGGTACGATGCCTGGATTTGAACTGGGTCAGTCTCTAGGACCTTAGGTGTTTCCTGCTCATCTTCAAAGTGGGGTATCTTAGAGAGTAAGGTCACGGGAGGAGTCAATCACTTGGGATCTTGGGTTTTAGTGCCGCTTTTTAAGGTCACCGCATTTGCAGAGGCATTGGGACCATAGGTTGATCATTGAGAAGAAGAGGAAGAAGAAGCACCAAACCCAGGGGGTGTTTGTGGGGCAGGCTGGACCATGTGGGCCTGCCCAAGATTGCCTTGGAACCCTTGCAAATTGGGGCTTCTGTTAATCACGTTTCGCGGGTTCGGCTATGGTGAGAAGGAAGGGATCCCTGTTGTTTACAATCCAACAGCTGGCTCAACTGTCCCTGCACTAATGCCATTTTCTCCTGGTGTTTCTTATTCATGTCAACCATCATTTTCATCAAGGTTTCCATTTGGTTTTGTGGGGGAGGGGTCACCCTATTCGGATTATAGGGGGGTCTAATCGGTGGACCTTGATGATAGGTCGGGTTTGGCTGATGGTTTGGCCTAGGCTGGTTCTAAAATTGATTCGGTTTCTGGTTCGTCCAAGCGAAGTTTGGGTGATTACGCCATTCAGCATTGTAGGTGTTGGAGAAGGGGTCAGGTTTGGAATAGCCTTGGATAGAGTAGACATCTTCAAAGATAGAAGGTGCTGAGGGGGAGGGAAGAGAATAATCAGGGGTTAAGGGAGCAAAGGTCCCTCCCTGGAACATGGTTAAGGGTTGTTCCAGGTGCATCTGGCTCAGTGGCTAAACTAGGTCGATATTGTGAGCTCCCTTTGTTAGGGAGAGAGTCTGTAACGAGTTCCTGGTCTGGTTCAATAGTTCATCTATCTTCTTATCCACCAATTCTACTCGATCCAACTTCTTGGCAATAATATCCATGTCAACCATTTCAGAATTTACTTGTACCTCATAGATCCCACCACGGGGTTGACTGGATCGACTGAACTGGGTCATGGAGGCATTGTTGAGAGAATTTTCGCTCATAGACTCAAAAAGCTCAAATGCACTTTCCTCGTCTTTGTTCAGAAAGTTTCTTCTGCATGAGGCATCGACAAAGTTCTGAAGGTTGCTATCCAGACCGTGGTAGAAGATCTGGGCCAATTGCCACCTTGGAACCTCATGCTGTGGGCATTTCCTCAACAATTCGTTAAATCTCTCCCACGCCTCATGGAATTGTTCCCTGCCTTGGAGTGTAAAGGTGGTAATGGCTCTTCTGAGGGCATTGGTCTTTCCTATGGGGAAGAATTTCTTTAAGAATGCATGCCTCAGTTCTTCCCAGGTGGAGATAGGTCTTCCTAAAGTTCTAAGCCAGTGAGATGCTTTGTCTCTCAGTGAGAAGGGGAACATCTTAATCAAAACAATGTCTAAGCTGATGTTCCTGGGCTTGACAGTCCGGGCGATTTAGTCAAGGTCCTCTAGGTGTTGAAAGGGGTCCTCATTTGAAATCCCATGGAAGTGGCTTTGAATCAGGCTTAGGACATTAGGTTTTAGCTCAAAATCATCTCCCCCTTCGAGGACCCTAAGATGTGGTTCGATCCGAATAGCAGAAGGATCATAAAAGTCACGGAGGGGCCTAGCTTGGTTCTAGAATTGTGGTGGATCAGGTGGTGGTTGCCCCTGTAGATTCTACAAAGCTGGTGGGGGTTGCCCCTACAGGTTCTGCAAAGGTGGTGGTGGTTGCCCCTGTGGGTTCTACAACTGGGGTATGGCTTGCATGATAGTGTGGACCTGCTGCTACTGAAGCTGGTTGTTTGCATTAATCTGGGCCTGGATGATGGCCATCTATCTCCAGCAAGATCAAGTCTCCCCCGGGTTTCCTGTCCCAAAACAAACAGGTCGAGATGAAGTGATCATTTCCCATGCATACACTAGAGAAGAACGGGGAGGGATGTGGAGAGAAACAGATGCGAGAAGCGTGTGTGCTCAAACAAGCAGGCAAGACTAGCCCTTATAGTGTATTCCTTAGGGGACCTAGAAATCTCAAAAGGAACGATCAAGTCTGTAGGCACGTAACTGCCCTTCCCAAGGCTAATCTAGCCAAGTTGATTACGAGGGGATTGTGAGGAAGGTTCTTCCTTTGGATTGCGCCACTGGTTCCATAGACCCCACAATCACGGTCGTTTGACACTTCCCCGCAGCCTAGTCACCAGATTTTACGAAGGGAATGAAGGCCAAGTGCCTAGCAACCAAAATCACGCCTTACGAGACTTAAACCAGTCCTGCCTATGGCACATCTACTCTATTTTAAAGAGGGCTTAGGCCAGTGCTTGTGCTCAAGACATGTGATGAGACGTTGATTGGGGTGGTGCCTCTTAGTTATCCAATTCAAATGTCTGTGCACTGATGGAGAGGGTTTTGCTTATTTATGATTGCAATAGAATGATGTGTCGTGTTTTATGTGGTGGAAAATCTCAATTAAAAATTAACATAGATATGAATTTAAACCACAATAAAGATGTCGTATCCACAGGGAGGAATAGACCAATAAATTCACGAGTCGAGGAATATACTGTTCGCAGACACTTTTGCGACTTTAATGCAAGGAATATGCTATTTTAAATGGAGCTTGCAATTTCCTTAAAACTTTAAGGGTATTTATGTAGTTTTCACATCAGGAATTAAGCCCCAAAAATATGTGTATGATGCATGTGTAATGGCTTATCATGTAAATTTAACTTGCATGCAAATTTTATTTGAAATTCAAAGTTAAATCATGCACATAACACAAGCGAAGTAATTTCAGGAAACCATAAGTGTATCAATGCAATGTGGCCTGAATAAAATATGAATATATAATTGGCAATGGCATTGAATGTAAATATTAATTGAGAAGAAAATAGAGGATTTCTCCTCTTTCTTCCTCGCGTGGGCAGCCATGAATGGTTGGCGGTGAGAGTCGACAGGGAGGTGTGCCTCGACGAGGGCTACACAACGATGGTGGTGCGGTGGCTGGGTGGAGGAGAATGGCCGCCAGCCTGTTGGCCCTATTGGAGGAGGAAACCGCACATGGATGCACGGGCACCTTGCTGCAGCCCGTGCGGCTGCACGCTGGGCACGTGCGAGTGCAAGGCTTGCTAGGGCGCGGCTGGACTAGTCCTTTGCAGCACCTGCAGGGCGTGGCTGTGGCATCTGCAGTCACTTGCGGGTGGCTGCGGTGCAACGTAGGGGTGCCTACAAGCGCTTGGCATGGGGCGATGGCGCAAGTGCGGGCGTGGGTGCGTGCCTGCAGAGGGTGCAAGTACAAGCCTGCAGGTGATGGAGGGCGCGCAAGGTGGGGTGGAGCGCCTGCAGGCAGTGCAGAGAAGGACGGTGAGCGCCTGCGGAGCGCAATGCAGTGCCTGCGGGGATGGTGCAGCGCCTGCGGGCGCTTAGGAGGGCATGTGCAGCAGTGGAAGGTGGTGCATAAGGGTGCTGGAGGGGGCTGTGGAAGTTGCAGGCACGGTGAGGGAAGGCTTTGCGATGAAGGGCGCTTGGTGCAGGTTGGTGTAGTGCTTGCAGTGGAGAGGATGGTGCGGCGAGGCTATGGCTTACAAGGGCGCGCACGCGCAGGCGGTGGAAGTTGCACGGTGCACGCTTGATTCACAGTGTCCACCCTCTCCATGGTGGAGAAGAAGGATATCCCCTCAGGGGGGGAGAAGAAGATCCCACCCTTTGCCAAGCCTCTCTATTTTTTATCTCCTCTCCCCGCGTGAGTTAAGGGATTTTCAATTCCCTTTACTAATTTTGGCCGGCAGCTGTTGGGGGTATTGAGGCTGGTCGGAGATTGGGTGAGGTGAAGTTGAGGAGGTTGTTGGGGGAAATTTCTTTCACCCCCCCTGTTCTTTTCCAACCTTATTCCTACAACAACAAAACATAAAATCATTACATATTAAGTTATAGAATGCGATAAAATAGATGTAAACTTAAATAATGATGCATGCAAACATTCTATAACTTAATGTAGTTATTAACAGACCTAAAAGGTAAGAATAAAGTTAACTTAGGAGTAACAATAGTCCATTAAAATGGACTCATCATGCACCTAACAAGACATGATTTTCAAGCAAGGATTTAAGATGTAGTATCTTTTAACGTTTGTCCTTAATTTAATGTCTTTTAGGGTTGAAGTGCCTTAGTGTTTTCAAACAAGTTTCAAGTGGGCACACCAAGTTTTACACATAACGGGTGTGAGTGAATTTCCTTTAGAGTGAGGAGGCCCTAGAAAACAACCCTAATGTTCTCACCCTACTGTTCATGCAATCTACCAGGTGAGTCAATTTTAAGGTGAGTAATGCAGCCCAAGTCAAGTCATGGTGGCTTCACAAACATCACTCAAAAAGAAAAAGAACACTCCAAAGAGATTATGTCTTTAAGAATGTTAGAGTGTATTTTTTTTGTTGGGTGATGAGTTTAGGATGTGGATCAAGCAGTCATTCACCATGCCAATTTTTTCTCTGATTTTAATTTTTTTTATATTTTTTAGGCAAGCAAACAACCACAGGTAGAGCAATACTCACAACCGGTCTTTGCTGCGTTCACTCCATCTCCACCGTCACGAGTCACGCTCCTTCACTGCCCAGGCGTCAAGTTCCTGCAACGAATCAAGTAGAGGGAGAAAATGAGTTTGACGATGTGAGTATGGATGCAAAATGAAAGCGACAAAATAAATCCGTTGCCTCCCCGGCAAAGGTGCCAAAAATTGACGTGAGCCGAATGCATTTGTCTAAATAGGTCGTTGTAGCTCGCGTTCGCAACGTCAGTTTTAAATGTAGAAACAAATGTGAGTTCGAGTGTCGAACACAGGGCGACATGAAATCGGCTTTTTCTGTCACTTAGTTGTCACGGAAATGGGTTTTGCTTGCGCACGAGAAAACGCGGGAGAGAAAAGAGAGTAAGGTTAGAGTCTTTTGATCACAGCATTCATGCAAATCATGATAAGAGAAACCCAGTAAAAAGAGAGAGGCAATAGCTATATAAGAAACAACATCATTTAACATGCAACTTGAGTTTTGCAGATAGAACAATAGCTAAATGCTTCAACAAAAGTAAAGTAAAGGGAGAGAGAGAGAGGGGAGAAGGCGAGGCGGCCATGGCGGTGGAGGAGCGCTCCGTCGGCGGCTCGTCAACTCCGGCGAGTACAAAGTGTACTAAGGGAAGCTAGGAGTGGGGTAGAAGAATTGCAAGTGTATCCAATGCCTTTACATGGGTAGTTGGAGGGTGTCTATATAGGAAGAAGGGGTTTCTAAATTAAGTAGGGGCTTTAGCGACCTCTGGGACATCGCTAAACCCATTCCAGAAACATCGATGAAGGCCCTCCTCCCGCCGATCCGTCGTAGGCACATGTGCTTCTTCTCCCACGATCCGCGTGCGTTCGCTATGCACCATCTGATCGAAGATCGGATGATTGAGACTTCGCGTGAATGCACGCTAAGGATTGCACTTGTGCAGCGCATGCCTCACGTGTTATCGCATTCGTGAGCATTCATGCGCATCCACTGCACCACGTGGCCTCCACCCACACCGTTCGCTACTGATTGGGCGGCTTGATTTAGCCGTAGTGCACGTTGGGTCGTAGAGTGAGGCACGACACAATTCGAACCCTCGCCTCTCAGCACGAGGGTGAGGCGTGGACAGTTGCGCTGCGTGCCTTGGTTTGTCGCAGCGATGAGGTTGGGTGCGGGGCATGTCGACCGTTGGATGAAAATCCAATGGTTAGGATCTGACGGTGAGGCTGCGAAGGCTCGCAGTGAGGAATGTGTGTGGGTGAGTGTTGCGCATTCTCAACCGTCCAAAAGAAGATCGAACGGCTAAGATTCATCCTGTGGATGATGGAGGAAGCGGGACAGTGGCTTGTACACGCTAATCTCGTGCCACGTGGCAGCTTTATGGTCGTTGATTATCAAATCAACGATCAAAACTTCTTGGGCTAGTTGCGAGAGTTTTGGATGTCAGATTTGGTCAATTTTGAATCAGTTGGACTCCGTTTGTAGTTCTGAATCCATCCATGCGGTCCGATCGCTCATCTGAGGCCTGTTTTGACATGAACTTGTACAATTGGTCATTAACATTGATTTATAAGCAATCGCAATGTGTAATGCATGTAATTCTCCCATGCCCATTTATGATGTGTTATTTGTGCATGTTACCCTTAAGATAAACCCTGATAGATAGAATTATTGCCACGAAATGTAGAGTTATTAGCAACTAAGAAAGACCACTTTCCACTTTCCTTCATTAATCAGATTCTTGAAAGACTAGTCGGCCAAAAGTTTTCCTGTTTCTTGGATGAGTACTCTGGTTACAATCAAGTAGCTATCCACTTCGACGATCAAGAGAAAACCACCTTCACATGTCCCTATGGAACCTTTACATTCCCTAGGATGCCTTTTGGATTATGCAATGCACCAGTGACTTTTCAAAGGTGCATGCTTGCAATCTTTTCCGACATGGTGGGTGATTTTATGGAAATCTTTATGGATGATTTTTCTGTGTTTAGGAACTCCTTTGAATCTTGTCTGGTCAATCTGGAGAAAACTTTACAAAAGTGCATAGAGGTAAATCTTGTCCTATCTTGGGAAAAGAGCCACTTCATGGTTAGGGAAGGCATTGTCCTTGGCCATGTCGTGCTTGAAAGAGGAATTGAAGCGGATAAAGCCAAGGTGGACACTATCATAAAACTCTTGTCACCTTCGATGGTTAAACAAGTGAGATCATTTCTTGGACATGTGGGATTTTACCGTCGATTCATTAAGGATTTTTCTAAGGTGGCGAGGCCTTTAAGTAATCTACTGGTGAAAGATCAAACCTTTGATTTTGATTCAAGTTGCTTAAGAGTTTTTAATCTATTGAAGGGGGCATTACGCAATCACCTATCCTACAACCTCCTAATTGGGATCACCCATTCGAAATCATGACCAACGCTTCTGATTTTACTATTGGCATAGTCTTGGGACAAAAGACTGATAAGAAACCCTCCGTTATTTACTACGCTAGTAAAACTCTTGATAAGGCTCAAAAGAATTATACCACTACAGAGAAAGTTACTAGCAGTATTGTTCGCTCTAGGGAAGTTTAGATCCTATCTACTTGGATCTCATGCCACAATTTTCACAGATCATACTGCATTAAGGCACTTGATGTCTAATAAGGATGCAAAACCCAGATTAATCAAATGGATCCTTCTACTCCAAGAATTTGATTTAGAAATCAAAGATAAATCTGGTGCCCAAAATGTAGTAGTAGATTATCTTTCCAGAATCCTTGTAGAATCTGCAACTCCTCAATTTTCTGATTCATTCCCTGATGAGACTCTTTTGACTGTCTATAAACTACCTTGGTTTGCATATATTATTAACTATTTGGTAATTGAAAAATTACCTGTGGATTGGCCTAAGCATAGGTGTGATAAGTTAATTTCTGATGCCAAATACTACTTTTGGGAAGACCCAGAACTGTTTAGAATATGCGCTGATAAGGTTATCCATCGTTGTGTTCCGGATGAGATCACAAGTGTGCTAGAATTTTGCCATACTTTTGCTTGTGGAGTCACTTCTCAGGAAAAAAGACGACAACCAAAGTGCTGCAAAGTGGATTATATTGGCCGTCTTTATTCCACAATTCTTACAATTTCTGTAGGTCATGTATTAATTGTCAAACTTTAGGAAACATGATTAGGAAGGATATGATGCCCCTAAATCTAATCCTTGAAGTCGAGATCTTTGATGTTTGGGGCATTGATTTTATAGGACCTTTTACCAATTCCTTTAGGTACCTGTATATACTGGTTGTAGTCGACTACGTATCCAAATGGATTGAGGCCATCCCGACTTGAACCAATGACCATAAGGTGGTCATGGACTTTGTAAAGAAAAACATCATTAGCCGATTTGGTGTACCAAGGGCTCTGATTAGTGATGAAGGGTCCCATTTCACTCAAAATCAATTCAAGACCTTATTGACTAAGTATGGAGTCACTCATAAAATCTCTACTCCATACCATCCGTAGACCAACGAACAAGCTAAAATTTTCAATTAGGAAATTAAGAAAATCCTTCAAAAGACAGTCTGCTCGAATCGGAAGGATTGGTCTACAAAATTAGATGACGCTCTCTAGGCCTACCAGACTGCGTATAAGACCCTAATTAGAATGTCTCCATTCCATTTGGTCTATGGAAAATCTTGTCATTTACTAGTTGAACTTGAACATAAAGCTTATTGGGTAATTAGGACTTTTAATCTAAATCTTGATCAATCTGGATGACAAAGAAAACTCTAATTGACTGAATTGGAGGAAATCTAAAATGATGCCTATGATAGTGCGGGAATTTATTATGTCGAAAGCTTTACATGATAAGCATATTTCTCAAAAAATCTTTGTCCCTAATAAAAAAGTTTGGTTATTTGATGCACGCTTGAAGTTCTTTCCAGGAAAATTAAGGTCAAAATGGACAGGTCATTTTATTGTAAGAAAAATTTTCCCTTAAGGAGATGTACTAATTCTGGATCCCAAGACTTGCCAGGAAACTAAGGTCAATGGTCAGAGGCTGAAGCCTTATATTACTCAGTATCTTGATCCTATTCCTAATAATCACATTAACTTCCTAGAATTATGTTAGAGTTGAACTAAGTTTGGCAAATGACGTTAAACTTAGCCCTGGCTGGGAGGCAACCCAGTATTCTGTATAGGTATTTTTCATTTTTGTATGCCCAAGTTGACCTGAATTAACAAGCTCAATCAGCTAATATCCCCTCCGCTTGCTTATTACATTTTGATTTTCCTACATACATTTCAATAAGGACATTATAATGAATAGGCATAGGGGGTGGACATTGCATGTCCTATTTTTATGTCAGAACTTATAAATAGCATAAAAAAAAACATTTATACATATTACATTCATGCATAAGGTGTTTTTGTCAATGAGGTTTTATTGAGGATTTTCTTCTGAAATTGTTTCTTAGTTTAGAACCTAGTATAATATTTCACTTGCACGTAGACTTTGCAATGAATCCTTTATGAAAACCAATAGACATTTTTAGTTTGTCGAGGACAAGCATTGCTTCTTTTCTTGAACCCTTAGACAATGGTAAGGGAGACAGGCAAGTTGTCTTTTAGTAGATCCACCAAACAATTGTGAGGTGAGAGTACAGTGTCTACTAGTGCTCTAAGCCTAGTGCAAGGACTCTTAGTTTCTAGATAATTGAATAATGAAATTTAGAGTTAGGTATAGATTTTTGCTCTTGGTTTCTTTGTGCGAATTTTCTGTGAGAATTCTTGAGGGCCACTAAATAAGGCAAATGCACAGAGATCAAGTTCTAATAAAATTAGGACTAAGGTGGATGGTTACAACCGTCCTTTATGGAATCCTTGGTTGAAGGTGGGTATTAATGTCAAGGTCAGAAAATACATCATCCTATCCATTCCTTTCCTGGTACCAAGAGTAGGCATTTCCACCAAATAAGCCACTCGATATCCTCTTGAACATCACCAATCCTCAATAATGCCTCGTGAATAAAAATTTACATGTGTTGTGTTGTGTTGTATTGATAGATATAAAAAAAAGAAAAAAATACATATATATATGAAAAAAAAGTGTTGAGTTCATGGTTGTGTTTATTTCATTACATTGCGGCAAGAACACCCACTCCCTCTGTGATCCACCAAATATGGCCTTAACCTACTTTTTCTATATTTTTGATTGCCTGAATACTGGCTGAAGTATTCTGACTTAATTGTAGGGTTATCAAAACTATAATTAGATTATTAATGCTATGTGAGGCCACCAAATATTGAGTACATTTACAAAATCTGGTGAGATCATAAGCTCTTTGAAGAAAAGCTTAAAAAAAAAAGAAAAAAAAAGGCAAAAGAAAGAGAGGGAGCGCAAAGGAACTCAAAGGGAGAACAATTTTGAGCCTCTCTCTGAGTTGACTTGTTTGATGATCTAGAGATATAGAGTCTGTAGTACTAGGCTACGTGTTGCACCAGATGAGTGTTAGCCACCGAATATAAAACTATTTGACTCAGACATCTTCTACCTAAGCCAGAAAGCTAGGGTAGAAATTTTAGATTATTTGTATCCCCGAGAGAAGTTTGCCTATCCTAATAGAATTTTCATCGAGAGCCAAGTATGAACTTTAAGTGTGTGTTGGCTTTTCACTTGGATCCGTTGCTTAAATAACTATCGCATTATTTTCATATTTGTCTGGATTTCTAAAGTTTTGGAAGAAGACAAGAAGAAATCTTTTGTCAAACCCTTGATAAAAAGGAATAAGCAGTCCTTTAGGGGTCGAGTTATAATTAGCATAGATCATACATTTTGCATTCATTTTTCATTCTTGCATTTACTAAGGAACTACCAAGACATAGGCATGGGGGTGTGATAATAGCTTAATTTATTACCCTAATTGGCTTAATCTAGGGTTAGCTCCTGATAGTAACACCATCATTAGTCATAACTAGCTTTAATTAGTGAAAATCAAGTGACAAATGCTCCTACATAATAGCCTGAGAGCCGTAATTCCATGCAAATCCGTTCTGAGAAGAAAACACTAAAAAAGGGTTAATTCTACAGTTTTATCATATCATAAACATAGAATGACCACAAAGTTTCCCAGGGGTTAATTGAAGGTGTAATGAGCATTAAAGTCCAAAGAGTGGGTTCACACAGATAGAAACAAGGTTTCACATATTTTGAAAACTAAATCAGAACCTAAAACCCTAATTTCAAACCTACTTAAATTAAAGAGGTTGGTCAGGATAAAATTCATCTAAACCTCTTAAAATTCATAGAAAAATATTCTGAGAGGTTTGGTATCATTGGTTTGACCATCTAAACCTATTTTGGCCTAGAATAGAGTTTCAGACAGAATTCTACCCTAATTCGGGCTTCTATGCAAATTTTCCAATCAAACGTGGTCAAAACTAAAATCTAAGTTCATCATTATATTCCTTAGTTTCAAATTAGGTTTGTACCAAAATTTGGACCCAATCAGAATCCATCTTGACCTAGTTTGCAATTTAGCGCTTCAAAACTCTATTTCTTACATTTAGCCCTCTCAAGTTTCGAAGTCTTTGCATCTAGCCTCCTAACTTCTCGATGTTCTCTTCAAAACAGTCCCTACCACCACTAACAGTGTGAACCCAAAGCATCCGACCTTCAATCTGGGATTTCTCCCTGATTTCTCGACCAAATCCCTCCAAAATTAGAGGGATTGATCCTGAGAACTTTCCTAATCAATTGAATCGCATCTTGGACCTTGATGTAGGCCCTAAAGGTCATGCGAATGAAAGGATTTCAGGGATCTTCTTCCCCAAAATTTCAAGCTTCTCTAGCTTCTTCCCAAGCATGGAAGCCACACTTGGACCTTTAAAAGAATCCCCCTCGCAAGGCCTTGCTCCTTAGCTAGTTTTTGGCCTAGAAATCTCCTTCTACCTTCGGCCTGCTCCAAGCTCTCTCCAGTGACATCCTCTCTCTGGCTTCCTCGCCTGCTGCCACATACCATAGGTAGTGGGAAATGCTTCCTCTCTTCCTTCCGCACCTTGCCAAACCTGCAAGGAGTTCTCCGACCCCATCCTCATTGCCGTCCTCATCTCCGGAGCTCCTTCGTCTCCAACGCCGGCTGATCATAGCTGGCACCAGTTCTCCCTCCTTTCATCATTAGTTAGGTCAACCTCTCTCTCTCTCTCTAGACTCCATTCAACCCCTTAAATCATCAAATCTGCTACCTCCCCTGTCGTCTTCTTTCGCTCCGGCCACACTCCGATGACATCGTGCCGTCGCTACACACATCCAAACTTCACGATACCACCACCCAAAGCTCCACCTCATCGCCGTGACCAAAACCCCTCAAGAAATTGAGGGTTCCACCCACTCAAAATCTCCACCGAAAAACCCAACTTCCGCTTGCATTCCCAGACTTCGACAAGCCCCTATGCTCCGTGACACATCACAAGAACACCATTATCACCTTCGCCACCACTTGGCGAAGCTCAGGAGCATTCTAATCAGGGTTCTTGAGCCCGTATTTGTGATTTCAGGTCTTCACCGCTACCACCATCGCCGTCATCGTCACCACCTCCATTCGACCTGCTCTGACCTCGTTACAACTCCCAGTTGCTGTGGATTCACTACAGAAGCTTGCCTGCAGTTTCAATTGAAGACACTAGCAGTAGTAGCAGCACACAATTGAGACATCTCCCCTACTTCTCCTTCACGAAGGAAGGACGTGGGATAGTCCCACATCGACAATTGATGAAGCATTCACTACATAGAAAAGGTTTTCGTGATGTGGCCTTATCGCCTCGACACACGAAGGGGTGAGGTCCCTCCCTCATTCACGCACCCTCGCTCACCTCTCATGCCTGGTGAGCCTGGACATATGCTCATGACCTGATTACCCTACTATTAACCTGATTACCCGAAAATGGCTTGGTTCTGAGAGAAGAGGGATTTGTGAGAAGGGGGAGGGTTTTGCTTCAGATGTGAACACCTCGGGGTGCATGCTGAAGGATAACACTTAGATTCTGAGGAAGAAAGGTCTGCCCTTGTGTGCCTTGTTGTGATTGAGCTTTGATAGTTAAGTCATCTGATACACATATTTGACATCTGCTTTGGTTCAAAACACTGTGGTATTATTTGAGTACTTAATTAGAGTGAATTATTTGAAATCATGAGATGCATGCTTAATTAAGAGAATTAAGTGGTGATTCAAATCACCATTGTTTTGATTCTCTCTTTCTTTTTATCCCATGAATTCTTGAGATATTATTGATTATTATTGAATATTAATTCTGTATAGTTTATTCAATGAATATCGTCTATTTGGTGCTTGATTTATTGTGCTCATTACTGTTCCTTGAGATTAGTGCGTGAATTCCATATTTGCTCCCTACGAATGACCTCAGACTCCAAGTAGATTTTGAGTTTTATAAATTTAAGTATTTGTAGCGATTTGTGGAGTGTATTACAATGCCATTGTCATAAACATCCTCAAAACACTATCAACAACTCAATAAAATCAAGCATTTAGAATGTATATGTTGCATTTAGAGTATGCATGTATATTCTATGCATTATGTTTATTTTAGGCCTAGTTATCTAATTCTAGTCTTTTGTGAATAATGTAGGTCATAGTAGAATAATTTGGAGCATTGAGGACTAAAAATTGGATCAGAGTTAGGAGCTAGTTGAAGGCCATGATTTCATTAAGAAAGAACTGAAGATCCAAGTAAAGAAGAAGAGAGAGAGGGCCTAGGATAACCTTGCCCTACCCTTAGAATCTTAGGATACCCTTATCCATACCCCAATCTACCTATCCTATACCCTATCCTTAGCCTAGGAACCTAATTAGGATCACCCTAACCTGTTTAGAAGCATCCCCAAACCAATTACACATGCAAACACCTTCAGACTTAGACCAGCACCCAGTCTGGCTGTCCAGACACCTCTCTGGACGTCCAATTTGACAGAACTGACATCAAAATCCTCCCCAGATGCACTTGCAACCCATATCTCTACTTGGACATCCAAGACACCCTCTGGACTTCTAATTTTGAAGTTTAAGATGTATAGGAAGGTGTCTGGACATCTAGAGGCCTTCTCATGCACACAAAAACCTCTGAACATGGTTTTATCCTCTTGCAAAAACCCAAAAAACCATCGAACATCATTTCCAAACACTCAAACCTATCCTTTCCTATTCTATCCTCTCACCTAACTAGGAAATCCTATTTTTCGAAAACCACCAACCTATCCTAGCCTTACAATCTAGATCCTAAGGTCCTTATTTAATCAATCCTAGGATGAAATCTAAGCCATTCAAATTGGTGATCCTAAGCACTCTCGATCAACCAATAGGAAGACACCTAGATTCTTATAAGAGGACCTAGCCTCCAACCCTTAGAAAGAAAAAAGAGGAGTCTTAGTTAAGTATAGACCACCATAGTGCATGCCCCCTCTCTCTGCAACATCTTGATGTGTAATTTCTCAACACAGTTAATTAAGGTTAAAAGTCTTAATTAATCGTGTAAGAAATGACTTAGGTTAACTTGAATTGATGTCAATTAAGTAGTATTGGATCAAGTTAACCTAACATTTAAGTTTAAGTTCTTTTTTAACTGGTTGAGCCCAGGTCGTTCTCTGGGAGGCACAATTGTAAATTTAATTCACCAATTCTTATTAGTTAAATTAATGGCTAACTAATTACTACAATAATTGTAATATGTTAAGCACATGAATATTTGCACAAAGAGTATACAATTTAAGCATGCAATTATTCCATTTATAAAAGAAAAGTATACATAAATAATTTGCAATTAAAACTAATTAGAAGAATGTTTATTACAATTTGTTACAAAAATGTAAGGCATAAGAAATAATTACAATGAATAACAAAATGCCTTGAAGTAATTAAAAACTAAAACTCTTCTCTCAACCTTCTTCACCATCAGATGTCTGCTCACAAAGGTTAGATGACTTAAAAAGTAACAACTAAACCTTTAGTTTTTCTTTTTCGATTTAACCCTTCTCTCTATTCTCTTAAGCTCTCTCTCTCTTTAATTTCGTTCCTTCTCTTTCTTCACTTAACTTCATCTCTTATTCCCTTTTATCTTTGCCCCTCTGTCTCTTCTTTTCCTTTGTGCACTTGTCCTGTTTAACACTTTAGCTCTTCCTTTCACTTAGGTTCACCTGTGCCTTTATTCCTTCTCTTCTATTCTTCACTTAGTCATTTTTCCTTTTAACTGTGCACGAACCCACTTAACCATTTAACAAAAATTTGGTAATGGGCGGCTCAGGCTTTTTGGGGATACATAGCACCTCGTAGGGTGGGACCAGACCCTCCTAAGCCCGGGCCTAGTTTATATTAGGTGTATTTTCATCGTTTTAAGCCCAACCATGCACAGTCTCAGGCCCATCAGGCCCACACAAGCTCGCTCGCCCACCCGGGCAGACACATAGGCACACACCTGCGTACACACACATGCACATGCACGCACGCACTCTCAATGCTCAGAAGATAAGGTATGGTTTCATGCACCCAACGCTGTTGACTGAAGCGCTAGGTTCACAAAACCATAATATACTATGCCATGCGTTCACTCATTCCCGATGTGGAACTTTACTCGCTCGCTCTCCTTCGTGCAATGCTGTGTCAAGCTGAATCTTCAAACGAAGATTCCGGACAACTCTCCGATCCAAATCAAGCGTATAAGAGCTCAATCGAAAGCTCTACAGATCCTTTACACAATTTTGGCTTCAATTTGATAATTGGATCAGATTTGATCCATAGTTTTGATGGAGGAACATGGCTCTGTCGCCATGCCCAGAATGTACTTCAGAAAGTGAAATTCTCATGTCTATTGACCTGCAGTTAAGGCAATACTCCTCAATTGAGGTTTTGAAGTGTTTTAAGTGATCATTCCACATAGATATGAGAAGGAAAATAGGATAAACAGAGCTTCAGGGAAACTTCAGAAGCTCATGTCTTCTGGACTCAAGGTAGGGCTTAGAATTATAGATCAAATCATATAAACAGAAAGATCTAAGCCTCAGGAACTAATCTAAACTAACTCAGTGAACCAAAAAGAAATGATCTAGGTAATTTTTAGCTTCAAATCTCGACACACACCTAAAGAACAATGTTGGGTTTGTTTAAGAATCCAAACTTTCAGAAGCTTGATTGCAAGCAATCCTTCATAAAAATCCAATCAATTCAAATCAAATGAATCACATTTAATTCAGAAACTCAATTTATCCACTTAATCAGAGATTAAACCTTAATTCCTCATATTTAGACCAGGTTTGACCTATTAAGCTTGAAAGTTGACTTTTAGACTTAGAGCTCCTCTGATCAAGTCAACGACCCTAATGGGTTTGTTTCAATCTTAGGAAGTTGTATTGCACTGGAAATCAAGTTCTAAGGTGTTCTCAAACTCGTCGCCTGAGGTGCAAAAGTAATGAGTTCAATAGAAGGAACGAGAGGATTCCAGACCTAATTAAAATCTTGTTTAGGTTCCTAGTGATCTCCTCATGCTTCAGAATTGATTTCCATATCCTTAACCCTAACAGAATCATCTCTCCAACTCCGCCGAAGTTGGAGAAGATGAAACCAATAGAGAACATTTCTCACTAAAACTCAAATTTAATCACCAATTCTCATTCCTATGATCATAAAGGAGTGATCTAGAGCTCTTGGAAGCATTCTAAACCCTGAGGTGAAAATTTGGTTTGCCAGAGCTCCGGTGAACAACCTATGATGTCCCTGGACATGGATTCTCCATGAAACACATTAAAAATCATCTTAAAAGTTTCCTAAGGTCACAAGGAACCTCAGGAACTTCTCAATTAATCCAATTAGTGATTAAACTTAAAGATTTATCAAGAATTCATTAAAAACAGATATTGAGTTCACCTGAATTCAAGATCACTCCTCTAACTCAATTGAGTGAAGGATAAGACTCAGATGAGTCTTGCAATGGTTTGTGAATGCATTATTAGATGATAAAACTCCTCCTAAGGCATCATTGACAGCAAGCTCAAGAGGTTGAGGTGAAATTAGGCGCTTACTATTTAAGTGTTAATTAGGCTAATTAAGAGATGGATCGGGACCCTAAAGTGGTGTAGAGGTGGTGAAGGGCCCCTAGTGAGTGTGTTCTATGCCAGAGTGCCTCCGCCGTGGACAGCAGAGGTCTCCGGTGAAGGTGTGATGGATTAGGCATCTAAGCTTATATAAGTGTGAAATTAATGAAGTAGAAGTGATCGTGGTGAGACTTAGAGCATGGATAGTGATCTTAAAAGACAAAAGGATGCTCCAGACGAGCTCAAGAAGCTCACCGGAGCTGAAGAAGATGATGGATTACAAAACATTTAAGCTACGTTAACTATCTAACTAACTAAACTACATTATACTACATTAAGATAAAACCTAATTCTACTGTTACCTGGATGAAAGAGGTAGAGGTCATCTTCGAAGTGTCGTGATGGAGGAGGAAATCAGAAGGTTGGAGGTAGAGCTCCGGCAGAGAAGATAGTGTCGAAAGGAGGGAGGAAGAAGTAACGCAACCTCATCGCTAGGTGCAGCAAAGGAAGGCGGAGGTCGGATGGTGGTTAGGGCTTCGGAGAAGTCCGGAGGAAAGTGGTTAGAAGTCACCAGAGGTTGAAGAAGAATATCCTATTGAGCAATCAGTTGGGGGAAGGTGGAAAGGGATCGCTTCCTGAGATCGGAGGTCAAGGGGGGTATTTATAGGTGGTGGAGAAGGGTAGGGGGCCTGCATCTGGATGCAATCGCGTCCAGATGCTGGGGGTTTAAGTTTCTTCGTCTCCAGTGATGGTGAAGTCACCGTGCCAGAGTTTGTTAGGTTTAGGAGGATTGGGACCGTTGGATGGAATGGTGGCGGTGAGAGGAGGACTGGCAGCAAGAAAGGTGTGCAGTCGTGAGATGGAGGGTGATCAGGTGATGTAGACACCAGTCGTCCTCAGCTGTTCAGACCTGAGGCAGAAGAAGAAGTCGGAAGTATTGTGTACACAGGGACTTAAATGTAATGAAAGATAAGGACCTAATTGTAGGGAAAAGAACTCAATTAACATAAAAACTAAGGACCTAAATGTAAATAGTTGATTTCTAAGCTTAATTTAATTTATTTCTTTTTCAACTTTTTATATATGATTATAAATTAGGTAAATATTATGTTTATGCCTTGAATTTATGTTTTTATCCTTTTTAGCTATACTTAATTAAGTGACTAATTTACTTAAGTTAATTAAAGACTTAGGTCATAAAATTAACTAAGTTAGTTTAAATATTAAGTAGGTAGCTAAATGTTTAATATTTGAGTTCAAATTATTAATTAAATTATTAATAAGATTAATTGATATTTAATTTAGTGTTTTTACTTTATTTTAGAGGTCCTTCTTATTTAATCCCTTATATTATAATTAACCATGTATTTAGTATATTCTTAGCTAATTGATTAGAGAAACTAGTTAATTAGGGGTATTTAATAGTCATGATGAGTCTCTCATCACATCTCTCTCCGATCTTCTTCCCGGTTCCCTAGATCTGAAGCTCTACCGAGTTTCCTACAAGCATCCCTCAAGCGGCTCCGCTATTCATCTATCTATCTATCTCTCTACTCTTTCTTAGTTTATTTGCTTTGATTCATGGTTTATGTGTAAAACTTTCTGCAAGTAGCAATGAAGAGTTTGATTCAATGGATATCTTGTCTCTCTTTATGTGCTTTCATTAGATTAGATTAGTTAATACGAAAGACTTTAAGAATCTCATTTTGCCTCCCTACGAATGACTAAGGACTTACCATTTTCTGATCTATAAATTTATTGTGCTTCGACATGATTCGTAACTACAATGATAACATAGAAATCTTTTTTACACGTTTCGCAACGAACATGTATCAGCATGCAAAACCACTCACGAAATCTGGAGCATCTTGGAAGCCACCCATGAAGGTACCTTCAAGGTAAAGGAAATCCGAGTGAATTTACTAACGAAAAAGTATGAGTTATTCAGGATGAAGAAAGGGGAGTCCATTAAGGAGATGTTTACAAGGTTCGCGAACATTATAAACTCCCTATAGAACTTAAATCAAGAAATCAAGAATGAAGCCCTAGTAAGGAAAATTCTACAATCTCTCACCAATGGTTAGGAGATAAAGACCACCCCCATTCACCTTAAAGCTAGATGATCTTGTTGGTAGTCTGATGGCATATGAAGTTCAGCTTCAACATATGAAGGAAAATGAAAGTGAAGGAGTCAAAAAGAAGAAAGCCAATGATCAATTAGAGAAGACCCCAATTGAAGATGAAGATGATATAGCTCTTCTCTCAAGGAAGTTCAGGAAGTTCCTCAAGAACAAAAGGAACTGGAGAAGGAAGAAGGAAGAATTCAAAGAAGGCACTATCATCTACTACAACTGTAAGAGGAAGGGACACATCAGAAAAGATTTTCCACTTCTTAGAAAGGAAACAGAAAGAAAGAAGAAATTCCCAAGGAAGGATGGAAAGAAGAAAGCTCTTCAAGCAACCTGGGATGATTCTGACTCAAGCTCAGAAGAAGAAGAGACCTCCAATGAAGAAGCTCTTATAGGACTCATGGTCCTAGAAGATGAGGCAACTTCTTTTTCTCCAGATTAATTATTAGAAGCTTTCTTTGAAATGCATGATGTAGCTAAATCACTTAAGTTGGAAAACAAAAGCCTAGGAAAAACTTTGAAGAAGAAAAAGCACAAAAAGATGTACTTGCATCACAAAATAAGGAACTATCTCATGAAATCACTTCATCAAGATCAGAAATAGGTAATCTAAAGATAGATATTGATAAACTTGAAGAAAATTCTGTAAATCTTATACATGATTTAGCCAAATTCACAAAAGGTAGTCATAATTTACATAAACTACTTGGAACACAAACCCAGACCACCACAAAATTTGGGTTAGGATATATATCCAAAAATGACCATGAAGCATCTAGTTCAAGTCAAAAGAAAGAGAAAGATAGCTTGCCTAAATAGGCAACACAAACTAACAACCATGGACCCAAGTGAAAATGGGTACCAAAAGCACTCTTGAAATCTTGTTTTATAGTTCAAATAGATTATAAAAGGTGGACATATTGTGAATCAAATGGAAGATTGAAGCCAATTTATAGATCCAATGATCCCAAACCTTATAGTCGTAAATAAATGATAGGATCAAGAAGAAAGAAGGTGGATCATGGACAGAGGATGTTCCAAGTACATGACAGGAGAGGAAGGCCTGTTCCATCAACCCAACCACCAGGAAGGTAGTACAGTTACATTTGGGAAAAACAACAAGAGTCGTATTATTAGTACTGGCCAAATTGGTAACTGTTCTATCTTTTTTGATAATGTGCATTAGTTAAAAAGCTAAAGCATAATTTGCTTAGTGTAAGTCAAATTTGTGATAGAGGTTATAAAATTACTTTCAACTCAACTAGCTTTAAAATAAGAGACAAAGAAACCAAACAAGTCCTTCTTAAAGGACAAAGGCATAAAGTCATTTATATTGTCAACTTCAACAAATGCGATAGCATTGAATGTCTTATCGCATCTGACGATGAGGCAATACTTTGGCACAAACGGCTAGGTCATGTTCACATGAAGAATATCAATAGACTTGTAAAACATGAGATCGTCAAAGGTCTACCAAAGATCAATTTCAGGAAAACCAAAGTTTCCAATTCTTGTGAAATTGGTAACAAACTAAAAATTCGTTTAAACCTAAAAGGATGGCTAGCACCTCTCGACTCCTAGAGTTACTTCACTTAGACTTATTCAGACCAACCAAACCCAAAAGCTTAAGTGGGTGCAAATATTGTCTAGTCATAATTGATGATTTTTCAAGATTTACCTGAGTATCTTTCTTAAAAAGTAAGGATCTAACTATCGATGTTTTTAGTAAATTAGTAAGAAGGTTACAAAATGAGAAAGGATCAGAAGTCATTAGGATTAGAAGTGATCATGGTGGAGAATTTAAGAATCAATCTTTTTCTGACTTCCATGACCAATATGGAATAAAACATGAATTTTCTTTTCCTAGAGTTGCCCCTCAAAATGGAGTTGTTGAAAGGAAAAATAGGACCTTGCAAGAGAGTGCCTATACAATGCTGTCCAAGTCAAAGTTGTCTCGATATTTTTAGGCTAAGGCTGTAAACACTACTTGCTATATCCAAAATAGATCCCTGATTAGACACATCCTACTATCCTAAACAAAACACCATTTGAACTCTATCATGGGAGAACACCTAGAATTTCCTATTTCAAGATATTTGGTTGTAAATGTTTTATATTAAACACAAAGGATAATCTTGATAAATTTGATGCTAAGAGCTCAAAAGGAATCTTCTTAAGTTACTCAACCAGAAGTAAAGCCTATAAAGTGTTTATTAAGAAGAATTACGTTGTTAAGGAAACTATGCATGTATCTTTCAATGAGACTCTAGTTCAACCACAATCTTCTCCTAATGATGATAATGATGACCACATAGAAGATCCTTCAAATATACCAGAAGAAAACATATCGGATGAATTACCAAAAGATATGTCTTATATAAAGTATCATTCAAAAGAACTTGTGATTGGAGACCTATCCAAAGGAGTTCAAACCAGATATTCAGCCAACACCTTAGCTTTTTCAGCCTTTGTTTCGCAACTAGAACCTAACAATGTTAAGGAAACATTTTCTGATGATTATTGGATTATTGCAATGGAAGATGAATTAAACCAATTTGAAAGAAATCAAGTATGGGAACTTGTTCCAAAACCTGACTCTCAAACTATCATAGGAACTAAATGGGTTTTCAGGAATAAGCTGAATGAATCAGAAGTAGTTAGGAACAAAGCTAGACTTGTGGCCTAAGGGTATAATCAAGAAGAATGAATTGATTTTGATGAAACATATGCACTTATAGCTCGCCTAGAATCCATTAGAATATTGTTAGCCTTTGCCACCCACATGGAGTTTAAACTCTTTTAGATGGATGTCAAAAATGCATTTCTAAATGGATTTATCGAGGAAGTCTATGTTAGACAAACCCCAGGCTTTGAAGATGTAAACCATCCAGAATATATCTATAAACTGAATGAAGCCTTATATGATCTGAAACAAGCTCCTCAAGCTTGAACATGATTTTAAAATTGGCAAAGCATATCCAACTCTTTTTACAAAAAGGAAAAAAAATGATCTCTTATTAATAAAAATTTATGTTGATGACATCATTTTCGGTGCTACTGAATCAAGAGTTTGCCAAGGTTATGCAAGATCAGTTCGAAATGAGCATGATGGAAGAACTTTGGTTCTTTCTTGGTTTTCAAATTGACCAACTATCTTTTGGGATATTCATATCCCAAACAACGTACACCATGAAGATCTTGAAGAAATTCTCCATGGACAAGGTGAAAGGGAAGGAAACACCTATGGCAGCCTCCACTCAACTCAAAAGTGGTAAGATATGTAACTCTGTAGATAAAAAATTATACAGACACATGATAGGTTCTTTACTATATTTAGCTGCTAGTAGACCTGATATTCAGTTTAGCACTTGTTTGTGTGCTCATTTTCAAGTTGACCCTAGAGAAGCACACCTAAATGCAGTAAAAAGAATACTTAAGTACCTATATCACACACCAGACTTAGGACTATTCTATCCAAAGTCAGCCACATTGGATCTCTATTCCTTTTGTGATGCTGATTATGCGGGTAGTTTCATTGATCGAAAGAGTACTAATGGAACGCGTCAATTTTTCAGAAATTCCCTAGTCTCTTGGTTTTTTAGAAAACAACATACTGTTTCACTATCCACAACAGAAGCCAAATACATAGCTGTATCTTTAACTTGTTCACAATTATTGTGGATGAAACAAACACTAAAAGATTTTAGCCTATCATATAAAAATAACAAAATACTTTGTGATAATACTAATGCCATTAATCTATCTAGAAACCCTATACAGCACTCTAGGACCAAACACATTAATGTTAGGCATCACTTCCTACAGGACTATGTCCTGAAAGGTGAGATTAACTTAGAGTTTGTTAAAACTGAGGGACAGTTAGCTAATATCTTTACTAAACCCTTACCAAAAGATAGATTTAACCTTATCTGCTGTGCACTAGGATTATCTAGGATAAAAGAGTTAATTAGTTATTTTTTATTGGCATGTTTTCAACCCTTGATCGATCAAAAATTTAAATTTGATCAACCAAACTGTTTGATCAATTAATATCCCAAATTGATTGACCAAATCTTTGACGGGATTTTTCCCTCCAAAAATTTGAAGTTTGATCGACCAAAATTTTTATTTGATTAACCAATTTGTTTGGGCAAGAAATTTTCCTCCAAAATTTTGAACCTTGATCGACCAATGATCTTAATTGATCGATCAATTTCTCTTTTGATCGACCAAAACATTGTTTTGATCAACCAAATATGCACTTGCGATCCTAATCACCTCGAATCTTGATTCCAATCACCAAAACCATACCTAATCTATGTGATTACCTGCACTAAGTGTCATTACCATACTTAATCATTCATCTTTGTAACCCAAACCTAATTTTTTTACTCAAACTCTACCCCACCAAAACACACCTACCCCACACCTTTGGTCCCTACTTTCCCCACTAACCAAAGAGCACGCCCTCCCTCTCCACCTCCAGTCGACGCCACCGACCAACCCTCTCCGGCACCATCGACCAACTCTGCATCTTCTCGGAGATAGATCAACCTCCTATCTTCCTCCCTCGCTCTTTGCTTCGGCTGTGGACCCCCCTGCCTCATCCCTATTTCCAATGACGTCCTCAACACCACAGAGGAGCTCCTCATGAGCTCGCCCACATTGTGTGACCTCCACCCTCACCAGTCAACGCTCACTACGTCTCTGTCGACCACGTTGGCTCCCTCTTAATCAATCCATTTGATCGATCATGGTAACCTCTAAAACTTTTTTTAAATCATATCTTGTGAATTTTTCTTAAGTTTAGAAGTTATATGAGTTGACCTTGTATTGATCTTGTGAATGCTTGCCCTTTTGATAGTATATGTGAGCAAAATATCTCATGGTACTCTCATTTTTTTGCGATCTAAACACGTTTGGTCGACCAGTTAACCAATTTGATCGACCAAAAGTCAATTTTCTAGAACCAAAACAAACCCATTTTTGATCGACCAATCTCCCTTGTTTGATTGACCAACACCTTTTTTAAAACTATGATGGCTCTTAAATGTGCACATGCTCCCTCCTCAGGTTCACGCAATGATACATTTGACCATTTTTTCATTAATGACACCCATGAGCATTTCTCCATACTTGCCAAACTTTCCCCCCATGTCGTTTGACCCATGGATTTCCTGTATTTTGAGACTATCTTTCCTAGTATCCATGATAAGTTTGCTTACCACCAGATTCTTTATCTTTTTTAGCGTAATTTCTATGTGGGTTCTAAGAACAGATGCATTCTTGGTGTTGACCCCATCGCTTGTCATCTATTTTTTGCTAACTTTAAAAACATAGGTGAGGCGTTCAACATTGAGCTTACCTCCAATGTCTATGGTAGAGGTTTTGGTCAATGTGGTTGTCATTACTGAGATTCTTGCTTGTCCTTCTACCGATCCCACATTCCTTGAGCTTCACCAGCAGACCTAAAGAAACACCATCTGAGAGACCTTGCTTACTCCCATGCATTATGACTTGGGCCATCCTGCCAAGTCACCATATTTTCGTCGCCTTCCTCGCTTTCTTAATAAAGTCTTTCTGTGCAATGTCATGTCTAAATCTACCTCCTTTTAGAAATGCCCTGGGATCATGCTCATCACCCTATACGCCTTTCTTAAGATTCTTTATTTGATGCACAAGCAACCCACCAGCTCCTTCCAATTTGGGACATTCCTATCTCACATCTTCCTACATTTTAATGTCCCAATGGATATAAACCATAAATAGTTTATCACAAGAGTCTCCATTTCTGATAAGCTTACATATACCAAAATAGAGCAAGCTTAGGGAGCCGGTGGTGAGGATGTAGATCCACAGCAGTAGCAGCCTCAGGAGCTAGACAAACCCTCTTCTCAGGGACCCTCTTCTACAGTACATCCAGCCTTCCTATCATATGAGCACTTCATAGAGACCTGTCCTCCAGTACGACCTGCTCCATCTTTCTACGACTAGGAGTGGGGTCTTCTTGACAGACCGTTCTCAGGCAAGGACTTCATCAGTATTCAAGATGTTACTAACAGGATTTCTTTGATGATGCACCGACAGCACGAGACAGACCTTGTGATGATAAGACATGGGCATCAGGTATCAGACCACCTGAATGCTCAAGGTCAGTTCCTGGATAGACTTGAAGAGTCTATTCATGGCCTTTAGCAGCAGCTACACAGGCCTCCTTGTCCTCACCGATCTACTACAGTTCCTCCCTCTTCAACAACACCTCCTCCTCCACCTCCTCCAGCAGCGACAGAGATTACTCCTCCTCGTCAGATAGTTAGGCAGCCGACGCCCTCTTCGTCATCTCAGAGACACCTCTGTCTTGGTCATCCGACCTCCTTAAACAGATTTGACTCGATGGACATCAAGTTAGATACAAACCTCCAAAGCACTTTGGATGCTTTCATGGCTTCCTTAGAGTAGCTTGACATAGTTTATTTTCTGCACTACTGCATAGATAGTATTTTATAGCTTTCTGGACTGTAGTACTCTTTTATATTATGAGGACTATTTTATCTTGCCTTTCATATATATATCAGATGCATGATTATCTTTCTATATATCATCTCCTTGTTTATTTCTATTTCTAAATTGAGCTTGATGTTAGAAATTACTTGCTTCAATTACATGTTTATGGGGGAGATAGATAAAATTGACGGCTATATGTTTACTTTTTTCTAAAACAGAAAGGGAAGATATTATGCATAACTCTTAAACTTTTTGACTCTCTAGACATAATCATAATTTTGTTATCATCAAAAGGGAGGACATTGTAAGTACTTCTGTTTTGATGTACCAAAATTATAGTATTTGTATAGACTAATCTTTCAAAACTCTCTCTGGATTCATGGAATAAAGGAAGAAGATTGTCGCTTTACTTCTCAAAGTCTTTTTACTTTTCTTGAATCTAGCATATTTTGTAAGGAACCTCAAATAACTTCAAATGAATTTTTGCGCTTAACATAAATCTCTAAAATTCAAGTTCTTAGGTTAATTGATCGACCAAATGAAATAATTGATCGACCAACCAGCTTATATAATGGGTCAAACTAGCCCAATTTAGAAAGTTGATTAATACACCTTTGATCGACCATTTATCTTAATTAATCAACCAAATGTGGATTGATCAAATAACTAGTTTGACTGATCTGTAACGACCCGAGTCCTGCTAAGCAACGAAACCCGGGTCGCCATGTGCTAACCACTAGCACAACTCACCCACAAGATCGTAGTCACCCTACACATAATCATAAAATATAAACATAAACAACAAATAATCATATTGCATAAATTTAAAAGAGCATAAATTGAATACTAACCGAAAGATTTACCGTAGTATATAATCCCAAGAAGTTGTACAATAGAAATCCCCTTGTGAATTGCCAAGTATTCCTGAGTACCGAACCCAAAAACATGTCAGTAAAAGTTGAGTAGAGTAGAAACAACAAAAGTAGCAGGTAACAGTAATCGAGCACAAGAGAAAAATGGGTACTATAGCTGTAATTAATCTATTTATTAAGCATCTCGCTATCCGATTTCGTTTCGTATATCGAAAGCCCAATTTATTATAGTCCACAATTTATCAATCGACGTCTCAGGGCATAAGATGATTTCGTGTAACTTCCTACAGCACAAGATCGGTATAAACCACCCTCCTAGCTGAGAAGATAGTTTATACCCATCAAGTCACTACTCTCCATCACCCTGGGGTCATTGTGGAAAGGGGTGGCAGCTACATCGTATGGCGTGAACACATGCTAGCTACGCACTGATAAACACGCATGAATTCATGATAAAATGCTTATTTATGATAGTTCCTAGACCTATCATTACGTATCATAGTATAAATATTGCATAACATTCATTACATTGCATTTAGGATAGTTGTACACTAGGTACATTAATTCCAACACTTTCTATATCCAGGAGGCAGCGCGACATCTTTACGGGCTTCATATGAGAAATCTGACCATCCAAATGGATCCGGAGCGACGATCGCAGTCTCTTAATGCGAGAATCATGTCGATTAGAGCTCCATAGCACCCTCTACAAGAAGAAGAAGGTGGATGGCCACGATGGCGCCACGTGTCACCATCGCAACACTCCAACCCAGCCGCAGCCCCTCCTCCCAAGCAGCACCTGTGAAGTCTCAACCATTGTATTCAAATCCAATAGTCATCAAAGCACCGCGTCGCCTGCTTTAAGCCAAGAAGAGAGAGGGCTTCACGCAACCATTGGATCAAGATCCAACAGTGGCAGCACGCTAAGCCTTAATTCCTAAGCGAGGCACAAAACTAACCTCAGCGCAGCGGTCGATGCTTCAGCTCACAACGCGTGGCCACACGATCGAAGCCCTGCGAGCAGATTTTATCTGCTGAGCGTGTGCAGGTAAGAAATTGAGCCATCGATGGACGATCAGGTGGTGAGGGAAGTAGCTACGTGTCATCACTGATGCGCAAGACCCATGCACGCAAGATCCAATGCACGGCCAGATGTGCAATCACATGCATACCGGAGGCACGATCCAGTGCACTCTCCCATGCACTTAGAGCCCTTCATTCGCCATCCAAGGGCAGGGATTTACTTCGCACAGATCAGCACGCACCAGCGGATGCCAGCGGATGCTCGATGGACGCTCGTGATGGTAGCTGGCGATGCGAGATGGATGGACAGTGAGGCTTGAGCGTGATCAACGCACAAGATGGAGAGCCAGCGCAGCGTGAGCGGGCGTGAGTTAGCTATAGCGACACTTGAGCTGGACCTACAACAACGTCCTGGAGGTCATTATTTGTCTTATGCCTATTTTGGCCTCCTCTCATCCACTATATAAAGACCTACACTCCTTCCCTTCCAAGGTATCTCTACCTTTGCTATACCCACCTACTCTAGAGCTCTAGAAGCCCATCAAAGCTCCCAAGAGCTCATTCCCAAGCTCCAAAGGTTCCTTATTAGTGTAACAATCCCTTACCACACCAAATATTCATCGTCTCTCTCACCACCTTCATAGGTCGCCTTGGATCCGCCCTTTCACCTCCATTCCAATAGCAAATCACCTCCGCCTCCTTACCTCCATTCCAAAGCCTCGGTGAAGCATTCTTCTACCTGGCATCCTCTTGCATCTCACCTCTGTCGTCCTGCTCCTCAACTCCTTCATCCAAGCTTCCACCAGGCACCGTCGACTCGCCAAACAACCGATTTAGGAGATTCATTCTCACCTCTCTCTTTTTTATGTTTTCATAGATTCAGAACATTTGTGAAATAAATCATATTTGATTCCATCTCTCTTGTGAATTTATTCTACTTGTCTTTTTATTTCAAAAACACAAAAAAAATAACAAAACCTCAAAATACCAAAAAGAAACAAAGCGAAGCGCAGTTTTCAACTAAAGTAAACGTCGCCTCCCTGTGTTCGACCTAGGACTCCCTTGGAGTTTCGGTAAAATTGTATTTGATAATGAGTTTTGTGATTACGACAATGGGTTCCTCCAAAACCTGATTTCTACCAGGAAAAACACGTTAATCACGCACACTAAACCATAAACAACCAATGACCCACCCACTATCCAAGTAAAGAAACCAACTCCAAACCCTCAAGCCCTACAATCCACTATCCCAATTGGCCGCTAAACCTAACCAAAGAGTTGTAGGGAGGCCAGCAACTCCCTAAACCAGCCTAGAACTGGTCTAGTAGACCAAAGCTAAAACCAAATCCGACGAGTAGAAGGATGAAACTAGTTATCTGATTCCTTCCCAACATATCCGTCGTACTGATTATTTGATCATTTCCAGATAACTATATCTTTTGTTTTTGTTAAAACCAGTCCTAGTTATCAATTCCAACTCCTTAAGCCCAGGATGAACATGTATTAGTATCACCTTAATATTACCAGTTTTCAGATAATTTCCATATTATGATGGTGATTTCATACTATTTACTAATTACAATCTCGATGGGACTGATTTCTCATAGGTCTGAGAAATCATTAGAATTTCATTTTACAAATTTCAAGATTAACAAAATTCTCATTATCTTCCACTCATTCATTTACAAGTATTTCTGAGTTCATGACAGTGGTCCCATATTATCTGTTTAATAAAGAACATCACGGAACTTGTTTTACAAAAAATATATGTTATTTCATACATGCAATAACAAGGTATATGTGATCATTAACTCTTAATCTTTCTCATAAAATCCAATTATTTCTTATCAAAGCTCCTGTAAACTAGGGAAACATATTAGAGTCGATTTACATGATAAGACTATATCCAATAAGTGTAAACGTGGCATAATCAATTAATCATGAGACTTATTTGCAATTAATTTGATAGTTAATTCAATCAAATTAACTATTCACATCCAAGTCACCGACTTGATTTACCACATTCATATGCAATATTCAAGTACCCCTAAAATAGCAAGAAGCACGAAGATGGGTTACAACTCAGCAAAAGGTAAGAATGCACACTAAACGGTGCAATACACAAAGAAAAAATCGCCATGTAGATAAACCACATGGGAAAGAGAGGGACTACTCTACCTAATGTCACCAAAGGGTCATGATGACTCTAAACCATGCGCACAAGGCTTGGGGGCAGTGTCCATGCCTGCCTCGAAATCCATGCACACACTAGGATAAGACCTGATTCGAACGGGCCATCAATAGGGTCAAAGACACCTAATCACATTTCTAATTTTTTGCTAAGGATAACATACTCAAAAATGAAAATAAACTACACCAACGCATAGCACGTGTCAATACGATTCCAAAGATACCTTATTTGTCAAAATCCGAGGTCAGGAAGGCCTTGAACCAGTCGAAACAATGTGATGGGGTCCTGAACCACCCCAGACCGACCGGCTCACGCAAACCTACTGCTGGTCCACACGAACCGCACATACACCACGTGTCTCACCGCGATTCGGCTCCACACCCACCCGCGGATCGTGCTGCCCTAGCACCCGTAGCTATCCGATACACGCCACGCATCGTGCTCTCCCGTACCCACATCGCTTGCACATGCAACGCGTGTCGCGCATCCGTCGTGCACTGCCAGATCGAGCGACCCTCACTTGCCACCGCCACTTGATTCACGTAATTTACGGTGGAAAGCCAACATTTTTCATAAATACAACCAGGTCCCCGAGAAGAAAAATTTTAATTTTAAAAGGAAAATCCAAGATTTTCCTTCTCACTTCCTTTCTTAATTTGAGAGGCTTAGAGACTAATGACAACCCAAAGGACCAAGGGGGTCTTTTTATAAGCCTAGGGTTGTTGGGGTTAGGATTAGTGAATTGAAATACCTAGAATACCCTTAGGGTTGGGTCCACCTTACATTTAGGTCCTTTTCAACTTGTTTTGGTCATAACTTGAGCTATACACGTCGGAATCTCATGAAACATGCATCACCGGAAAGCTTGTAATGAGAGGAATCCAATGGTATGATATTTGGCACCCTTTTGACAAATTTTTACCAAGGGTTGACTCGAAATACGTGATTTTTGGCAATTTAAAGAGGTGCTAACACCAGCACCAAACCACAACTAGGTTTCCGGGTCCAAATTGATCCGAACTACTTTGAAGTGACTCAGAACCTGGATTTTGGGATGTTACACGACCAAATTCCAATTTGATCAACCAAACTACCTTAATTGATCGACTCATTAGATTCAGATTAATTCTTTTTAGGTCAATTTTTTAGTATAAATAGAGGTCCAAGGTAGCCCTTTTTCAACACACATTCAGAGAAGAAATCTATCTAGAAAAAGAGCTCCCATGCTTTCTCTCAAGTGCTTCTGTGTTCTGCTTCTACACTTTCCAAAGCATGCCGATCTAAACCTTTGCGAAAAATTTGGTTTGATTTTTCGTGAGGTTCCAAAGGATTATATTGTTTTTATCTCTATCTATTACTTTAATTACGGGTCCCAAGTTGTTGGGAAGACCCATTGTCATTTTGCTTCTCTTCAGGTAGAAAAGGGAATGGATTGTTATAAGAGGTTGTGCCACCCTTGTTCAAGTGGTACAATAGTAGCTTGACTAGCTATGCCTAGTCGGAAAAATCCTAAGTTGGGAGGCTTAGGTAGTGGTTTTTACCGGGAAGGGTTTCCACTATAAATTTAGGTGTCATCTACGCATGTTATTATGTGATTTGAATTGTTTTTATAGTTATTATTTTTAAATTATCAAGCGATACTATTCACCCCTCCCCTCTAATATATCATTAGGATCTACAGGAACCACATCAACTTCATAAAGCCTATTTTTGCTAAACTTGTAAATATAAGAAAAGTAAAAGAAACAAATGTAAATAAATAAAATAAAAGTGTCTTGAGTTATATTAGGTTTAATTTTAGGTGTGTGTCAAGTTAGATTAGGTTTTGAGCTTTCTAGCTAGTAGAACATACCAGTAGAAGCTTAGGTCTTCTCCGGTTTTGTAATAAAGAAAAACATATAAAAATGCCAAAAAGACTCTTCTTTCCTTTCTTCTCACCTTTCTCCCCTCTTCCCCTATCTCTATAAATCATAACAACAAAATAAAAATTTGAAAAATTTCCAAAAACCCATAAAAATACCTGTGTATAGTATTTATACTTGTATATAAGCTTAAATTAAGTGTATATAATAACTTATAAGTACATAAGTATGCAAATAACTTATTTATTTATTTTATTTACTTAGATAGGTATTTATATTAAAGTGTACAGTATGTAGTATAATAATATAGTTATATATTTATTTATTTATATTATATGTACATAATCCTAAGTATTTATAAATAGAAATGTATATACTTATAATTATAATTATAACTCTATATATAACTTAAAGTAATTATATTTTACAGTAATGTACCTTTATATTTATTTATTTGTCTATATATTATACATAATTATATTCATAAGTTAATTAGGTATATTAGTAAGTTAATATAATTTAAATTAGTAAATTAATGAATTATTGAAATAAATTATGCTGTATACTTGTATACTGTAGTTTAAAATATTTTCAATATACTATAAAATAGTATTTATAATGTATATATATGTATATATGTGTAAAACATGTATTTAAATGTACATAAATCAAAACAAATCAATAAAAATAAATTAAAAATATGTAATAATAAGTTATTAATGTATATTAACTAATTTATAAGTCAATTGTACCATTAATTTATTAATTTGTACTTTAATTAAAGAATTAAGGATAAAATTAATGTGCATTTTTCACTAACTTTAAGGAATTTTTAGATATAATTATATATTTAATTAAGTTAAAATAACTATACCAATAAGTAGCCCTATGTATAGGCTACATGTACATATAATTTAATTATAAAATAATCATTAATTAAGTACCTTAATTAAGCCCTAATGTTGGCTAAAATACACACATTGGCACTGGAATTAGCGCCCAAAGAATGGTGCCACATCGTGCAAGTACAAGCTATCGCAGCCATATAAAATAATTCATGCATAGAGGCTTAGTGTCCCAGGATTAGGGGTCGGATCCCATAGAGATTAGTAAACCCTATGATTATCTTTTACGAGCATAAGGTGGGCTGGGAGCCCAATCTGGCTGGGCCGTGAGCAGCCTATATGTGGGCCTATATGGGTCCAAAACTATGCAAAAACACTTAACAGAAACTAGGGCCCAATATTAATAGTAGTCGATCCGGCCCCTAGTGGGCTATTGATTCCGCAAAGGGTTGGGCTTGCCAATTAAACAAATTTTGGTGTAGAGTTTAACTAAGTTAGGTTAAGAGTTGAGTGTTATAAATGATTAAGTATGTGTGTGTATTGTGTGTTATATGTGTAGTATGTGTGTCTATATTATTAGTAAGTATAATAAATAGTTAGTATATATAAAGTATAGTATATAGATATGCATACAGATATAGAGTAGATATTATATATTTTTGCCTTATTGTATATAAATGTTTTTAAGGCTTCTTTAGTGACGTTTAGATATGTTAGTGTATATAGTTATATTTGGTAGTGTAGATAGCTGTATATGTTAGTATATATAGTAGATATATGTTAGTATAGTATGTAATATAGTGTATATATATTCTTTTTTATGCCTATATTGAGGCATTGCTTAAATATTAATATACATAACTACCCTAGATTAGTTTAGATTAATTTTTAATGCATTTCTACCTATTTATATATTTAAGGCATTATTATTAACATAATTCACTCATTGTTGTACATATTTGATTTAGATTAATTCATTCTTTGATTCTTACATTCATGATTCATTCATTTGTAAATAAACTTAACCTTTTTGGAATAAAAAATGATTTTTGGATACTAGAGAGTGATGTATATCAATAACTATCTCCCAGTGAATGACTTAAAATAAACCAGTAAAAATTGTATATAAATGAATGGCATCCTTCTAGATTGCAACATTATACTAACCCTAATTAACAAGCAATCTAGATAGCACATCAGTAGGGGTATTAATTGCGCCCGGTATTATATGGGATTTAATAGAGATGGGGTCTGTGTGCATCCTCGGCTATAAATAGGGGTAGTTTGGTAGTAAATGCCTCTACCCCACATTTTCGTTACAAGGAAGAACAACCCTAAGCATCATAGGTGCCGCAGTCCTCGGAGGAGTGACCTCATCGGTGAAGAAAGGCTTTTGCTTGCCAGAGCTCTTTATTCTATAGAGGATGTCGAGCAGCTTTGGGAAAGGTGAGCCATCCTCCTCTACCCCTCGTCTCTCTAATGAGACATTTGGGTTGTATACCTTCAAATCTACCTTTGGTAGTAAACCCATTATGTAAGGGCTTTTGAGGGAATATGGACTTGGCTGTGTCAAATTCCAGGTGCCAGGGATGTTAACCTGCCTATGTTCCCCTACTGGAGATGAATTTTTTGTTATTTGTAAATATGCCATTGAAAATTACCTCAGGGTTCCTTTGAACCTGATAAACGTCAGTTTATCATCATTCATATGCCTTAAAACATATCTAGCTCTTAAGGTTTTAACTCCGCAAATGGTTTTTCGAGCTGCATTTAGGCATTTACTTAGGATAGGCATGCATATTGCATTTTATTGTCTTTTTTATAAGTTTATTTGAGTGTCAAGGATAAGCAGAGAATCAGATCCCACATACCTTGGCACTCGGGAAGGCAGATGATGAAGAAGAAGCTCCTTTCAGCTGGATTCCAGCTAGATCCAGCTCATCCTAGCTGGATCAACTCATCCCTAGCTCCATTCAGCTCATCTCAGCTGAATGGTAGCTCTAGCTAGTTCACCTTAGCTCCATTTAGCTCACCTTAGCTGGATGGTAGCTCAAACTAGCTCAAGTCAGTTGATCCTAGCTCCTCCAACTCACAAGAGTTCACTGGAAGCTCAACCTAACTAGGACTAGCTATTAGCTAGACCTAGTCAGCTGAAGATGACCTTAACCAGCTCAGGCCAGCTCAAGTCCAGCTCTTGGAGGCTCAACTCAGCTCAACTTAGTTGAGCTGAGCTACTTAACTTAAGCTAGCTACTCCAGCTAGCTAGGTAATCTCTAGGAAGACCAGACGTAGCTCACCTCAACTCACATCAGCAGAAGCCAGCTCATCTTAGCTTGGCTTAGCAGCTAGCAAAGAACTAGCAAGCTAAGCCAGCTAAGGTAGCTCCTTGCAGTTCTCTTCAACAGCCACCAGCTCCAGTGTAGCTCAAGACAGCTTCTTCCATCTCATCACCTCCAAAACCCCAGCTCCCTCTACCTCTCTCCCCAACTCCCTACTAGCTAAGCTAGCTTAGCTTAGCTAGCCCACCTCCATGGCATGCCAACTTAACCCTAAAACCCACCTAACTGGCTCCACCAAATAGTCCCACCTAAGCTCCACATAAGCTACCCCTACTTCCACCTCACCTTGGAACCATGTCAACCACAACCCTTCACACCACCACCACCACCATGTTGTTGGTGCCAACAAGCCTATAACCACCCTACCTTGGTGCCAACACTTTCCCTCCAAAAACACGCACATCCTAGCCATACACCTACCCCTACAAGCCATCCCTACCATGCACATAACCCCCCTTCTAGAACCCTCCTTGGTGGTTCCAAAATGGAGGCTTCTCTTCAATTTTGGCACCACCTTTTAGGTGCCCTTCTACCCATAACTACCCCCCTTTCATCCCTAAGAATGGCGCCAACTATCCTACACCCTAGGATTCCTATAATCACCCTTAACTACGCACCAAACCTAATCCTAGCCCTACACCTAATTCCCACGCCAACCACCACCTTCCCTTCCTATAAAAACACATCCAACCACCACCTTAGAGGATCTTCTCCACTATGTTAGGTTCCACCCATACCACCTTCATCCACGCCATGGAAGAAGAAGAAGAGAAGGAGATCAAGGGGGCAACCTACCCACCCCCTTTGTGCCTTCTTCCTCTCCCTTGTGCCACGCCAAGGAAGGGGAGCTCTTCATCCAAGGAGGATGGCCAAGCATTGAGGAGGAATCTAAGGTGGACGTCCACCCTTGGAGGAGACCTAGGAGGAGAACCAATTGAAGGAAGGAGCGAGGGAACCTCTTCTTGAAGCCCGGGAGTTACCGATCTTGGAGCGAAGATTATTCCGAGCTTCAATCGGAGGATTATCTTCTTCTATCTTCCATTTTATTTTTTGTATTAGTTAGTAATTTGTTGTTTTCCATGAAGCATTCCTCTACATGTACTTCACTTTCTAGCAATACAAGATTTATTTTGCCTTCCAACTCTCATGTTCTAGTTAGTGTGTTTTTCATGTTGTTCTAGTTGTAGTGCACACTACACTCCCCTCTACTAATTACCCTAGGTGTACTTGCCTAGGGTGAGCTTAGAAGAGAGAGTTCTATTCTTCTCAATTAGGTTTAGTGATAGGTGTAGTCATTAACGTAGTTAATCTTCGCATCACAAAACCTGATTGTTTCTGAAAACCCTAAAAACAACAGAATCAAAAATACAAAAAGAATGTGTTGATTTGAGAGGCGAAAGAGAGAACCATTTCATGTGACTAACAAATTGGCCTCCTTGGACGACCCTAGATACTCCACTATCTAGGTATTATAAATGTAAAAGTTTGATTGCAAATTTACGCGTTGCAACAACACTAATTACATCATTTAACAAGCCGCATATTTTCCGTATCAGAACCCTTTTTTGACATCCTTCCTTTCGTACTATCGCCTTGCCCCTTCCCAACTTAGCCTCAATTGCTGGCCGATCTTGAACATTTTCACCATTCTTGGCTTCCATTTGGGCATCTTCCCTCGAATGGGGCTCTTTTGCCTTCTTTTTGGATTAATGTCCCTAAAAGTAAAGAGGGACAAGTCACCCTCTAGGACCTATACTTTGTACAATAGGTGGACTAAGTATAGAATAATCAACCTACCAGATAGTTTAAAGGGGCAGGACCATCATTTTTTCCTTCTCCACAATGTGGAGAAGTTAGAAGTCCCCAACTCTTGGCAGAATCCGCTCATGAAAGACTTGCTGCCTGGCCTCGACGAGCTTAACCCAGACGCAGAGGAGGACGCAAAGAAAATAATGGATTTTAGGCCCATAGCCCGCTTCGAGTTGAGGCGGTTAGACATGAAGGCAACCTTCACATGGGTGGTAGACTCTTACCCCATGCCATGTAAGTTATGGGGAGGTGGCTTTAACCATTTTGGCTTGTATTTGATATTAACCGCTTGTTCCTTTGTTGTTGCAGCTTTTAGGTGATTTGCCAGGCCAGACACGACGAGGTGGCACGTGGGGAACTCCCAAAACATGTTCTGATGGTCAATTTGAAGGTACCAAACCCTAGATAATATTTTTCTATGAATTTTAGAGGGTTTAGGTGAATTTTATCCTGACTAGAGCCTTAGTTAATTAAGCAGATCTGTTTTTAGGGTTTCAAAGTCATTTAATTCTTAAAACACGCGAAAACCCTTTTCTGTCTGTTCTAACCCACTTGTTAGCCTTTTAGGACCATTTGACCCTTAGTTAACCCCTTAAAAAATCCATGCTTGTACCGTATTCAAGTTATGATGGTAAAATTATAGTTTTAACCATGGTTTCTTATCTTTCTCTCAGAATGTTAATGCAATGAATTACAATCCTCTGGTGGTGATGTAGGAGCATTTAATGACCTAATCAGATTAAAGCGAGCTAGTTATTGCTCATGATGGTGTTCCCATCATATCTCCATTCCTAGCTTTTTCTAGTCTCTTAGTAAACTTTCAAGGGATTTACTCAAATTCTAGACCACATGTCTTTTTATACTCAGAACTCGGTTGTGTGCTTTCTTTTGTAGATTACGTCAGAATGTCGATAATAGGCCTAGAGGTACTCAAGTACCAACTAAGATCCAAACCTGACCAGCTCTAGCCTCAGTCCACCGTGAAGGTTTCTACAGCCCACAGGAACTAACCTAAGATTCGTCGAACTCCACGGTTAAAACACCCGTGCTTTAATATGTTTTAGCCCAGGTTCAGTTTGCAATACGTTTTTGTAAGAGAGAGGCAGAGGAATTTTTTCTTTATTTTTTGCAGAGTTTTCTCTCTTTTTTCTTTTTATTTCTAGCTTTGGATTATCTTTACAACACAATCTGTATCAGATTCCCAGTCCCCACCATCAATCCTCTCAGGGTCCCTGGCAATCGATGCTTTGAGATAGCACCGCCCATGGCAACCCCCAGAAACCTTGCTTTCGAGATTTTGAGATAATCCCGCCCATGGCGTTCTGTAGCTAAATTCAGATCCTAGCAATCGACATTTCATGATAATGTCGCCCATGGTATCTGAACCAGCACAAGGTGCTTACATGCCCCCAGTAGGATATTTAGATATCCTAGGAGACAAGCACCGAGGAGATGATATGTTATTGCGCATCTTTGAAGGGAATTTCCTGCCTCTCCGCATCGAGAACTCGTCCAAATCAACTTGTGTTGATCAGTCGCTCCTATTCTAGCTAACTTTTTCAGAATAGATTTAACACATTTGCGTGATTTTGATAATTAAGCGCATTGAACCAAACTGTGTGTGGATTGGGGTGCTTAGGTTACCGAGTCCCGCAAATCAGAGGTTAGTTAATGAGGCTGAATAATCCCTAAGCCCTTGACTTAATACTTAAGCTTCACATTTTCCCCAACCTCTTGAGGACTATCCAAATCTTAATGGGTACTTGAATTTTTAAGCCTAGAATTACAGCCCAAGAGGCCTAAGATTAGTGTTCATATTAATCTCTTTTTATCTCTTAGCACTTTTTACCTTTCATTTTCTTCCTTTTTCATTTGGTCTAGAACTAAGCCAATTCCTTAATATTTTACTAATGACTATCTCTTTTTCTTTTCAAATTGTGCTCCTTTTTGACATTTTCTTCTCCTCCCCTTTTTCTCCTAAAAAATGATATGCAATCAATTCATTCAAAATTTCCTCCCTTCTCCTATCTTTATTCTTTTTTCAAAAATTTTTTATTTGTTTGGTTTTTGGAATATGTGATTTTTTGTGAAACTCTTTCTTGTGAAGTGATTCTCACAGTGTTTTGCACTTTAATACCCCCCCATGCCTACGATTTGCAATGTCCTCATTGTAAATTAGGTAGGTTCGAGTTCAGCTTAGATCGTACATTAGAATAGGTTTTGAGTGAGTGGACAGGTCGAGGTGACTATTGCGGACGATTTCAAGCTCGGGTATGGGTATCAGAGGTGGAGTCGGTTGTTCTAATGGAAGAACCCTAAAGTGCAATATGAGTTCAGCATAAGATGTGTCAAGAAGGGTTTCGTCTTTTTTCAAAATGACAGGTTGCCTCCCATTAAGCGTTGAGTTTAACGCCATCAACCCGGCGCAATGAGCTCAGGGAGAATGGAGATCAAAAGATACCTCAGCCCTGTTTATATCAGTAAGTTCAATGAACGGCTTAAGTCGCTGATCGTTCATGTCAAAGGGTTCTAAATCAAGGCTGGGTTGGTTGATTTCAACGGATCCATTTCCAAAGATTCGTCTGATAAGATATGGTCCAACCCATTTTGATCTAAGTTTTCCTGGGAACAATTTGAGTTTGGCCTCAAAGAGTAAAACTTTCTGACTAGGGTGAAAGATCTTTCTGGATATGTGTTTGTCGTGAAAGGCCTTAACCCACTCTTTGTAAATTTGCAAGTTCTCATACGCATCATTGCGAAGTTCATCGATCTCGCTCATTTGAAGCTTTCTATGGGTTTCTGCCTTAGAAAGATCTAGATTACACTTTCGTACAGCCCAATAGGCTTTGTGCTCCAACTCGACAGGGAGGTGACATGCCTTCTTGTACACCAATCTGAAAGGAGACATGCCATTTGGGTTTTGTGGGCAGTCCTATAGGCCCACAAGGCTTCCGGAAGTCAAGACAACCAATCCTTTCTGTCATGTCAGACAGTGACCTGAAGGATTTTCTTGATCTCTCGATTCGATAGCTCAACTAGACTGTTGGTTTGGGGGTGATAAGGAGTAGAGATTCGGTGCGACACCCTATATTTGGTCATCAGTGATCAGAACTGAGCATTAGTGAAGTGGGTCCCTCCATCAGAGAATGGCACGTGGAATCCCGAATCGAGGAAAGATGTTCTGATGAATGAATTTGATTACCACCTTGTGGACGTTGGTTTGGGTCGAAATGGCTTTGATCCATTTGGACACGTAGTCAACAGCGAGAAGAATGTATTTGAAGCCGTCTGAAACAGGGAAGGGTCCTATGAAATCAATCCCCCAGATGTCGAAGATTTCGCATATGAGAATTGGTTGTAAAGGCATCATATCGTGGTGGCTCATGTTGCCTAAGGTTTGGCAACGAGTGCATGCCTTACAATGATTGTATGCGTCTTTGAAAATTGTGGGCCAATAAAAGCCACACTGGAGAACTTTTGCTGCGATTTTCTGCCCAGAAAAGTGTCCACCGTAGGCCTGGTCAAGGCAGAAGGACAAAATGTCCTGAATTTCCCCTTCTGGGATGCATCGTCTGATGATCTAATCAGCACAAATGCAGAAGAGGTACGGATCTTCCCACATGTAATACTTTGTATAGGAAAGCAATTTGTCTTTCTTAGCCTTCAGCCAATCAGACAGGATCTGATGTGATGCCAACTAGTTCACTAAATCAGCAAACCAAGGAAGTCCCATACTAATAGTCAGGAGGTGCTCATCAGGAAAATGTTCTGTGATGGGTCTAGAAGGGTCGATACTGTTAGAAGGAAAGCGGGATAAGTGGTCAGCTACCACGTTCTGCTTTCCCACTTTATCGCGAATCTCGAGATCAAATTCTTGCAACAGCAAGATTTAACGGATTAGTCGAGGTTTCGCGCCCTTCTTCGCAAGGATGTGCCTCACTGTAGTGTGATCTGAGTATATGATAACATGGGAACCCAAAAGATATGATCTGAATTTTTCCAGGGCAAATACTACGGCTAGTAGCTCTGTCTCAGTAACTGTATAGTTATGCTGAGCCTCGTCAAGTGTCTTGCTAGTGTAGTAGATGATCACGGGTTCCCCATCTATTTTCTGCCCAAGTACCACTCCTACAATATAATCCGATGCATCGCACATGATCTCAAAGGGTTGAGACCAATCAGGGGACTGCAAGATAGGTGCTTGGGTAACTCGATCACGCAGGATCTCAAATGCCTAAGTGCACTCCTTGGAGATTTCAAAAGGGACGTCCTTAGATAGAAGATTAGTCAGGGGGTGCACGATTTTTGAAAAATCAGGAATGAATCGACGGTAAAAACCGACATGCCCCAGAAAGGATCGGATGTCTTTGACCAAACTAGGCATAGGGAGTTTGGAAATCAGATTCACCTTGGCTCGATCAACTTGGATGCCCTTTTCAAAGATGAGATGTCCCAGGACTATTCCCTTAAGTACCATGAAGTGGCTCTTTTCCCAAGAAAGAACCAAGTTCACGTCAATGCACCGCCTGAGGATTTAAACCAAGTGCAGGAGGCAATCATCAAATGATTCACCAAATACCAAGAAGTCATCCATAAAGACTTCAACGTATTCACCTACCATATCTGAGAATATGGCAAGCATGCACCGCTGAAAAGTAGTGGGTGCATTGCAAAAATCGAATGGCATCCTTCGGAATGCGTATGTTCCGAAGGGGCAGGTGAAGGTGGTCTTCTCTTGGTCCTCGGGATGGATTGTGACCTTATTATAACCAGAGTACCCATCCAAAAAGCAAAAGAATCAATTTCCTGCTAGTTTCTCGAGAATCTGATCAATGAATGGTAGTGGGAAATGATCCTTCTTCATGGAGGAATCGAGTCTTCTGTAATCAATGCAGACTCTCCACGAATTCGCTATACGGGTCGATATGGTTTCTCTGATTTCAGTTGTGATTACGGTGAGCCCTACCTTCTTAGGCACAACTTGGATTAGACTTACCCACCAACTATTGAAGATCGGGTAGATGATCCCTACATCTAACCACTTGATGATCTCCTTTTTCACAACATCCTGCAGATTTGGATTTAGGCGTCTCTGCATTTCACAGGATTGTCGTGAGCCCTCTTTAGTGTAGATGTGATGTGTACAGTATGAAGGGCTGATTCCAGTCAGATCATCGAGAGTCCATCCAATGGCTCTCCGATGCTGCTGGAGAACAGAAATCAGGCGTGTTTCCTGATCAGGTGTAAATCGGGAGTTGATAATCACAGGAAACGTCTGATTGGAACCCAAAAAAGACATACTTTAGATGATCGAAAAGTGGCTTTAATTCCATAACTGGGTTGTCAGCAGCAGTAGGTGGTTCATGGTGGATGTCGGGTGCAAAGGAAGGAGCTATGGGTGTGTCTAGGTTGGGTTCAGACTCCTCTAATTGCATGTTTTGATTTTCTTATGGTTGATCAGAAATGGTCAGGTTTTCCTCGATACATAAGTTGTCAACCACAGCCTCGATGTCGTAAATCTGTTCTATAACTCCGCAATTAATTCCTTGTTGGGCCTTAAAGATGTCGATCTTTAGTGTCTTGCTCCCAAATTTTAATTCAATTTGGCCCTCCTCACAATTGATATTGGCCCTAGCAGTGGCCAGAAAGGGTCTCTCTAGTATGATCGGTGTATTCTTCACATTCTCAGGAGCGTCCATGTCTAAGACAATAAAATCCATTGGAAAATAGAAATCATGTACCCTAACTATGACATCCTCGAGCATTCCTTTTGGTGTCTTAATGGATCGGTCTGCTAGCTTTAAAGTCATTTCTGTCGGTTTAAGCTTAGATTCCTTAAAGTAGTCTAGTAGGGATGTAGGTATCAAATTTATGGAGGCTCCTAAGTCCAATAAAGCTCGATCGAATTGCATATGACCGATTGCACAGGAGATCAGAGGGGTGCCTGGGTCTTTTGCCTTAGGCAGGAGTTTGCTCAAAATGACGGAGGTGGCTTGCTTCGACAATACGATTGGGTTCCCACCTTTGGTTCGCAGCTTACGCTTAGGTGTACACACGTCTTTCAAAATTGCGCGTAAGCCGGTATGTGGCGTATCGCATCCATCAAGGGGATGTTTATATAATCCTACTCAAAGAGTTTAACCAGGTCCTCCTTAGGTGCCACGGGTTTGGTTGTCCTTTTTCCCTTGGTCAAGGCCTCGAGAAATGGAACCTTAGATGGTTCCTCTAGAATTGGCTCAGACTCTTGATCTAGGATGGGTGTGTGTTGGATGACCAATCTAGGGTTAGGGTTTGTATTACCAGGCTAGGAGTGGCTTGCATAAGGTGGGTCCTGTGTTGCTTTGCCACTACGGGTAGTAATAGAATTCAATCCCGCTTGGTTCTGGTTTGGGTTGGGCAAAATAGGTGTTTACTGCTGAAATCCCGAGTATGAAGTTGAAGCATCCATCCCGTCAGGCGATGGAGCAGAAGGGGCCTGATAAACAAAGTGATCTTGGCCCTGATTTGGGTTCATAACGTGCCTCTAGTTCGGCACGTTATTTGGATTAGGAAGAGGCTGAAAGGGAAGTGCACCAGGCTGGCGAGCACTTGCCAACTAGGCTAAGTGATTTCGTAACTCAGAGATCTCTTCTTTGTGTTGTTTTTGCATGTCAACCAAGGTCTGGAGAATTAGAGATGTATGATCTTCTTTAGGTGGTCCAGATTAGAAGTTTTGAGTGGGCCTTAGTTGGGTGGGCTGATAAGGTTGCGGAGCCTATGGTCGGAGTTGGAATTGAGGTCTTAGATTTGGGTTATTACCTGACCACGAAAAGTTAGGATGATTACGCCATCCAGAGTTGTAAGTGTTGGAGAAAGGATTATTCTGGACGGCGTGAAGATCCTCACAGGTCTAAGGAGCTCTGAGAGAATCAGGGCACGAGGGTTCAGAGTTCCCCCAACTAAGGTGTCCTGACCCAGAGTTGCCTCCGAAGCCATAATCAGACTAAGGTGGATATGTATCCATCCCCGGGGAGTGGTAGATGTTGTGCGCAGCCTCCCTTCCCGTGGGCGGGTGCACGTATGTGCCATGAGGTGCAGAGGTGGATTTGTGTAGATGACATGTGATGTCATCCACCTTCTTCTCGATAATGGAGACCTTGTCCAATTGACTGGCCACCAATTCCAGATCAATGGATATGGAAAGGCCTCAAGATTCATGTACCCCCTGATTATTTGTCAATGTGCGGGTGGACGTCCGGTCGTACGCACCCAATGACTCATTGTTCAGGGAGTTCTCACACATGTTTTCGAGAATTTCCCAGATCATGTCTTCATGTTGACCCATAATGCTACCACCACAGGTTGCATTGACAAAGAGCTTGATATCCTCACGGAGTCCATGGTAAAAGGATTGGACTTGTTCCCACTTCGGAACTCCGTGATGGGGGGACTTATGCATGAGATCCAGAAAGCGATCCCATGCTTCGTGTAGAGATTCTCCCGCTCCTTGGGAGAAGTGCGTTATTTGGTGCCGCATTGTGTTGGTACGACCAATGGGGTAGAATTTTTGCAGAAAGGAAGTTTGAAGTTCTCCCCATGTGTTGATCGTATGTGGTTGAGTCTGAAACCATTGAGCGGCTTTGTCAGCCAAGGAGAATGAGAAAAGCTTTAAGAGTAATCCATCTCGATTCTGTACATCTACCCCAAAGGTGTGGGCTAGATGTTTTAGGTTCTTGATGTGTTGGAAAGGATCCTCGGAGTTCAAGCCATGAAATTTTGGAGTCATATGAAGCATGATAGGCTTGAGATCTACCTCAGGCCCTCCCACGGGAATGTTGATCCAAGGTTCGATCTCCACCATTACGGGATTATAGTGATCTCGTATTTGACCGGCGGTGGGTTGATGATGGCATTGATTCAATTTTGGAAATCATGGAATTGTTGCTCAAGATTAGGCTGTTCTTCTTAGAGATCCATAGCTGATGAAGGGGAAGTGGGTTCTGAATCAAAGGATATGTCAATGTGATCAGGTTGTTGCACAAACACGAAAGTTGAGGCTCGACCTCGACGAGAGTGAATAGCTAATAGAGGACTTAAGGATGGTCTTAAGGACCTCCTCCCAAACATGCACCGATGGATTAGATGAGAGAAAGAATGTGATGGACCCAATCAAGAAACCCAAAAATTTTGGATGACTATAGAGGTTCGGGGCGGATGATACCCCTTAGTCAAAAAGCCGTCCACCTGAGAATTTCCTAGGCAGCAGAGAGGGAGAGCCCCACAAAGACTGCTACACTGTAGAGCGTCCCAACGAGTTATAGAGTTTCCCCTACTCGACCTCTCTTGTCACTGATGATCCAGGTAGACCAGAATGGGGACTTGACCTCTTAAGACTAGCAGTTTTAATTAAGAGCAAGGGTGCTTATGATTTCACTTGAACTTTTTAAGATGTTTTTGTGAAAAGTGACCTAATTTGAAAATTGGTTAACCCAACAAGGTTGGCCAACTTCACCTGTATTGTCCTTTTGAGAAATTTAGGTCCCTCTTTTAGTGTTCAAATGAATTTAAGAGCCTGATTTTAGGATTTTGCTCAAATAGATCAATTCAATCAAGGCTTAGGCACACATTGTTTGGAAAGATCAATTCTTGATTAAGTAAGTGTGTCTTTAAAATCCTAAACTAGAATCCTTAATTGGCTCTGATTTGGTCTAATTTAATTTGTCAAAATGTGGAATAAGGGCTCAAACAAGAATGTGATAGCCGTAGATATCTTAAGATCTTAAGTAGGTGCACAAATCAAGGTTTGGATGTTCTCTAGAATGTATCAAATCAAGCAACTTGATGATTTGTCTAAGAATATAATGCAAGTAGCCCTAATTGATTTTTTTTTCCTTTTTTAGCTTTTTCAGACTTAGGAGCTTAAAAGAAGGTAGATGGAGTTTACTTGCCCCTGGAGTGGTTGATGTGCAGTTGATCTTCCTTTAATGAGTTTCTGAAACATGTCACAATCAAAAGAGATGTAGCAAGTTAGAATCCAATCTGATATTGCAATCAAGAGATCTAAATTACATGTTGTTCCCCGGCAATGGCGCCAAAATGTTCAAGCGATAAATCAGTGTTTTAAAATTGCTTCGTTGTAATATAGCCAAAATAGTGCTCAAACAAATAAATTTATTACTCAAATGAAAAGTCCAAGGTTGATCACAGGGAGCAATATGGAAATTTAAAACTCAAGATCACAATTTGAATCAAAGAGATAAAAGATTGCAATAATAATAATGTCAAGTATCAATGTGCAAAAAGAATGGAGTAAAATGGTGATTTGAATCACCAATTACTCCTCACAATAATAGCAACTTAAATCAACAGTATTAATCAAGGAGATAAAGCCTTAAATGTATGCAATCAAACGATCTAGGCTTGTATCAAACAGCTAAAACAACCTATTGCTACAGTGCTTCCAAGAGACTTAAGGGTCTCTTTTCTCTGCTGCTCTCTTTCTCTTCTTTCTTCTTCTTCAAAACTCTTTTCTTCTTTACCTTTCTGCGGCTCAAGGTTCTTCTTCCTTCTGCTTCTCTTCTTCTTTCTCTCTGGCTCCTCTTTTCTTCTTCTTCTTTCTTTCTCTGCTCTTCTACTTTTCTTCTTCATGCAGAGGGCGAAGGATACTCAATTTTGGCTAAGTGTCAGCCAATCCTTCTCTGAGCAAAATCCCCCCTACCCCCACACACTATTCTCTCTTTCTCTCCTTGGGTCACACTCTCCCAGAGCCTTCAACAGTACCGGATTATCAGGTTTTCGAACCTAAAGTGCACCTGGGTCCAGGGCTGCAGGCATGGGTCGCAGCCAAGGAGTGCGCGAGCATAGGTGGGTTAACGGGTCGAAGCCAAGCCCACGTGGTGGTGCCACGGGCGAGGTGAGTGGGTAAGGAGGACCTCACCCTCCTGTGTTAGGAGGCGATAAGCCACTAACACTTTTTCCTCTTATTGCACTGCAAACACTCTTCAGCTTTCGAGGTGGGACTAATCCCGCCTCCCTTCTTCTGCGTACGCTACATTGCTGCTTCTTCGCATGATTGCGGTCAAAGACACAGTCAAAGAGCCAAATTGTCTCTTGGGTTGCGTTCCTAGGTAGGTTCCGCTACACCTGAGGTTTTGTCTAGAGCATGCAGGTGCTGGAGTGGCTCGAAGATTCGTTAATGGCAGCCGAGGCAGTGAAGACCTGAAAACACGAATACGGCCTTGCGGCCAAGTTAAATAGGTTCAGGAGCTTCGCAGGGATGCGGCAAGGGTGTGGGTGGCAGTGGCAAGCTGCGAAGTGGTCGTAGGTGGAAGTGAAGGTCTGGAGGTGGGTTGTTCGGCAAATGGTTTGGAGGTGTAATAGAGTGAAGTAGAATGGGGATTTTGAAGAGGGTGGTGTGGCGAAGGTCGTGAGGTAGGTGGCGAGGCGTTTGGAGTAGTGGGATGAGCGGGGAGCCTCGCTAGAGGTCTGGTCAGAGCGGAGGAAGGTGAAGGTGGTCAGTGTGATATAGCGGTCGAAATGAAGTGTGGTTGGTGTGTAAAGGGTGTAGAGGAGCTAGGGAACTTATTTAGGTGATTGGTGGATGAAGAGGAGCAGAAGCGACGTCGGTAGAGGTATGGCCGACGCCGGAGATGAAGGTGACTCTGGTGAGAAGGAAACGACAAGGAAGACGGAGGAAGAGATGCTTGCTGGTATGGTGTGATGCAGAGGAAAATGAGGAAAATGAATCCATCGCTGGTATTGCGGACGGATGACGAGGGAGGTCGGATGGGATTGTCATAGCTCGAGGAGCCTTTCGGCCGAATTAGGAGAGAGGAATTTAAGGTAGATCCGATCAAGATCGAGCTTGAGGATAACAGTTTGATCTAGAGGTCTTTTTATAGGCCTTTAGAGGAGGTTTTTGGGCTTGGCTTCGTCGAAGTTGGGAATTTTTTGATACCCTAATATCTCATGTGTTCGCATGAGAGATTGGGAAAGTTTTGGGACATGGGAATTGGCTCAAAAGGAAAGGAATTCCTTGACGAACTTCCCTTTCAAATTTGAAAGGGATTTGTCGAGGAATCAAGGAGATCTACCCAATTTTAGGTCGTCGGAGCTTGTAGGAATAGGATAAATGGCAGTAGGGACCTATTTGTGAAAATGTTGACAAAATTAGGGGTCTTTTTGTAAATATTTTAAAAGTTAAGGGCATAAATGTAATTGGATAGAACTAAGTTGCAAACTAGGTCAAGACAATTTCAACTTGGGTCCAAATTTTGGTACAAACCTAATTAGGACCTAAGGAATCCAATGATGAAGTTGGATTTTGGTTTTGACCATGTTTGACTAGGTAATTTATGTAAAAACCTAAATTACGGTAAATGTTTGTATGAGACTCTATTTTGGGCCAAAACAGGTTTTAATGGTCAATTTGAAGGTATCAAACCCTAAAGAATATTTTTCTATGAATTTTAGAGGGTTTAGGTGAATTTTATCCTGACTAAAACCTCAGTTAATTAAGCGAATCTATTTTTAGGGTTTCAAAAGTCATTTAATTCTCATAACACGCGAAAACCCTTTTCTGTCTATTCTAACCCACTTGTTAGCCTTTTAAGATCATTTGACCCTTAGTTAACCCCTGAGAAAATTCATGGTTGTACTATATTCAAGTTATGATGGAAAAATTATAATTTTAACCCTAGTTTCTTGTCATTCTCTCAAAATGTTAATGCAATGAATTGCAATCCTCTGGTGTTGATGTAGGAGCATTTGATGTTCTAATCAGATTAAATTGAGCTAGTTATGGCTCATTATGGTGTTCCCATCACTCACTGCCACTCTGCAGGTCGTCGTGTCCGATGATCCTCCTCCTCCTCTTGGGAGTTCCTCAATGTCTCATGCCTAGGGTGTCAACCCTGCCTTGGCCAACCTAGAGAGACAGGTGCTTCAGCATCTTCAAGATGCCATGACCTGGGCTAACCCTCCAAATGGGAGGGTTAATTTTAAGAACATCTACTTTTACTATCTTCAGGTGGTAAGTCGCCTTCCGAAATATGTACCTCATGGTATCTTTTCCAATATGTTTCAACACTCCTCGCCTTGTTTCTATGCAGGTGGATACCTTGGGGGCGAAGTTCATTCCCAGCTCTATAATAACTGTGTCCTTTTCTGAGCCCAACTTCACCACCCCCAGTGAGGAGGCAAACTTGGTGGTGAAATGGGCAGTTACGGAGCAAAGGAATTTCACCGCCAGCTAGCAGAAGCCAATGCCGTCGTCAGAAGGCAGAGAGGGAGGCGGAGGAGGTGAACAGGAGGGTGAATTCCTTTGGGGATCTTCCTGCCCACTTCATCCATTCCTACAAGGAGGCAGACCTCGCCAGACTTGGGTTGAGGGCGACTAGTAAGTTGGCTGCCAAGCTAGATGACTCCCTTGGAAAGATCCATGAGAAGGATCTTGTGAAGATGGGGGAGTCGATAACAAGATCGAGAGCACCGTCACCAACCTCTACTGGCTGAAGGAGGAGGTGCAAGTGTTTAAGACATGCCATTCTTCTACCTTGGAGGAGTATGAGAGGTCCCTAGAAGAAGAGTGCCTTCGCTTGAGCGATGTCATGGACGACCTCGCCAAGGCCAGGGAGGCACAGGAGAAGGTGGAGATGGAGGCTTGGGAGGTGAGGCGCGAGTTCATCGTGGCTCGCCAACTTGTAGAGAAGGGGGCTAGGAAGATCGGGGAGCTGGAAAATGCTCTCGTGCTTGAGAAGGATCCTGACGTCATAATGGAGTCTTTCACCCTCTATCCTTCCATGCAAGCCAGTCGAGACCTCGTCTCCACTGAGGCTAGAAAATACACCCTGGCTGTAGCTCAACCCCTTCTAGAGGGAGGGCACACCTCGGCACAAGAGCTTTGCAGTTGGTCAATCAATTAACTGAATGCCAAGTTTGTTCATCAAAAGGAGGTGGGTGAAGCGATCACTTACGATTCATATAAAAATATGTCATTATTGTAGTATATGTCACAAATACAAACCGTTGTCGCGTCAATTTTATTTAATTACATAATTTTTACTGATTTATTCCAGGTTGTTCACTGGGAGACAGTTATTGATATACATTACTCTCTAAATCCAGTATTATTCTTTAATTCCAAAAAGATTAGTTTTATGTACAATTATGAATGAATTAATTAATTAATGAAAGAATGAATTAATTTTATACACAAGAATGAATTATAAATACTTGAAACAACTATTTACAATTAAGCATCAAACACCATAGATGAATACTATATACTATATATTTATAACTTATAATAATAATTCTTACATATCTATACAATAATTTGTTATAAAATATAGCATACTAACTTAACTTAATATACTAACACCTATAGTAACATATGTAATATGTACAGTGACACATATAAACATCGCTAAAACCTTAGGAAAAAGTATATACATAAACTAAGGTCAAACTAGGGTCTATAGTGACATTTATTATATCTATAGTGATTTATTTATCTGTCAGTAAAGCTCATATGTTATTTATATGCATATATGAGCTCAAACACTCTATATACTACGTATTCTATATTAACATATTATTTACAGTATACTATACTTATATACATATGTACATATACTATATATATGTTACATATGTACAGATACAACACATGCACATAGAAGCACAGGGCATCTCTTGTTCAACACTTAGTCATTTTTAAGGTTCTTTCTTCCCTCCCCTTAAGTGATTAAGGCACGGTTACTGTTCATCCTTGACAAAAATTAGGGTTTAGATTGGCGAGCAACCCTTTCGAGGGATACAGAGCATCCTCAAGGGGTGAGACCAAACCTCTACTAAGGCCACCCATAATTCATTATTAAGTCCTCTTAATTCCGATTTATGCTCATTAATGGGCCCATTCAGGCCCATGTATAATGCCAAGCCCCCGGCCCGCATCGTTCCATAGTCTCAATACCAAACTCTCATTCATGCGCAAGGGGAAGGGGTATGGGTTTCATTGGTCCCCAGTGCCTGACGATTGCTTCAGCCATAGCAAAAAAATAATTTAAGCACCCGCAGGTGCTTTGCCACACACGATGTGGCACAATTTAGCACGCCTTCAAGCACTGCAGTTCTCAATGCAGATGTATTGGATTCATGATTTTGGCCCTCGATTTGAGGGCTATAAATTATTATAATTTATAAATAAATTATGGGGTCTTAAAGTATATACATAGGGCTACTTAATTATATAATTTATTTTCAAAAATAATTATATTTACTATTTAAATAAATTAGCTAAACTTTACACTTTATACAAGTTAAATTAAGGTTTAATTTACTAATTACAGTATAAATTAGTTAATTAATTGCCAAATTGACTTATTACAGAGTTAATATACATAATAAAGTATTTATTACATATTTTTATTATATTTTACATGGCTTATTTTAATTTATATACATTTACATAATTGATTTCAGACTATTATACATATAATTTAAGTATAAATAGCATAATACATTATAAATATAGTTAAATTAGTTTAAATTACTTAAAATACTATAATACAAATGTATAGTATAAATTAGTTCATTAATAACTTAATTTACTAATTTAATTTAGTAAACTAACTAATAACTTAATAAATTAATTATTTATTATATATATAATTAAATTAAGTTCCTGATATATTAGTGTACATTATATATAGATAAATGCATATGTACAGTATCATTCATAGATATGTTTATTTATATGAGTTTATTAATTTGCATAGCTTATAGCACATATAAGTTAATATAATTAATAGTTAAATATATATATAAGTTATATGCATATTAAGTTATCTTAAATACTTAATTTATGTTATAGCATACATACATAAATTATATATACATATTATATACATAGTATACATTATGTACATAGATAGCTTAGTATATAGCTTATATATACATGTATATATAGTGTTTTTGTGTATTATTGGGGTTTTTCTTGTTTTATGGATTTTATGAGTTTTATAGAGGTAGGAGGTGAGAGAGAAAGAAAGAGATATGGAGAATAGAGTGTTTTTGGGATTTTTAAGAGTTGAAGTCTTTTATTAAGTTTTAAGGTAGACTGAACCATCGGCTGGTATGTTCTACCAAGCCGGGGGTTCAGAATGCCTTGAAACATGGCATGCACCTAAAGATATAACTAATCCTACTTGCTATGCCTTTATTTTATTTTATTAGATTTTTTTATGAAGTTTTTATTTAATTTCAAATCGAGCACATTTTAGGCCTTAATGGGTGTGTTCAAGTGAATCCTAAGGCCTAAATTTCAGTTATAAGATCTAAAAGTTTAGTGGGATGCCTTATATATGTTTAACAAGTCAAATAGAAGATAGTCCAATAGATAACCATGGTTTTCACTTCAATTTTCCATTCATTTTCCATGTTGGGCAATTATACATAAATTTTAGCTAACAATAGAATTTAATGTAAAATTACAAGCATTCAAAAGAGATTAAAAATACATTAGGTATACATGAAAGCATGTACACAATATATATAAGTAAAACATATCAGCTATCTCAAAAACTCCAAATTCAAGTTATTGTCCTACTGAATTTCATTCCATAAAGCACTATTGCTGCAGCAGCAGCATAAGTCACAGCAAGGATTAGCTGCTAATTGAGCATCCAAGATCATAGTAGCTTCCAACAGCCAAAGACCTAACCTCAGACATCTTATGATAAAATCTAGTGGTTGTTGTTGCAGCCATTACTCAATTTCAGCAAATCTACTAGGGATTTTAGTACAAAAATCGTTCAAGATCAGACTTGGAAAGTCCGATCTTCAATCATTACTGTCCAGACCAAATTTTCCTCTTCAAATGATTGAATTTAGGGTTGAAAAACCCATGGATATGTAGTTGCTAATGCAGCACTTTACTACATTAATTTGGGATTCACCAAACACTTTAAAATTTGATAACACATCAAATTCTCTTTAAAAATAATTGGAAGCATTGAATCTTCATCAAAAATCTTTAAACAACAATCCTAGGCTCAAATCAGAGAAGACATACCGATCTAAAACCTTCCTAATGCTATAGACAGCATGTAGGAAGATCTTAGAACAGGCCATTAAATTCAACCAATCATGAATCCCAATTCTCTAAACCTTAAGGAATATTGACAATTCCTTAGGTTAAAAATTAGAATCTCAAATTCAAATCAGCACAAAAATCCTTGGTAGAGCCTCAAATCCATAAGATTGATTCTCCTTGGCTTTCCCACACATTCAAGATCATAAAATCCCCAATTCATGCCAAATTCAAACATGGCTCATCTGAGGAAAATTTCTTCACTTAAAACATCTCAGATTCACTGCCAAGGGCTGACTTACTCAAAAACATATCGATTCACTTGATCAAAAATCCATTCAAAACCCAATCTAATCAAAATCTCGCGATCTTGCCTTAAAAACCAAACTGAAATCAGATCAAGCAAACCAATCCTTTTTAAATCAGATCAGCGGTCTTTGTGGATTTCTGAAATGAATAGGGGACCCCTAAATGGATTTGAGTGCAAACCCTCATCTCAAAACTTGAAAGTATTGAGATGAGGTTTTGACTCTAATGAGCGGGTGAATTGCGAAATAAAAATTGAGGGAAATCAGAATGCAAAATTGAAATGTGAAGAGGGAGAAATCAATGATCAGCGAGTGAGATGAAATTATCTCCTCTGACTTGAAATGATCAGAGGAGGTAGAGTGTGAATTCTACACTACATTAATCTACTCCTAGCTAGCAATCAATCCAGCAAATTTCCTACATCTGATCTACTTCTATTCTACTCTAAATTATATTAACTAAACTACAATTAACTAGGAAACAAGGAAATCCTATTCTAATCAGCTAAATGGGACCTGTTGAGAAGATCTGCAGCTGGTGGCTGCAGCAACGAAGGGGGGAGGATCTGCAGCAGATTGAAAGTCCACTAGTAAGACTTAGGGTCGCCCTCAGGTGCTATGTCATCCTTAGCAGCGAGGAGAGTTGGAGAAGATGGAGTTCCTTTGCTCATGGCGCCAGAACAGGGTCGGGTAGAGAAGAGAAACTAGAGAGGATGATAAGATCGCCTTGAGAAAGTAGGAGAGGAGGTCGATCCTTTACGTGCGAGGAAGGGAAGCTCCTTAAGTAGAACGATCAATGAGTGAGCTCACCGCGAGGGTGAAAATAGGCACTTAGGTCACCTACGATCAAGATGAGTGGAGGGAAGCACGCGTGTTCCTAAACCAAAAGTGGACCATTGGATGAGATCTGAGGGAAGAGGTGACCGCATATGCCAAGTCGCGCGAAGGTTCAATTGATTGGCAACCATAGATCAAGAGATCAAGAGAATGAACGGCCACGATGGAAGGTGTTCTTCTCGGCTACAGTAGCACGCGAGTAGCAGGTGGCTCTGGGATCTATTGGTGTAATTGCACAACAGGTCCTCAGGTGAAAGGTACAAAATTTGCATGGAGACCCATAAGTGATCAAGAATCAATTTAGAACAGTCCTTATGGCCTTACAAAAGGGTTCCTACGAGTTACAAATAGGCCCTTGGAAGGTTTTCTATGCATGCAATGTGATATGTGAAGGACCTAAATGTGAATCCTTAATTTCAAGGCCCAAATGATATTCAAATGCAACCAAGTTTTTATTGAAGCTTAATTGAACATATTAGAAGTTAATGTCACTTTTGATTTGAACTTTTGAACTCAGTTGTGTGTTCAATTTGCAATTGGATCATCATTTTACATTTATTAATAGAATATCTCAATAATTGACCTAATTGTGCATTTTTAGCACAAAATTGATGTTTTAGGTCTTTTCTATTATTTCCCACACTTAAGCCTTTTTATGTGTTAATTCCATAGTGTTTAACCTAATTTATAGCTTAACTTAGGCAATTTAGCTATGATGAGTCGCAACTCATCAGTGGGCCTGATAGAAGACAAGGCCACTATCTCTCCTCCCTAGGCCTCGACTAGAAGCCTGGCTCCTGAGGAGGGGCTGGACAAGGCTAGCCTCGCCAGAACCCTACTCGTTATTGGAGAAGTGGACCAGCCTCCTAGCTTCCATAGCCCCACCTGCAAGGTCTCCTCAACTCCGCCAACTCCCAAGGTCAACCTTCCAAAGGACTTGTCGTGCCTCCCTAGCTTAATAGCGTAGTTGTCCCCCCCCCCCCCCCCATTTTTTAAATTTTTCTTTTTTTTTATGGGTCATTTGATGGGAATAACCCTTGTAAATGGTGGACTTGATGTAGTGTTTGCAACCTATCAATGAAACATGGAGGAAATTTTCTATGCATTGAAATTTACTTGCAATATATCCTTAAGTCACTGGCATGCCAAGTGTGAGGGACTAGCTTGCCACTAAGTGTTTGTAACTTATAATAGTCAGCATCATTATGTTTACATATCTTGTACGGCCCTTCCCAATTGGCATCCAACTTGCTGCTTAACTCTGTTGATTAAGATGCCCCGCTGCGATGCAACACTAAGTCTCCCTCTTTGAATTTTCTCTTCTTGACCCACCTGTCAGGGGAGGTTGTTGTCTTTTCCTTGTACATGTCTGCTACCTTTGATGCTTACTCTCTGACTTCATCCACCAAGTCTAATGCCAGGTAGACTTGGTCTTCATTAGTGAGCGAGTCATACAACTGGGAACGATATGTGGGGAAAAGTGTCTCTACCGATAGCCAAGCCTCCATACTGTAAACCAAGCTGAAGGGCATGTGGCCAATTGTAGTCTTTTGACTTGTGCGATATTCCCAAAGGACATCCGAAAATTCATCGAACCAACTTCCTTTTGCCGAATCCAGTCATCTTTTAAGTGAGGAGATGATTGCTCAGTTGGACACCTCCACCTATCCGTTCACTTGGGGATAGCAACGAATGTAAAACACAACTGGATGCCCCAGCCTGTGCAAAAATCCTCAAATTTTTGAAGACAAACTGTATGCCATTGTCGATGACAATGGCCCTTGGACATCCATATCGAGCGATAATATTTTTCCGTACAAACATTAAGACTCTGTCCACTATTGGGCTGGCCATGGCCTCTACCTCAATCCACATCAAAAAGTAGTCTACCATTACCAAGATGAAACGCTTCTGACCTAGCGCTAGTGGGAAGGGGCCAACAAAGTCCATTCCTTAGCAAAGGAAATTGCGGACATAATAGGCACCGTCATTCCAGGTGAAAGGTGATGGATTAGGGCATATTTTTGACACTTATCGCACTTGCATACAAATTCTTGGCACTGCCACTTCATCTGGGGCCAAAAGTTGCCTGTTTGAAATAAGTAGGCTATCAGGGCTCCGTACCCTTTGTGATTGTCATAAATGCCCCCGTGGGCCTCTCAAATTGCTTGAGACGCTTTTGCAGAGGTGAGGCAACATAATAAGGGGGTTTAATATCCCCTCTTATATAGTTGCTTGCATATTAGTGTGTAATGTAAGGCCTTTACCCGAAAGGCCCTTAGGTGAGGTGCTCCCAGAGGTAACTCGCCTATCTTCAAAAAGGTTATTATTGGAGTCATCCAAGAAATGGTTGGCTCGATCACCAGTGCTTATGGGGGAAGCACTAAAGATTTATTTAGTGCCTGCAAGAGTATGTCATCCTCCTATCCCTCAGAAATGGCAGATGCTAGGCGATCCAAGGTAGATACTAGGCGAGCTAGGGCATTCGCCAGCAGGATGTCGAATCTGAGTATCTGCTTAACCGTGGTTGCTGCAAAATTTAACAACTCTTCTTTTACGTGCTCTATGTAGAGACTCATGTTAGAGTCATTAACTTAGTACTCACCATTAATTCAGTTGGCTTCCAGTTGTGAGTTCGTATGGACTTCCAAACACAAGGCTCCCATGGATTTAGCCACTCTGAGGCTAGCTAATAAAGCATCGTGCTTCGCCACATTATTGGAGGCGGGAAAGGCTAACTTGATGGCATACTTATGAGTAGTTTCGTCAGGGGTGTTCAAGGCAATTTCAGTGCCAACCCCTACCATCATGGAGGACTCGTCAACATACAATTTCCATGGCAAAGTGGTGGGAGGACCAGGATCCGTGAATTTTGCCACAAAATCTACCAGGACTTAGCCCTTAATGGACTTCTGTGGCTAATACTTTACATCAAACTCCACCAATTCCATGACCCACTTCATTTGTTTGGTTAACCCAGTTGGCTTAAAAAACATCTAGCGTAAGGGGTAATCTGTGAGTACAATTATTGTGTGGGCCTAGAAGTACGAGAAGAGCTTTCTGGTAGATGTCACCAAAGCGAGGCCAAGCTCTTCGATCATGGTGTACTTTGCTTCAACACCCTAGTAAGTTTTACTCACAAAATACACCAGTTGTTGTACACTATCATACTCGCATAATAGGATGGCACTAATTGTCATCATTGAGGCTGCCAAGTACAGGAACAAGGTTCCCCACCCCTGGGGGCTACAAGGACGGGAGGCTCTTGAAGGGATTTCTTGATTTCTTCAAGGGCCTATTGGCACTAAGGGGTCTAATGCGTGACCAAATACCCTTTTCCTTTTTTGATGTATTCAAAAAAGGGGAAACATTTGTCGGAAGATCGAGACAAGAATCGACCTATAGCTACAATCTTATCGACCAATTAGATTCCCTTCAGGTTTGTTGGGGGTGTTAAGGCCATAATCGCTTCGATTTAAAAGTTAGGATTTGCCTCTATTCCCTAGACGGAGACCATGAAACCCAGGAATTTTCCTAAAGCTACGCAAAATGTGCACTTCTCAGGATTCAGGCGCAACCAAGTGTCCCTCAAAACATGGAATACCTGGGTTAAATTCCCTAAGTGTTGGGAGAATTTTAACCCTTTGACAAGCATATCATTAATATACACTTCAAATGACTTTCCAATTAAATGGGCAAACATTAGATTTACAAGATGCTAATAAGTAGCTCCAGCATTTTTTAAGCCAAAGGGCATAACCCTATATTGAAACAGACCCCTATCTGTTACAAATGATGTCTGGGGTCAGTCAGTCAGAGCTAGACTTAAGTGGTGATAACTTCTATAAGCATCAAGGAAAGACATATGGGATTACTCGCTATAGGAATCCACAAGGGTGTTGATCTTCGGTAGGGGAAACTCGTCCTTCAGGAAGGTGTCATTTACATTTGTGAAGTCCACACGCATCCTCCACTTTCCGTTTGACTTCTTCACCATCACATATTAGATAGCCACTCCGAGTAAATAGACTGCTCGATAAAGCCTGCTTCTAGTAGTTTGTCTACTTCTACAGTGGCCACTTGCCATTGCTCGACTGATTTGTGTCGTCGAGCTTGCTTGATCACTCGAGAGCCCTACTGTATATTGAGTTGGTGCTCAATCAAAGATGGATCTACTCCCTGTAAGACATTGGCTGACCATGTGAAAATATCTGCATTGGCCCTTAGCAAGAGGAGTAGCTCATTGACTTCGTCTATAGATAGCTCGACCCCTAGGTGAACCAGCTTATCAGTTGCATCAGGGTATAACCGAATGGCCATGGCTGAAGAACTAGGCTCCATCTCCTGCGTAGGTGGCTGAGCAGAGGGTTCGTTGTTGAACATCGGAGGACTATGCTATCAGAGTTGGTTTTGAAAACCTGTCGTTGTAGTTCGAGTAGCGAAGAACTCGGGTTCAACAAATAAAATTTATACCGAAAAAGAAATCTCGGGTCGAACTCAGGGAGGCTACGTCGATCAAAATTAGCAATTATATTTTTTTGTGTTTTTGTTTAAAGAGCGGAATAATCACAATGAATTGAAATAAATATAGACAATAGGAGAGAGAGAGGGAAAACATTCACTTGATGTTGCAAAATATTTGTACAACTAAGAAAGCGAGAAAAGATTACACCAGAAAGTGAGAAATTATTACACTAGAAAGCAGGAAAATTCTACTCAAGAAAGCAGGAAAAAGGAATGGGAGAGTGAAGTTATCCTCCTCGACGATCTCTTGGAGGACAAGCCTGATGAGACCACGCTTGGAAGACAAGGAACAGAGCGGGAAGAAGGAGGTCGAAGTAGGAGGAACAGGAACGAGGCAGCACGTCGTCGTCGCGAGATCTGCTTCCGGAATGGGGGCAAAAAATTGACTTTAGCTCTTGAGGAGCATCTCGGGTGTGGGACAAGCTTCTCTTAAGCTTTGGAGAGGGAGAGAAGAGAAGGAAGGGATGAGAAATTCACATGGAGGGGGTCTCCTTTTATAGTTGCAAGGAGTGGGGGCATTTTGGATATTTTAATTTCAAAAACATTAATATGGGACCTTTAATGACGAACTTAAACATCACTAAAGGTCCGTCGTAGGAGACGTGTGCACGTGCCGCGTGTGCCCGCTCCTCTTCTCTGCCCAAAACACCCACGCACGTTCGTGCGTTATCAACCGTCCGATCAAGAGATCGGACGGCTTAAACCATCCTCACCCGCATCGTGTGCCCGCGTGCGATCACGCGTAAGCATCGTGCGTCTGATCGCGATTGGGCACTATCGCTCGCTCAGCACCGCTTGATGTGAATCGAGCGGCTCCCATCGCGTGCCCACACGCTCGCTTGATCTAATTTGGCAACTGAGTGGATTCGAACGCACACCCGCTCTTCTCGCGAAGGGCGCTGGACCAACGCGCTACGTGTGGCTTTGTGTCGCGCGGTAAGTTTGAGCGTGCGGGTCTGCAGCCGTTGGATGGGCATCCAACGGTGGAGAATCGTCGATCGGATGAAGAGGAAAGGTAGAGGTGAGTCCTTAGGGCCAATTGGGCTGCTGAGATGGCATCACGTGGCGCCATCTTGGTCATCCATCTTCTGAGTATTGTAGACGGTGCCACGGGTGTCGGATTGGACTAATTTTCACACCGTTAGGCTGCGATCGTCGATCCGAATCCATCCGTGCGATCAGATTTGTCATCTGAGCTGCAGATTAACACCATCTTGGCCCTTGATCTTTAGGATTCCTCGATCTCTATCTGGTGCTACGGATGTCTGATTAGGGTGATCATGGAGTTGTTGAACTCCAAACGTCGCCTTGATCAGATCTATATGGTTGGATCTTCAATCCGAGGCCCTGATAAAAGGTTTCCCTATCCTTAACCATAAAAAGGAGATAATTACTATACAATTTATACAACTTGATCTAAATGCATGATTATGCTTGTTATGCACTATTTACAATGTATGATGCTAATGTGACACTAAGAACATGCATTAATAGACATTTCAGGTTAGTCAGATGTATGCACATCACACCCCCATGCCTATCTTTTGCTAGTCCCTAGCAAAAGCTACATGCTATTTATAAAATAATTAGGTTAGATTACTTGGGCATAAATCATTTCCAACATTAAGAAGCTTTTTACTCAAGATCTGAACTTTCAAAGACACAACAGCGCCCAGATATCTGCCAAAATGCAGACCACCTCAAGCCCTCACTTTATTCAAAGAAAATTTTCTTTTTCTCTTTTTCTTCTTTTCTAATTTTTTTGGATTTTTTGAGTTTAGGGTTAAAGAGTGGCTTTCAACGGCCACTCAACCCACCCAAGATTTGATGAGAACCCTAAGTTCTAAGCATCTTATTGTGAGTGTAATAGACTCGTTGATCGGCAATTAGAACAGACTTCTGGTTTCTACGCCTCTAAGTGACCTTAAAAAGAGAGTTCTACCTAAAGGTGTATCTTTACGATCGGTAGCTTTCTCCCTACTGTTATTTTTATGGGGTCAACACAATGGTGAATCCAATGTATATCTCCTTGGCTTATTCTACTTCTTCGCTTCTTCCTAAGTGTTTTAGGAATTTTTAGTACATTTCTTAAGCTGGGTTATGGACAACCTTTCGATGAGCTATTACCACCGACAACTTGCCAGCCATACTGGTGTGATGAAGTGTGGCTTATTTCTTTTGTTTTCTTTTTTTCTTCTTTTCTCCTTTTCTTTTTCTTTTCTCTTTGACTTTTTCTTTCTTTTTTTAAGTAGGTGACTTCCCTGGTCTAAGATTTACCTAAAGGCAGCAGGAAGAGAATGGTCCAGTGACTGGGCTCTAGACAACCTACCTATGGGCTGTTACCCACGATAATTTGCTAGCCATATTACCCTAGAAGGTTCATTAGCTACGCAATTTCCACTAAAACTGTCGGTCAACAAGTCAGTGACAAGATAGTGTGTAGATGCTTAGACTTAAAGTTCCCTCAAATCAGAGGGTGGGTTGATAAGTCGTGTACTTATCACCCAAACTTATTTAATCAAATTACAATAGAATTCAAGATGGTGAGGACTCGAAAAACAAATCCACATTTTAGTGGATACCTAGGCTGATTAAGCCCAAAGACCTGAATGGTCTTAGTGTTCAGATCCTAATGTAATATTTCCTAAAATTGAAAAGTCCTAATGTTCAAGTACTCCTTCCTAATTCAATTTTTTTTATGTATATATAAGAAGAGAAATAGAATTTACAAGAATTTCACAAAGCTGATAAAATGATTCAAAAATGAATCTACCCCCCCATGCCTAGCTGATGCAAAAGGAAGGGTAGAGTACGGAAGATATCACCTAAATATGAAGCTCGGGCCAGCTCTGAGTCAGACTGTACAACTGCTGAGTTTAATGCCGTCAACTAGGCGAAGTCCAGCCAAAGAAGTCACAACATGGCTAGAGCAACTATGTTTGAGATGGGTTCTGGAAGAGTATGGTCAATAACAGGCTTTAGACATTGACCGTTGACTTTGAATGAATTACCCGTCTTCGGGTAAGAAATCTGAACAGCTCCGTTTGGAAAAATCTGGTTGATAATGAACGGGCCGTTCCATTTTGACCTAAGTTTGCCGGGAAAGAGCTTAAGTCGAGAATCGAATAGCCAGACCTTCTGGTTTGGCTCAAAGCTCTTGCGGGAAATCAATTAGTCATGTAGAGCTTTGGTCCGAGCCTTGTAGATCTTGGCATTCTCATATGCATCATTTCTAAGCTCCTCCAACTCAGATAGTTGGAGTTTCCTGGTCTTCCCGGCTAAACTCAGATGTAGATTGCACTGCTTGATTGCCCAGAATACCCTATGTTCAATTTCTACGGGTAAATGGCATGCCTTTCCATACACCAGTCGAAACGGTGACATGCCGATGGGCATTTTATACACCGTACGATAGGCCCCAAGAGCATCCTCAAGCTTTTGAGTCCAGTCTTTACGATCAGACCTAGCCGTTTTCTGCAGAATATTCTTGATCTCCCGATTGAAGATCTCAGCCTGTCCATTCGTATGGGGATGATAAAGTGTGGAGATTCGGTGATTAACCTCGTATTTAACTAGAAAATTACAAAACTAGGCATTAGTGAAATGAGTGCCACCATCACTGATGATGGCCCTCAGAATCCTGAACCTGCTGAAGATGTTCTTCTTAACAAAATCAATGACCACCTTGTGGTCATTAGTTTGGGTGGGAATCACCTCAATCCATTTGGACACGTAATTAACAGTGACGAGAATGTACTGATGTCCAAATGAAGGGAGGAAGGGTCCCATGAAATTGATGCCCCAAACATTGAAGATTTCGACAGGAAGAATTAGGTTTAGGGGCATCATATCTCTCTTAGTTATGTTCCCGAGTGCCTGGAATCGGGAACATGACCTTGAGAATTCCTAGGCATCCTTAAATAAAGACAGCCAATAGAATCTAGATTACAAAATTTTTGTAGCCGTCTTTTTCCCAGAGAAGTGTCCACCACACGTAGATGCATGGCAGAACTCGAGTATACTGTTGAATTCGTTCTCCAGAATACATCGGTGAATAATCTGATCAGAGCTAATGCAGTACAGTTCAGGGTCCTCCTAAAAGTAATATTTGGACTCAGATTTGAGTCTATCCCGTTGTTGCTTGGTCCAATCCTGGGGGATTTAACCAACGGCCAAATAATTAACAATGTCAGCAAACCACAGGATTTAGACACCTGAAACCGTAAGGATGGTTTCATTCGGAAAAGTATCAGCAATTGGGATGTCTGGACAAGAAGAATCACTCAGAAGTCTCGACAGATGATCCGCCACCACATTCTGCACCCTGGATTTATCCTTGATTTCAAGATCAAATTCTTGAAGCAGAAGAATCCAACAAATAAGCCGAGGTTTGGCATCCTTTTTGGCCAAGAGATGTCTCAAGGCCGAGTGGTCAGTATATATAATGACGTGAGACCCTAAGAGATAAGCCCTAAATTTCTCTAAAGCAAATACTACGGCTAGTAATTCCTTCTCAGTAATAGTGTAATTCCTCTAGGCCTTGTCTAGAGTTTTACTAGCGTAGTAGATGACAGAGGGCTTCCTATCAACTTTCTGACCCAAAACAGCCCCGACCGCGTAATCAAATGTGTCATTCATGATCTAAAAAGGGGCTGTCCAAACTGGTGGTTGCAACACTGGAGCACAAGTGACTTCCATTTTAAGAAAATCAAATGCCTTATGGCATGATTCGTCAAAATCAAACGACGTTTCTTTGGCGAGAAGATTGCTCAAAGGACGAGCAACCTTCAAAAAGTCCTTGATGAATCTCCTATAGAATCTCACATGACCCAGAAATGATCGAATTTATTTGACAGATGTGGGAGGAGGAAGTTTAGCGATAGCATCAACCTTAGCTTTATCCACTTCAATTCCCCATTCAGAGATTACATGACCCAAGACGATGCCTTCTTGTGTCATGAAATGACTCTTTTCCCAGCTAAGGACCAATCTTATTTTGATGCATCATTTAAGAATCATTTCAAGATTAGCTAAACAAGAGTCAAACAATTCTCCAAAAATAGAGAAATCATCCATGAAGACTTTCATAAACTCTCCCACCATGTTAGAGAATATAGCCAACACACACCTTTGAAAAGTCGCAGGTGCATTGCATAAGCCGAATGGCATCCTACTGAAAGCAAAGGTTCCGTAGGGACAAGTGAAAGTAGTTTTTTCCTGATCCTCGGGATGGATAGGAACTTGGTTGTATCCCGAGTAGCCATCAAGAAAACAGAAGTACTTCTGCCCGACTAATCTTTCCAAGATTTGATCAATGAAAGGCAGAGAATGATGTAAACACATTTACACTACTTAAGATGTCTATTTATGCATGTTCTTAAGCATAGGATTACATTGCATGCTATAAATATTACATAACATGCATCATCTTGCATTTAGAGTAGTTTGAATAAAAAGAAGGTTAATTGTCTCCTTTTATGTGCTTGGACAGAGCAAAATTTTTATTAGGGCCTCGGATCGAAGATCCAACCGTACAAATGTGATCAGGGCGACGATTGGAGTTCAACGACTCCAAGATTGACCTAATCAGGCATCTGTAGCATCAGATAGTGATCGGGGAATCCTAGAAGATCAAGGGCTAAGATGGTGTAAATCCGCACTTCAAACGACAAATCTAACTTCACGGATGGATTCGGATAGACGATTGCAGCCTAACGACGCAAAAATCAAGTCAATCCGACACCCGTGGCACCATCTACATCATCCAGAAGATGGACGGCCAAGATGGCGCCACATGGCACCATCTCAGCCGTCCAACCGGCCCTCAGGTCCACCGTTGCCTTTCCAAAGAGAATCCAATGCGTGATCTAGACCGTTGGATCTCGATCCAACAGTCCTGAACGCACGTTCAAAACTTCAGCCGCTTGCCCCATCCATGCACGCAGAGCAGTGGATAAGGCATTCAACTGTCTTCAGACACGCGATCGAGTCTTCGCAAGCGGGCGAGCGGGTGCGGGCGAGCGTCAGATTGCAATCGAACGGCTGCGCGTGCCCGATAGTGCCCACACGCTATTGCACGCGCAGTGAGGACGCAGCATCGCACGAGGGCAGACGTGCAGTGAGGCGAGCGAAGGTGCGATTTAAGCCGTCCGATCTCGTGTTCGGAAAGCTGAGGACGGCTGAACGTGCGGAAGCATTGCGCGGGCGAGCAGGCTAGCGGGCACGCGCGTGCCACCCACTACGCCCATGTTCAGACCTTTAGCGACGGTTTTATCCGTCACTAAAGGTCCTGAATTAATGCTTTTAAAGATGTAATGACCAATTTGCCCCCACTCCTTACAACTATAAAAGGAGACCCCCTCCACACGAAATTCTCATCCCTTCCTTCTCTTCTCTACCTCTCCAAAGCTCAAGAGAAGCTTGTCCCACACCCGTCCTCGCTAGATAAAGTCAAAATTTTCGTCCCCGTTCCCATTCTTCTGCTTCATCCTCCTTCGTCTTGCTCTGTCCTCCTTCGTCCAGGCGTCGTCCCGTCCGGCTCATCCTCCAAGCAATCATCGAGGAAGATAACTTCTCTCTCCCGTTCTTCTTTCCAGCTTTCTAGTGTAGAATTTTCCTGCTTTCTAGTGTACCTGATTTCCCGCTTTCGAGTGTAATTCTTATTTGGTTTTATTGTATAAACATTTTGAATACATGCATTCCCTCTCTCTCTCTCTTTCCCTTTTTAGTCTGATTGTTGTTATAGCTTTATTGTAATTACATTACCTTGCTTTTCAAGAAAAATCCTAAAAAAATATAATTACGAATATAGATCGACGTAGCCTCCCTGTGTTTGACCTGGAATTTCAATTTCGGTATAAATTTTATTTGTTGAACATGAGTTCTTTGCTTTCAAGCTACAACGACAAGTTTTAAAAACCAAACACGTTAGCGTAGCAACTCGAACGTTCAACATTTTGGCGCCATTGCTGGGGAGGCAACGATTTTCGATCTTCTTTTCGCATTTCTTGCACTTTATTATTTTCTAACTTGCTTTCTCTTGTGTCTATTGTTTTGCAGAGACCTCCATCAGGGAATCATCAAGTGGTAGGCTTGACATAAGTGCAGTTGAAGACAACTGTAAGTGCTCCCCATTCTTTACCCCTCCATAGATTTCATTCGCCACATTAAATCCAAATTCCAATTAACTTAGGTGTTTGCATAAATCCTAGGAATAGTTTGGTTGTTTGGATTCTCACTCGCATTCATTCCATCCTCATTTATATAAAAAAACAACAAAAAGATAATCTTGTGGGGCAATTTTCAACAAACACACAACGTACACCCACATTCAAGGCACTTAATCAAATTGATTTGTTTCTACTCAACCGGGTTCTGATATGTGGAACCGGTACAAACAAAGCAACACATAAAAGAGTAGAAATCATTTTAGGTTAATCATCTTTGAGTGCCTAACTTAGTGGTGCATTTGTGGCTAATTTTTTGAGTTGTTTGGGCCACACCACTCTACTTAAAATCAGCTCATCAAGTAGCTCCTCCTTAGGGTTTTCAATCTAGGTCTATTCCAGGCACTCCACTTTCTTTTTGGCTTTAAAGGAAAACAATCTTCACCCGTGTTTGATAACTTGGTTTGCCTAGAAACTTGATTGCAATCCACCTAATTTGAAACCCTAAAAGCTACTTAAGCAAGATTTGAATATTAAAATCCACACATCACAAATAACCTTACTTGAAAACCCTGGTTGTACACGCACTTGCACAAATCTCAATCAATCATTAAGGGCACAACCCATTTTAAGGGCCCATCACATTCCATAAGCACCACAATCCCAGGCCTTAATAAAATTGAGTAGACGTTGGCCTTATGGTCTGATTCGCTCTTCAGGGCCTAGTCTGAGATTGTCTTTGATTAACCTACTTGTACTGATTAATCTGATGTCTAGCTAGGAGAGTAGTGTCAAACGACCGCGGCTGGGGGGTACACTAGGAACTGGAGGCGAAAGCCGAAGGAAGAACCTTCTCCCCAGTCCCTCCTAACTGGTTGGATTAAACAGACGCAAGTAGAGTAAATCATTTACAGTCTTAAGGTGGGTTTTGGGAGTCAGTAGATCCTTAGGCTACCCCACTTAAGGACAGCCTTGTTTTGTTATGCTGTAGGGTCCCTATCCCCAGTCCTTCCGACCTTCTCCTAGTTTATGTTGGAAAGACGGTCATTGAATCCTCGATTGGAAGGACCATTAGAATATTTTAGGAGGCGCAAATTGGATTTTGGTCAAATTGATCCCATGGCCGACCAACAGCCTCCTCTGCTTGGAAATCCATAGGAAGAATTTCGAAGGCAGCTGGAACAAATGCAGAGAATGAAGGAATGGTTCCAGAGAATGCAGGACGCTCAGCCCTTGAAGGATTTTTATGATCCTTCAAATTACGGGGAACGTCTCGGCGTTCAGATTCCAGCCGGTGACGTAGAAATCAAGCCCCAGGTGTTAAGCCTGATTAAACATTATCATGGGCTTGGCTTCGAAGATCCGTTTCAGCACTTGGAGGACTTGACCACTTTGGTCCAAACCACCAAGGCATGAAACGTAAACGAGGAGCAAATGATCATGAGGCTCTTCCACCACTCTCTTAGGGATAAGGCCGCGCATTGGTATAAGACAATAGGAAGACCAATTACAACCTGGAATGAGTTGAAATCGACCTTTCTAAAGAAATTCTTCCCAGTCGGACGTACCAATGCTTTCAGATGGGCAATCACTACCTTTACCTAGCAGCCGGGGGAGCAGTTTCATGTGGCCTGGGAGCGATTCCAGGACTTATTGCAGAGGTCTCCACACCATGAGGTGCCGAAATGGCAACTCGTGCAGATCTTCTATCATGGGTTGACTGAGCAACTCAGAAATCATGTGGATGCTTCTTGCGGAGGCAATTTCCCCAATAAAGATGCAAATAGTGCACATGATTTATTTGAGGAAATGAGTGAGAATTCAATCAATCATGCCTCCATTGATACATTTAGCCGGTCCCAGCAGCCAAGATCAAATGTCAATGAAGTCCATGACTCTCATTCATTTGATATGGAATTGATTTGTAACAAACTTGATAAGGTGGACTTGGTTGCTAAGAGAATGGAAGAGTGGATGGCTGGAAATTCTATGAACAACTCTCGATCCACTAAATCCCAAAATTCGGGATTCCATTCTTCACGAGCTCCTTCTGGACGGGAGTTCGTGAATCAACTCGATGCGGCTCAACCTGTGAGTCAGCATTTTTCGGAACCCCACGGGTTCCAAACTGGGGCCTTTGATCCAAGTTTTTCTGATCCTTCCCTTTCTTTCCCTCCATCCTCACCTTATGAGGATGTCTGTGCTGTACAAGAGAATTTCGATCCAACCCCTACTCTAATGCCTATAATCCAGGTTGGAGAAACCACCCTAACTTCTCCTGGAAAAACACGGGGCAACAGACCCAATTCTGACCTGGCAACTATGCTCCGCAACGACCAATGAGTTAGGGTCAAGTATATACTCAGTTGCCTCCAAATCAGGTCAATCAGCCAGCTTGGAATGCCCGTCAACCCGCAGGGCAGGCTGATTTGAACCGTCAAATGGTAGAGATGCAAGGACTCATGCTCCAGCTCATGCAGCAAATGAAAACCTCACTGGACAACTTGCAGTTCGGGCTCATTGCTAACTCTCGTCAACCCGGATCTCTACCATCCCAACCCATACCCAACCTGCAAAATATTATGAATTCGGGCAACCAAGCCCATGGGTACGAAAATCAGAGGGACCCACACGCACATGCTCAGGTGGTTGAGCAGGGTTCCTCGTCTTCTTCTTCTGCAAATCAACAATTCATGGATAATCAAGCCCCTCCAATCTTTCCAAACCCTCCCCAAGACCCAAATTCTTATGCATCTGCAAATTCTGTCACTTTGAGGAGTGGTAAGCAGACTCAGGATCCACAACCACACTATTCTAATCTTTTGAATCCTGAAGAACCTGAGGAGAGAGAGGAGAATTCTCAGGAACCTGATTCCAAAGATCTAACTCATGTTCCTTTTCCTGAAGCCTTAACCAAATCAAAGAAGAAGAAGTCTATTGATAGCAATGTGGAACTTTTGAATCTATTTAAGAATGTTGAGATTAATATCCCACTCCTTGATGCTATCAAGCACATACCGGCTTATGCAAGATTTTTAAAGGATTTATGTACACAAAAGCGTAAGTCGAGAGAATCTATTCCAAGGAGGGTGGTACTCTCCGAGCAGGCTAGTTCTGTTATCCTGCACTACATCCCTCAGAAAAAGAGAGATCCTGGTGCTCCATTGATTTCTTGCGTCATCGAAGATTACACATTTGATATAGCACTTTTGGATCTGGGTGCATCCATCAACCTAATTTCGACTTCTCTTTACGAGAAGTTTGGGTTAGGTGAACTTCAACCAACTTCAGTAACGCTACAGTTAGCGAACCGCTCGGTCACAAACTTGCGAGGCGTTATTGAAGATGTTATAATTAAAGTCAAGGATTTCTATTTTCCTGTAGATTTCCTTATCCTTGACATGGATGTATCTGATAATCTGAGGAACACGCCCATCATTCTGGGGCATCCGTTCTTGGCTACCGCTAAGTCCAACATTAATTGTGAAAGCAGTAGCATGGAAATCGCCTTTGGGGATCAACGAATGAAATTGGATATTTTTAAGGCGATCAACAAATTTGAGGATTGTGGACTTATTAAGGAACTTGATGAGGATAATGATAACATTGAAACTTATTTGATGGTTTCTTCAATCGAAAGTTCCTCCTTGGATGACGAATTTGACCTGCAACCCTCTATGGCTGACCTGCCATCTTCTGAAGAGGTTATTGATTTTGTTCACTCACAACTTCTTCCTCTTGTTGAATCTTCAGCATCTACCCTACCATCAATCATCAACTCGCCCCATCTTGAACTGAAACCATTGCCTAAGAATTTGAAATATCAATTTTTAGGACCTCAGAAGATGCTCCTTGTGATTATCAATGCTAAATTGACAAAGGAGCAAGAGATTAAATTGATCAAGGTCCTGAAGGTACATAAGTAGGCAATTGGTTAGACCATTCATGACCTCAGGGGGATCGAGCCATCTTACTGTAATCATAGAATATTCTTGGAAGATGGATCCCGCCCTTCTCGCCAGATGCAGAGGAGATTGAATCCAAATATGCGAGAAGTGGTCAAAAAGGAAATCATAAAGTGGCTCGATGCAGGAATTATTTATCCAATCTCTGATAGCCCCTGGGTAAGTCCCGTACAGATTATTCCGAAGAAAGCCGGGATTACCGTTGTGACTAACGAGAGAGGGGAATCTGTCACAACTCGTTCAGCTTCCTCTTGGAGGGTTTGTATTGATTATAGGAAGCTGAACACAGCCACTAAAAAGGATCATTTTCCCCTGCCCTTCATCGATCAAATCTTGGAAAAATTAGCCTGGCAGAAGTACTTATGTTTTCTTGATGGCTACTCGGGATACAACCAAGTTCCTATCCATCCCGAGAATCTAGAAAAAACTACTTTCACCTGTCCCTATGGAACCTTTGCTTTTCGTAAGATGCCTTTTAGGTTATGCAATGCACCTGCGACTTTTCAAAGGTGTATTCTAGCCATATTTTCTAACATGGTGGGAGAGTTTATGGAAGTATTCATGGATGATTTCTCTATTTTCGAAGAATCATTTGACTCTTGTTTGGCTAATCTGGAATGATTCTTAAGCGATGTATCAAAACACGATTGGTCCTTAGCTGGGAAAAGAGTCATTTCATGACCCAGGAAGGCATCGTTTTAGGTCATGTAATCTCTGAACGGGGAATTGAAGTGGATAAAGCTAAGGTTGATGCTATCGCTAAACTTCCTCCTCCCACATCTGTTAAACAAATCCGATCATTTCTTGGCCATGTGGGATTTTATCGAAGATTCATCAAGGATTTCTCGAAGGTTGCTCGTCCTTTGAGCAATCTTCTTGCCAAAGAAACGCCATTTGTTTTTGACGAATTATGCCGAAAGGCATTTGATTTCCTAAAAACGGCAGTCACATGTGCTCCAGTTTTGCAACCACCAATTTGGACAACCCCTTTTGAGATCATGACCGACGCTTCTGTTTACGCGATCGGGGCTATCCTGGGTCAGAAAATTGATAGAAAGCTCTCTATCATCTACTACGCTAGTAAAACTCTGGATGAAGCCCAAAAGAATTACACTGTTACTGAAAAGGAATTACTAGCTGTAGTGTTCGCTTTGGAAAAATTCAAGGCTTATTTCTTAGGGTCTCATGTTATTATCTATACCGACCACTCGACCTTGAGACATCTCTTAGCCAAAAAGGATGCTAAACCCAGGCTTATTCGTTGGATTCTTCTTCTTCAAGAATTTGATCTTGAAATCAAGGATAAAATCGGGGTACAAAATGTGGTAGCGGATCATTTGTCAAGATTCCTAGGTGATTCTTCTTGTCCAGACATTCCGATTGCTGACACTTTTCCGGACGAAACTATTCTAATAGTTTTAGGTGTCCACACCCTATGGTTTGCTGACATTGTTAACTATTTGGCAGTTGGTCAAATCCCCCAGGATTGGACCAAGCAACAATGGGATAGACTCAAATCTGAGGCTAAATACTACTTCTGAGAGGACCCTGAATTGTATCTCATCGGCTCTGATCAGATTATTCGCCGATGTATACCGAAGAATGAATTCAACAGTATACTCGAGTTCTGCCATGCATCTGGGTGTGGTGGACATTTCTCCGAGAAAAAGACAGCTGCAAAAATCTTGCAATCTGGCTTCTATTGCCGTCTTTATTCAAGGATGCCCGGGATTTTTCAAGGTCATGTTCTCGATGTCAGGCACTCGGGAGCATAACTAAGAGAGATATGATGCCCCTAAACCCAATTCGTCCCGTCAAAATTTTCGATGTTTGGGGCATCAATTTCATGGGACCTTTTATCCCTTCATCTGGACATCAGTACATTCTTGTTGCTGTTGATTATGTGTCCAAATGGATTGAGGCGATTCCCACCCGAACCAATGACCACAAGGTGGTTGTCGATTTTGTCAAGAAAAATATCTTCAGTAGGTTCGGGATTCCGAGGGCTATCATCAGTGATGGTGGCACTCATTTTACTAATGCCCAATTCTAGAATTTATTGGTCAAATACGGAGTTAATCACCGAATTTCCACACCTTACCATCCCCAGACGAATGGACAAGCCGAAATCTCCAATCGAGAGATCAAGAACATTCTGCAGAAAATGGTTAGGCTTGATCGCAAGGATTGGACTCAAAAGCTTGAGGACGCTCTTTGGGCCTACTGTACGACGTATAAAATGCCCATCGGCATGTCTCCATTTCATTTGGTGTATGGAAAGGCATGCCATCTACTCATAGAGATTGAACACAGGGCATTCTTGGCGATCAAACAATGCAATTTGGATCTGAATTTAGCTGGGAAGACCAGGAAACTCCAACTATCTGAGTTGGAGGAGCTTAGAAATGATGCTTATGAAAATGACAAGATCTACAAGGCTCAGACCAAACCACTACATGATCAACTGATTTCCCGCAAGAGCTTTGAGCCGAACCAGAAGGTCTGGTTATTCGATTCTAAACTTAAGCTCTTTCCTGGCAAACTTAGATCTAAATGAAATGGCCCATTCATAATTGACTAGATTTTTACAAATGGAGTCGTTCAGATTTCTGACCCAAAGACTAGTAACACAGTTAAAGTCAACGGTCAACGTCTGAAGCCTGTTATTGACCGTATTCTTCCAGAACCCGTCTCAGACACAGTTGCTCTAGCCATTCTATGACTTCTTTGGCTGGACTTCGCCTAACTGACGGTATTAAACTCAGTAGTTGTACATATGATACAAGGCTGATACGAGCTTCATATTCAGGTGACATCTTTCATATTCTACCCTTTCTTTCATGTCTCTTTTTCAATGAGGACATTGCATCAGCTAGGTATGGGGGGGTGGATTCATTTTTTAATCATTTGGTCAGCTTTGTGAAATTCATGTAAATTATTTTTCTCTTCTTATTTATACATAAAAAAAAATCAAAATTAGGAAGGATTAGTTGGACATTAGGACTTTTCAATCTTAGGAAATTTTACATTAGGATCTGAACACAAAGACCCTTCAGGTCTTTCGACTTAATTAGCCCGTGTATCCACTAAAATGTGGATTTGTCTTTCGAGTCCTCACCATCTTAATTCTATCGTAATTGGAATAAATAAGTTTAGGTGATAAGTACACGACTTATCAACCCACCCTCTGATTTGAGGGAATTTTTGAGTTTTAAGCATCTACACACTTTCTTTGCACTGACTCGTTGTTCAACGATTCTAACGGAAATTGGGTAGCTAGTGAACCTTCTAGGGTGATATGGCTGGCAAGCTATCGTGGGTAACAGCCCATAAGAGGTCGTCCAAAGCCCAGTCACTGAACCTTTCTCTTTTTGCTGCCTTAGGTAAATCTTAGACCAGGGAAGCCACCTACTTAAAAAAAAAAAAAAGAAAAAAAATCAAAAAGAAAAGGAGAAAAGAAAAAAAAGAAATAAACCACACTTCCCGCACAAGTATGGCTGGCAAGTTGTCGGTGGTAACAGCTCATCGACCGGTTGTCCAGAACCCAGCTCAATAAATGCACTGAAAATTCCTAAAACACTTAGGAAGAAGTGGAGAAGTAGAATAAATCGGGGAGATATACACTGGATTCACCCTTGTGTTGACCCCATAAAAAAAAAAAAAAAAAGTAGGGAGAAAGCTACCAATTATAAAGAAACACCTTTAAGCAGAATTCTTTTTAGGTCACCTAGAGGTGTAGAAATCCGAAGTCCATTTTAATTGCCGGTCAACGAGTCTATCACATTCACAATAAGATGCTTAGAACTTAGGGTTCTCATCAAATCTTGGGTGAGTTGAATGGCCATAGAAAGCCACTCTTTAACCCTAAAACTTGAAAATCCAAAAAAATTAGAAAAGAGGAAAAAGAGAAAAAGAAAATTTTCTTTGAATAAGGCGAGGGCTTGAGGCGGTCTGCATTTTGGCAGATACTCGGGCACTGTTGTGTCTTTGAAAGTTCAGATCCTAAATAGATAGTTTCTTAATGATTGAAAATAACTCATGTCCAAATAATCCAACCTAATTCTTTTATAAATAGCATATAGTTTTTGCTAGGGACTAGTAAAAGATAGGCATGGGGGTATGATGTAAACATATTTACACTACTTAAGATGTCTATCTATGCATGTTCTTAAGCATAGGATTACATTGCAAGCTATAAATATTGCATAACATGCATCATCTTGCATTTAGAGTAGTTTGAATAAAATGGAGGTTAATTGTCTCCTTTTATGTGCTTGGACAGAGCAAACTTTTTATCGGGGCCTCGGATCGAAAATCCAATCGTACAGATGTGATCAGGGTGACGATTAGAGTTCAACGACTCCAAGATCGCCTTAATCAAGCATCTGTAGCATCAGATAGTGACTGGGGAACCCTAGAAGATCAAGGGCTGAGATGGTGAAAATTCGCACTTCAAATGATAAATCCAACCGCACGGATGGATTCGGATCGATGATTGCAGCCTAACGATGCAAAAATCGAGTCAATCCGACACCCGTGGCACCATCTACATCATCCAGAAGATGGATGGCCAAGATGGCACCACGTGGTGCCATCTCAGCCGTCCAACCGACCCTCAGGTCCACCACTGCCTTTCCAAAGAGAATCCAACGCACGATCTGAGCTGCCCCCCCCATCCACATGCGCAGCACAGTGGATAAGGCGTTCGGCTGCCTTCAGACGCACAATCGAGTCTTCACAAGCAGGCGAGCGGGCGCGGGTGAGCGAGCGCAGGCAAGCGTCAGATCACCCACGAGCTATTGCACGTGCGGTGAGGACGTAGCATCGCATGCGAGCGGGCGCACAGCGAGGCAAGCAAAGGTGCGATTTAAGCCGTCCGATCGCTGAGGACGGCTGAACATGCGCAAGCGTTGCGTGCGTGAGTAGTCAAGCGGGCACGCGTGCACCGCCCACTACGCCCACGTTCAGACCTTTAGCGACGGTTCTATCTGTCACTAAAGGTCCTGAATTAATGTTTTTAAAGATGTAATGACCAATTTGCCCCCACTCCTTGCAACTATAAAAGGAGACCCCCTCCACACGAAATTCTCATCCCTTCTCTTGTCTACCTCTCCAAAGCTTAAGAGAAGTTTGTCCCACACCCGGGATGCTCCTCGTGAGATAAAGTCAAAATTTTCGTCCCTGTTCGGAAGTGGATCCCACAATGATGACAACTGCTGCCCCATTGCCGTTCTTCTGCTTCGTCCTCCTTCGTCCTGCTCCGTCCTCCTTCGTCCAGTCATCGTCCCGTCCGGCTCGTCCTCCAAGCAATCGTCGAGGAGGATAACTTCTCTCTCCCATTATTCTTTCCAACTTTCTAGTGTAGAATTTTCCTGCTTTCTAGTGTACTTGATTTCCCACTTTCTAGTGTAATTATTATTTGGTTTTATTGTATAAACATTTTGAAATATTGAATGCATGTTTTCCCTCTCTCTCTCTTTCCCTTTTTAGTCTGATTGTTGTTATAACTTCATTGTAATTACATCACCTCGCTTTTCAAGAAAAATCCTAAAAAAATATAATTACGAATATAGATCGACGTAGCCTCCCTGTGTTCGACCCGAAATTTCAATTTAGGTATAAATTTTATTTGTTGAACATAAGTTCTTCGCTTTCAAGCTACAATGACAAGGTTTTAAAAACCAAACACGTTAGCATAGCAACTCGAAAGTTCAACAGAGGGAAATGATCCTTTTTTGTGGCTGTGTTCAGCTTCCTATAATTGATACAAACCCTCCAAGAGGAAGCTGAATGAGTTGTGATAGATTCTCCTTTCTCATTAGTCACAACGGTAATCCCGGCTTTCTTGGGAACAATCTGCACAAGATTTACCTAAGGACTATCAGAGATCGAATAAATGATTCCTGCATCGAACCACTTAATAATCTCCTTTTTGACCACTTCTCTCATATTTGGACTTAATCTCCTCTGCATCTAGCGAGAAGAGAGGGATCCATCTTCCAAAAATATTCTATGATTGCAATAAGATGACTTGATGCCCCTAAGGTTATGAATGGTCCAACCAGTTGCCTCCTTGTGTTCCTTCAGGACCTTAATCAGTTTAATCTCCTGCTCCTTTGTTAATTTAGCACTGATAATCACAGGGAGCGTCTTGTGTGGTCCTAAAAACTAATATTTCAGATTCTCAGGCAATGGTTTCAGTTCAAGCTGGGGTGAGTTGATGATTGAAGGTAAGGAAGATGCTGATGAAGACTCATCAAGAGGAAGAGGTTGAGAGTGAACAAAATCAATAACCTCTTCAAAAGATGGCGGGTCTGCCAAAGAGGGTTGCGGGTGCAATTCATCTTCAAAGGAGGAACTTTCAAATGTAGAAACCATCATATAAGTTTCAATATTCACATTATCGTCCTCAAGTTCCTCAATAAATCCACAATCCTCGAATTTATTAATCGCCTTAAAAATATCCAATTTCATTCTTTGATGCCCAAAGGCAATTTCCATGCTACCGCTTTCACAGTTAATGTTGGCCTTAGCGGTAGCCAGGAACGGACGCCCCAGAATGATGGGCGTGTTCCTTAAATTTTCAGGTACATCCATGTCAAGGAAAGGAAATCTACATGAAAATAGAAATCCTTAACCTTAACAATAACATCTTCAATAATACCTCATGGATTTGTGATCGAACAATCCGCTAACTGTAGCATTACTGAAGTCGACCGAAGCTCACCTAATCCAAACTTCTCATAAAGAGAAGTCAGAATTAGATTGATGGATGCACCCAGATCCAGCAATGCTCTACCAAAAGTGTAATCTCCGATGACACAAGAAATCAAAGGAGCACATGGATCTCTTTTTTTCTGAGGGAGGTGGTGCAGGATAACAGAACTAGCCTACTCGGAGAGTACCACCTTCCTCAAAACAGATTCTCTCGACTTACGCTTTTGTGTACATAAATCCTTTAAAAATCTTGCGTAAGCCAGTATATGCTTGATAGCATCGAGGAGTGGGATATCAATCTCGACATTCTTGAAAATATTCAGAAGCTCCTCATTACTATCAACAGACTTCCTCATTGATCTGATCAAGTGATGCGAAATACGCACGATTTGTAAAAGCAGGATTTTAATGTCGTTGTAACACGCGAATTTGCATACGCTTTTAAATTTATATCCTAGATAGGGGAGTATCTAAGGTCGTCCAAGGAGGCAAAAATTGCAATTCAATTCTCTTGCTAAAAATACATCTCAACTTTCTTTTTGGTATTTTAAATATATATATTTTTTGTGTTTTGAAATAATACGGGCAAAGTGAGAATTGTGACGAAAAAGTGCTAACACCTAAAATGCTAAGTTGAAACTTAAGAGATTAAAAAGTCCACTACCTAAGCTCACTCTAGGCAAGCGAAGGCCTAGAGTGATTAGGGAGTGGAAGTAGAATAAGTGATGGAACAACAGTAACAATTGCAATAGAAAATTAAAAAGAAGGTAATTTGATTAACTAGAATTTGTGTTCTTTTTCCAAGACAAGTAGAGGAATGCTTCTACTAGAAATGAAAAAATCTAAAAGCAATAAAAGAAACACAAATCCTCTTGCAAAATTTGGTGAAGAAGAGAGTCTTCTTGCTCCAAGCCTTGTTGCTCCCTGGCTTGAAAAGAGGGCCTCCTTCTTCTCCTTCCTTGAGAGCTCCTCCAAGGTGGATGATACCACCTTCAATGCTCTCCTCCAAGGGGTGGGCGTGCGCCACCCTCAAAAGCTCCTCCAAGGTGGCATGGACCACCTTCAAGATCTCCTCCAAAGATCTTCCTTGCCTGGCTTCTCCTTTGGCTGGCGTGGGCACAAGAGAGAAGGGAAGAGGGGAAGGCACTAAGGGGACAGAATATCCCCTTAATCTTCTTCTTCTTCTCTCTTGGGAGTGGGCTTCTAGGTAGAATGTGAGAGTGAATTTGCTAGCCAAGGATGCCTTGAATGGTGGTGGGTAGTGGTCTTTTTATAGGGTAGGATGGGGGGTTAAGGTGCCTCTTGAAATGGAGGGCTAAGATGGAGGGATGGAGGCAGTTAGATGATCCTAGGGTTAAGGGTTGTTGGCGCCACCTAAGGGGTGTAAGGGGGGTAGTTAGGGTTGGTCAAGAGGCACCTAAAAGTGGCACCAACCATGGAGAGGTGCCATGGGTTGGCGCCAACTTTGAGGTTTCTAGAAGGTGGGGTTATGTGGAGGGTGGAGATGGGTTTAAGGGGAGATGTGTGGTGGAGATGAAGGGGATTTTTTGAGGGAAAAGTGGCGCCAACAAGGGGGTAGTTAGGGAGGTTTTGGTGCCACTTTTAGGTGTCTTTTGGAGGTGGTGGGTAGGCTAGGTTGGCACCAAGTAGGTTAGCTTATGTGGAGCTTAGGTGGAGCTAGTTGGGAGGAGTTGTTAGGTGGGTTTTTTGGGTGGAATAGGCCAAGGAAGCTGGAGCATAGCTAAGCTAAGCTAGCTTAGCTAATGGTGGAGTAGAGGAGGAGGTGTTGGAGCTAGGGTTTGGAGGGAGGAGCTGGTTCTGAAGAGCCCAGAGCTGAAGTGGAGCTGACAGTTGCTGAAGAGGTCAACATGGGGCTACTCCAGCTAGCTTAGCTTGCTAGTTCTTTGCTAGATACTAAGACAAGCTAAAGTGAGCTAGCTTCTGTTGAATGGAGCTGAGGTGAGCTGGGTTTGGTGCTCACAGGGAGGATTGAGCTGGTTGAGACAGCTAAGGTAGCTTAGCTCAATTAGCTTGGGCTAAGCTGGGTCCTCAGGAGCTGGACTTGAGCTTCCTAAGCTGGGATGAGTTCTCTTCAGCTGGCTGGAGTTGAGTGGAGCTGGATGTAGCTGGATCTGAGCTGGGGTGAACTCCAGTCAACTTAGCTGAGCTAGCTAGAGCTCCCTGTGGACTAATGGGAGCTAAAATGAGCTAGACTCAACTAGGTTAAGCTGGATCTGAGCTGACTTGAGCTAGGGAGAGCTAAGATGAACTCTCTTGAGCTGCCATTCAGTTGGGATTAGCTGAACGGAGCTGGGATGAGCTATCCCTAATTCAAGTGAGCTAGGTTTCAGCTGTGGTGAGCTGGATTAAGCTAAGTTCCAGCTAGTCTAAGCTCCTTCACCATTTTCCTTCTTGAGTGCTAGGGTTTTAGGGATTTGTAAATCTGTTCATCCCTAACACTCACAAAAACACATTAAGACAACAAATGAAAATGCAATGCATGCCTAACCTAGTTAATGCCTAAATGCAACCCAAAAACCCATTTACAGAGTAAAAATCCTAAGAGTTAGGTTTGTTTTAATGCATAAGAATGATGATAAACTGACGTTTATCACACCCCCATGCTTATCTTTTGCTAGTCTCTTAGCAAAACTTCAATTTTTTTGGAAATTGAAATTTTTAGGAAATCTAATTTTTTCGACTTTTGAGAAAAAGATTAAGGGACCTTGGTTGATCTAAACACAGGAGGTACAGGATTTGTTAAAGATAAATGTTGGGATTTATTTTTGGATCCAACTATTAGACAAAATGGGATCAATATATCCTCCAGAAAATTCACAAATTAACCCCTTGTTAATGCAGATGACTTGAAATTTTTATTTTTAGGATTTTTCTAGCTCATGAATCTGATTCGCAACTTACAAAATCCTTTAAAACCTTGTGTCTGTGCTTGTGAAAAGCCAACATTTATAAGGGTGTGTTAATTTATTTATTATTACTTTTTTTTTCTCCCCCATGCTTATTTTTAGCTTAGTCTTACAACAGATGTGTCGGGATCATTGTTCCCGTTACCAATCCTCGAGGGGGCTCTGGCGCTAATACTTCGGGATAGCACTGTCCATGACACCACCCAGGATCTCACAACACCGAAACACATTGCAGTGTAAAGGGGCGCTCCAAGCAAACTCAAGCTCTTGCTCCGACACTATAGGTAGAGCACCGTCCAAGACACTTGAGTTGCTAAAATGCGCTTTAATGCTCCGTCTAAAGATATGAAGTATAGATATGGAGTAGCACCGAGGTGGTAACATGTTGACATCGCATCCTCAAAGGAGGCATTTTCCTCCTTGGCGGTGGGAACTCAAACCAATGATCTATTTCAAACTTTTACTAAGTCCAAACAAGGGAGTTTTTCAAATTTTTAGTTGTTTTTTAAGTGTTGGCTTGTGTGTGAAAATTGACACAAGAAGTTCCTCAAGACATGCAAGTTTTTGAATCAGAAACGAAGCCAAATACTTTCCATATTACAAAATAGGATCAAGTCACCTGAACTATCATGAGTTCAGGTGGAATTTTAGAGAAGGATATCTGATCTAGTCTAAAATAGACCCTGAAATTCTAATGATCGGATCCGCATCCTCAACCCTAGTTTGTTAAAGATTAAATCCCATTGTACCAAAAGTGAATTTTTTGACCTTAGTCCTGATTTCAAAATTTTTCCTCAAAAAGTTTCCAACATTTTTATTTTTTTGGGTATGCAAGCAGGGAATAAATTAAAGAAAAATGTATGTTTTTAAGTTTTGAAAATCCTAAATCGATCGTCAAAATTTAAAAAAACACCCCCCCATGCTTAAGATATGCCATGTCCTCATGCATTAGGAGGGAAAAGGGATCACCTTAGTGAAGAACGGTCGGGTTTTAGGATGATCAAAACCTGGAAAAAGAAGAAAAAAGGAAAGCAGGAAAAAATGATGGGTTACCTCCCATCCAGTGCTATCTTTTACGCCGTTCAGTCGGGCATTGTGTGCATTAGTGATCAAGGGTGGCTGGCTCAGTAAAATTAAAAGATTCAGACAAAAGGTTAGGCATATGATCAAAATAGGGCTTTAAACGTTGGCCATTGACTTGAAAGGTCGAATTAGTTTTCGGATCAAAAAGATCAACAGCGCCATATGGATATATTTTATGGACAATAAAGGGGCCGGTCCATTTAGATTTTAATTTGCCAGGAAAAAGACGTAATCTCACATCGAAAAGCCAAACGCGTTGATTAACGTCAAAGTGTTTCCAAACAATATATTTATCATGAAATTTCTTTGTTCTGTCTTTATAAATCCTCGCATTTTCATAGGAAAAATTATGTAATTCTTCCAATTCAGTTAATTGTAATTTTCTATGGATACCGGTGGCAGATAAATCCATGTTGAGTTATTTTATTGCCCAAAAAGTCCTATGTTCTAGCTCTACCGGGAGATGGCATGCCTTCCCAAAAATCAGACGAAAGGGAGACATGCTGAGCAGGGTTTTAAAAGTGGTACGGTAGGCCCATAAAGCATGTCCAATTTGGTGGACCAATCTTTACAGTCGGGCCTAACCGTCTTTTGTAAAATTTTTTTAATTTCCCAGTTAGAAACTTCAGCCTGGCCATTTGTTTGGGGGTGATAAGGTGTGGAAATTTTATGATTAACCCCATATTTATAAAGAAGGTGATGGAATTGTGAGTGGTTGAAATGTGAGCCTCTGTCACTGATAATGGCTTTTGGTATGTCGAATCTTGAGAAAATATTTTTCTTAAGAAATTAGACAACCACACGGTGATCACTAGTGCGGGTGGGTATTGCTTCTATCCATTTAGAAACATAGTCGACTGCGACTAATATATATAAATACCCACCAGAGTTGATGAACGGTCCCATAAAGTCGATGCCCCAAACATCAAAAATTTCAACCTCCAAAATAGGATTAAGGGGCATCATTTCCTTCCGAGTCATGTTGCCGATGCTCTGGCAACACACATAGAACCGAACAAAGTTATGAGGATCTTTGTGCAAGCTGGGCCAATAAAATCCTGCATTAAGGATTTTAGCTGTAGTTTTCTTGCCCGAAAAGTGTCCGCCACAGGCCATTGAGTGACAATGTGTCAAAATATCATGGATTTCATAATCGGGTACACATCGTCGAATGACCTTATCGGCACAAATGCGGAAAAGGTCAGGCTCCTCCCAAAAATAATATTTAATATCAGCAAAAAACTTATCCTGTTTTGTTTTTGGCCAATCAGCGGGGATTCGTTCTGTTGCTAAGTAGTTTGCGATGGGCGCAAACCAAGGGAGAGTTGTAGCAGCTAAAATGCTTTCATCGGGGAACTGATTTGGCGGGGTCATTATGTCATTCATCATAAGACGAGAGAGATGGCCGGCCACTACATTGTGCAATCCCACCTTATCCTTGATTTCCAGGTGAAATTCCTAGAGTAGCAGAATCCAACGGATAAGGTGGGGTTTCGCATCTTTCTTTGTCAGTAAATATTTAATTGCTGAGTGGTCGGTATATACAGTGACATGTGACCCCAACAGATAAGATCTAAATTTTCTAAGGCAAATACAATGGCAAGAAGTTCCTTTTCAGTAACCCTGTAATTCCATTGTGCATCATCAAGGGTTTTGCTAGCATAATAGATCACAAAGGGCTTCTTGCCAATTCTTTGCCCTAGAACGGCCCCTACAGCAAAATCTGAGGCATCTGTCAGTAATTCAAAGGGACTATTCCAATCAAGTCCCTGCAATATTGGTGCCTCAGTAACCTCTTTCTTCAACCTCAAAAAACTCTCCAGGCACTTATCATTAAAATCAAATGGCTGGTCTTTAGTGAGAAGCTGACTTAAGGGCTTGGAGATTTGGGAAAAATTTTGTAGAAATCTATGATGGAAACCCACATGACCCAAAAAGGATCCGATCTGTTTGACAGTAGTGGTTGGTGGGAGCTTAGATATATCATCTATTTTTGCTTTATCTATCGCGATTCCTTGTTTTGAAATAACATGGCCCAAGACAATACCTTCTTGGACCATGAAATGACTTTTTTCCCAACTGAGGACCAGATTAACTTCTATGCATTTTTGGAGAGTTCTTTCAAGGTTTTTGAGACAATGGTTAAAAGAATCTCCAAAAACAGAGAAGTCATCCATAAAGACTTCTAAACATTCACCTACCAGGTCTGAAAAAATTGCAAGCATGCACCTTTGAAAAGTCACAGGTGCATTGCAAAGACCGAAGGACATCCTTCTGAAAGCAAAGGTTCCGAAGGGGCAGGTGAAAGTTGTTTTGTCCTGGTCCTCAGGATGAACCACTACCTGATTATAGCCGGAATAACCGTCCAAAAAATAGTAAAAATCCTGTCCGGCTAACAACTCCAAGATTTGATCAATAAAGGGGAGCGGGAAATGGTCCTTCTTGGTGGCGATGTTTAATTTTCAGTAATCGATACACACGCGCCAAGAAGAAGCGGTTCGAGTGGCTACATTTTCCCCATTATCATTAGTGACAACTGTTAGTCCAGCCTTTTTGGGTACAACTTGTGTTGGACTAACCCAGGAACTGTCAAAAATGGGGTAGATGATATCAGCATTCAGCCACTTAATAATCTCCTTTTTTACCACCTCTAGCATAATAGGGTTCAAGCGCCTTTGTGGTTGGCGAGTGGGGCGAGAATCATCCTCTAAATATATATGATGCGTACAATAGGATGGATGAATACCCTTAAGATTAGAAAGGGTCTAGCTAATAGCTTTCCGATATTTACTCAAAACCTGGAGGAGTTTGTGCTCTTGTGCCCCGGTAAGTCCAGAATTTATAATCAGGGGCAGGGTCTGATTAAGACCCAGGAAGACATATTTAAGGGAGTCAGGCAAAGGTTTTAATTCCAATTGTGGGCCCGGCTCCGAAAGAGTTTCTGCTTTATGGGTTAGTGGTGAGGTGAGAGTGAATGGGTCAGCTGGAAGGTTAGCTGAACGTGTGGTTAGGGTAGAAGGGTGAGAAGAAGTGGATTGTTCAGGAACCGTATTGATGTCAAAACAGGAACCTAAATGGGAAATCTACAAAGTTTCCTCCACAATGTTTTCTATTTCTAAATCCGAATCATCAAAGAAATCTGGTTCTTGGAACTGCCTAGAAACTTCAAAAATGTCTAGGGTTACAGATTCACCGCCACACATGATCTTCATCTTTCCAGAATCACAATCAATATTTGCGCAGGCGGTGGCTAAGAATGGTCTTCTAAGAATAATGGGGGCAAACTTTAGTGCTTCTGGTACCTCTATGTCCAGGACTAAAAAGTCTACTGCGAATAAACAATTTTTGACCCGAACAAGAACATCCTCAACAATTCCCCTTAGTTTAATCGTAGATCGGTCGGCTAATTGGAGAGTGACCTCAATAGGCTTCAATTCACCGATCTTAAATTCCTCAAAAATAACTGTGGGGATAAGATTAATTGAGGCACAAAGATCCAGCAAAGCGCGATCAAATGAGGTATCATTAATGATAACTTGAATTAGGGGGGCACCAGGATCTTTTCTCTTAAGAGGCAGTCGGGTCTGCACAACTGAGCTGACTATCTCTGGAAGAATCACATTTCCTAAATTTTTGGGTTGCCTTTTCGGAGTACATAAATCTTTTAGGAATTTTGCATAGGCAAGGATATATCTAATGGCATCTAGGAGAGGGATATTAATTTCTAGTTGCCCAAATAAATCCATTAATTTCTTTTCAATGGGCTCGGATTTCTTCTTTTTCTTATTGGAAGAGTGGAGGGCTTATGGAAATGGGGCAGGGTTTCCCTGTTTTTCATTAATTGGTTCCTGAACAATAGGAGGGGAAGAGTTAATCTGTGTTTCATTAAAGCGGGTTTCTTTAACAGGTAGGGGATTGTGAGTGGTTTTCCCATTCCTCAAGGTAACTGCATTTGCAGTCTGGTTGTTTCTAGGATGAGGATGGGAAGCCTGGCTATTATTGAAACCCGGTGGATGCTGAGGTACTAGTTGAATGGGTTGACTGGGATATCCACCTTGGAACTGATTCCTTTGATTATTTGGGTTGGGCATGGGTTGGGAAGGTAAATTCCCAATAGGTCGATGATCAGGAGTAACCTTAACTTGGTGTTGCAAGCTAGTAATCATGCAGGTTACTTCTGTCATTTGAGTCTGCATTCCTTGCAAAGTTTTCATGACCTGATTATTAATATCATCCTGGGATGGTCCAGGTTGATACATAGGTTGCCCATAATTCCCAAAATAGTTTTGTTTGGGAAAAGGAATCGGGTTCGGGTTTTTCCAGGAGTGATTCGGGTTAGTCCTCCAATTTTGATTGGAAGTGTTGGAGGGGTTTCTAAATTGCTCCTAGAGAGCATAAATATTTTCCGAGGTGGGATCAAAAATATTTTGATCAAAATTCCCAGTCAAATCTTGCAAGAAATTAGCCGGAAAGTGCTAGCCAGAAAATGTGGCATCGATGTTGTGTAGATTTTCTCTTAGGAGAATGTGTGGGGGGTTAGTGTGTGGAGAGTGAACGTGTGGAGCTGGTTTATTTATGAGCTTTTCTTCCATTTTCTTTTGGTGAATTTACATATGGTCCAGTCGTTGAGCTAACATATATAGATCATCTTGAGTGACTGGAACAGAGGTGGATTTGGAGTCAATTTCATGGACTCTATGTCTGGGGTTTTGTGATCTGCCAAAAGTGTCCATTGAAGTCATGTTAAATGAGTTTTCACTCATTTCTTCAAAGAGGAGATAGGCACTTTCGACGTCTTTGTTAAGAAAATTTCCCCCACATGAGGCATCCACAAATCGTTTCAATTGATCTTCTAATCCATGATAGAAGATCTGCACTAACTACCATTGTGGAAATTCATGGTGGGGACAACTTCTTAGAAGTTCCTAAAATCTTTCCCAAGCTTCATGGAGGGGTTCACCAATTTTCTGTTGAAAGGTCGTTATGGATCTTCTTAATGCATTTGTTCGACCGATCGGAAATTTTTTTTTAAGAAAAGCGCTTTTTAATTGGGGCCAGGTGGTAATAGGGCGTCCAACCGTTCTAAACCAATGAGATGCTTTGTCTTTAAGAGAGAGAGGAAAAAGTCTCGTTAACCACACGTCTTCCTGCACATTACAAGAACGAGTGGTTTGAGCGAGGACAGTTAATTCCTCGAAATGACAAAAAGGGTCCTCTCTTGGAAGACCGTGAAAATGTTTGATAAGGTTTAGAATGGCTGGTTTGATCTCAAAATCCCCTTGTGGTATGACCACCCCTGGTCTTTCCTCATAATTGGAAGGATCATAGAAATCCTTAAGAGGAATGACAGGCTGTTGGCAGGGTGGTGGATTTTGTCCTTGATTAGCTAGGTTCGTGACAGTCCTAGCTAAATCTTCTTGATTTTGTTGTAGTCGAACCAAATGGTCGACCATTAATGCAAAGGGATTTGGATTTTGGGTTATAGTTGGAGGGCCACCTGGCCCTGTTGGTATTTCTGGTTGCTCCAAGTTAGGGAGGTAAGGGAGGGTGAAGTTAGCTTGTGGGTCAGTTGACGGGTTAGAAGTGGAAGCAGAATTTTTTTGACGGCTTCCTGGGTTTTCCATTTTTTTAGAAGATGAGGGGGAAGAAAACAATGATTTTCTACTACGAGGGGCGAAATCAGATGGTCCCTCAAGGTGTGGTTTTTGGGACTGTCGCCCGTGCATGCACTATTTGGGAAGAATTGGAGGGGAGAAGAGAAAGAGATGAGAGAAAGTGTGCAATTCAAACAAACAAAACTAGACCTAACTTAAATGCGACTCCCTAATAAGAAACCTAAGACTTGGTCTATGTAGGAAATAAGTAGTCAATAGTGAATACCCGTTCTGTCAACAAATCTAGCTAAGTTGCTTAAGGGGAGGTTTGGGCCCAAACGTTTCTCAGGGAAAACCCCAGGTGCTTGTACAAACCCGCACCTGGTCGTTTGACACGGCCCCTTAGCCTAAACACTAGATATAGATGACAGAATTGGTACTAACTAAAGAAAACTTAAAATCTAGATAGCAAGCCTAAGTTGATCAAGCCTTAAGGGTCAAGTTGCTACAAATTTTAGTTAGGTCTAGGATACTACAGTGCACACGGAATGTGGAGGGCGAAATTTGAGTTGTTGCCCTGTTATTTCAATTTTTTTGTGTGTGTGCAAGAATTGGAAAGTGGTTCCAATCAAAAAGCAAGTTGTCACACAATTTCTTGAATTTTTGTCTTTTAGGATTTGATTTAATTAAATGTGTTTTAGGGTTTTTCTTTTTAAATTTTCAAACAAGTTTGAAACTCCACAATCAAAGGAAAAATAAGTTGTATTGGTGATGGTTAATTTCCTTTAATGTGAGTCTCTAAAAAGAAAGAAAGAAACCCTAAGCCAATTATCCTTAAGACAAAAAATTACTACCAATGAATTAATTTTAGGCTTTCTATATTAAGTAGTGGTCCAAACAAGTCAAACAACACCACTACTTTGAAGAGAATCAAAGGATTCCAAAAAATATTTTTGTAAAATTTTATAAATTTGTTTGATAATTATTTTGAATTTTTAATTGTACTGGTGTTAAAGTCCAGAAATGATACCTGTGGGTATTTTAGACTTTTCAGTATTACCACTGACATCAGAAAATTTTAATGATTTTATATGATCTGTAAAATTTTACAAGGATTCTAGAAAGCTAAATTTCACAAAAATTGGATGAGTATAAAAATTCTAAAAATTCACGAACAGTAGCAAAATAGGAAGATTAGAGGGTGTGACCCCTCTGTAGTTCATGAATTTTTAAAAATTAAATACAAAGCCAATTGATCTAAAATTTGAAACAGATGTTCCCAACTCAATTTTGAATCACTGTATGAGATTTTATGACTTTAAAAAACCTGTGGTGTTAGAAATCGATTTTTCAATTCCAGACAGAAATCTTGATCGAAAAACAGAATACCAATACTTGCAATGGAGTGGTGTTAAGGAAGCATTCAAGCAAATAATGGATTTTTATGGACACCACTCCACTTAATTAAAGTGTTTAGGGTCCTGAAAGCTAAGTTTAATATGTTTTTGGTAGTCTTTTAGCCTAAATGTGACAAGAAATGGGGAACCAACCTGAAATCGTGGGAAGAAAAGGAACTTTGAACTTTCGCTTCTCAATTCCCGCTTTCCCGCTGTAGTTCCTGCACACACTAGAAAAAAAAAGAGAAGGGGATGAGATCTACTTCAAGCAAGAGAAAGAAAGATTAAGCAAAGCCATTCCTCCCCGGCAACGGCGCCAAAAAGTGATGCGAAATATGCGTGATTTGTAAAAGTGGGTTTTCAATGTCGTTGTAACACGCGAATTCGCATATGCTTTTAAATTTATATCCTAGATTGGGGAGTATCTAGGGTCGTCCAAGGAGGCAAAAATTTCAATTCAATTCTCTTGCTAAAAATACATCTCAACTTTCTTTTTGGTATTTTAAATATATATATTTTTTTGTGTTTTGACATAATACGTGCAAAGTGCTAATTGTGACGAAAAAGTGCTAACACCTAAAATGCTAAGTTGAAACTTAAGAGATTAAAAAGTCCACTACCTAAACTCACTCTAGGCAAGTGGAGGCCTAGAGTAATTAGGGAGTGGAAGTAGAATAAGTGCTAGAACAACAGTAACAATTGCAACAGAAAATTAAAAAGAAGGTAATTTGATTAACTAGAATTTGTGTTCTTTTTCCAAGACAAGTAGAGGAATGCTTCTACTAGAAATGAAAAAATCTAAAAGCAACAAAAGAAACACAAATCCTCTTGCAAAATTTGGTGAAGAAGGGAGTCTTCTTGCTCCAAGCCTTGTTGCTCCCTGGCTTGAAAAGAGGGCCTCCTTCTTCTCCTTCCTTGAGAGCTCCTCCAAGGTGGATGATACCACCTTCAATGCTCTCCTCCAAGGGGTGGGCGTGCGCCACCCTCAAAAGCTCCTCCAAGGTGGCATGGACAACCTTCAAGATCTCCTCCAAAGATCTTCCTTGCCTGGCTTCTCCTTTGGCTGGCGTGGGCACAAGAGAGAAGGGAAGAGGGGAAGGCACTAAGGGGACAGAATATCCCCTTAATCTTCTTCTTCCTCTCTCTTGGGAGTGGGCTTCTAGGTAGAATGTGAGAGTGAATTTGCTAGCCAAGGATGCCTTGAATGGTGGTGGGTAGTGGTCTTTTTATAGGGTAGGATGGGGGGTTAAGGTGCCTCTTGAAATGGAGAGCTAAGATGGAAGGATGGAGGCAGTTAGATGATCCTAGGGTTAAGGGTTGTTGGCGCCACCTAAGGGGTGTAAGGGGGGTAGTTAGGGTTGGTCAAGAGGCACCTAAAAGTGGCACCAACCATGGAGAGGTGCCATGGGTTGGCGCCAACTTTGAGGTTTCTAGAAGGTGGGGTTATGTGGAGGGTGGAGATGGGTTTAAGGGGAGATGTGTGGTGGAGATGAAGGGGATTTTTGGAGGGAAAAGTGGCTCCAACAAGGGGGCAGTTAGGGTGGTTTTGGCACCACTTTTAGGTGTCTTTTGGAGGTGGTGTGTAGGCTAGGTTGGCGCCAAGTAGGTTAGCTTATGTGGATCTTAGGTGGAGCTAGTTGGGTGGAGTTGTTGGGTGGGTTTTTTTGGTGGTACAAGCCAAGGAAGCTGGAGCATAGCTAAGCTAAGCTAGCTTAGCTAATGGTGGAGTAGAGGAGGAGGTGTTGGAGCTAGGGTTTGGAGGGAGGAGCTGGTTCTAAAGAGTCCGGAGCTGAAGTGGTGCTGACAGCTGTTGAAGAGGTCAACATGGGGCTACTCCAGCTGGCTTAGCTTGCTAGTTCTTTGCTAGATACTAAGCCAAGCTAAAGTGAGCTAGCTTCTGTTGAATGGAGCTGAGGTGAGCTGGGTCTGGTGCTCCCAGGGAGGATTGAGCTGGTTGAGACAACTAAGGTAGTTTAGCTCATTTAGCTTGGGCTAAGCTGGGTCCCCGAGAGCTGGACTTGAGCTTCCTGAGCTGGCTGGAGTTGAGCGGAGCTGGATGTAGATGGATCTAAGTTGGGGTGAACTCCAGTCAACTTATCTGAGCTAGCTAGAGCTCCCTGTGGACTAGTGGGAGCTAAAATGAGCTAGACTCAACTAGGTTGAGCTGGATCTGAGCTGACTTGAGCTAGGGTAAGCTAAGATGAACTCTCTTGAGCTGCCATTCAGTTGAGATTAGCTGAATGGAGCTGGGATGAGCTATCCCTAATTCAAGTGAGCTAGGTTCCAGCTATGGTGAGGTGGATTAAGCTGAGTTCCAATTAATCTAAGCTCCTTCACCATTTGCCTTCTTGAGTGTTAGGGTTTTAGGGATATGTAAATCTGTTCATCCCTAACACTCACAAAAACACATTAAAACAACAAATGAAAATGCAATGCATGCCTAACCTAGTTAATGCCTAAATGCAACCCAAAAACCCGTTTGCAGAGTAAAAATCCTAAGAGCTAGGTTTGTTTTAATGCATAAGAATGATGATAAACTGGCATTTATCATCAAGGCTTCAGGAAAAGGAACATGAGTTGGATCTTTGGAATCAGGTTCCTGAGCCTTGATTTCTTCTCCAGAGTTCTCCTTTCTCTCCTCAGGTTCTTTAGGATTCGGTAAATCAAAACAGTGTGGTTGTGGATCCTGAGTTTGTTTACCACTCCTCAAGGTAACAGAATTTGCAGATGCATACGAGTTTGTTTCTTGGGGAGGGTTAGGAAAGATTGAAGGGGCTTCATTGGCCAAGAATCGTTGATTTGCAGAAGAAGAAGAGGAAGGACCATGCTCAACCACCTGAGCATGTGCGTGTGGGTCCCTCTGACTTCCATACCCATGGGCTTGATTGCTCGGATTCAGGATATTTTGCGGGTTGGGTACGGGTTGAGATGGTAGAGATCCGGGTTGACAAAAGTTAGCTATGAGCCCGGTTTGCAAGTTGTCCAGCGAGGTTTTCATTTGCTGCATGAGCTGGAGCATGGATCCTTGCATCTCTACCATTTGTCGGTTCAAATCAGCCTGCCCTACTGGTTGACGGGCATTCCAAGCTAGCTGATTGACCTGATTTGGGGGCAACTGAGTATAAACATGACCTTGACCCACTGGTCATTGTGAAACATAGTTGCTGGGTCGGAATTGGGTCTGCTGCCCCGGGTTTTTCTAGGAGAAGTTAGGGTGCTTTCTCCAACCCAGATTATAAGCATTAGAGTAGGAGTTGGATCTAACATTCTCCTGTACAGCACAAACATCCTCATAGGGTGAGGATGGAGAGAAAGAAAGGGAAGGATCAGAGAAACTGGGATCAAAGGCCCCAGTTTGGAACCCGTGGGGTTCCGAATAATGTTGGCTCGTAGGTTGAGCCACATCAAGTTGATTCACGAACTTCCATCCAAAAGGAGCTCGTGACGAATGGAATCCCAAATTCTAAGATTGAGTGGATTAAGAGTTGTTCATTGAATTTTCAGCCATCCACTCCTCCATTCTCTTAGCAACCAAGTCCACCTTATCAAGTTTATTACAAATCAATTCCATATCAAATGAATGAGAGTCGTGGACTTCATTAACATTCAATCTGGGCTACTGGGACCGGTTAAAAGTATCCATGGAGACATGATTGATCAAATTCTCACTCATCTCCTCAAACAAATCATGCGCACTATCTACATCTTTGTTAAGGAAATTGCCTCCGCAAGAAGCGTCCACATGATTTTTGAGTTGCTCAGTCAACCCGTGGTAGAAGATCTACACGAGTTGACATTTTGGCACCTCATGGTGTGGACACCTCCACAATAGGTCCTGGAATCACTCCCAGGCCACATGAAACTACTCCCCCGACCGCTGGGTAAAGGTAGTGATTGCCCGTCTCAAAGCATTGGTACGTTCGATAGGGAAGAATTTCTTCAGAAAGTCCGATTTCAACTCATTCCAAGTTGCAATTGGTCTTCCTCTAGTCCTGTACCAATGAGTGGCTTTATCCCTAAGAGAGTGGGGGAAGAGTCTCATGATCATTTGCCCCTCATTCATGTTTCGTGCCTTGGTGGTCTAGATCAAAGTGGTCAAGTCCTCCAAGTGCTAAAACGAGTCTTCAGAGCCATGCCCATGGAAATGGTTAATCAGGCTTAACTCCTAGGGCTTGATTTCTACGTCTCCGGCAAAAATCTGGATGCCGGGACGTTCCCTGTAATTTGAAGGATCATAAAAATCCTTCAAGGGCTGAGCACCCTGCATTCTCTGGAACCATTCTCTGCATTTGTTCCAGCTGCCTTTGAAATGCCTCCTGTGGATCCTGAGCAGAGGAGGCTGTTGATCGGCCATGGGATCAATTTGGCCAAAATCCAATCTACACCTCCTAGAATACTCTAGTGGTCCTTCCAATCGGGGATTCAATGACCTTCTTCCTAGCATAAACTAGGAAAAGGTCGGAAGGACTGGGGATAAGAACCCTGCAACACAACAAAACAAGCATGTACTTAAGTGGGGTAGCCTAAGGATCTACAGAATCCCAGAACCCGCCTTAAGATTATAAACGATTTACTCTACTTGTGTCTGCTCAATCCAACTAGTTAGATGGAGGGACTGGGGAGAAGGTTTTTCCTTCGGCTTGCACCTCTGGTTCCTAGTGTACCCCCCAGCCGCGGTCATTTGATGCTACTCCCCTAGCAAGACATCAGATTGATCAGTACAAGTAGGTTAATCGTAAACAATCTCAGACTAGGCCCCGAAGAGCGAATCAGTCCTTAAGGCCAACATCTACTCAATTTTATTGAGGCCTGGGATTGTAGTGCTTATGGAATGTGGTGGGCCCTTAAAATGGGTTGTGCCCTTAATGATCAATTGAGTATGTGTAAGTGCGTGCACAACCAGGGTTTTCAAGCAAGATTGTGATGAGTAGATTTTAATGTTCAAATCTTGCTTAAGTAGCTTTTAGGGTTTAGAATTAGGTTGATTTCAATCAAGTTTGAGGCAAACCAGGTTTTTAAGCACGGGTGAAGATTGCTTTCCTTTTAAAATTAGAAATAAAGTAGAGTGCCTGGTATGAACCTAGATTGAAAACCCTAAGAGGAAGCTATTTGGTGAGTTGATTTTAGGTTGAGTGGTGCGATCCAAACAACTCAAACAATTAGCCACAATTGCACCACTTAGTTAAGCACACATAAATGATTAACTTAGAATAATTTCTACTCTTTTATGTGTTGATTTGTGTGTACCAATTCCACGAATCAGAATCCGATTGAGTAGAAGAAAATCAAGTAGGTTAAGTGCCTTGAATGTGGGTATATGTTGTGTGTATATTGAATTACCCCACAAAATTATCTTTTTATTTTTTTAATATGCGAGGCTGAAATGTGAGTGTGAGTGGAAATCCAAACAACCAAACTAATCCTAGGATTTATGCAAACACCTACGTTAATTGGAATTTGAATTTAATGTGATGAAATGAAATCTATGGAGGGGGAAGAATGGGGAGCGCTTACAGTCGTCTTCAACTGCACTTTACTCCGATCTACTGCTTGACGATTCCTTGATAGAGGTATCTGCAAAACAATAGACACGAGAGAAAGCAAGTTAGAAAGTAAAGTGCATGAAATGCGAAAAGAAGATCGGAAAATCGTTGCCTCCCTGGCAACGGCGCCAAAATGTTGAACGTCGGAGGACTACGCTATCAAAGTTGGTTTTGAAAACCTGTTGTTGTAGTTCGAGTAGCGAAGAACTCGGGTTCAACAAATAAAATTTATACTGGAAAAGAAATCCCGGGTCAAACTCAGGGAGGCTACATCGATCAAAATTCGCAATTATATTTTTTTGTGTTTTTGTTTAAAGAGCGGAATAATCACAATGAAATGAAATAAATATAGACAATAAGAGAGAGAGAGAGGGAAAACATTCACTTGATGTTGCAAAATGTTTGTGTAACTAAGAAAGCGAGAAAAGATTACACTAGAAAGTGAGAAATTATTACACTAGAAAGCAGGAAAATTCTACCTTAAAAAGCAAGAAAAAGGAATGGGAGAGAGAAGTATCCTCCTCGACGATCACTTGGAGGACGAGCTGGACAAGACAACGCTTGGAAGATAAGGAACAGAGCGGGAAGGAGGTCGAAGTAGGAGGAACGGGAATGAGGCAGCACATCGTCATCGTTGCGGGATCCGCTTCGAGAATGGGGGTGAAAATTTGATTTTAGCTCTTGAGGAGCATCCCAGGTGTGGGACAAGCTTCTCTTGAGCTTTGGAGAGGGAGAGAAGAGAAGGGATGAGAAATTCGCATGGAGGGGATCTCCTTTTATAGTTGTAAGGAGTGGGGGCATTTTGGACATTTTAATTTCAAAAACATTAATATGGGACCTTTAATGATGAACTTAAACGTCACTAAAGGTCCGTCGTGGACGACATATGCGCGCGCCGTGCGCGCCTGCTCTTCTCCGCCCAAAATGCCCGTGCACGTTCATATGTTATCAGCCCTCGAATTAAGAGATCGGACGGCTTAAACCATCCTCGCCCACGCCGTGCGCCCGCGTGCGATCACTCGTAAGCGCCACGCGTTTGATCGCGAGTGGGCACTATCGCTCGCTCAATGTCCCTTGATGCGAATCAAATGGCTCCCATTGCACGCCCAAGCACTCGCTTGATCTGATTTAGCGACCATGCGGATTCAAACGTGTGCCCACTCTTCTCGCAAAGGGCACTGGACCAACGCGCTACGTGTGGCTTTGTGTCGCGCGGTGAGTTTGAGCGCGTGGGTTTGCAGCCGTTGGATGGGCATCCAATGGTGGAGAATCGTCGATCGGATGAAGGGGAAAGGCAGAGGCGGGTCCTTGGGGCCGGTTGGGCGGCTGAGATGGCATCACATGGTTCCATCTTGCCCGTCCATCTTCTGAGTATTGTAGACGGTGCCACGAGTGTCGGATTAGACCAATTTTTGCGCCATTAGGCTGCAATCGTCGATCTGAATCCATCCGTACGGTTGGATTTATCATCTGAGGTGTGGATTAACACCATCTTGGCCCTTGATCTTTAGGATTCCTCAATCTCTATATGGTGCTACGAATGTCCGATTAGGGCGATCTTGGAGTCGTTGAACTCCAATCGTCGCCCTGATCGGATTCGTACGGTTGGATCTTTGATCCAAGGCCTTGATAAAAAGTTGCCCTATCCCTGACCATAAAAAGGAGACAATTGCTATACAATTTATACAACTTAATCTAAATGCATGATTATACTTGTTATGCACTATTTACAATGTATGATGCTAATGTGACACTAAGAACATACATTAATAGACATTTTTGGTTAATCAGATGTATGCACATCATTTGTCCTCCCATAGGGCATGGATCAAACTTCTCTTATTCCCCCATTTGTGATGTTTAGGGGGGAGTCTCTCCATTGAGCGCTCAAGCTCAATGCGCAGCAATTCTCAGCCAACGAACTGGTCTCCGTGGATATTCCCGATTCCACGCGATGTGTGGAAAAGTACGAATTGGAAGTATGAGGAGGCGATTGCCCAAAAAGCATGAGTCGTGGGGTGGCCGATAATATCGTCAACGATCATCGTCAGCCCCACCACTATGGAAGTGGTCGTCCTATTGAGGTGTTTATCTCTGTCTCATATCGACACTGTCAGGCTGATTTCTCCTTTGGGCATCACTTTATGATTCCCAAACACCACCACCAACATGGTTGATGGGGACAAATGTTCCTCACTGAGACCCAACTGCATGAGGGTCTTAAGGAAGAGGACATCCATGGCGCTACCCTTATCTACAAGGAGACGGGGTTGGTGACGCCCGACCAGGAGGAGTGTTACCAACAAGGGGTCCATGTGGTCTGCTAGATCTGGAAAGGAGAAGTGCCTTAAGGCAGCTTGCCTAACCAAACTCCTTTCTCCCCATTACAAAGTGGGATACACCTCCCGGGTGATCCTCTCAGGGGAAGGAGCGGCCCCTCAACCTCTCAGGGAGTCGAGTGCCGCATTGATGCCAAAGATTACATCTATCTGCCCTTCAGCCAAGTGTTGGGGAGACAGCGCCGATTGGGGTGACAAGTTCCCTGCCACTTGATTTCTAGCTGTTCAGCTTGAAGTACTGCCATAACATGGCAGTGATACTCCTTAGGCGGGCATTCCACCGGGATCTTATGCTAGGCCAGCAGGACCCTGGTCTCCACCACCCCTTACTCCAAAAAGGATATTACATGGACTCCCCGAAGCTGTTGGAGCTTCTCTCATTGATAATCTTTGGGACCCTCCACGGGGTGTTTCCCCTTCTCTTGGCTTTCATTCGTTTAACAAAATGGGCCAAATTGTCGTGCTAGATCTGAGACTCGATCTGGTCGCATAGATCACAAAAGTCCTCCATGGCATGCCCCTGGGCCTAATGGTATTTACAATACGGTCTAGTCTCTGACTTCTTCTTTAGGGGCTTTAGCAGGGGGAGCAGGTCATTATTCGTGGACCGCACCTCTACTAGCACATTTGCCTGCTTTACGGCCAGGGGAGTGTATTCTTAATAGTAGTCCTACCTAGGTTGGAGGGGACTGTTGGGCTAGTTCTTGTTGAGCTGGTCCCTCAGACCCAGGAAGTTCCCCTTCCGCTTATTGAGGCGGTGGCCATTCCTAGCCGATATCGATGTCGCCTCAACTAGGATCCTCCTTTCCTCTGGGGAGGCACGGTCCTCGTAGTGTCCATTCGCCAGACGACTCCGAGAGCGGAAGGAGTCATCCTGTTTGGCAAACTTAGTGGCACGATCGCAGAGCTCCGCCATCTCCCTTGGAGGGAAATTGTCGATGTCATACCAGAACCTCTAAGTCAGCATGCTTGACTTGAAGTACTAAATAGCTATAGCATCGTAAGGCCACTTGCACTTGAAATATTGAGTCTTGAACCGGTCTAGATAGGACCAAAAAGACTATGGTTTCCTTTACCGAATTTCTGACAGCCTCTTTGGTTATCCCTGATCTGCTGTTGACCGGTAAAACATTGCCAAAATTTGTTGGCCAACTCTTGGAAGCACGTGATTTGGCCTGCAGGCAGTTTGTTGAACTAGTCATGGACCATCTCGGACAAGTAAGATGGGAACACCCAACAAAGAACTCCATCTAGGCAGTCGTGGACCAGCATCATTTGCCTGTAACTCCCTACAAAGTTATTAGGGTCCGACATCCCATCATATTGAGCCAGGACAGGTTGCTTGAACTTCTCAGGGAGTAAAGCAGTCATCACTTCCTCCGAGAAGGGGTACGTGGTTACGTACGCCCGAGGCCTCATTCCTCTCTTTGCCTAGGTGACCTGACAGACGATATCGAGGATCGAGCCTCTGCCGCTGGTCACCAAAGGATGAGCCAACAATTGCTAGTCCGACTCCCGTGGAGGTGGGAGGGGGCCTTTGGCTGGCCAGGAAGGACCTCACCCTTCTGGCTACTAAGCTCACACTTCATCTTTTCAAGCTGTTTGCATAGGCGGCCATTTTCTTCTTCCACCATGCAATGCCACTTTATCTGGTCGTCGATGGGGCTGGAACCCTAGGGCTCTTCTTATCAGATTCCGCCCAGTCCTTCATCAGCTAGATCTCCTACAATTGCTCCTCCACCAATTGTTGCTCGATCCTCAAGATCGCCAGCTTAGCCTCGTACTTGTCCTCCTTTGCTTGCATATTAAGGAGAGAATCCTTCGAAGACCCCTCCTGATGGGGCGGCTCTTAAGGCATACTCGGCTGCCGTACCTCCTCGCCCTTACTTAGCCGAGGAGGTTGTCGATGTTTCCTTGACACGGAAACACTGATTCAGCCGGGCCAGGTTTTTCTGGGTTAGCACAAGAAGAATGATGCGTAGAAGGAGCCATAGTAGGAGGGATGGAGTAAAGAAATGTAGTGTTGTACATTTCCCACAAACAGCGCCAATTGATCAAGGCTCTTAGAATAGGAACCTTGAGTTAACAAACAATCATAGAGAATGCATGCACGAGGTTTGATAACCCAGTTCCACCAAAGAAAGGTGTGCATCTGGGGGGAGGATGATACTCCCAATTTTCATTAATAGTTGAATGGTACAAATTCTCTATATATCTCTCTCTCTAATTGCATCCCAAATAAAAGGTAGTCTACCCCCAATATTTATAGAGTGAACTTCCCTTGGTTGCGGGACTCTTTTTCTATTCCCACAATCTCGGGATTCTGCTATAAATAGCATGTTGCATAATAACCGATAGGTGATAATAAGTCAATGTCGTACTTCGCATGATTCCTTCTTGGTGGCAACAAGCTCATCAGTTGGTTGTTACCCGAACTTCGAGCGACCCGCCATTCTGCCGAGTAAACGGGTCCGCCCTGAGGTGTCAAGTTTTCACCATTTATCAGGCAGCTAGATCCTCCATGCGGCTCAACTTGTGAGGTGATTTTTCTCCCCTCATCAGTGACCAACACCAATGTACTACGAAAGGTGTTCTTAAAGGATCAAAAAGGCATTACATCCCTACACTCACATCTACATCTAGATTAGAGTAAATTAGTTTCAAGTTTAGGATTTATTATTTCCTTTTGATGAGGAGAGTTTTTATTCACGTTCTCTTGTATCTGGACTCTGGATTGTACCCTCTATCTCTCTCTCCTCTTTTGTGGTTGGTGGACCATCAAGTTCACCACTTATTTCTCATAATTGCTTGCTCCATCTTCTTCCTACTCTCTCATCCCCTTTTTCTTTCTTCTAACTCTTCTTCCTATTTTGATTGTCGTGTTTTTGTCTCATTTCTTAATTTACTTTCCTACACGATTTTGCCAAAGTTTTCTGGTTGTTTAGGCCCACTATTTGTGGTATTTATTTATTAGGGCCTAATAAAAGTAATCAAAAAAGTAGCTGTGCAACAGACCAGGTACATATATTTTGCATAGGCCCCCTTTATTTGCCCGTGTTTGGTTTTGGCCACAAGAGTGGCCCTTATGGCATATTAGTTATTTTGACCAACCACTAGTATCATGCATGCACATTTTATTTTCATGATTGCACACTTTAATTTTGCCTAAACATGGACACTCAAATGGTTAGAGCCCCTGCACTAGAGTTTTGCAATAGGCATATTACAAGTCAAATTAGGACCTCGTAACCGTATTCTAACTTATTTTCTCACATTCTAAAAAAAATTGATTTCTCGGTTGTTGGGCGTGTTATTTCTATTTTATCTCATTTCTTTGCTAAGTAGATTGGTGAGAAAGGCTACAGAAATATGGCTTATTGGAACCCAAGCCAACCACAATTCAGAGGAGAATACTTCCGATATAATGATTATCAAAACCCTTATGTGAGTCAGAATTCAAACTCAACCCCACTATTTCGATATGATTCAAGGTTTGGACATAGATTTCCCACACCCAATCTATATAACCAATGTGATTCAGATTATGGTTGGACTAACAACTTTGGAATAAGATTCAACCCACACCAACTTGAACATGAATTCTCCAACAATGGATATGTGCCTAATGATAAATCATATAATCCACGTTAGAGAAATCAACCAAGTTCCTTTGAGGAGTTGTGTTGATTTCTTATGTCAACACAATTCCTTCATGAGCCACTGACTACGTGAAACCCACTACGGTCATTGTATCGTGAAGTTAAGGCGATTTCTTAAATTAAAGTTCTAAATTCAAATCAAATTAAAAATGTAATATATGGGAGTCCAAGTCATATCTCAGAGAGGTTTTTGGCTAGATTACTTTGTAACTAATCCTAAGTGTGCATGAAATTTTTTTAAAATTTTTGGAAATAGTTTGCTATTTTTTTATTTTTCTTGAAGACTAAGGCAGTCTGACTAATCTGACCCCTTTGTGCAATGTACGTGCCTAACTTAGATGCAATGTGTAATGAACCGTTACACTTTTAACCATTTAAGACGTCTGGAGTTTCAGTCAGACGTATGTCTGGACCCGTTCCCGGACATCTGAAAGTGGAATTTTTGTACTGCGCATAGCGCTCTGCATGCAAGCGACGCGCAGAGACCATTCCTTCCTCTCTCTCTTCCTCATCTCCCCCGAACCCTAAACCCCACACCCTCCTATTTATACCCCCTTTTTCCCTTCCTCCTCTCCTCACACCACCAGCCACCACCACCTTCAGATCTCCAGTGAGGCGAGTGGAGGGCGAGAGAGGGAGAGAGAGAGGGAGGAAGGAGGAGAGCGTGGGAGGAGGAGGAGGCCCAAGGTCGGTGGACCTTCAGCGGAGCTCCAGTGGAGGCTCAACGGGACTTGGAGGGGCTCGGGGAGGCGGCTTCCAACCCTCTATAGCCACGGAGAGGGGCTGTGGAAGCTCCTGCGGGCGAGCTCTCGAAGGAGATAGCTCGCAGGAGAGGTTCTGAAACTATAATTTTTCCAGTATTAGACGTCTGGAGAGTTGACCAGACGACCGTGGCAGCAGCTGGATGTCCGGGTCTGGGGCCGAACGTCTAAAAGTACGCACAGTGCTGAGGTAAGTGCTTTTTCGCGATTACAGCCATGCAGGCCTCATCGTAGAAGCTTGGTTTGGCCTGATTTGGACCTGTGATTTTCATACGTAGGTAAAGGTCCTTGGGAAGGCACGTGAAACGCTTTCCCACGCATTTTTGGATGTCTGATCACATCACCAGACGTCTGGAGGTGCGTCCAGAGGACCGAAGACATTGTCCGATGTCTGGAACTGTCTTCAGACGATCGCAGAGAAGGTCTGGACGTCTGAGGATATGATTGCACCGCAAAACTACACCTGCAATAGTGCCTTCTTGTGCTATTTCCTAGCATTACCGATGCATATTAGGGTTACATAATCGCATTTGTAAAAATACATGCATGCATGCATTTTATTAAGGGAGGAGAATGAAATAAATGGCCTCGCAATTCACATTTTCTTCAAGTGCTACTTCGCAATATTCCCATCTTTATTTTTTTTTCCATTTGATTTGGAAATCTCTTCCCGCGGCTGCACCTTTCTTCCTCGCGCGCCATGCTTCCCTGTAGCTGCCCTTCCCTGCAGCTGCCACTCCCTGCCAAGGCCATGCATGAGCCATGCACAGCCAGGGCATGGCCGTGCATGGCTTTTTCCTCTATAAAAAGCCACGGCTCATCCTTTGCAAGCAGCCTAGTCCAGCAGACGAAAAGAACCCACAGCTCCATCTCCTTCCAGGACATCCTCTCCTCCCTCTCCCTCCACACGTCGGCCCTCCTCCTCAGAGACACCCAGCGGACAGGAGCCCTCACTGTGGTGAACACCCACCACAGTGAGACCACCACCGCCAGCTCTTCAAAGAGCCGGTGGGCGTGGTGGCCCTTCTCTCATTTTTTTTCCGTTCCAGACCTTCAGCCATTGCCGCAAGCTTCAAGCTCGAAGCTCGGCGGCAGCAGCAGCAGCAGCAGCCCCAGCCCCTTCCGCACGCACCTGCAGGCGCCCCAGCCCTCTGTGCACGCCTACAGGCCTCTTCGCTTCCCGCTTTCTCCGCCCTGTCATGCTCACTTCCGCCTGCAACCGGCCTCTGCGAGCCTCTGCAGCGGCCGGCCAAGCTCCCCAGTGCACCCCAGCAGCACCCGCAAGCTTCCGCGCGCGCCTGCAGACACCTCGCCTCCCGCTTCTCTGCTCTGTTGCGAGCTTCTCCGCGCCTACAACTGGCCGGCGCAGACCGTCTTCCTCGTGCGCTAGCCCGCGCGCACCAGCCGCGAGCCGGCAGCACTCACACCACCTGCAGCTCCCGGTTACGCGGCATGGACGACCATTGTAGCCACTGTTCACGTGAGTCTGCGCGACACTGTGGCTACAGTGGGGTGACTGGTGAGCTTCTCACTTTACCAGTCACCCGGCACGCCGCAATCGGCTCTCACCTGTGCGCACGCCCGCCTGCGCGTCTCCGCCCGCGTCGCCCACACCAGCCCGCGCGTCTGCTTCGCCCGCTCCCTTCACGCGTGCCTGCGAGCGCCCACTCCAGCCTTCACGCAGCACAGTGCGCTGCGTCTCCTCTCCACGCCCTTCGCCCCCCCAGCGCATGCTTGTCTGCGTGCATGCATGCCTGCGCGTAAGCTTGAAGTCCTTAGATGTCGGCCTTGGTCTGCAGACGCCTTAACCTCCAACCATCTCTCCCGCTCTCTCTCTCTCTCTCTCGCTCTCTCTCACAACACTCACAGCACTCTCTTTACCGACGCTCACACACACCTACACTCACATACACACACACACACCTATACACTATTATATACATATATATATACGTATACATATATATATTGATATATATATACATATATTTATATACATATATATATATACTTATATTTATACATATAGTAGTACCTGTATACTTATGTATTAGTATACATACATACATACATACATACATATATATATATATATATATACATATACTTACATATATACATACATATATATATACATATACTAATATCATATATATAGTAGTATTTATATAACTAAGTATTAGCATACATATATATATATACATATATCTATATACTTATATATATATATATATACACACACATATACATATCTATCTACATATATATATATATATATATATATATATATATATATATATATATATATATATATATATATATATTAGTACTTATACAAATATGTATTAATATACATACACACACACATATATATATATACATCTATATACTTATATATATATATATACATATATATATACATATATATATACATACATCTATATAGTATTATATACAGACATACATACATCCATACATATATATATACACATATACATATATCTATCTATACATATAGCTACATACATATATACATATAGATATATTTACATATATACATATATATATATATTTTCACATTATTTACCAAACACTGCATCGTGGGAATATCTGCACCAGTTGCTGATATTCCTCGATACACGCGTACAAAAAGCATGGTCGCATACATCTTCCACCATCCATCCCACACTCCACGCGGCACCTCATCCTGTTGGTTGCATCTTTCTAGACGACGACCGACTTGACACATGCTACACTCCATCTCCGCCTCCACCCCCACCCCTTTATATATATATAATATATACAAATATATCTATACTATATTTACTTTATTTCTATTTCTCTTGCATGCCAATAAAAAGATTAAAAAATATATAAAAGAGAAAAGATAATCCTTGACTTACAGGTACCCCATCTTGCGAATAGCAAGACCAGTTTTGGAATCCTATTTTGGCTCAAAGCCAAGAACCCAATTTTGAGGGTGTGCCTCAAGGACAAAGATTTCCAGAAAAAAATCTAAATAGAAAAACACCAAAAACACAATAAACGAACGGAAGAGACCCGTTGTAGGAAAGGCGTAGAAACTTAACTTGTAACCCCACTTCCCTGAGTTCGACCCTGGGCCTAAAGTGACAAGATAAAATCAAGTAGGCCAGGTTAAAAATTTTGTAAAGAGATGGTTAGGTCCGATTTAGGTTAACCACTATACACACTTCAACGATAAAATCATCATATTAACAACCTATTCGGGTCTGACACCACACCTTTTCTGGAGCCATTGCCGGGGAAGTGCCCCTTCAAGTAAGTTTTTACTCCATTCCTGTAATTTTTCTCTTCTCACACCCTTCTCTTCACGGGTGTTTTTTGTTTTTGGTGTGCAGGTGAACCTGTTGCAAGGAGAAGACAGGCAGACGAAGTCAGGAACGTGGGCAGATCCAAGGCAGGAACGAGAGTGTGAAAACGTCGACACCGCATTGGAGCTTCGCACACGTTGCCGAACAAGTAGGTTTTCTTTTCTTAGCAACCTAGGTTAACTTGTACCTTAATAAAAAAAAACTAAAAACTAAAAAACTAGAAAAACTTCTTGGGATCTCTTGGGGCAAGTGGATTAAAATTCACTTGTTTGATTGATTGTCTTCACTCCCACTACCCCAGGATTTCCCTCCGTACTTCACATAGCGAAAATCCAAGAATCTTGATTCTTGAATTTCTCACCATGGGAAGTATTCCTTGAGGCAAACATAAAAAGATTGATTGCACCCCTCTTTTGCCTCACTTATCTACAATTCGGGATCACCTTTTTGGTGGGGAGACTTGGAATTGAGTTGATTCCAACCCCATCACGACTTTTCAACTTGCCTGAGATTTGATCCCGAATATTTCAACACCAACAATTTTAGTTTCTTTATCTGTTGGTTGAGCCTTGTGTGTGGAAATCATTCTGGTGATTGGGAGCACTTGAGTTGAAGTACTTTGGCTCCCTTTCACATAAATCTAAAACTGATTCGTGCATCCACACATAGAAATCTCCAATTAGGGTAGCCCATTTCATTTTAGCATGCATTAACTAACTGATATTGAAGAAGGGTTTGTTGGGCTTAGAAAGAAAACTTGTATTCTCACAAAAACCCGGAGATTAGTTGAATTGGAATTTCAGCGAAATCCTAAAATCCATACTACTTAAGGCTGAACTCTAAAAATCATTCACCAATTAAGAACTTCAATTCGGGGAGATTTCCCCGTTGCATGCTTGGATTACACACTTTGAAAATCAATCACTTGGGCATTACCCGTAAACAACGCCCTTCACATTCCAAAAGCACTTGACCCTAGGCCTCTAATTAAAACTGGTAGTAACTTGACCCTTATTAAGGATTGGAGATCTAACTACCTGCGTGTAGCGGCTATGTGCTGATGAAAGTTCCCGCGTGCTATTGAGTGTCTAAGACTGGGGCAAACAGCCTTTCAATCTGGCCCGGTGGTTCCGCGGTGCTCGCATTCGGTTCCGTAGTTCGTGATAGCAGGTAACTTAGATCTTTAGGTCTAAGGGCACACTGTAGAGGTTAGGAATTGGATTGAATTGATTTGTCATCAAGTGTACCTTTGAGGCGTCATTTCTCTCATCTCCCCAATTCTTCCTATGGTAGTGCATGTTTGGGAGGAGGTCACAAAACACTGAACTGATTGAATTGCCTGATAAATCTAGAAAAGAAGCTGAATCATCCTCCTCCTCCACAAACATGGTTGCACGCCCACCCCCAAATCCCGAAGGAGGAAATCACCCCCAGAACCCACCAGGTGGTGGAGCCTTAGATCCCATAACCCGCCTCCAAGCCCAAATGGAAATGTATAATGAGAAAATGGAAGCCATTCGGGAAACATTGTAGGAAATGCAGAACCCTCCCAAACGGGAGGAGCCTAGGTCTCTTAGCTCCTATCAGAATCTCGCTGCTACAGAGACCATAGGAAAAATTCGGGTCCCCATGGGTGGGGACGACTTTGAATTGAAATCGAACATAATTGGCCTAATAAATTTTCACTTTCATGGTCTTGTAAGTGAAGATCCTTTTCTCCACTTGGAAGACCTAACCCGACTGGCTGAAACTGTTAAACCAAGAAATGTCGGGTTACCTATAGTCCTCATGAAGATGTTCCCGTTTTCATTGCGGGATAAATCGTCGCAATGGTTACGCACCCTTGGGAGAACCATCCACTCTTGGGAAGAGATGCGAATAGCGTTTCTCAAGAAGTTCTTCCTAATCGGGCGAACCAATGCGCTTCGCCGTGCTATCACCTCATTTACGCAACAAAACAGCGAACAATTTCATGAGGCATGGGAGAGGTATAACGACCTCCTCAGGAAGTGTCCGCATCACGGTCTACCTAAGTGGCATAGAGCCCAGATTTTCTACTATGGGCTAAATGAGACTTTGAAGTAGATTGCAGCTGCTTCCTGCGGAGGAAACTTTATGAATAAAGACGAGAATGGCGCATTTGAATTGTTTGAAAATATGAGTGAAAACTCGATGAACAATGCTTCCATTGTCACCTTTAATCGTACTAGCCAGGCCTGAAATGTCCACAAAGTTGACACGGGACCCTCCCATTCATCCATTGATCTAAGCCTTATTGCACAAAAACTGGATGAAGTCTCCGTCGTGCACAAGAAGCTGGATGAGCTTCTGGCCAACCCCGCCCGTTCTATGGCAAACACCACCTCTTCACCACTTCGTCACAATCCAAATTCTTCCAACCCTAGGCTTATCCCTAGAAACCCCGTTAGACCTTCCTTACCGAGTGTCACGCCGAGCGACTCAGTAAGTCATGTGGAACTGGCTTCTGCGAGCCAGTATTTCGACACGGAGGACCAAGCCTCCGTGTGCTCGGACGCATACTTACATGCGGACGCGTCTTCTCGAATAGAAGACGCTTGCGCCCTAGGGAACAACCCATTCTCTGCCACTTATAACCCAGGGTGGCGTAATCATCCGAATTTCGCATGGTCCAACAACCCGCAACGCCAAAACCCCGCTGGTGGACCAATGCGACCATCCGCACCCGTCATCCCAAGGGCCCAGTCTAATCCTGTGGCGAATCCGCCATCAGGTCCTTGCGTACCACAAACAGAACACGCATCAAGTCCTCTTGACAAATTGATGCGAATGATGACGGAAATGTCAAAGCACTATGAAGAGAACATGACCTCTCTTCTGCACCAATTGGCGCAACAGAATGCTGAGATCAGTCAACTACGCATGGCGACTCGATCTCAGGGCACTCTTCCCGCCCAACCTGTTCCAAACCTGCGAAACTTCGTACCCCGTGGTCCTCAACCACAGGTACGACCTTCTCAGGGGCAGGTTAATCAAATTCTGCAAGCTCCGAGCATTCCACCGGGATTTCAGGCTAATCCCGCTGCAGCACCACACTCTTGTGTCCCTATTGCGAACCCTCCTCCGCCGTATGATCCCACTGGACCTGCATCATCCAATGCTATCACTACGAGGAGCGGTAAGCAAACCGTCGATCCTCCTCGACCTGATCTTGGCCCGTCTTCTTCTTCATTACCCTCTCATTCGGGATGAGCACCGCATTCGAGAGAGGACGATACACCCAAATTCGTGCCAGAATCAATCTCATTCTCTGAGGCTCTACTGAGGGAGCCAAAAGGCAAGAAGAAAGACACGTAGGCCTTTGATAACCTGCGTAATTTGTTCAGGGATGTAGAAATCAAGGTACCCCTGCTCGAGGCTATCGATCACATACCTACTGTCGCCCAATTTTTCAAAGACTACACAACACCAAGGCGACAGTTAAAGAAAACCAAGAATCCGGTCGTTCTCTCGCCTCATGCGAGTTGTGCTATACTGTCAAACCTACCACCGAAGTAGAAAGATCCTAGCACACCGCTTATTTCCTGTAGCATCCAAGGCTGCAATTTTAACAGTGCCGTGCTTGATCTAGGATCTTCCATAAATCTCATACCAACCATCATGCTCGAAAAATTTTCCTTGGGAAATCTGAAACCCACCCCTATCACGTTACAGTTGGCAGACCGTTCTATCAAAATCCCAAAGGGTGTGGTGGAAGACGTGGTGGTTAGGGTCAACAGTCTTTGTTTTCCTGTTGACTTTCTCGTTTTAGATATGGAAGTTCCTAGTTCACTTTCTGATTGTCTGATCATCCTCGGTCGACCTTTCTTGGCCACAGCCCGTGCCCTTATCGACTGCGAGTCGAGCTGTATTGAGATTGCCGTTGGATCTGAAAAGATCAAGCTTAACATCTTCAAGGCAGCCAAGAACTTTGATTGCGATTGCATCGAGGATGACACGTCTGACGAGGACATGACCGTCAGTGCGTGTATCGGACTAATTGAGACCTATTCGGATTGCTGTGGATTACCTGAAAACATTGACAACTGCCTGATCAACACATATTGTGACGTTCCCCCATCCCTCCCTTGTCCCGTACCTTCTCCTGGCCAGACTTCTGACGAGGTTTTCTCCGCTTCCCATACCTCGTGGTCTGAGTCATATCCTGGCTGCTCACCACCGGTCCATACTCTTGAAGACCGGACTGCCCTTTCTTTCCTGCCAAATCAGGCAAATTTGCAACTCCACACTGGGACCTTGAGCCCACATCTTACTCACCGGGGCTATTCCCTTTTGGATCCATCTATCCAAGAAGCCCCTCTTCTTGGCCAATCTGAGGGCCAACTTCTTCTTCCCAATTTATTCTCCGATCCGCCTGGGACACTCTCGTCCCAGAAAATGCCAGATCTTTCACCACCCACCTTACCACCCTGCTGTATACCCTGCACCTCAGCTCTCGTTACCCGATCTTTCGTCCTTTCTCTACCTTTCCCTGCATGCGTATGAGGACATAGCATTGTTTGGCATGGGGGGTGGATAGGCATCCATAGGATCTGGGTATTTTTTGGTATCATGCAGTTTCCACCCATTTATAAATATGCAAGAAAAAGAAAAAAATAATAATATATATATATAAATAAATGGTGTTTAGTAAGGATCTGAAAGCTGAAACAAAAATACAATAAGTGTTTATGGATATTCAACCTCTATTTTGAAGACTTTCCAGGCCACAGAAGCTTGATTCGCTCAGGCTCGGCTTAATTCACTTGAGCATTGACAAGATAGATCGGAATCTCTCCTAACTAAGGACGTATTCTTGTACCTGAGACACCAGAACAGGATTCGTTGGTTTGCTTCTACTTGAGAGTTTAAGTAAACTTGGTTCACACTACACATATCAGGAAAGACCAGGTGAACATAAGATCCAACCCTAGTGTTCATTAGGGAAGGTGGAGTCCTTACCTGTGCGTGCAGGTAGAATTTTTATCCCAGGTTTTAGTCTTGTGTTTAAGAGAAACTCTTTCTACCAAAAAGAAACTCTCCCACCAACAAGAAAAGTGTGCTCCTCCAAATAAAGTTGTAAGAGATATACTGACACGTGTTTCAAAAAAAAAAAAAACAGAGATGCAAATAAGTCTGTATATCTCACAAATATCTGTAAACTGTTTTCCTGTGAGCCACAAATGTTAGAAAATGGGAGTTGAGTTTTCCGTCATCTTCTTAAGGGTCAATCTGAAAACACAAGCTGAAACTGAGACCAACCTTTACTTAAAAATTCATGAAACCCTGGGCTTGAGTCTTAATGTTCATCTGGTCAATCTTGATCCTTCACTAAGCACAAGCCATAATCTCTTGAGCTCTCGAGTACGGCAAAAACCTCCTGGATCCTGGAAATCGTACTTAAGGTTTAAATATCAAGAGTCCTGGTTAGTCAAGAGATGATCTATGTCATGTGAGACTTAAAGTACTGGTAGTCTTCTCTACAATTGGTTCTCTCAATATCCAACAATAAACACACCTATATCACCTCAGAAGAAAATCTTCAGCTTAAGATCATTTCTAAATAGTATTTTGCTAGGGACTAGCAAAAGATAGGCATGGGAGTATGATTGCACCGCAAAAATACACCTGCAATAGTGCCTTCTTGTGCTATTTCCTAGCATTACCTATGCATATTAGGGTTACATAATCGCATTTGTAAAAATACATGCATGTATGCATTTAATTAAGAAGGGAGGAGAATGAAATAAATGGCCTTGCAATTCACATTTTCTTCAAGTGCTACTTCACAATATTCCCATCTTTATTTTTATTTCCATTTGATTTGGAAATCTCTTCCCACGGCTACACCTTTCTTCCTCGCGCGCCATGGTTCCCTACAGCTACCCTTCCCTGTGGCTGCCTCTCCCTGCCAAGGCCATGCATGAGCCATGCACAGCCAGGGCATGGCCGTGCATGGCTTTTTCCTCTATAAAAAGCCACGGCTTATCCTTTGCAAGCAGCCTGGTCCAATAGACGAAAAGAACCCGCAGCTCCATCTCCTTCCAGGCCATCCTCTCCTGCCTCTCCCTCCACACGCCGGCCCTCCTCCTCGAAGACACCCGGCAGACAGGAGCCCTCACTGTGGTGAACACCCACCACAGTGAGACCACCACCGCCCAGCTCTTCAAAGAGCCGATGGGCGTGGTGGCTCTTCTCTCATTTTTTTTCCGTTCCAAACCTTCAGCCATTGCTGCAAGCTTCAAGCTCGAAGCTCGGCGGCAATAGCAGCAAGAGTAGCCCCAGCCCCTTCCGCGCGTGCCTGCAGGTGGCCCAGCCCTCTGCATGCACCTGCAAGCCTCTCCGCCTCCCACTTTCTCTGCCTTGTCACGCTCGCTTCCACCTGCAATCGGCCTCTACGCGCCTCTGCAGCGGCCGGCCAAGCTCCCCAGCGCACCCCAGCAGCACCCTCAAGCTTCCGCGCGCGCCTGCAGACACCTCGCCTCTCGCTTCTCTGCTCTGTCGCGAGCTTCTCCGCGCCTACAAAGGGCAAGCGCAGACCGTCTTCCTCGCGCGCCAGCCCGCGCGCACCAGCCGCGAGCCGGCAGCACTCACACCACCTGCAGCTCCCGGTTGTGCGGCACGGATGACCACTGTAGCCACTGTTGGCGCGAGTCTACGCGACACTATGTCTACAGTGGGGTGACCGGTGAGCTTCTCACTTTACCGGTCACCTGGCGTGCCGCAACCGGCCCTCGCCCGTGCGCACGCCCGCCTGCGCGTCTCCGCCCGCGTCGCCCGCACCAACCCGCGCGTCTGCTTCGCCCGCTCCCTTCACGTGCGCCTGCGAGCGCCCGCTCCAGCCTTCGCGCAGCATGGTGCGTTGCGTCTCCTCTCCACACCCTTCTCCCCCCCAGCGCACGCTTGTCTGCGTGCATGCGCACCTGCGCATGAGCTTGAAGTCCTCAGACGTCGGCCTTGGTCTGCAGACACCTTAACCTCCAACCATCTCTCCCGCTCTCTCTCTCTCTCACTCTCTCTCACAAAACTCACAGTACTCTCTTTACCGACGCTCACACACACACACACACCTATACACAATTATATACATATATGTATATACATATACATATATATATTGATATATATATACATATATTTATATACATATATATATATATATATGTACATACATACATACATACATATACTTATATACATATACATACATATATATAAATATACTAATATCTATATATATAGTAGTATTTATATAACTAAGTATTAGTATACATATATATATATATATATATATACATATATACATACATATCTATCTACATATATCTATATACTTACATATATATATTTATTCATTTATTTATTTATTTATTTATTTATACATATATCTATACATATATTAGTACTTATATAAATATGTATTAATATACATACACGCACACATATATATATATACATCTATACACTTATATATATATATACATACATATATATACATATACTTATACATACATATATATACATATCTAGCCACATATACCTATACATATATTATTATATATATATATACATATATATATATGTATATACATCTATATAGTATTATATACATACATACATACATACATACATAGATATATATATATATATATATATATATCTATACATACATCTATACATATATCTATCTATACATATAGCTACATACATATATACATATAGATATATTTACATATATACATATATATATATTTTCACATTATTTACCATACGCTGCATCGCGGGAATATCTACACCAGTTGCTGATATTCCTCGATACACGCGTACAAAAAGCGTGGTTGCATACATCTTCCACCATCCATCCCACACTCCACGCGGCACCTCGTCCTGTTGGTTGCATCTTTCTAGACGACGATCGACTCGACTCCGTACTACACTCCATCTCCGCCTCCACCCCCACCCCCACCCCTTTATATATATATATATATAATATATACATATATATCTATACTATATTTACTTTAGTTCTATTTCTCTTGCATGCCAATAAAAAGATAAAAAGAATACATAAAAGAGAAAAGATAATCCTTGACTTGCAGGTACCCCGTCTTGCGAATAGCAAGATCAGTTTTGGAACCCTATTTTGGCTCAAAGCCAAGAACCCAATTTTAAGGGTGTGCCTCAAGGACAAAGATTACCAGAAAAAAATCTAAATAGAAAAACACCAAAAACACAATAAACGAACGGAAGAGACCCGTTGTAGGAAAGGCATAGAAACTTAACTTGTAACCCCACTTCCCTGAGTTCGACCCTGGGCCTAAAAGTGACAAGATAAAATCAAGTAGGCCAGGTTAAAAATTTTGTAAAGAGATGGTTAGGTCCGATTTAGGTTAACCACTATACACACTTCAATGATAAAATCATCATATTAACAACCTATTCGGGTCCGACACCAAGATACTGCAGGAACATAAGGTAAGATTTAACGCCTTTTAAGACATCTGGGATTATTCCCAGACATCTGATTTTGAATAGTAGGCACGTTTTTGACCTGTTTAGGGTCCGATCGGGGTTCGTTTTACGCAAACAAAATACCTACACTTTCCTTTCGAGTTCCTCTACATACTCGAGTCTATTATACACTGTTCTAAACTCTCCTTTTGTGATGTATTCCCTAGTATAGGGTTTCAGCCTGCTGCATGTTTGGGGCTCACAGCGACGTCTAGGTCTGCAGTTCAAGCCCCCATTACTCTCGTATTTCCTGGTAGAGTGGTTTAATCCAGTTATTAATATTTGAATAAGAATGTGCTTGGTTGAATTAGCCCAATTGAAACTCTAGGATGTGGAATGAACCCTAGGGTAGATAAATGAACAAACCGTTTGTACTGTATGGTTTACTTGCATGCGTGATTGAGATAAACTACTAGAAATTTCCTATATCATACTTGTGAGTTGCCTGTTAGAATATGAGCTGCCTGTATTTAATGAACACTTACCTGTGAAATCATCAGTTGCATGTAATGAGAATTGAATTATGAAAACACGAGCTGCCTGTATATGGATAAGAAATGAATTATGAAAGATGAGATCTAGATCGGGATAAATGAGGTGAACATGAGCATGAACCCTACGGGGAATTAGGAGTAGAACTCCTATGGATAGACGAAAACCTGGAATGTGGATGGGAAGTGTGCTGGCCCTTGACTACGTGGTACCAAGGAGAGCAACTGTCCCCTTTGTGTAGAGCAGAGCTAGCCTCCCTTGGGTTGAGACCTGGGCTTAGGATTGGCCACTCTACACCGACTCCTATTGGCCCTCTCGTACGTGGTACCGAGGCAAGCTACTAGTGTAGGGAGGGAGCTAGCACCCCACAGGGCCCGGGGTTCTGCTAGCCACCCTACACCGACTTGTTAGGTCCTCTGGGCAAACTGAGGTAGTCAGACGATGATGCACGGACTGTGGAGGGGCAAGACCCCTGTTCGGTTCTAAGGGGCGAGACCTTTGTTCTGAGAGGGCAAGGCCCTATACTGTTCCGTGCTGTACTTTGGGTGTACCCGCTAGCGGAAACAACTGACCGCATGTCAGTGCAGGGTAGCTACCCATGTGCTTATCACACGTGCCGTAGTCACTACTACGTTTTGATAATGACCTCGGGGTGGTTGACTGGGTGTAGGACTACCACACGGGACTCTCCCGGGCAGGAGAGCACCACGTGTACCTTCTACTCTATGGAAAAGACTGCAATCAAGATCGTTCCCACGAGGAACATGCAAGATCAAGAAATATTTGGATACTTCGAGAAATGGGTGAAACGGAAATATATAAAATAGATAAATAGAAATGAGAATTAAACCTATTGCTTTTACTATTTTGGTACTTAGATAATATAGATACCACTCTATTCAGCGTTCACTGACTCTATCTTTTCATAACACTGTTCAGGACCAAGAGTGGAGCAGCCCAAGTTTCTGGCTACGGAGGGTGCTGGGCCTAGTCGAGTCCAACCATAGTTTTTCTTCAGCACTTCCTTTCTTTTTCTCTATTGTTGTAGTAAGTAATGGACTCCTAATTACTGTTCTACTACTACTACTAGTTACTTTCCGCTTTCCGTTGCTATTGTTGTTGTGGTGGAATGTACTAAGACAGTTGTTCTATTTCCTTTACTGCTTTGTACGTTTCTTCTACTTAGTTATATCGCATGTGTGAATATGGTTTATTTCCCTACTTTTGGTTATTTATTGTTGGACGACTAGATCTTGGGATTAGTTGAGGTGAGCCGATCTCGGATCCTGTAAGGATCCGGGAACCGGGTCGTAACACAATGATATCCTAAATTTTTGATAATTTTTCCTACAATTTTTTATTAAGTAAGGAAACAATTGTAATTTATTTCATGTCAATTTGAGGTGTATGAAAATTACAAAAGTTTTGATAGTGCCAAAACATCAAAGTTTATTTTGCACAAAACCTCTTAACAATTGTGAATTTTATAAAATTCCATAAATTGATTTTTAGGCAAAAATTTTGCTGAAGTGTTCCCTACTAGAATCCTAAACTACTAATGGAATTTCATGATTTTTGGCATCATATAATTCATGGGGTGAATTTTGGAGTGCGAAAAAGAGAATCAGTGCAAAAATCACAGATACAAAATTGTGAAGAACACAACACAACATTTTTTTGGGTTTTTGAATTTTTTTATTTTTTTTTTGGTGTTTTTATATAAGAAAGCAATCAAAGTTACATAATCATGAATGCACTAATGAAGAAGAATTAGATCCTCTAGGAGGGGAATGGCAATACTATGGCGACGGGCAACGGGAGGAGAAGGCGAGGGTGTGGCTAGGGTTGGAGATGAGGGTAACTGGAAGACATGGAGATCGAGAAATTGGCAAAGGAGGGAGAGGAGATGGCAGGCTCACAAGGGTAGGGCAACCAAATTTGTTTCGAGAGAGGGCTAGAAGAGGATGAATGGAGAGGTTCTATGTTATAGGTGCAGACGAAGAGGGCATATGGCGGTGGTATGCAGAAATCCCCTTGTGTGTTTGGCGTGTGGGGGAGACGGACACAAACGTGACTCATGCACAAGGGTGCGGTTGCAGCGTATGAAGATGGACCCTCTACACTCGAAAAAGGAGGTAATGAAGGAGCCTTGGCTGCCATCGTCGCCAACGCAAGTTGGCCATACGATTGATGTGGAGATCCCCTTCTCTGAGGATATCCTATCTGCGGAGATGATGCTGAGGGGTGCATTGATCGGCGAAGTTATGACTAGAAACCCTACCGTCGAAAGGTTCCATCAATTGGTGAGTTCCTTATCCCCTGTCTCATCAAGTTGGAAGATTGTTGTGTTATCCCAGACCAATTTTCTTATTTTTGGTCAGGGAGGTATAGCAGGAGGAACCGGAGGGTTGTAAGCCTTCAGATGATGTGCCTGAGACAAAAAAATGGACAAACCACGAGGAAGTCTTGGAGGGGGGTCAGATGACTATGGCTGATGACACTGCTATGAGTGAAAACCATACACATGAGGACCCTGGTAATTCCTCCAATTGCACGAATGTGATTACGGGGGATCAAATAGAAATCAGCAGTGGCAGAAAGATCCTTAGGGATGTGAATCAAATGCCTTTTCCTACGCCTAAAGATCTGATATTTGGGAAAGGAGCCAGCCAAAAGAGGGGGGTTGGGCATTCTCCTTACATGCTTAGGAGAAGGAAGGAAAACTTGAGTCCCATTCAGGAGATAGTTACAAAATTCATTATGGTTGAATATGTGGAAAATTTGGCCCAGTTGGATCAGCCATGTAAGGGATGAGAGTCTTAACGTGGAATGTGCGTGGGTTGCGCAACAAAGTGAGAAGAGCTTCCCTTATCAAATATCTTGTGGAGTGGGAGATTGATTGTGCTCTCATTCAAGAGACACACATAGAGGACGAAAACAACCCAGTCTAGGATTCTTTGAGACAGTCTGGGAGAGTTGATTGCATGGGGATGGCAGCAAATGGCAGATCAGGTGGGATGGCAGTATGGTGGAAAAAGTCCAGTCTTAAAATGATTGAAATGCACTGGGACAGACATGTGTTTACTTGTAGATTTCAGAGTCATCAGGGTGATTTGGATTAGTTCATATCATGTGTTTATGGACCTTGTGTAGCAGCAAGTAGGGTGGAGCTGTGGGAAGACCTATCAACAGTACATTAGAAGGTCCAAGAGGTGCCATGGCTCGTTGGCAAAGACTTAATTGTTCCCTGTCAAGTGGGGACCAACCTGGTGGCAGTACAGACGGAGCAATGGCAGGGTTTCAATTGATTGTGCAGATCTTGGGCATCACTGAATTTCTAGTCAATGGGGTGGAATTTACCTGGAGAAATGGCAGTGGGCTCTTATCCAAGTTGAGCAGGTTTTTTGGCAACTCTAGCCACTTGGAGAAGTTCCAGTTGTCTTCCACCATGAGCCTAGATAGGCCTTTCTCTGACCATACGCCAATTGTGTGGGATTGTGGGGTGAGTGCTGATGTTGGTTCTTACATCAAACTCAAAAAGTCATGGTTCAGAGAAGAAGGGTTTAAAGATATGCTGTCTAGCTAGTGGAAAAGCAAGATTGTGACTGGGTCGGCTACTCAAAAATTTGCATCAAAGCTGGCAGATATGCGCATAATTCTAAAGGAATATGGGCAGACCATGATGGCTATTAGGGAGCAGAAGAGAGTTGAGGCACTAGCTAAGGTTCAGAGGCTTGACTCGAAAGAATGCACGGTGGCTCTTAGTACCCAGGAGCAGGAGTTAAGGAAATTTTGGCAGAAGGTTATTGGGGAGGAGGATTTAAAGAAAGAGACGGATTGGCATGAGAGGTCCAGACAACTTTGGCTCAAGGAAGGGGATGCAAACAGGAAATGCTTTCATCTTGCTGCCAATGCTAGAAGAAGTGTTGAACGTGCGAGTTGCTACACTAACGTGTTTGGTTTTGAAAAACCTGCCGTCGTAGTATGAAAGCGAAGAACTCGTATTCAACAAATAAAATTTATATCGAAATGGAAATCCCGAGTCGAACACAGGGAGGCGGACGTTTGATTTAAAAACATGCGTTTGTTTTATTTGTCACGGAGTAAATTAATTGATTAGAACTATCTAACTATTTACAATAAATAGAAGAGAGAGAGAGAATAAGAGAGAGAATATTACAAACAAGAACCAAAAAGAGATGTAGAATGAACATGGAATTTCATCATTAGAAAGATTGTTCTTTACACTAGAAAGTGGGAAAATGATTACACTAGAAAGCAGTAAATATACTCTAGATAGCAGTAAATCTTTTCTGGAAAGTAGTAAAAAGAATGGGGAGAGAGATATCCTCCTCGACAGTCGCTTGGAGGACAAGCCAGACGAGACGACGCCTGGATGAAGGAGGATAGAGCAGGACGAAGGAGAACGAAGCGGAAGAACAGGAATGGGGCAGCACGTCGTCGTCGTCGCGGGATCCGCTTCCTAAAGGGGGACGAAAAATTGACTTTATCTCATAAGAAGCATCCCGGGTGTGGGACAAGATTCTCTTGAGCTTTGGAGAGGGAGAGAAGAGAAGGAAGGGATGAGAATTTTGTTTGGAGGGGATCTCCTTTTATAGTTGCAAGGAGTGAGGGCAATTTGGTCATTTTAATTTGAAAATCATTAAATCAGGGGTCTTTAGTGACGGATAAAACCATCGCTAAAGCCCCATAGTGGGCTTAGTGGGCGGCACGCGCACATGGCTGCTCGCCTCCTCGCACGTAACACACACTCCACGTCCAGCTAATCTCAACCGTCCGATCGTGAGATCGAACGGCTTAAGTCGCGCTTCCGCCCACTCCTCAACGCGCCCGCCTGCATGCGATCCAACATGAGGCGCAACGTGCAATAGCGCGTGGGTGCTATTGAGCTCCCGCAGCTGCTCAATCACGATCAAGCGGTTGCAAAGCCTGCTCGCCCTCGCCCTTTCGCCTGTGCATGCGGATTCGAACCCGCGCCAGCACCTCACAATAAGGCGTTCACCCGCTGCGCTACGGAGGAGAGATGGTCGCGCAGATGTTTTGAGCGGTGCGTGCTCAAGGCCGTTGGATCAAGATCCAATGGCTTGATCCAACGGCCCAGATTGCACATTGGATCTTCTTTAGAGAGGCAGCGACGATCCTGAGGGTCAGTTGGATGGCTGAGATGGCGCCACGTGGTGCCATCTTGGCCGTCCATCTTCTGGATGATGTAGATGGTGCCACAAGTGTCGGATTAAGTCGATTTTCGTGCTGTTAGGCTAAGATCATCAATCCAAATCTATCCATGCGGTAGGATTTGTCGTTTGAAGTGAGAATTCACACCATCTTGGCCCTTGATCTTCTAGGGTTCCCCTATCTCTATCTGATGCTACAGATGTCTGATTAGGGCGATCTTGGAGTCGTTGAACTCCAATCATCACCCTGATCACATCTGTATAGTTGGATCTTCGATCCAAGGCCCCAATAAAAAGTTTGCCCTATCCATGAACATAAAAGGAGACAATTAACCTCCATTTTATTCAAACTAATCTAAATGCAAGATAATGCGTGTTATGCAATATTTATAGTATGCAATGCAATCCTATGCTTAAGAACATGCATAAATAGGCATCTTAAGTAGTGTAAACATGTTTACATCAAGAAGATTCAACCTCGTCTCCTCTATCAAAGTGGGCGAGAGAACCATTACCTCCACTCATAAGATAAGAACTGAAGTTGCTCGTTATTTTAAAGAAACAGCTAAGGCTACACCAAGAGGCTCGTGGAGGATGGCTTCAGCTTCTTTCCTAGGTGTCAGCAATGAACAAGCTGCTATGTTGGTTGCCCTTATTACTAAACAGGAAACTGAAGAAGCTATCAAAGGTTTGAATAATGAGGGAGCTCCAGGATTGGATGGGGTTTGAGTTCTTTTCTACAAGGAAATGTGGAGCATTCTTAAGGAGGATGTGATGGGGGTTATACATGAGTTTGAAATGGGTAACTCCGGATTTGAAATACTAAACAAGTCTTACTTGTTCTTGTTACCAATGAAGTCAGGTGCTGAGAGTTTTTCATATTATAGGCCTATTGCGTTGTTGAATTCTATTTATCTTATCATCAGCAAAATCCTAGTCAACAGAATTCGTGTTGTGTCGTAAGACCTAGTTATGCCTGTCCAGTCTGCATTCTTACCTGGGAGGTCACTGTAGGAATCATTCATTATGGCTCAAGAAATGGTTATGGGGTGGCATAGGCAAAAGACTAAGGCCTTCCTATGGAAGGTAGACTTTTCTAAAGCTTATGACTCAATCTCATGGTCATATCTTTGGGAAATTCTTAAAAGGAGAAAGTTCCCCCCTTTTGGATCCAATGGGTGAAACGGTGCATCATGACTACCTCCTACTTCCCCTTGATAAATGGGAAACCCTGTCGAGTCTGGATCCAGCCGTAGTGTGGGGTGCGGCAAGGCTACCCATTGGCCCCACTGATCTTTAATTTTGCAATGGATACGTTAGCAAGATATGCATGCAAGTTGGTAGCAGACGAGATGATAAGGGGTTATTTGATGACAAATAGAAGGGCTTTGGCCCCCATTCTCCAATATGCAGATGACACAGTTTTTTTTTGGAAGGAGGGAAGAGGGAAGCACAGGTGTTATATTATATGGTCAATATATTTGGAGAAATTTCTTAGCTGAAACTAAATGGAAGCAAATCCTCCTTGGTTTGTTTTGGTATGAATGGTATTGATCAGAATGACATTTCCAACATTTTGTGTACACCTGTGGTATCATTGCCAATCAAATATCAGGGTCTGCCATTGAAATGCACAAAAATGAAGAAATCTGATTGGTCTTTTCTCTTTGAGAAGGTGTCTACGAAGCTTAAAGGCTGAAGCAGCCGTTACCTATCGAAAGGGGGGAGGCTTATCCTGCTAAATTCAGTTATCACATCTATTCCAATCTTCTTCTCTATCTTCCGAGATCCAAAGTCAATTTGGAAAAAACTTGATGTTATGAGAAAAAGGTTCTTCTGGAAAGGGGCTGCTCACCAAGGTACCTTCTTCCAACCTGTTAAATGGGATACAATTTGTTTTCCTAAGAAGTATGGTGGTATGGGAATCAGATCTCTCAAAGAGTTTAATGATGCCTTGTTATTGAAATGGGCAGTTTGACTACTGTAAGGGAAACAAAAACTTTGGACAGAGCTCCTACATGATAGTTATGGGGCGGCAAATGATGAGAAGAGTCGTTTGAATCCTCATAAGTCGTCTCCTTGCAGGGCTTCTGTGGTGCATGCACTAGCTGATAATTGGAATCTTTTCAAATCAGTCTTGGGAGATGGGAGAAGCTTTAGATTCTAGTTGGAAAATGGTCTTCCTGGTGGGGCAATAAAGGACAGGTACCCTCTTGCATATTCGGCTACTCCTGATAAGAATGTTGTGGTATGTGATTACTGGGACATGACTTCAGAGAACTGGATAATAAACAATATGGGGAACGGCCATGAAACAAGAACACGGGCAGAAAATGAACGTCTCCTGCCGCATTTAGACCTACGCTGGAGGAATGTGATACATATAAATGGGATGGGGCTTTCTCGTCAGCAGCTGCCTATGATAAACTCATCTTTTCATCAAGGTCAGCGGAAGTGGATGAAGTTGGGAGGAAAATATGGAAATTGAAAGTACCATTGAGGGTGCAAATTTTTTTGTGGCTATGTAGAAGAGATGGTTTGATAACGGGAGATATGCGGCATGGAGAATGGGCACTCCTACTCAATTTTACCAATTATGTGGATTACATAATGATTGCAGCCATCATATTTTTTCTACGTGCATGATAACAGATAGTGTTTGGAGGAAGATCTACAAGGATTCAATTCCCACGTAGGAGGATCTATAGAGTTCCTTTTTAATTTCGAATAAACCATATGTGCCCATGGTGGTTGTCTTATGGTCGATGTGGAGAGCTAGAAATGAGAAATTATTTCAGGAGAGTCCAGTGAGTGTGGATAATATTGTAAACAATTGCTGGCATCTCATACATATGTGGGGTTCAATTTTGTAATCATTTTCTTTCATATAATCAATAAAAGCTCTCCTGGATTGCTATCGACGATTCGATAGCTTTCCTTTTCTTTTCAAAAAAAAAATAACTACACTAGTGAAGCTAAGATCGCACATAAAAATAATATCTTCATTAAAACACAAGTGCATGAATCAACTATAATAAAAATAAAAGAAAGAGAAGAAAAAAAGAAAGAAGTAGCCATAGAAAGAAGAGTCGAGGAGGAAGCCAGAGGACTTATGGTGGCAGTAGAGAGTTTCATCACAAGCACTGGGGATGCAGGGAAGCTCAAGGAGAATCCGGAGAGGTAGTAGCACTTGAAGAAGATTTTATAGAGAAGATGGTGTAGAGAAGAAAAAGAAAACCTAGAGAGGAAGGCTAGATGGTGGTGGAGATGGAGGAAGGGGGTATTTATAGATGATGTTGCAACAGCCTTTTAGGGTTTCCCCCAATTGTCTTGAATTTTCGACTACTTTTTGTTTCAAATTTCAAGTTGCACATAGAAGTAAGTTATAGCCCGTGAAATCAGCTTTCAAATGAAACTTAAATCACTTAAATTAGATTTTAAAATAAAAATGTTATAGTCAAAATACTAAAGATGTGTCAAGTTGTCACAAATTTTGGGATTAGGATTGCTAGTTAGAAAATTAGGATTAAGAATTAGAACTTGATTTTTTTGGTGGCTTTGTTGAGGTTTGCATGGGATTTTATGGAGAGCTTGAACGTGGGTTTTATGTCAGGGGTCTTGGTGGGCATGGGAAAAATGTCGCGGTGGTGGAAGGAGGCATGCTCACACCTTAGATGTGTCCACATTAGAATTAATTGGTAGATAATTAAGGGTGTGATTGAAGGCCTAATTGGGATGATTGGATGCCACATTTAATCAAGTGATTCCAAAGAATAATTAGTGCATTTTATGTGGAAAATGTGTGGCAAATGGATAATGTGGAAGGCTTCTAGAAGATACGTTTAGGATTAGGATTTCAGGTAGTGTCACTAATAGTATGAGCTGGAAATTTTAGAATTAACTTTGGGAAGAGGTTTAAGGTTAAGGCTATGGTTTGGATAAATCAATATAGCAAGTTAGGGTTTAGGTCAAAGATCAGGATTAAGGTTTTGGGTGTTGGCTAAATTAGGCAGGTTGGGACTGAGATTAGGGTTTGGGTTTTCTTGGCCAAAATGTGATTTTCTCCCCTCAAATTGAGCTCTGATGACCTTGATTCCTATTTCTTCTCCTCTTGAGCTTCGATCAAGTATTTTTGCATAGTGTAAAGTCTCAAATCAGCACAAAATAGGCTCAAATTCACAATCTTAGCTATAATATGCAAAGATGTAGTTATATACAAAATGATCTAAATCTATTGCATCTAACACCCCAAAACCAACAAAACTAAGCATGTTATCATGTCATTATGTTCACTCATTAGCCACCATGTAATACCTATCCAAATAATGACAACGAAGACTAAGAGTCAGTTATTTTCTAATATGACGGAAATGTTGGCCAAAATGGAGAAATCATTAATGAAATTGCAAGAAACTACTGATAAGATCCTCTATTTTCACATTAAAAATCTAGCATAATTTCAAGAATAAATAAGCTAGGTACTATCCCTACTAAACAAGAGTGAAGACAATGATGGCTTCAGGAACCTAGGGATACCTAATTTGTGTTATATTGAGGATATGTCCTATGATGAGGATCAGAATATAATTAAAGGGGATAATGTTGAATCAATATATCCACCAATGCCCCAATTTGCCCCTAATCTTGAGGATAATGAATCTCTATATTCTATAGGGGATACTAATCTTGATAACAGATTCTGTGAAATTTGGAATTTGAAATACTATTTATAGGAGGATTTGGTAGAGGAAAGCAAGGCTTTTTTTTAAATGGGAAAAAGGGGTTGATCATCAGAAGATGGTGATCAACCCTATAGAGGAAAGCAAGGCTAGTATTGAAGATAGTATGGATCTTGACAAAAGGGATCTTGGCATGATGAAATACTCTATATAGAATGTCATGATTATATACAACTTGAGTAACAATAAAACACATTAGGGTCACAATCAAACAAAATTTTTGGAATTGAATCTGGCTATGCTAGGGAGGGAACTAAACAAAAAATAAGCCTCTTACATTGGGAATGACACTATGAAATTAATTGTGGATGATATTCATAAGATTGAGGCTTTGTTGAGAATAACATATGAAAAACTTCCCGCTGAGTCCAAAACCCAACTCGATCCATTTTGTAAGTTACTCGGGTATGAAATCATGGAACTTAATGATGCTTCACTTAATGAAATCACATCTAACATGCTCCATGACAATCTTGAAGATCAGGTGTTCGGTAACTAGAATTTGTGCATAAGTATCATCAATGCATTTGTATCTAGTTTAGACTTGATATCATTGACTAGGATGCTCAATGAAGGGTTAAACTGGGTACCAAAGCCATCGAGTGGTAAGACATTTGGAGACTAACTCATAGATAGGTTGAATGGCATGTACGAATTGATGCTTATAGATGTAATCTCTCCATTCATGGGTTAGAATGTACATTGCACAAATCCTTAAGAACCTCAATCATTATTGAGGATCCTTATTATCCTCAATTCCCTCACTTTGGAGAAGTTGTCATGTATAATTTTTTACTTCTTAAACCTCTTAAGTAGGGATGAAAATGGATCAAATATGTATTTGGATATCCAACAATCATATCCAAATATGGTCGGATTTGGATATTTGAAGTTAGATATTTGTCGGATATGGATACAAATTCAAATAACGAATTTGAAATTTTGTTAGATACGTAGTTGGATATAGTAAGTTGAAATTCAAATCGGATCTAGATTCAAATTTGGATGTCCACCATATTAAACCTACATGTTGTGCATTTTTAATTACTTTTACGTACATTATTTTTTTTTTTTGGAAAGTCTTTCATGTACATTATTCTTTTAGATATTATAATACTCAAATTGTTTGTACTTTTAGCAATTTACACATGCTTTAACTTAGATTATTTATATTTAAACCTAATAATCCCTAAATATATTTATAGATAGATTGGAACTTCTAACATATTCACATTTTATTCAGTATTTATCTATATCAACTATACCTTATGTTAATATTCAACTTATATCTTTCTACAGTTTTTATCCAAATTAAATTCATATCCAATTTTCATAGGATATGGTAAGAAAAAATTGTATCTGATTTACATCCGAATCTGAATCCATATTCAACCTTAGGAAAACAAACATAGATTTGGAAATAGTTATTTCCAATTTGTATCTGATCCGATTTCATCCCTGCTCTCAAGATCATGAAACTACTTTCAATCTCTATTATTGCACATTTGGTATAAGGCTCCATCATCTACTCACCAATATTCCCAACTACTTGTTTTGTAAGCTTATTTTGTTACGCTGATTTTTACGCCTTACACCAATGTCCTTGAGGCCCAACTCACTGACAGCACTATGTCTGGTTGAAGATGTTAAACTTAGTGCTTGTTTGGAGGCAACCCAAAACATTTTTGTTTGCATATAGTAAGATTCGTGCTTAGTCAATTTTTGTAGATGCTTAGAGGCAATCATCCTTAAATATATGCCACAACTTAGAGAGATTATAGGTGATATCTTTTCTCCTCTCATGCATATTTATGGTCATACGATGAGAACATTACATGAAATAAGAATGGGGAGAAGGATTCTTTTTTGTTGAGTTTATTTTTACCTTGTTTTCAACATTTTGTTACATTTTTCTACAAGTTTTGCTTGATTTCAAGATTTTTGAAAAAAAATTGAAATGATTTTGCCCTTGTTTTATCAGAAATTTTGAAAGTCAAGTTAGATAAGAATGATAATACTTAGGTTTTAGGAACCCCTAATGGCCATAAGAAAGGTCTGGGACCACCGCCTCATCTAGCTTGATGATGGGATCGAAGGACAAATTTTTTAGTACCCTGGTGTCTGAAAAAGAATCCGATGTCACCTCGTCTGATCATCTGAAGCCATCTTCGCAATCCGCAAGCCTCGATCAATCTTTTACCACAAATAGATCACTTCATACACATTAGATCTGAATCAGTACTTTTAAATCTACTTGATGAACAAAAGGTCCCCTTGGACAAATATAGGCCTAGCAAGGGTGCAGGGGAAGGCACCCAAGATGGCTCCAAGGGAACCTAGGTCTTTCTAGCTACAACTACAGGAGGTGTTGCCCTAGATCAGGTTCACCAACACCCTTGCAACCTTAGACCATATCTGGTCCTGCAGAACCACTGTTGGCACTGCAGAACTATTATCGGCCCTGAAGACTGCTGTTGCGTCGCCTCAGAGGTTGTTGCATTGCTATTCTGGCTCAGGCCTTCATGCTGTGGATTTGCAGAGTGCCACCTTGTTGCCTTAGAGGCTGTTGCGTCGCTGATCGATTCTGTAGCACCCTCGCTCACGTGCTACCATTGATGCTCAGGCCGTTGTTCGTTTTTGCAGTGCTCCACTCCAATTAGCCACTGCTTCACCTCTACAATGAGAACAACAGCATCGTACCGCTCCAGAGAGGGAGGGCACGCCTCAGGTGTGCCGCTTGCTCCACTCAGATGCACCACTTCTCGGCCTCTATGGCGGGAACAGCACCGCCGCCTAGGAGAGAGAGAGAGATGGGGGTTCAGTGACTTTTCGAGTGGGATACTGAGAGCTCTGGTCCATGACCGTTGCTCTGATATTGGAGGAGTTGAGATAAAGATATTATTGAACTCTACCTCTTTTTATATAATGAAGAGGTGGAAAAGTTGCGATATAACACTAGTGCAAGAAAAAAAGAATAACAAAGAGCCCCTCATATAAAAGGTGCATACGCTAACACTTTTTTTTACTATCTTCCTCTTTTTTGTTGCACTCATCTTTCTCTAACAAGAAGAATAAGAAAAACAGGGGGTAAAGTTCGCAATTTACCTAAATCATAATTTTAGGGTTTTAAAACCCAAATGCCATACCATTGCATCCTATTCTATCGAGGTCTCTATCTCGCCTCTGTTATGATTGCCATTGCCATCGCCATCATCTTGCTTGAGATCGTCGCACACGAGATCTCCTTCGAGGCCTTTGTTGGACTCACGATGTCACCAAGATCCTTGTTGCCTCGCCGTGACGGCATCGTTGGATCTCCTCATCATTTCTGTCATGCCAACCTCTGGTTGTATTGAGCTCCTTGATGCGCACCGCCTTCGAGGAGCAAGAATTGCCTTTACTATCCTAATCAACTTCTCTGTTTGAATGAAAAATAACCCAAGAATCGACTTAATCTGATAACATGTTAGAATTAATAATGAAATAAAATAAACACAAATATCAAAGCATGGCAGGATAGAACGCTTCAATTTATGTGGAAACTTCGCTCATGAAGAGTGGAGAGAAATCACGGGAGAAGGCTCCTGATAGGGCTAATATCTTACTATTCTCCTCAAAAGACAAATGAGGGGTACAACAACCCATTTATAGGGTCTCACACACCTCTCTTTTCTTCACTCCATTGTGTGGTATTAAACGTGCCACTCCAATAAATACATCTCTCAACAGATACTAGTTCGTCTTTGAATGATGATTTTCCTCATTGTTCTAAGGGGAAGTGTTGTGCGTCATGCATCATCTTTCTGGCCATTTTACTGTTGGAAAGCTCAACTTCTGTCATGAGAAATTTGTGACTGCTCTATCCAATATTTGTCATTTTATCCACTCACCAATGGCCCTTAATCTGAAATAGCATCAAACTATGCTGGATGAGATGGATGTAGATCTTTCCCATGCATTTGGGAGTTAATGGATCCTCTATCCAAACTTTCAGTTGCAGGTTGCAAAATGGATCTTCACTGTGTAAATCTCTGGATGGTACTGTCGAATGATACAAGGCATTGTTGGCTGCAAAGGTGTTTACATGGAAATATTGCGTCAGACTTATTTCCTACTTTCTTTTCAACGTCTTAATTTTAGTTCAGGTGCACTTGGCCTTTGCATCAACCTGATGATGTCAAGAACATTTTTTTTACGGTACCTTGATCAAGAAAGTACATATCTAGTGACCAAGGGATAGGTGAAGTGTAAAGTGTTTTCTGCAGAAAAACCATATATGACCTCTGGCAAAGTCCAAGAACATGATTTCAAATCCTGCACCTTATCCTATAAAGGTAATCCTCGAGGGTGATTCTGACATCCCAGTAAAACCCTGTCCAGATTCTAGTGACCTAATCCTACCCTTAACCTAGAATCTAGATCTAAGCCTATTTGGGATGATCATGAAGCCCAATGTGATGAGAACCAGATTTTAGATCTGAATTATGATTTTGGATCTGTATTTGATGATTATACCTCTTCAGACTCCTCAAAGGAATGAATTGATCTTTCAAAAGTCACACCGATTTACGGTACAAAAATCGAGGAGTTGGAAGTGTTGGGATTTGATTGGATCTACCCTAGGGGCCAAGTACCCGAGCCTATGCCTAATAAGGACACCTCTTTGAGCTCAAAAATTGAGACTAGGTTAGATCAAAGTTAGGTTGTTGATTCCATGCATCACGATTTGTCCTGTAGTGGAAATCTAGATCTTAAATCAGGTTCAGAAATTGATTGTTGCAAATTCTCCAATAATTTCAAATCATACTCTGAGAGAACCATTGTTTCCATATGATTATGAGCCAGTTTACAACCTTAATATCTATGACCCATTCTTTGATTCTGACTCTGAGGCCCCTAATCCCGAGATCATTGATTCAAAATCATGTACCATTGAACTGGAATAATTCTATTATGATCTACAGGAATCAAAAACAGCAAGTGTCGAGAGTGTCCACAATCCAGAGTATGAATCTTTTTCTAACTCAGATTTCCATGATCCTATAAGCATTCTCCAGGCATTTATATTTGATCTGGATGAGATCATGAAAAAGACTCTCTAGATAAACCAATCTTCGAATCATTTCTAGAGGAGCCCATACTGCACCCAGATTTCAAAGTAGCCACACCTCATACAGAGCCTTTTAAAGCCCGATCCCAACCCTGACACACCACTGGAATCAATTTCTACTCTGACTCACCGCTTTCTGATCTGGTTGATTCACCTCCATCTTTCGATCGGGAATCAGACACTGATCAGACCATTAATCACATCTTATCCTTCTCTGATCCCACTAGTAGGGTTCCTACATTTTCCACAGATCCATTTTCATTTGAGGACCCCTACTCTAAACACGCTAAACTGATTCAACCAAACCCTAGATTCATATTTCCATATCTTTTTGAGCCACAAAGCATCTGGTGGGCTCCACACTTATTGATTCATATCCATCAACCCACCAAACTGATTGGGTTTGGTCTGCATCATTAACCTGTTGACCTGAACAAGCACCTAGTTGGACCAACCAGGCTACCCATCAAGGTGCTTGTTCTACAAAATTCCTCCGATTTGACCACCCCTTCTCCTTGACCACCTTCTGCTTGGCTGAAGGTATTGAATTTAGCACTTAATGGGATGCAACTCGTCATTCTAAAAACTCGAGACCCTTCTGATCATCCTTTTGAGCTACACTCCTACTACACTTTAGGGTTCAACTTTAGAACAGTCGACTCCACCTTTTATTGATACTTGTATCGAAGCCTAAAATCATCTGCAACAGTCTTCCCGACCCGTTCACCCACCCTTTGACCATTTTCTAAACCTTAAACCAAGCTGAATTCATACCCTCCTAGTTTACAATAAGGACATTGCAAAACTTAGGCATGGAGAGTGTTAAAGTGCAAACAAATAGGAAATTCAATTCTCTGACGATTCTCAAAAAATATATAAATTTAAAAAAAGAGAGGAAAAAAGGGAGGAAAGTTTTGAGAAATGATTGAAAATCTTTCTTGAGGGGGAAATGTAGAATGTCAAAAAGGAGAAAAAATAGAAAAAGAATTGATAGTCATAGCAATTGATTATGGAATTTACTTAAGTTCCAAACCAAATCAAAATAAGGATTAAGTTCTAAAGTGCTAAAGACAAGGAGATTAGTAAGAATGCTGATCTTAGGCCTCTTAGGCTTATTGTAGGGCTTAAACCCTCACCTATTCATTAAGATCCAAATTAGTCCTCAAGAGGTTGAGGAAAGTGCAAAGCTGATGTATTAAGTCTAAGTCTTAAGGAGTATTCGGCCCCATTGTCTGCCCTTTGGTTTGTGGGACTTAGTAACCTAAGCACCCAAAATCACACACTACTCTGGTTTAGTGTGCTTAATGAAGAAATAATGCCAAAAGTGTTATGTTCTGAAAAGTCATCTCGAAGATTTAGCTTAGGAGCAGCTTGAAGACACAAGTTGATTGGACGAGTTCCCAACGTGGAGAGGTGGAATATTCCCTAAGAAGATGCTAATAACATATCATCTCCTCAGTGCTTATCTCCTATGATATCTAAATATCCTACCGGGGGTATATAAGTACCTTGTGCTAGCATGTTCAGGTACCATGGGTGGGATTATCCCGAAATGTCGATTGCCAGGGCCTGAATTTAGCTACAGAACACCATGGGCAGCACTATCTCAAAGTGTCGAAAGCCAGGAGTTCTGGGGGTTGCCATGGACGGTGCTATCCTAAAGCATCAAAAGCCAAGGACCCTTCAAGGATTGATGCTGAGGACAAGGAATTCGATACAGACCGTGTTTAGGGTCAATTCGAGACTGGATTTAGGGAAATATAAAAAAGAAAGAGCGAAAACTCTCCAAATGAAAAAGCCTTCTCTATCTCTCACTTATAAAAAATACACTGGTGAACTAAACCTAGACATGATACGTCTAATGCATGGGTGCTTTAACCACTGGGGTCAACAAACCTCTAGGCAATTTTTGCGGGCCTTAGAAACCTCTGCGGCAAAACGAGGCTGAAGCTGGTCAGGTCTAAATCTTTGGTGGTACTTGAGTACCTCTAGGCCTATTATTGGCATTCTATTCTAATTTCTAGAGAGGCACAAATCAGGCATCAAAACATCAAAGTATGGTCTAGAGATTTAGTTCTTTCCATGAGATATTGCTAGGGACTAAAAAAAGTTAGCCTTGGGGGTATGATGGTAACACCATCATTAGCCATAATTAACTTGAATTAGTCAGAATCAAGAGATAAATGCTCCTGAATAATTGCATGAGGACCATAATTCCATACAAATCCATTTTGAGAAGAAAATAATAAAAAGGGCGAATTCTACAGTTTTAACAACACATCCTGAATGCACAGTAACCACGGGGTCATCCAGAGGTTAATTAAGGGTCAAATGAGCATTAAAGTCCAAGAAGTGGGTCAACACAGACAGAAATAGGGTTTCATGTGTTTCAAGAACTAAACAAGAAATAAAATCCTAATTTCGAACACTCTTAAATTGAAGAGGTTTTGGTCAGGATAAAATTCATCTAAACCTCTTAAAATTTATATAAAAATATTCTATAAGGTTTGGTACCCTTGGTTTGACCATCTGAACCCATTTTAACCTAGAACAAAGTTTCAGACGAGATTCTTCCTTAATTTGGGTTTCTATGCAAATTTCCTAGTCAAACATGATCAAAACTCAAATCCAAGTTCACTGTTAGATTCCTTAGGTCTAAATTAAGTTAAGGCCAAAATTTGGGCTCAATTAGAATACATCTTGACCTAGTTTATCTCTCAGTCCTTTAAATCTCTATTTCTCTCAATTAAACCCCTAACTTTCAAAATTCCTTACAAAAAGGCCCCTAGTTTCTCATCTTATTCACATTTTAGTCCCTGCCACCATTTTTATGTCAGCCAACCTATAGACGAGCTTTGACTTGATCAAAAACTCATCAAATCAACTCCAAATCTCACCAAATTTTGTGGGATTGGTGTTCACATTGCAGAGAATCATCTAATCACCATCTTAGACCTTGATTCACTATAGAAAGCCCCAGCAACACTCACAAAATCCATAGGTTTCTTGATTCTAAATCGAAGCCTAATTGAGCTTCTTTCCTCAAATAGAGCTTGGTTTTGAGCTCTATAAAAGCTCCTGAAGGTCCCAGTGTTTGATTTAGCTAGGTTATAGGCCAAAAACTCCTCTTCTCCTCCATCCTCGGCCTACTCCGACCAAGCTCCGATGAGCCCACAAATCTCTGTCGTTGCCCTCTACCACGTACAATAGGCAGAGGGAACTCCTCTCTTGACCTCATTCGCTTCTCGCCAGTCACAGCAGAAGCCCCCAGACCCCTTCCTCCTCGTCATCTCTCCCTCTGGAGTCTTCACCTTCTCCAGTGCCGGCCAGCCAATCCCAGTCGACGCCAATTCCTCATCCCCATCATCTGTAGCTAGGTCCTTCTTCCTCCTCTTCTTCTTTAGGTTAGAATCCACTCCTTATCTCTTCAAATCAACTACTATATCACTGCCTTCCCCTTCATCTTCTTCCATGACGATAGCACCTCTGGTGAGGCCGCCACGCCGCTATCGTCCACCAAACGCACAGCCACCACCACCAGAAGCTTCCTCATAGCTCACTGACCAAAAGTCCTCTACCAATTAGAGGCTTCAACCACTCCTTAGCTCCCCCAAACAACCCACTCTCCGATCACTGTCCATGCCACCATCTAGCCACCTCACACCTTCACACACCAAATCTCCACCACTAACACAGTCCTCGCACCACAGTGAGTCTTTTAAACCCTTTAATTGGGGCTTTTAGCCTGTATTGCATGTTTTAGGGAATCGTCGGAGCTCCGCTTGCCACCGCCATCTTCTCCACCTCCGATTGCTACACTTCGATCATCTCTGGCTCTGCCTCAACCCCTATCAACTGCGGAATCAAACTACGAAGTCATCTGGGGCTTCAATTGGACAGCAAACACCAGCAGCATCACCAATCGAAGGAGCTCTTTGCTGTAACTGCTCGCGAAGGAGAAGGAACTTCATAGTCCCACATCGTCTGCGTCAACGCACACAGTGCATAAAAGGACTTCGTTTCCTTTGCTTAGTGCCTCAGACACGGGGTGAGGTCCCTCACTCACTTTGCCTTACACTCCTCGCTCACCTCACACGCCCAGTGTGCCTTGATCCCTTACGCAGATCTGATTACCTGATTGCACACCCGGTTAGAGAAATAAAGAGGAATTTCTAAGGCAGGTAAGGGTAGGTTTTGCACTATGCGCATGCCTTAGGATGCGTGCCATACACCTAACCCTTAGGCATTTCTAAGGTTGTGTTGTGCCTTACTAAAGGCCTTGTGTTAAGACTTGGCAACTTAAGTCATCTAGTCCTTGTGGCCGACATCTAATTTGATACTGTTGAGTTATTTAAGGCTCTTATCCGACATGGATTAAGTGGTTGAAGCCATTGTTGAGAAATTTGAGTTAATTGCTTGAAAATGTGCTTAATTTGGGGATATACTTGGTGATTTAAATCACCATTTTTGGGTTTTTATATTCTTTTTATCCTAATATTCTCTAAGATACAAATTGGTTTATCTTTGAATATATAGTTGAAGTGAATTATTCATTGAATATCTTTTTGTGTTTAATTGATTGTGTTCCTTGATTTAAATTGCGATTAGTGTGTAAATTCCATATTTGCTCCCTGCAAATGACCTAAAACTCAATTTTGATTTTGAGCACTTTATAAATTTTAAATGCTGTAAAGTTTTTATTAGCTGTATTGCAACGTGTATCTCTTAACATTTGATTCAGGCACTTGCAACAACAATATTGTGCAAGTCAAAGCTACCTCGAAATTTTTAGGCTGAGGTAGTAAACACGGTGATAAACTCATATTTATTTAGATAATTCATGCTTCAGTTATGTTGGTTTGAGGGCATTTTAGGCATAATTGCACTAGGTTAGTGCATTATAGGTACTAGTGCATCATAATGTAATTAGTGCATTTTAAGTTCAATTAGTGTATTTTGTAGGTTAACTTTATAATTATGCACTAATATACACTTGCTTGTTCTTGCAGGAACCAAATCCTGGTTTCAGATGGAGCCTCACATCAACATCAAATTATTTAGGCTCAACCAACTTCACTTAGACTCACCCAATTCACTAACTTGCCACCTAATCTATCAACCTAACATCCACCATCTAATGGCCACCACCTAACCTAAATCCCTTCCAAACAAACCTTCTTGGTCGGCCATAAATCCCTTCAAATCTAAACCTAATGGGAAGCCAACCTAGTCCTAAATCCCTACCATCCATCTACCATCTAAAGGCCACCAAAAATCCAACCTAAATCTACTATAGCCATCCTACATGGCTGGCCAGTTATCCCCTCCAAACAACCTATGGCCAACCATCATAACTCCATCTCCACCCTCCATGTATCTTCTACTTAATCTCCACCCTCCATCACATACCCTAAATAAATAAGCCCTATCCAAATCCCATGCCAACCTATCATTTAATCTAGGTCATTCCCTCCTCCAATCACCATCCTAGCCATCCAATTTTGTTAATCCAAGGCAGCTTTCATACACCAATTAAATGACTCCCTTACATCTATTTAAAGGACATTATGGTCGGCCACATAGCATCATCTACTCCTCTATTAATCCTCCACCTCTCCATGCCACCCTCCCTTCTTCAAAAACCCTAGTCCATGCCAACTCTATCTTAGCCTTTGTCTTCGTCTCTGTAGGATCTTTGCTTCTTCTTCTACATCTCTAAGTGTAAGAGGACTGAGTAGACTTTTCCACTACCACTCTAGTGCTTCTTCACTCGCCTCTCTATGACTTTCTCTCAATCTCTCTTGCTCTCTTTTGTTCTAGTTATTTCATGTTCTAATTGTAACCATTACTCTATTTGCTTTCAATAGTTGTAATTAAAATTCTTAGATTACTAAAAGTTCACTTTTATTTCATTTATCTTCTACCTTTATATGCTTTCAGATGCTTGCATTAGTTTATTTGTTTCCATAGTTAAATTTAGAAATTAGTCTCTTCACTTAGTGTATTTTATTTCCAATTCAAAATTTTAAAAAAATGAAAAACGTAAAATACTTCTGAGTGCTTTTAAAAGCGAGAAAACTTTGATCACCTCCCTAAGACGAGCTGGACTGATAATTTTAAATGTATACATCTTTGGAGTTCGCTTTTACAAATATTAAAATGATCTCAACTTTTGCACTGCAACGACTATGTTTTATACTTAGAGATTTTTGGCATATCAGTATTTGGCACCATTGCCAGGGAGGCACAACTTAGTTTTTTCATTTTCTTAGTGCTCTTGTGATCCAGTACTAACTTGATTTTTTCTGTTGGTCTTTGGTGTGCAAGAACTAGAGTAGACATGCAAAGAAGTCGCATCAAGACCAAGTGCAGGTGAAGCCTTAGGTAGTATCTGAATCTCTTCCTTTTCATAAAAAGTTCTTACTAAAAAACGTGTGGTTCGTTGTGCATGAAATCAAAAACCCTAAGAACCATGCACTTTTAGAATCTACCCTAACTATTGGAGCAGATTCCAAAAATCTATTCCTAACTTTTTGAAACTCCAAAAATTCCAAAATTTTTTATGGTGATACATATTTAAATCAGGAACAATCTCACAAATTTTGAGAGTGAAATCAACATAGAATTTTCTTTAAAATTCACATGCTATATAGGGGTCAATACTGAAACAAAACCCAAAAATTTTGAGCTTCCAAGAATTTTTGAGAACTTCATACTGACCCAAATTGCATAAAATTGGTGGGGTTTCTTTCTCTGTCAAATCAGAATTCTCAGGAAAAACTTTGAAAACTTTTGGGCATCTTAAAGTCTTTTGTTTGGGTGTTGCAAATGAATAGGATTTTTTTTGCTGACTCATCCCTATCTAGAAATTAAATCTCTAGAAAATGTTTAAACACCATTAAAAATTCTAAAAAAATTATCTAATATTGCATTTTTGTGGTGTGACAGGCCACCTTTTTTCTGATTCGATTTCTCACTGTCACATCATATTTTAATAAAAATAATGTTCATTGGCCTACAATCAGCACATGCTAGGGCAATCATTTTAGGAGTGCATCAATTGCCTTTAGTGGTTCTGATTTCTATCAAAAAAATCTTCCTGAAATCAATTGCACTCATTGCATTTTTTTGTGGACTTTAAAGCTAAAGAAAAAGATTCTCACCCACTTGAAAGTGCCTAAAATCATGGCTGCCTAAACTTGAAACTTATTTGATTTTAAAAGACTCAAGAGCAACCCTTAAAACTCATTAAACAAGATCAAACCCTAAAAATGTTCATGTTTAAAATCAAGGCCTTGTTTGTGTTGATTGTCACTGCACTTACACATTGGTAATTGATCTTAAGGGAAAACTCCAACCTAACAGCCATCACATTCCATAAGCACTCAATCCTAAGCCTTAACACTAAGTAGACGTGTCCTATGCAAGATTAAGATAAGTCTTAAGGGTTTGAAAAGGCTTGTTAAATAGTTTTCCTTAATTGTTTGAACTAAATCTGGTGTTTAGGTTGTGGGTCCACAGTCAAACGACTTAAGTGAGCTAGACAATACTCAATTAGCACCTTGGCAAGAGCCTTGGAAACACTTCCTCTACCCCCACCTGTATTCAACCTAGCTAGATTGGTACAAGGAAGAGAGGTGGAATTTTTTGCAAGTTGATTCATTCTTTTAAGATTTTCAGGTCCTTTTAGGGTTACACTTTAGGGCTAGAATTGGCTACATTGATTTGTGGGGGGTATTTCTCTCATCTTTTCCCTTCTCATCTCCTCAAATTCTTCTAATCTTGTATGCAAGAGAGGAGATCCCAAAATCTTGATTTGTTAGGACCATTTAAGGAGATACCTAGAAGGAAGCTGACTTTTGATTCTACATCTAATCCAATGGCAACCCTTCTAGATCAAACCCACCACCACCACCTAAGAAACAATTAACCCCTTTTGAATTAATGCAGTTGCAAATAGACAAGCAAAATCAACACACCCAGCAGCAAATTCAAGCTTTGATGACTATGATAGTTGCACAACAAAACCCCCCTCAACCTAAGCCCCTTAAGGATTTTTAAAATCCCTCAAAACATATACCTGAACCTTATATCCAAATCCTTAATGAAGGGGTTGACTATGAACTAAAACCTGCCATCACAAACCTCCTTCCACACTTCAATAGAAACAATGTTGAAGACCCATTTTAGCACTTAGAAGAATTGTCCAATATTGGCAAGACCTTTGGGCCCCAAAATCTTAATTTTGACGTTATGATGATAGTAGATGTTCCATTTTTCTTAAGGAGAAAGATTCCCATTGGTATATGATAAACGGCAGTTTATCATCACTACTATGCCTAAAAGCACATCTAGCTCTTAAGTTTTGCACATTGCATTATAGTTTTGGGTTGCATTTAAGCATTTCCTAAGATATGCTTGCATTGCATTGTTTTTGTGTTTTTACATCTTTATTTCAGTGTCAAGGATGAAGAGATTTAGAATATATCGCAAATGCTATGATGTAAACACGTTTATATCACATAAAATATCTACTTATGCATGTTCTTAGGCGTAGAGTTGCATCATATATTATAAATATTGCATAACATGCATCATCTTGCATTTAGGTTAGGTTGTGTAAATTTTAGGTTAATTTTCCCTTTTTTTGGTCAGGTAATAGGGTGACTTTTAATCGAGGCCTCAGATTGAAGATCCAACCATACAGATCTGATCAGGGCGATGATCAGAGTTCGACGACTCTAAGATTGCCTTGATCAAACATCCATAGCACTAGATACAGTCTGAGAAAGATTAGAGGTCAAGGGGCTATGTTAAGGCCCGTGACATCAAAACACTTTAAGACGTCTGGGAGTTGGTCCAGACGTCTGGTCAGACGTCTTGACACCTTCCCAAACATCTGGAAATAAATTTTTGCATGGGTACGACCACAAGTCTGCGCGCAAGCCTCGCGCTGACTGCACCCCAGCCGCCCTTTTCTCTTTCTTCCTCCCCTCGTCGACTTGCAGAACTGCCCCCCCGTGCTTACAAATACTCTCCCTCTCCCTCGCTCACCACCCCATCTATCTCCTCCTTCCTCCAGCGCAAGAGCGAGAGTGAGAGTGAGCAGCAGCTGCAGCTGAGTGCAGCGGCGGAAAGGAGAGGAGCAGCAAGAGGGAAGAGAAGAGAGCACACGAGCCATGAGAGAGAGAGCTCGTTAGAGCAATTCGAGGTCGGTCGGCATGCGCGCGGAGGAGCGTTGTGCTGGGGAGGTTTCCCCCGGTGCTGTTGCAACTCGAGCAGCGGGCGGACGAGTGTAGCGCGGCCGCGCGTAGCGGGAAGAAGACAAAGGGGGTTCTGATTCTAGGAATTTTTCCCAGAATTAGACGTCTGGACCTTCATTCATACGATGTGGATGACGTCTGGAAGAAGCTCCAGATGCCTGAGAGGTACGTACTGTGCCTATACCTGTAGCGTGCCTATACCTTCATTCATACAGCCATGCAGGTCGTTCCGCCGAAACTCTGTAGCGTGCTGTGTTGAGAGATTTTGCGTGCACGTGGAGGATTCACTTCGGGAAGGTGTGGGACACGCCCTCCCATGAGGTTCAGATGTCTAGGCGAGTCACCAAATGGTGGAGAGCATCTCCAAACGTTCGGACATCTGGAACTAGGTCCAGACAGTTCAACAGGATCACTGGACGTCTGAGGAGCAGCACAGAGTGAGGTATGGATCTGGACTCATTTTAAGATGTCTGGAAGATGTTCCAGATGTCTGATTTGGGTCAGAGTTGTCATTTTTGACCCGTTTAGGGTCCGTTCGAGGTCCGATGTCCGCATTTTAGATTCCGTTCTTCTTCGCATAAGTTCCTCTACTTGTTGGAATGCTTTTACCATGTTTTGAGTGGTTTCTTATGGTTGATCCTTGTGTTAGGACCACGTTCTATTGCGGATTTAGGGGTTGCAGAGGCACGTGGACCTGCTGATCACGCCCCCATTACTCCCGATTTTGCGGGTAGAGTAGCTTCCCTTAGTTAATTACAAATATAAATGCATATCTGAAATAAATGATAGATCCTAGGGTATGGCAAGAATCCTAGGACTAGAAAAACTAGATTGAATGATAGATCCTAGGGTATGGCATGAATCCTAGGACCTGAAAACTAAATTGAATGATAGATCTTAAGGTATGGCATGAATCCTAGGACTAGAAACACTGGAACGATTGTATTAAATGCCTGAAATGCAGTCTTGAAAAGAGTAGATGGAATAATAACTTCCTGTAATTGGATAACAGCTGCCTGTGAAATGTAGAGTACTATTGTTAGTAACTACTACATGTAATTTCTATTGGTTGAAATTAAATACGAGCTGCTTGTATATAAATTGGAAAAGAAAGATTGAATGTTGGAAACACCTGCTATATGCGAATAAACCTGAATGATGAAACCTAATATGGCTTGGCCTGAGGAAACATGAGCACGAACCTTACGGGGAATTAGGAGTAGAGCTCCTGGAAAAAAATAGAATGGAACTGGAAAAGTGAATGGGAAAGTGTGTTGTCTCTTGGGTACGTGGTACCAAAGGGAGCACATATTACCTCTTAGTGTAGAGGGGAGCTTACCGCCCTCAGGTCAAGACCGAGGTGAGTTTGGCCACTTTGCATCGACTTTTTGGCCCTCGCGTACACAGTACCGGGGAGAGCTGCTAGTGTAGGGAGAGAGCTAGCCACCCCACGGGGCCCGGGGTTCAGCTAGCCGTCCTACACTGACTTGTTAGGCCCACTGGGCAAACCAGGGTAGTCAGGCGAGGGTGCACAGACTGTGGAGGGGCGAGTCCCCTGTTTGGTTACTGTGGCGGACCTGGACCCTTGTTACTGAGAGGGCTCTACCCTATCTGGTTCTGTGCTGTGCTTTGGCACACCCGTTAACAGAAATGACTGACCGTGTGCCAGTGTGGGATAGCTACCCGTGCGTTTATCGCGCGTGCTGTAGTCACCGTTACGTCTGTTAGCGACCTTGGGGTGGTTGACTGAGGGTAGGACCACCACGGGGGACTCTCTCGACCAGGAGAGCACCACGTGGTACTTCTACTCTTCGGGAAAGACTGCAATCAAGATCGTTCCCACGAGAAACAGTCGAGATCAAGAAAAAGACTTGATAAATAAACCAAGTGATGAAAGAAAGAATAATTAGTTAAATAGAGAAAGAAATTGAAAACAACAGCTACCTGTCCACCTTTACTGTTTCTCTTAGTTAGCTGGTTGCCACTCTACTCAGCGTTTCGCTGATGTGTCGTGCTTACCACCTTTTTCAGGTCCAGGTGTTGAGCAGCCAGAGCCTACGGCTGCGGAGGGTGCTGGGCCTAGTAGAGCCCAGTAGTTGTACTTTTGTTGTACCCATTTTCTATAGTAGTGAGTATTTTGTTACACCTTTATACTATTTTATTGTAAACTTCATATTTCTAAACATGTTTTTAATTCTATACTGTTGTGGTGGTGTGTACTGTAGTAGTTTATTTCTTTACTACTGTACTTTTGTTACTTTTAGTTGCTTGCATGGTGAATGTGGTTTATTTTACTGCTTTTTGGTTACTTTCTCATTGGACGACTTGGTCTTGGAATCAATCGCGTCGGTCCGATTCTCGTGTCTCGTAGGGATTCGGGAATAGGGTTGTAACAAGATGGTATCAGGGCAAGGTCGTCCCATGAAGTGAACCAACTAGATGGAAAATAACCAATTCACGTGCTTGTAACTAGTGTAACCACCACAACGTATCTCTTGACATCTGTTCTGGGGTTCTTTCACTGAATGTCGATTAGAATTGATGTATTTTATGTTCTATGTTCGTGTCTCCTTGCAGGAGATGCCTCGACACGAGACTAGTGAGGTGGGCCGCGAACGCAGTCGAGGACGAGGTTGGAGGGGTGGGCGCGCTGAGCCCGATACCTCAGTGGACCTGCCACTACTCCCGAGCATTCAGGCCCAGGACCTCGCCCAGCTGATATGGGAGATCGTGCGACAGGAGCTCCCCCCGCCGCCACGAGCGCCTCTCCTAGGGGCTACGGAGGGGGACTCCTCTGTGGGACCACGAGACGGACACGGCGCTGGACGTAGGGGAGGGGGTGTCCCTCCACCGCCCCCACCTTCTTCTGGCACTTCAGAGCACGAGGCCTTCTTATCAGGAGGCGTACCAATGTCTCCCCTTCAGCGCCATTACGAGCTTTTCGGATAGTTCCGGAAGCTGAAACCCCCTCCTTCAAGGGGGATGAGGACCCGACTGAGGCGGAGGACTGGCTCGAGCAGATCGAGAAGGTGTTTGACACCCTTCGCCCCCCCTGTGGAGTGCCGCATGGCCTTTGCCACGTACCAGCTAGAGAGTGCGGCACACAGGTGGTGGAGGGCGGTCAGAGGACAGGGGAGGGATGAGCTAACTTGGGACTAGTTTGTCACCCACTTCTGCGAGCAGTATTTCCCTCAGACGTGACAGGACCAGAGGAGGCGGGAGTTCCACACTCTTCGCCAGGGGATGATGACCGTGAGTGCGTACCGCACGCGTTTCCTGGAGCTATCTCATTTCGCAGGGACAGCCATGGCTACCGAGGAGGAGCACCTTTGGAGGTTCACCGAGGGGCTCCAGCCTGCTATTCGAGGGTATGTCAAACCCCTGAAGCTGCCTACGTTCTCGAGGGTGGTGGAGGCAGCTATGACGTATGAAGAGACCAACCCGTCCGCGTGTGACACTAACAGCAGGCGGAAGAGGCCCTACCAGCCAGACTTCTCACAGGGCGACGAGAGAGGAGGCACGTGGCGCCCGTAGGAGAGCCATCACACTTTGCGGGGCCGTCAATGGTCTTTGGGGGCCCCCGACAGGGGCCAACTGCTAGCACCGAACCCCCGCCCAGCCGTCAGCAGGGACCCACTGAGGGTGGGAGTCGAGTCCCCCTTTGCTACCAGTGTGGCCAGCCAGGCCACATCAAGAGGGACTGCCCATCTAGGGCTGGAGGTCAGCAGATGCTCCCCGCGCCAAGCACTGGAGGGCGAGCAGGAGGCCACGGTTTCCAGGCGCGAAGAGGAGGACAGCAGTCAAGGGGAGGGTACCAGCCAGCGGCTACCCGTCTGACTCAAAGTGTGGCTGCTTCGTCCGCACCTAGGGCTGAGGGGCGTATCAACGCCCTGACAAACAGGGATGCCAGAGCTTCAGGATCAGTGGTGGCAGGTATGGTTACAGTTTCCGGCGGGCTTGTTTACACGCTTTTCGATTCCGGCTCTACGCACTCGTTTGTCACTGCCAATTTTGCGGTTAGTTTGGGGCAGGACTGTGTGTTGTTACAGGATTTGTTTGTGATCAGAGGTCTGGGTGGTCAGCTGTTCGTAGCTGAGGAAGTTTACATGGATTGTGAGGTTAGTGTTGGGGGACACAGCCTTCCCGCTAACCTGATTATGATATAGATGGAGGACTTTGACGTGATTCTGGGGATGGACTGGCTATCCGCTTACCACGCCTTGGTGGACTGCTTTGAGAGGAAGATCGTCTTCTCCATACCGTAGTTGCCTTCTTTCGAGTTTCACGGGCAGCTAGTGGATGGAGGCTTCAGGTGCATTTCTGCACTTCGGGCAACGAGACTTTTAGGCCTGGGGTGTGAGGGCTTCCTAACTTGTGTGGTGGCGGAGCCCAGCCCTGTGGCAAACTTCCAGAGTATCCCAGTGGTCAGAGAGTACCCCGACGTGTTCCCAGATGAGTTGCCAGGACTACCGCCCGAGCGTGAGATCGAGTTTGAGATCTCACTGGTACCGGGGACCAGCCCCATTTATGCAGCACCATATAGGATGGCACCACTTGAGCTGCGAGAGCTCAAGTCCCAGTTGCAGGACCTTCTGGAGAAGGGCTTTGTGAGGCCCAGTGCGTCTCCGAGGGGAGCCCTGGTATTATTCGTAAAGAAGAAGGATGGTACCCTACACCTTTGTGTGGACTACAGACAGCTGAATAGGGTTACCATCAAGAACAGGTATCCACTGTCGAGGATTGACGACTAGTTTGACCAATTGCGAGGTGCCACGGTATTCTCCAAGATAGACTTGAGGTCTGGGTACCACCAATTGAGGATCAAGGAGGCAGACGTCTCCAAGACGGCTTTCCGCACCCGGTACGTACACTACGAGTTTTTGGTCATTCCATTTGGGCTGACCAATGCCCCCGCTACCTTCATGGATCTGATGAACTGGGTGTTCAGACCGTACTTGGACCAGTTCATGGTGGTATTTATTGATTATGTGCTCATCTACTCTCGGGATCAAGCGCAGCACGGACAGCACTTGCGAATGGTTTTGGTCACACTAAGATGACGTAGGTTGTACGCCAAATACAGCAAGTGCGAGTTCTGGTTGAGGGAGGTGACCTTCTTGGGCCATGTGATCTCCGGGGATGGCTTGGCAGTGGACCAAGCCAAGGTTGAGGCAGTGCTCAGGTGGGAGAGACCGCATACAGTTACTGAGATTCACAGTTTCTTAGGACTGGCAGGCTACTACAGGCGGTTTATCAGGGTCTTCTCACAGATTGCACGTCCTATGACACAGCTGACCTGGAAGGACGTGCCCTTTTCTTGGACAGAGGCTTGTGAGGCGTGTTTTCAGGAGCTGAAGGAGAGGGTGACTTCGGCTCCCGTACTCACCATCCCAGACAGTAGTGGCGGGTTCGTTGTGTACACGGATGCCTCTTTACAGGGGTTAGGGGGTATGCTCATGCAGAGGGGTCACGTTGTTGCTTACGCTTCGCGGCAACTAAAGCCCCATGAGCATAGCTACCCTAGACATGACCTGGAGCTGGCAGCTGTCGCCTTCGCGCTGAAGACTTGGAGGCACTACTTGTACGGTGAGACCTTTGAGATTTTCACAGATCATAAGAGCCTCAGATACTTGTTTGATCAGAAGGAGCTCAACATGAGACAGAGGCATTGGTTGGAGCTCCTGAAGGACTATGACTGTAGCATTTCCTACCACCCGGGAAAGGCCAACGTGGTGGTTGACGCCTTGAGCTGGAAGGTGCCTGCACACTTGGCCAGTTTACCGGTGCAGAGTTGGAGCCTCTTGGAGGAGATGGGTAGTTGGCGACCCCTAGAGCTACTAGGGCACTGTGGGGCAGTGACCGTGACACGACAGACGAGGCTAGAACTGAGAGACCGCATAATCACTTGACAGATGGCCGACCCGTACTTGTAGTCATTGCGTGACAGGGTACTGTCAGGAGACCCTGGGGACTTCTCTTTTACAGACCAGGTACTGTGCACGAGGGGACGTTTATGCATTCCCAGGGACGAGGAGCTGTTGAGAGAGCTCCTGACTGAGGCACATGATTCCAGGTTCACCATACAACCCAGAAACACAAAGATGTACCATGATTTGAGACACGACTTTTGGTGGAGGGGAATGAAGCGAGATGTAGGTGAATTCGTATAGCAGTGTTTAGTTTTCCAGCAGGTGAATGCCGAGAATCAGAGGCCTGCAAGGCCGTTGCAGCCAGTTCCAGTGCCAAAGTGGAAGTGGGAGAGCATCACCATGGACTTGGTGGTGGGCTTGCCCATTACCCAGCGAGGACACGACGCAGTCTGGGTGATCGTGGATAGATTGACGAAGACGGCACGTTTCTTGTCGATCCGAGTCACCTTGGGACCAGCACAGTTGGCAGAGAGGTATATCCACGATGTGGTACGGCTACACAGAGTTCCGCGGGAGATCGTATCCGATCGGGATACCTGTTTTACATCCCAGTTTTGGGTTGAGTTTCAGCAGGCCTTGGGGACACGGTTGAGGTTCAGTACAGCATACCACCCCCAGACGGATGGACAGTCTGAGCGCACGATACAGACACTTGAGGACCTTTTGCGTGCTTGTGTACTGGACTGGATGGGCTCTTGGGAGGAGCACTTGCCCTTGGCAGAGTTTGCTTATAATAACAGTTATCACTCGAGCATCGGCATGGCACCCTACGAGGCTCTGTACGGACGGAGGTGTACGGCGCCCTTGAGTTGGGTTGAGATGGGGACCAAGTGGGAGGTTGGTCCCAGGCTGATCCGGTAGAGTCAAGAGGTGATCGAGTAGATTCATAGGCCACTCCGCACTATCAGGAGCAGACAGAAGAGCTATGCAGATCGAAATCGCAAAAAGGTATAGTTTAAGGTTGGGGACCACATCTTCCTTCGCGTTTCTCCCATGAAGGGCCTGCAGCGGTTTGGGGTGAGAGGGAAGCTCATGCTAAGGTTTATGGGACCCTTTGAGGTCCTAGAGCCGGTTGGACCCGTTGCTTACAGGCTTACCCTTCCTCCCCAGCTTTCTGGTATGCATGACGTGTTCCACGTGTCCAACCTCAGGAAGTACGTCGCCGATCCCAGTCACGTTCTGAGCCACGAGAGCGTCGAGGTGGGTGACGACCTGACCTTCCCAGAGCGGCCTGTGCAAATACTCGATAGAGCCGTCTGGAGTCTGAGACGGAAGCAGGTACCCCTGGTAAAAGTCTTGTGGAGGAGCCAATGGTATGAGAAGGCTACCTGGGAGCCTGAGGCGACGATGTGGGAGCTGTACCCAGAGCTCTTTGAGGGTACGTCTTTTCGAACTGGCTTCGGTCCTCTTTGAGTTTGTTATGCGTATATTGTTCCTTTTCCGCACCCTAGTTAGCGCAAGTTTCGGGGATGAAACTTCCTTTGAGTTTGTTATGTTGTTAAGACCCGTGACATCAAAACACTTTAAGACATCTGGGAGTTGGTCCAGACGTCTGGACACCTTCCCAGATGTCTGGAAATAAATTTTTGTGTGCGTACAACTACGAGTCTGTGTGCGTGCCACGCACAGACTACACCCCAGCCGCCCTCTTCTCTTTCTTCCTCCCCTCGCCGACTTGCAGAACTGCCCCCCCGTGCTTACAAATACTCTCCCCTCTCCCTCGCTCACCACCCCATCCATCTCCTCCTTCCTCCAGCGCGAGAGCGAGAGTGAGAGCAAGCAGCAGCTGCAGCCGAGTGCAGTGGCGAAAAGGAGAGGAGCAGCGAGAGGGAAGAGAAGAGAGCACGCAAGCCATGAGAGAAAGAACTTGTTGGAGCAGTTCGAGGCAACTCGGCATGCACGCGGAGGAGCGTTGTGCTGGGGAGGTTTCCCCCGGTGCTGCTGCTGCTCGAGCAGTGGGCGGACGAGCGCGGATCGGCCGCGCACAGTAGGAAGAAGATGAAGGGGGTTCTGATTCTGGGAATTTTTCCCAGAATCAGACGTCTGGACCTTCTTCCAGATGACGTAGACAACGTCTGGAAGAAGCTCCAGACGACTAAGAGGTACGTACTGTGCCTATACCTTCCTTCTTGCGGATACGGCCATGCAGGCCGTTCCGCCGAAACTCTGTAGCGTGATGTGTTGAGATTTTGCGTGCGCGTGCAGGATTTGCTTCGGGAAGGCATGGGACACGCCCTCCCACGCGGTTCAGACGTCTGGGCGAGTCACCAGACTACGGAGAGCATCTCCAGATGTTCGAAGAGGTGGTCGGTCATCTGGAACTAGGTCCAGACAATTCAGCAGGATCTCTGGACGTCTGAGGAGCAGCACAGAGTGAGGTATGGATCTGGACTCCTTTTAAGACGTCTGGAAGATGTTCCAGACGTCTAATTTGGGTCAGAATTGCCATTTTTGACCTGTTTAGGGTCAGTTCGAGGTCCAATTTCCACGTTTTAGATTTTGTTCTTCTTCGCATAAGTTCCTCTACTTGTTGGAATGCTTTTATCATATTCTAAGTGGTTTCTTGTGGTTGATCCTTGTGTTAGGACCATGTTCTGTTGCAGATTTGGGGGTTGCAGAGGCACGTGGACCTGCTGATCACACTCCCATTACTCCTGATTTTGCGGGTAGAGTGGCTTCCCTTAGTTAATTACAAACATAAATGCATATCTAAAATAAATGATAGATCCTAGGGTATGGCATGAATCCTAGGACCAGAAAAACTAGATTGAATGATAGATCCTAGGGTATGGCATGAATCCTAGGACCTGAAAACTAGATTGAATGATAGATCTTAGGGTATGGCATGAATCCTAGGACTAGAAATACTGGAACGATTGTATTAAATGCCTGAAATGTAGTCTTGAAATGAGTAGATGGAATAATAATTACCTGTAATTGGATAACAACTGCCTGTGAAATGTAGAGTACTGTTGTTAGTAACTGCTACATGTAATTTCTGTTGGTTGAAATTAAATATGAGCTGCTTGTATATAAATTGGAAAAGAAAGATTGAATGTTGGAAACACCTGCTATATGCGAATAAACCTGAATGATGAAACCTAGTATGGCTTGGCCTGAGGAAACATGAGCACGAACCCAACGGGGAATTAGGAGTAGAGCTCCTAGAAAAAAATAGAATGGGACTGGAAAAGTGAATGGGAAAGTGTGTTGTCTCTTGGGTACGTGGTACCAAAGAGAGCACATATTACCTCTTAGTGTAGAGGGGAGCTTGCCGCCCTCAGGTCGAGATCGGGGTGAGTTTGGCCACTTTGCACCGACTTTCTGGCCCTCGCGTACAGTACCGGGGAGAGCTACTAGTGTAGGGAGAGAGCTAGCCACCCCACGGGGCCCGGGGTTCAGCTAGCTGTCCTACACCAACTTGTTAGGCCCACTAGACAAACCAAGGTAGTCAGGCGAGGGTGCGCGAACTGTGGAAGGGCGAGTCCCTTATTTGGTTACTGTGGAGGGGCTAGACCCCTGTTACTGAGAGGGCTCTACCCTATACTGGTTTCGTGCTGTGCTTTGGGTGTACCCGTTAACGGAAACGACTGACCGTGTGCCAGTGCGGGGTAGCTACCCGTGCGTTTATCGCGTGTGCCATAGTCACCGTTACGTCTATCAGCAACCTTGGGGTGGTTAACTAAGGGTAGGACCACCACGGGGGACTCTCTTAGCCAGGAGAGCACCACTGTTGAACGATTTTTGCGAATCGCTACGCTTACGTGTTTGGTTTTGGAAAACCTGTCGTTGTAGTTCGAAAGCGAAGAATTCGTGTTCAACAAATAAATTTATACCAAAAAGAATTCCAGGTCGAACACAGGGAGGCTACGTTGATCTATATTCGCAATTATATTTTTTTAGGATTTTTTGATAAGCAAGGCGATATAATTACAATGGAGCTATCAGACTAAAAGAAAGAGAGAGAGAGAGAGAAAGAGAACATGCATTCAATATTTCAATTGTTTATATAATCAAACTAAATAAAAGTTACAGTAAAAAGCGGAAAATCAATTACACTATAAAGAAGGAAAATTCTACACTAGAAAAGCTGTAAATAAGAATGGGAGAGAGAAGTTATCCTCCTCGACGATTGCTTGGAGGACGAGCCAGACGGGACGACGCCTGGACGAAGGAGAACGAAGCAGGACGAAGGAGGACGAAGCAGAAGAACGGGAACGGAGCAGCACGCCGTCGTCGTCGCGGGATCCACTTCCGAAGGGGAACAAAAATTGGACTTTATCTCGCAAGAAGTATCCTGGGTGTGGGACAAGCTTCTCTGGAGCTTTGGAGGGGTAGAGAGGAGAAAGAAGGGATGAGAATTTCGTATGGAGGGGGTCTCCTTTTATAGTTGCAAGGAGTGGGGGTAAAATGGACATTACAACTTCAAAATAATAAAAGAGGGGTCTTTAGTGACGGATAAATCCGTCACTAAAGCCCCGAAGTGGGCGTAGCTTCCGTGCCCACGCGCACCACTTCAGCTGCCCGTGTGCCCAACGTACACACACATCCAACGATCCTCAGCCGTCCGGTCGCGAGATCGGATGGCTTAAGTCGCGCCTTCTCCCGCTGCATTGCGCGCCCGCCCGGCGTCCGATTACACGTCCGTGCCACGCATTCAATCGCGCGTCGGTGCTATTGGGCGCGCGCGGCCGTTGGATTGCGATCTAACGGTTGATGAAGGCGCGCCCGCTCGCCTCAGAAATTGCTTGGCGGGGCTCGAACGCGTGCCAACGCCTCGCGATAAGGCGCTGGACCACTGCGCTGCCTCGCCCAAAAGGTCGCGCGGACGACTTTAAAGAGCCGCGTCCACAGCCGTTGGATCGAGATCCAACGGCGGAGAGGGGGCGGGTGCACGGTCTTCATAGAATGCAAGCAGTCATTTGGGTGGCTGAGATGGCGCCACATGGCACCATCTTGGCCGTCCATCTTCTGGAAGTTGTAGATGGTGCCACGGATGTCGGATTGACTCGATTTTTGTGTCGTTGGGCTACGATCGTCGATCCGAATTCATCCGTGCGGTCAAATTTGTCATCTGATGTGCGAATTTACACCATCCTGACCCTTGATCTTCTAGGGTTCCCTGATCACTATTTGATGCTACGGATGTCTAATTAGGGCGATCTTGGAGTCGTTGAATTCCAATCGTCGCCCTAATCACATCCATACGGTTGGATTTTTGATCCGAGGCCCCGATAAAATGTTTGCCCTGTCCAAGCACATAAAAGGAGACAATTAGCCTCCATTTTATTCAAACTACTCTAAATGCAAGATGATGCATGTTATGCAATATTTATATCATGAAATGCAATCCTATGCTTAAGAACATGCATAAATAGACATTTTAAGTAGTGTAAATGTGTTTACATCAACCACGTGCTGCTTCTACTCTTCGGAAAAGACTGCAATCAAGATCGTTCCCACGAGGAACAGTCGAGATCAAGAAAAAGACTTGATAAATAAACCAAGTGATAAAAGAAAGAATAATTAGTTAAATAGAGAAAGAAATTGAAAATAACAGCTACCTGTCCACCTTTACTGTTTCTCTTAGTTAGCTGGTTGCCACTCTACTCAGCATTTCGCTGATGTGTCATACTTACCACCTTTTTCAGGTCCAGGTGTTGAGCAGCTAGAGCCTACGGCTGCGGAGGGTGCTGGGCCTAGTAGAGCCCAGTAGTTGTACTTTTGTTGTACCCGTTTTCTGTAGTAGTGAGTATTTTGTTACACCTTTGTACTCTTTTATTGTAAACTTCATATTTTTGTACATGTTTTTAATTCTATACTGTTGTGGTGGTACGTACTGTAGTAGTTTATTTCTTTACTACTATACTTTTGTTACTTTTAGTTCTTGCATGGTGAATGTGGTTTATTTTACTGCTTTTTGGTTACTTTCTCGTTGGACGACTTGGTCTTGGGATCAGTCGCGTCGGTCCGATTCTCGTGTCTCGTAGGGATTCGGGAATCAGGTCGTAATAGGCTAGGTGGTGTAAATCCATTCTTAAGACGACAAATTTGACAACACGGATGGGTTCAGATCGACGATCGCAGCCTAATGATGCGAAAATTGGTCCAATCCGACATCCGTGGCACCATCTACGATTCATAGAAGATGGACGACCAAGATGGCACCATGTGGCACCATCTCAGCCATCCAATCTGACCCAAGACACACACACACCACTTCATGTGTTGATCAATGCCTCTCAGCCATTGGATCATCGATCCAACGGCTGAGATTAGATCTCAGACCGGTGCCCTCACCATTTGAAGCTAAAGAGAATGCATTCTTGATCATTAGATCGAGATCCAACGGTCCAAATCACATAGTGCACGAGTGGTCTCCTCACCAATGCATGCATGCAGCGTAGTGTATAAGGTGTTCGTTTGCCTTAGGACGTAAGATCGAATCCCAACGCCACTTCTCTTCAGCGTGGATCCAATTTCAATTAGAACCATCCGATCTCGTGTGGATGGCTCTAATCCGTCCGCGTCATGTGCTCAAAGGTTGAAGGAAAGTATCTCACGCACTTTTAAATGCGCGATCATACGCGCTGAAGGCATGGGTGCGATGGTGTTTAAGTCATCCAATCTCTCGATCGAATGGCTAAAATCGCAAGAACATGCGTGAGCCATTTGCATAGAGAAGAAGAAGAGGCACGCGCGGGAGGTGTGCACGTCGCCCACGTTTAGGCCTTTAATGATGGATAAATTCATCACTAAAGACCTGACATTAATATTTTGATGTTAAAATGACCCATTTGCCCCCTCAAACCTCACCTATAAAAGGACCTACGCCCTCCACTTCTTCATCCCTTCCTTCACCTCTCTCCCTCTCCAAAGCTCTAAAGAAGCTTGTCCTAAACCTAGGATGCTCCTCTAGAGTCATAATCAAAGTTTTCTCTCCCCCATTCCAGAAGTGGATCCCATGACGATGACGATGCCCTACCTCGCCTTCAGTTCTTCCTACTCCGTTCTTCCGTCTCTGTCTTCCAGGTGTCGCCGCCCCGTCTGGCTTGTCCCCTAAGCAACCATCGAGGAGGATGACATCTCCCTCCCTTCTTTATCGTTTTCTAGAATAGAATTTCCCACTTTCTAGCTGTAATCATTTTATGCTTTCTAGTTGTAAAAACAATATTCAAATACAAAGTGATTGTTCTCTCTCTTTCTCTCTCTCTTAGTGTTAATATCAATTTCATTATGATTATCTCGCTTTCAAAACAAAAATACTAAAAAATTATAATCGCGGATTTTAGATCGACATAGCCTCACTATGTTCAACTCGGAATTCTTTCGAGTTTCGGTAAATTTATCTATTGACGGATTTCTTCGCAAATCATACTACGACGACGGGTTTTTCAAAATCCAATCCCATTTGCGTACGTTTTCCACTCCAACATTTTGGCATCATTGCCAGGGAGGCAACACTCTTTGATTTTTCATGTTTTCCCGCCTTACTTATCTTTTACCTCACTTCTCTTATTTCTTATTGTGATTGCAGGTACTCTCACGAGGTGAGCAAAAGCGGTAGATTGAAGTAAAGTGTTGTTGAAGGGTTTGTAAGTTTACCCCCACCTCCCACCCACTAGTTTTCATTCCACCACGTAATAACACAAACACAAATCAACCTAAGTGTTCTTATAAACTCGAAGGTTAGTTTTTGATTGTTTGTTTGCCACCTCTACCTACCTCACCCTTCACATATAAAAGAAAATTTTAAAAAAAATCTCACAGAGGTACACAACCTCTTTTGATTTTCAAACTCAACCGGTAAACCAATCTTTGGAACTGGTACACACACCCAAACACATAATCGAGTAGAAATCAGATTAGGTAATCACTTGTGTGCCTTATTAACTGGTGCATCAGGCCATTTGAGTTATTGTGGCCAAACCACTTCAATTAAAATCAACTCATCAAGTAGCTGCCAAATAGGTTCAACTTTTAGGGATTTACCAGGCACTCCACATTCTTTTACACTTTAAAGGAAAACATATTCACATGTGCTTTCAAAACCTGGTGTGCCAGCTAAACTTGATTGAATACACCCAAAGTTGAATCCTAAAGGCTCTAACCAAGATTTAAACCCTAAAATTCACCGCATCAAAAAAATAATCTTGCTTAAAAATCATTGGTTGTGCACGCACACACATATCAATTAATCATTAAGGGTACAACCCAGATAAAGGGCCCATCACATTCCAAAGCACATTCAAACCTAACCCTAATTAAAATAAAGTAGACGTTGGCCCTAAGGATTGGACTCGCTCTTCTGAGCCTAGACCGAGATTATTTTCGATTAGTCTATTTCTACCATTCAATCTGATGTCTAGCTAGGGGAGAAGAATCAAACGATCGCTACTGGAGGGTACACTAGGAACTGGAGGCACAAACCAAAGGAAGAACCTTCTCCCCAGTCCCTCCCTCTAACTGGTTGGATTGATTGGAAAGAAGTAGATCAAATTGTTTATTAATCTCAAGACGGGTTCTAGGAGTCTGTAGGTCTTTAGACTAGCCCACTTAAGGACAGGTTTGTTTGTTTGTATTGCAAGGCACCTTTCTTCCTCCAGTTCTGTCATAGATCCTTTGACATCCTATTCGCACTTCCACTCCTACCCTCCTACCACTACTTATTCCCAAAATGATTATTATTCCAACCTGACTTATTCTCATCTAACTTATAGTTGGGATAATCCTAATTGGGGGTACAGTTCTGGACCTCCGTGTTTAGGTCTAACCCTGGACACCATAATCTTGATTCTTATCCTTCTCCAAGCTACATCAATTATAGATCACCGCCCTCATTTAGACAACCCAATATGATCTACAATCAAGAAGGATACACCGATCCTTACCCCTCCCCAGAATACACTGCCTTTAGGTCATCAACACCTTATGAACAACCTGAAATGACCTATTATCAGGGAGGGTATCAAGATCCTCAATTTGTTGACTCCCCTGCACTGAACCCAAACCCGCCCAACCCTGAACCAAACCATTTGGTTTAGGTTAACCAGGTCCAAGAGAAGGTGTTGGCTAACTTGAGGAATACTATACAATCTTTAGAAGCTTAGCCAACACCTTGCACTGAAGAATTGGAGCCTCTGATTGAAATGATTGATGATCTTAACAAGTATCTGTTGGATTGGCTCCATAATGTTAAGGATAAAGGCTCGGGTGAGTTTTTACTTGGGAAGTAATCTAAATTTAGGACGAGATTTGTGATTGCTCTAGTCCAATCTTGGGATGATTCCCAGGATGAACCCTCTTTAGGAGATCTCATGTCAGAACCCGCTCAGGCACCTGTTGGGGGGACACATGTTACGAGACTAGGATTGACCAGATTAGTCTAGAGCAACCAATTAAAGATGAACTGATTTCTTCACCTGAGATCCCTGAGCTGGGGTACGAGGAAACGTATGTCTACATGGATGAGAAAGTAATTGATGATTTTAAGACATACATCAATGAGGATTTAGATTTCTTTGATTCTGAAGGTGAAGAATCATTATGCGAAGCCTCACATGAGTTTACAGAACACGATTTTAGTGAGACAATTGAGCCTGAGGAATTCGATAAATCATTTGATGGCCCTGAAATTAAGGAACTTGATCCTGTTGGGGCTAGCATGGTGGATTCAAATTTTGATTTCATGAAGGATTCAATTCAAAGCCCCATTCCTCAATTACACCCCTTTGAGTTTACTAAAGATTTTGAAATCATTAAACCCAAGTCCATTCTGATTCAGTCACATCTTTTAGACTTGAAAATTTCAAATAGGGTGATTAACTTGCATGAGGTCCCAGAATTTGAAATACTGATTGAGGATGATAGGAATTGGGAAATAATGATTTGGGAAGCCAATTCCGAAGGAAGTAAAAGACCAAGTCTAAGGGTGCCTATTTGTCTGAAACTCCCAACCTTCTACCAGGACCCTTATGACATCTTTGATTCAGAGGATGTCCAACTGAAGCAAACATTCATTGATTATCCTTTTGAGCTTGATCTCTCCGTAATCCGACCTTTTAGACTTGGGTTGCATCCTCACAAATGCAGGCCCAACCCCGCTTGCATACTGATCTCAGGTTTTGGATAATTTTTATCCAAAACCTTAGATCCCGACCATGGGGTATGGGTCTGTATCACGATCTGGTCCACATCTGTGGACATCTGCTAGCAGGTCCTGAGGTGAATCTTTTTATTCTAATTCTGACCTGCACCTGTGCATTCTTTATTTCTTCTTCTTTGTATAGTGTGCCTAGCTTAAGGCACTAAATTCAGCACGTATATAATTTCTTTTCATCTCGGAGCGGACTTGTTATTCACGCAATTCAGGTGCTTTCTACTGTACTCCACTCTGTTTCATGTCTTTTTAATATAATGAGGACATTGCATAAAATAGGCATGGGGGTGGATATTCATCACTGAATTATTTTGTCAGCTCTGTAAATTCTTTTTGTTTTCTTTTTATTTATTTTAAAAAAAATTGAATTAGGAAAGAGAACTTGGGCTTTAGAAAATTTTCAATATTAGAGAATAAAACTATATGATTTGAACACTAAGATCCTTTAGGTCTTCGGGCTTAATCAGCCCGGGTGTCCACTAAATTGTGAACTTTTTTCTTAAGTCCTCTCCATTCTAAATTCATATTTTAATTGGTTAAATAAGTTGAGTAGATAAGTACACGACTTATCAACCCACCTTCTAATTTGAGGGGATTTTAAGTCTAAGCATCTACACACTATTTGCACTGACTCGCTTTCAGTAGTTTTTACATAAATTGGATGGCTAATGAACCTTTTAGGGTGGAATGGCTAGCAAGTTATCGTGGGTAACTGTCCATTGGTAGGTTGTCTAGAACCCAATCACAAGACCATTCTTTTCCTGTTGCCTTTAGGTAAATCTTAGATTAGGGAAGTCACCTACTTAAAGAAAAAAAAATCCAAAAAGAAAAAAAAAAGAAGAGAAAAGAAAAAAAATAAATAAGCCACACTTCACTGCACGAGTATGGCGGGCAAGTTATCATGGGTAACAGCCCATTGGTAAGTTGTCTAGAACCCAGCTCAAGAAATGCACGTATAATTCCAAAACACTTAGGAAGAAGCAAAGAATAGAATAAGCCAAGGAAATATACACTGGGTTTGTCCTTGTGTTGACCCCATAAAAATAAACGTAGGGAGAAAGCTACCGCTTGAATAGATACACCGTTATGCAGAATTTCTTTTCAAGGTCATGTAGGGGCATAGAAACCTGAAGTCTGTTCTAATCACCGATCAGTGAGTCTATCACATTTCACACAAAGATGCTTAGAACTTAGGTTTCTCATCGAGTCTTAGGTGGGTTGAGTGGCCATAGAAAGCTGTTCTGAAACCCTAAACTCAAAAATCCAAAAAAAAAAAATAGAAAAGAAGAAAAAGGAAAAGATCCTTTTTGTTTTGAATAAGGCAAGGGCTTAAGGCGGTCTGCATTTTGGCAGATACCTAGATGCTGTTGTGTCTTTGTAGTTCAGGTCATAGTTGAAATCTCTAAGTGTTGAAAAATAGCTATTGCCCAAGAAATCCAACCTAATTCTTTTATAAATAGCATGTAGTTTTGCTAGGGGCTAGCAAAAGATAAGCATGGGGGTGTGATGTAAACACGTATATATCACATAAACTATCTATTTATGCGTGTTCCTAAGTGTAGAGTTGCATCATACATTATAAATATTGCATAACATGCATCATCTTGCATTTAGGTTAGGTGTGTAAATTTTAGGTTAATTTTCCCTTTTTGTGGTGAGGTAACAGGGTGACTTTTAATCGGGGCCTCAAATTGAAGATCCAACCGTACGGATCTGATCAGGGTGACGGTCGGAGTTCAACGACTCCAAGATAGCCTTGATCGAACATCTGTAGCATTAGATACAGTCTAAGAAAGATTAGAGGTCAAGGGGCCAAGTGGTGTAAATCTGTTCTTCATACGATAAATCCGACCGCACGGATGGGTTCGGATCGACGATCGCAACCCAACGGCATGAAATTAGTCCAATCTAACATCCGTGGCACCATCTACAATACATAGAAGATGGACAGCCAAGATGGCGCCACGTGGTGCCATCTCAGCCATCCAATCCAGCCCAAGACATGCGCATCACCTCTTCATGCGTTGATCAATGCCTCTCAGCCGTTGGATCATCGATCCAATGACTAAGATTGGATCTCAAACCGACACCCTCACCATTTGAAGCTAAAGAGAACGCATTCTTGACCGCCAGATCGAGATCCAACGATCCAAATCACGCAGTGCACGAGCGGTCTCCTCACCAATCCATGCGCACAGTGTAGTGGATTAGGCGTTCGTTTGCCTTAGGACGCAGGATCGAATCCCAGTGCCACTTCACTTGAGTGTAGATCCAATTTCAATCAGAACCGTCCGATCTCATGTGGACGATTCTGATCTATCCGCGTCATGCACTCAAAGGCTGAAGGAAAGCGCCACATACGCTTTTGAATGTGCAACTATACACGTTGAAGGCACGAGCACGATGGCGTTTAAGTTGTCCAATCTCTTGATTAGATGGCTAAAATTGCAAAAACATGCGTAAGTCGTTTGCGTAGAGAAAAAGAAGAGGCGCTCGAGACGTGCGCACCTCACCCACATTCAAGCCTTAGTGACGGATAAATTCGTCACTAAAGGCCTGACATTAATGTTTTGATGTTAAAATAACCCATTTGCCCCCTCAAACCTCACCTTTAAAAGGATCTACGCCCTCCACTTCTTCATCCCTTCCTTTACCTCTCTCTCTCTCCAAAGCTCTAAAGAAGCTTGTCCCAAACCCGGGTTTAGGCTAGACACCAATCAAGCTGTTGAATCTACAGCATATGGTTTATTTTATGGTGAAAATCATGATCTTGAATCTCATTCAGATTTTGATTTTCGCAAACTCTTCGACGATTTCGAATCTGACCATAACATCGGAGAAAATCTACTTCTTGATTATAACAAGCCAATCTACAACCTCAGCTCACATGACTAACTCTCTAACTCCGATTTTGAAGTCCCGGTTCCCAAGATCACTGATTTTAGTTCAGGTTCCAGTAACATGGAATCATTTCTTTTCGATCCTCAGGAATCAGAACCAACAAATGCCAAGAGTGATTGCAACTCAGAATACGAATCTTTTCTCGACTCCGATTTCCAATATCCCATAGACACTCTCTAGGCATTCTCTTTTGATTGTGAAAGTTACTATGTGGACTCTCTACATGAGGCCACCTATCATTCCTTTCTAAAAGAACCCTCATACACAATTCTCATTGAAGCCACCTCTTGCACACATACAGAACTGATCAAAACCCGTTCTCTACCCTGACTCGCAACCGGACTCAATTTCTATTCTAATTCACCTCTCACTAAGCCTTTTGCAAATGATTCAACTCCACATCTATACCGGGCATTGGGTATTGATCAGACTGAAAAACATGATCCATCATTCTTTGATCACCCCTGTAGGGTTTCCACACCATGCACTGATTATTTTTTGGAACCCTACTCTGACCAGGCTGATTCGACTCAGCCTAAACCCGAGTTTTCACTTCCATATCCATCCGAGACACATTGCATATGGTGGGTTCCGCATCTGTTGATCTACATCGATCAACCCACCAGACTGATTGGGTTTGGGCTTCATCATCAGCCTGTTGATCTTAACAAGCACCTGGTTGGACCAACCAGGCTCTTAATCAAGGTGCTTGTTTTACAAAATTCCGCTGAGTTGACCATTCCCTCTCCACGCCATGTTCTGCTCGGCTAAAGGCATTGAATTTAGCGCTTAACGGGAGGCAACCCATCATTCCAAAAATAGAGACTCGTTTTATTATCCGTCTGTACTCCATGTCCATTGCACCTTGAGTTCAGCCTTAAACAGTTGATCCCACCTCTGGTACACATACCAGAGCTTGAAATCGTCCGCATCAGTCATTTCCAACCCATTCACCCACCCGATGTATCCTGTTCTAAGTCTCTAACCTCAACACTATTTCACACCCTCCGTTAACAATGAGGACATTGCAAAACTTAGGCATGTGGGGGTGGTAAAGTGCATACATACAGAACCAAGAAAAATTCAGAAGGATTCTCACAAAAAAATTTCACATATGTTAAAAACACAAAAAAATTGAAAAATTATGAAAAAGAACAAAAAATGGAGGAGAGGAAATTTTGTGAGCCACATAATCATGAGGAGAAAAAGAGCAAAATGACAAAAGGGAGCACAAAATAAAAAAGAAAAAGAGATAGTTATTAGTAAGAGATTAAGGAATTAACTGACATTCTAGACCACATCAAGAAAAGAGAAAAATGAAAGAAAAGTGCTAAGGAGACAAAAAGAGATTAGCAGGAACGTTGATCTTAGGCCTTCTAGGCTAGACTCTTAGGCTAAAAAATTCACATATCCGCTAAGATCTGGATAATCCTCAAGAGGTTGGGGAAAATGCAAAGCTTAAGTATTAGGTCTAAGGCTTAGGAAGTATTTGGCCTCATTAACTGACCTTCGGTTTGCGAGATTCGGTAACCTAATCACCCCAATCCACACACAGTCTGGTTCAGTGTGTATAACTATCAAAATCACACAAAAGCGTTTTAATATTCTGAAAGATTAGGAGAGGCCGATCAACACAAGTTGATTTGGACGAGTTCCCGGTGCGGAGAGGTGGGAAATTCCCCTCGAAGATACGTAACAGCATATCGTCTCCTCGGTGCTTGTCTCTTAGGATATTTAAATAACCTACTGGGGGCATGTAAGCACTCTGCTGGTTCAGATACCATAGGCGACATTATCTCGAAATGTCAATTGCTAGGGTCTGGATTCGGCCACGAAATGCCATGGGCGAGATTATCTCGAAATCTCGAAAGCCATGGCTCTGGGGGTTGCCATGGGCAGTGCTATCACGAAGCATCAATTGCCAAGGACCTTTGAGGATTGATGATGGGGACGAGGAGTCCGATACAGACCGTGTTGAGAAGCCAATCCAAAGTTAGAAATAAAAAGAAAAGAGAAAGAAAACTCTCCAAACAAATAAATCCTCTATCTCTCTCTTACAAAAATGCACGGCTATCTGAACCTAGGCTAAAAATGTCTCAAGCACAGGTGCTTTAACCTCGGAGTCCAACGAATCGTAGGATAGTTTCTGCGGGCCTTAAAAACTTTTGTAGAGGACTGAGGCTAAAGCAGGTCAAGTCCAGATTTTGGTTGATACTTGAGTACCTCTAGGCCTATTATCAGCATTCTTAACCTAATCAAAAGAAGAAGAAAAGCACTTATCATAACTGGTAACAAACACTCAGGGTCTAGAACAAAAGTTAAAACCTTGAAATTTGGCTAAGGGACTAGCAAAAGCTAGGCATGGGGGTATGAGGAGAGCCTCATCATGAGCCCTAACTAGCTTAGTTTAACCTATGAAAGAAAATAAGAGCTCCTACATAACCTAGAGAAGGTCTTAATTCAAGGAATAAGTGCCCTGAGAAGAAAACATGAAATAAAGGTTAAAACTACAATTTTACCATTGTAGTGCATAAACGGGATTTCTCAAAGGCAAAACATAGGTCAAATGGTCTGAATAAGATAAAAAGTGGGTTGGTTCAGTCAGAAATGGGTTCATGTGCAGTCTAGGAATTAAATGACATCTTGTAACCCTAAAACAGACCTACTTAATTCCACAAGGTTCTGAATAGGATAAAAATTAACTAAGCCCTCTAAAATTCATGGAAAATATCCCCAAGGGTTTAGAGCCTTCAATTTGACCTTTGGAACCTGTTTTGACCTAAATTGGGGCCCTAGCTCATTAATTGACCTAATTTAGGTTTTTGTGAAAAATGTCTAGTCAAACGTGGTCAAACCTAAAATCCAACTTCACCATTGGATTTCTTAAGTCCAAATTAGGTTTGTACCAAAATTTGGACCTAAGGGGAGGTCATCTTGACCTACTTTGCAAAATAGTACACCCAATTATATTTTGGCCCCTATCTTTTGAAAACCATTGCACAGACCCCCTAACTTCGTCGCCACTCTTACAAACATATCCCTTCGCCATTAATGGGGAGAAATCCTACTCCGACGAGGAATGGAGGGGGAGTACTCCCCGTTCCCTCAGAGATCTCCTCCTAGATTTGGAAAGGAGATTCTCTGAGGAATTCCCTTCCATCTAAGCTCGATTGTAATCTCTGATTTGCACCTAAGCTCTCGTGCTAACGCACGAGAGATTTGGGTCTCCAACTGATTCCTTCTCCAGTGAGGAATCTCACACTTGGAAGCTTGTCTTCCAAGCACAAGAGCCCCTGCCAGCATCTATAAAAGGATCCTCAACCCCAGCCACATCTCTTCAGCTCGACTTGGCCGGAGAATCACCCTAATTTCATCTCTTTCTCCTTCGGTCAGGAGTCCAGCGAGCCTCCCTCCTCTTTCTCGTCACTCTGCCACACTACCAGTGGTAGAGCTGCCTTCACCACCTTCCTCCACGTCGTGCAACACCAGCGTGCATGCCTCTAGCCCCGTCGTCGTCGCCGTCACCTCTCCCCTAGACACCATCTTCTCCGGCGACAGCAAGTATAGCCAGTAGCCACCTCTCCCCCTTCATCCACCTAGTTAGGTTAGAATTACTCCTTTCATCCCCTCTTAAATTCCTCTTTCTCTATTTTCCCTTTCGACCCCTCGCAGCCACTGTCCACCGCCATCTTCTCCATCTCCAGCCGCCCACCGGCGAGGCGCCTCCACCGCTCCACACCTTCACACGCCTTGCCAAATACCTCACTACATTCGCCATAGTACGCTGATCACCTTCTGCCCATCCATCGACCACCATCACCTCCCTACATGTCCCTTGACCTAACCCATAGGCACGGCCACAGGGTAACCTAGGCACGTAAGCCAAGGCCACCCCGCGGCCTGCCACCTACCATCCCACCTTCGCATTGACATGGTGAAGCTTCCCATGTGTTTTAATGGGGCCGCAAGGCCGTGTTTGTGTGTGTTAGATCTGAGCACCTGCCGCCATTGAAGCACACAGCAAGAAGGTCACGAGCTTCATCCCAGGTTGCTGCAGTCCAGGCAAACCAGCCCAGGTGATGCACGATGTGGGTGTGCACGTCTCCAGCCAAGTGAGTGGCTCTGTAAGGAGCCTTGCTTCCCCAATTAGGCAAGAAACTTCCTGCGGGCGTGAGCGCAGAAGTGGGTGGGACATTTAGTCCCACCTCGTGAACGCAAAAGTGCGACGCATAGGATAAATTGATTTTGTGCTTTCTTCTCGTTGCCTCCAGTACACAGGGGTGAGGTCCCTCACCCTCACTCGCCCACGCCTCGTCCGCGACCTGACCGCGGACCTGGTAATGGTAATAATAAATGACTGAATGGGTGGATGCAATGTGATGTGTTCATTGTAGTAATGTTGCACTAAGAGTATCAAAGTGGTGAGTTAGGGTGAGTACCAGTCATTACAACCATTATTATTATTTACCTATCTAATTTTTACTGGTTTTGTTCCAGGTCGTTCACTGGGAGGCAATTTATTGAATTACATCGGTCACTCTTTGATCTCAAAATTATCCTCTAATTCCAAAAAGAAACTTTACATCTTATTAAAGAATGAATGAATATAAAAATGGTTTGCCTACTTACTAAAAGTTAATTGTAATGCTTGTAAAAATTAACTAACTAAAAACAAGCACCAAACAATTTATTACTATACTAAAAACTATGTATTTACAAGTTATAGTATTAATACTAACATGATAGTACCTAATACACTAGGATGCCATAGTGTAAAAACTTAACTTACTAGTCTGTTATCTACAGTAACATATACAGCAGTTTTAATGACAGACATAAGCGTCGCTAAATCTCAGAAAACACTATACAACCTAAGGGGGAAAACTGAGGTCTTTAGCGACATTTATAGTGTCATTTTATTCTGTTAGTAATTATATAAGTTCACTTATACAAATAATAGGCTATACTACGTGTACATATGTATATCTTTTTCTTCTCTTTTGTTTCTGCCTTGACAGGTTCCAGATACAGCGGCGTAAAGGCACTTAACACTGTCATTAACTTTCTTTAATCAATTAAATATGTGTTTAATTTGCAGGCGCGCTTTTCGAGGGATACGCTGCACCCAGAGGGTGGGACCAGACTTCTACTAAGCGCACACTAACCTTGATTAGGCCGCTTAATTATGTTTTCAGACTCAGTGCAGGGCCTCAGCCAAACGTCGCGCACACACTCAGGCCCCCGGCCCCACACACAACGAACACTTTCATCACAATGTTCAGACAGAATGCTCAGATGGTAATCGGATCGTGCATATGCTGTGTTTCGGGCGCCCGGCGCCCATGACGACTGGGCAATAAGAAACACAAATTCTTAATAAGGTGCTGCGTGCGATTTGCAGCGCACGATGTGGCGCTATTCCAGCACCACATCTGCACTGGAAATCGGGCGCAGCTGAGCCTGGAGGCGAATTCGGCCCTCGATTTGAGGGCCATAAATTATTAAAAAAATAAAATAAATTATGGACAATAAAGTATCTACATAATACTACACAATTGCTTAATTAATTTTGAATTTTAATTAAGTTTACTATACAAATACATTAATTAAATTAGGCTGTTTGTACAGGCTAATTTAGGTGCTTAATTGGTTAATTACTTATAAATTAGTTAGTAAATGGTCTAATTGACCTTAAACAGATTTAAATTACATACTTAAGTATTTTATACATATTTTTATTATATTTTTCCAAATTTATTTATGTTTTATTTATATTGAAATAGCAGTTTTTGGCTGTTTAATTTATAAACTAAATAACAGTAATCTAAAATGGGTATAAATATACTTTAACTAGCTTAAATTACTTAATATAAATTAACCTAAGTCTGTAGATTCACTTAACTTAGTTATAACCCTAAATTGCTAATTTAGCTAAATTAACTTAACACTCTAGCTATAAACTGAATAAATTCATTATTTATATTTGTATATACAATTCAGTAATTATATATGTATAAATTCAATTCAGTAATTCAGTATTTATGTAAATATGTCTGTAAGTTACATATATATAGATATATACAATTTTATATAGTATACAGTATTTATGTATATATACTTACATAGTTATTATATTCATTATAGTTAAAGTTAGTAGTATATGTATATATACAGTATTAGATTTAAGTATTTACAGTTATATTTCAGTAGGAGGTGAGAAAGGAAGGATTGATTGTGTTCAATTTTCTTGTCTAATAGCAGCTTTAGCCACTGTCAGATGAGTGGAGAAGGGGGAGAGTGTTAAGAATTCAGTGTTTCTTTCAGCAGCCTAAGCTACTGTCAAATGGGCTAACTGCTGCTACAGTTAGTCCATTTGAAAAGAGAGATGAATCCAAATGGTGAGAAGGGAAGAGTTTAGAGAGGAGGAAGATATGTAGCTACAAGATGCAGCAGTTTACTGTGTACTGGGATTAAAAGCAATCAAAACCAACTGAAAAGTAGATAAGTGAATCCCAAATTTGACAAGGGTTTAATTCCTCACAAAAATCACAAAATGTCTTAATTCAAATGCACAAACACCCTCATCAAAAACCTCATTTCAGATTAAAACCAAAAATAACACTGAATTAGCTCTTCCTAATGCTATAGACAGCATGAAGGAAGAATTAATTCAACCAATTAAAACCATAAAATCAAATCCCAGTTTCTTGCAACCTTAAGGAGTATTGAGAACTCCTTAGGTTAGGAATTCACCATACAAATCACCATAGTCATTATCACATTAATTATCAAAATAGATAGTGTATGGCAATTCTGAATTATCAAGACAGTACTGAGAATTCATTAAGGGAATTCACAGTAACTTATAAATGCATTCAAAACATAGCAAAACAGATAATGGATGGCTCTTCTGAGATAGTTTCTGTCACCAGAAATTCTCTCAGAGTCCTTGCCAACAGGAAATTCCAATCCTCTTCAATCTGTCAGATCAGGCAATGAAATCCAGAAAGCAAAAATCCTTAAAATCCATGTTGAAAAGAAATCTGACAAACTGAAGAATTCAACCCAAAATCAAGGGGCTTTTGTGAACAAATATAGGGTGAGTGAGAAGCCCCAAAGGTGCTTGTGACGCCAATTTCAGATCTGAGGTTGTAAACCACCAGATCTGAAATTGGATCAGGGTGTGTGGGTGAAGGATGAGAAAAACTTGTCGTTAAAAAGAATCAGAACTGGATTGTGAAAAAACATGGAGAGGGAGATAATTTGAAAAATGATTTGATGAATTCTTCCCCTCTGATCTGGATTGATCAGAGGAGGTGAGGGAAGGGAATTAAAGCTAATTCTACTCCTACAGCTACTTTAACCTACAGTGAAAATTAAACACTAACAATTATGCTAATTCTACTCTAAACTACTTAACTACAGCTAAAACTAATTATGCAGAATTAAAAACCTAAACTAACAGGAAGAATGGGACCTATGGGTCCTTAGCCGGTGGCTAAGGAGGAAGAAAGGAGGAAGATGACTCCAGCGGAGGGAAGAGTCTGCTAGTGAGGCTCCAGGGTCGTCCTCAGGTGCTACGAAGTCCTTAGCGACGAGGAGTGTCGAGAGAAGGTGATGATTTCACAGCCGGGGCTGTGAAATCAAAGGCTGGATGGGGAGGAGAGACTGGAGTGGACGAATTGATCGCTAAGAGGTGTAGGAGAGAGCGATCCCTTGCGCGCGACACCACTGAGGTGCTTAAGTAGCAGCTCAGTGGCTGAGATCACCGCGCAGGTGAGAATAAACAAGCTACAACCGACGGCGAGGATGTGAGGGGCAGAGCGCGCGATGAGCTGAGCACAAGATCTGACCGTCAGATGAGATCTGGGGAGAGAGGTGAACGCACACACCGAATTACGTGAAAGTTCCAATAGAATCCAGCCGCAGATCAAGATCTAAAGAGCGACGGACGGCTGAGATTGGCCGTGTTCTTCACGTGCTATAGTGTGCGTGAAGAGCAGTAGGCTTCTCTCTGAAATGAGGAAAACTTGCAGGAAGACCCTTGAACGAAGGGGTAGAAATATTGCGTGAAGGCCCATAAGTGAGAAGAATAACAACTGGAAGGGCCCTGCAGGTTTTCAAAAGGGCCCTGCAGCTTACAAGCAGGTCCAAAAATGAGTTTTTAAGGGTCAAAGTGTAATGCATGAAGGACCTAAGTATAAACTATCTATTTCAAAACCTAAATGATGTCCAATTGCCTTCAAATTTTTATATGTGCTTAATTGAACATTTAAGACATTGATTATACTTCTGATTTGGCTTTTCAAATTTATTTATGTGTTCAATTGACGCATGGATCATCATTTGTATTTTGCTTTCAGAATATCTCATTTTTGTGACCTAATTATGAAGTTTTAACACAAAGTAAAGGTTTTAGGTATTTTTCTATAATTCCCACACTTAACCCTTTTTATCTGTTAATTTGATATTGTTTTGCTTAGTGTCTAGCTTAATTTCAGCTGTTTAGCCATGATGAATAGTCACTCATCTCCTGGCACCCAACCCGATTACCTAACCTAGCACTCCTAGTGCATCACACTCATGCTGGTGCTCCTGGACCCGGGCTCGTGATACTCGACCCGATTTCCCAGCTTTGGGAGAGCATACTGAAGAGAGAAATAGAGAGAGAGGCGCGGGGAGGGTAGGGGGTAGGTTTTGCTGCATGGTGTTGTGAAGGGAAGAAGAAAGGAAGGAAAAGGAAGAGAAAGGAAGGCGCAGCTGAGGTGAAGCTAAGACACTTAGCTACAAAAAGGAAGAGGAAGGAAGGCCAAAGAGAAGAGAAAGACAGAGGAGAGCTAAAGCTGAAGGAAATCAAGGCAAGGTGAAGCTGAGACTTAGCTGCAGAAAGAAAGAAGAAGATGACCCGCAAAGGAAGAAGGAGAAAGGCACTGTGCCAAAGAGAAGGAAGAAAGCCAAAGCTAAGAAGGAAGAAGAGCGACTGAAGAAGAAGACAAGCAAAGACAGAAAGAGAAGGAGAAAGGCAAAAGCAGAAGACAGAGGAGAAAGAAAGAAGAAAGACAGCAGAAAAGAGAAGACTTAAGAAGGAGAAGGAAATAAAAGCTTAAAGAGAAATATCTTTTTAAGACGTTTAATTCTATAATCAGACGTCCAATTCTATTTTGCTACAATTTTGACTCTTACATTCTTGCATTTATATTCTGAATTAAGTTTTGAGTAATTGTAAGTGTTCAATTACATTATTGAGATTAGTGAATAATTTCCATTTTCTCCCTGTGTTCGACCTCGGATACTTAGGTTTTCGAGTAATAAATTCTTATTTGTTATCAATGCTTGGTCACCTATACTACAACGCGACTGACTTATACTCATCTAAAAAGCCCGACAAAGCATTGCAATGGTACTCAATCAGAATTCAAATTGTAATCTATAGTACTTAAATTATTCAATAGTAATTCAAGTGTTCGAACGCTAAGTCGGTATTTAGGATTGTCGTGTTGTAGTATGGCCAAAATAGCCCTTAAACAAATAAATTTTATTACTCAAAAAAGTTCCGAGGTCGAACACAGGGAGCAATATGGAATTTAAATCTAACAAATTGTAATTTAAATGAAATATAAGCAAGTTGTAATAATACTCCAAACAATAATGATATAGAAGTGAGGTAAAATGGTGATTTGAATCATCAAATACCCCTCACAATAACTGTAAATTTCTCAATAGTATCAATCAAATAAAGCTTAGAAATCAGTTATCAGATGGCTAAATGGTTAATCAGACGGCTTAAATGTCTGATGCTACAGTGCATAGCCTTCTTTCTCTTCTCTCAGCCTCTTCTTCTTCTTTCTCTACTGCTACTCCTTTTTTTCTTCTTCTTCCTTTTGCTTCCTTCTTCTTCTTCTTCCTTTTGCTTCCTTCTCCTTCTTCTCCTTCTCACAGAGGAGGTGAACTTCTCAGATTGGCTAAGTGTCAACCAATGTCTACAGCAGCAAAACCCTCCCCCTACCCCGCGCAATCTCTCTTTCTCTCTCTGGGTCACGCTCTCCCAGAGCCTTCAACAGTACTAGGTATACAGGTAATCGGACCTACAGCGTACCTGGGACCAGGGCTGTGGGCGAGGCTCGCAACCGAGGAGTGCAGGGCTTAGGCAGGTTATCAGGCGCACCAGGTCCGTGGGGGGAGATGTTGCAGATGAGGGGCATGAGGGAAGCATGCAGGGACCTCACCTCCTGTGCATGCTGCGGAGATAAGCCTAAAGCATAAATTCAATTTATGCGTGCTCAGCTTCTTTGCCACTCCTGATGTGGGACTAGACTGCGCTTCCTTCGTCTGCGTGCAGCTGCAGCTAGTGCTCCTTCCAATTGAGGCCTAAGATGCAGTCAAAGTGCCCAATTGACCACTTGCGCCTCTACCTGGGTGTATTCTGCTTCACCTGGGACTTTGCTTGGGGTCTACAGGTGCTTGAAGTGAGCTTCGAGCTTCGCTTGAAGCTTCAGTAATGGTGACGAAGGCCTGGGACCTGCAATCACGAAAATAGGCTAAAAGCCCTAGTTAAAATAGTTCACAAGCTTCGCCATGAGGTGGGGAATTGAACGGCGGTGTTCGTGAGGTGTGAGAGTGCGTGAGGTGGCTGGACGGTGACGAAATGTGAGGTGCGACTGTGTGGTGTTCGGTGGAGCAATAGGGAGGCCAATAGCCTTGAAGACCAGAGGGCTTTTGCCCTCTAGAACACGGTGGAGGTGTGGAGATGAATGGCGGCCGGATTGGTCGAGTGTAGTGGCCGTGAGATCTCACCGAAGGTATGTCGACGAGGTGGAAGATGGAGGGCGACGGGGTGAGTCGACGGTCGAAACGAAGCGACGAGGGTCTGAAAACGAAGAGGGGAAGTTGACGAGTTATTTAGAAGGGGAGGCAGACAAAGGGGGGCAGAGTTCGCACCGAGTGAGGTGCAGTCGGCTAATGAGAAGCTCATCATGGTCTCTAATTACCCCTAATTAACTAGTCTTCCTAGTTAATTAGCTAAAAATATGTAAATATATGGATTAATTATTAAATAAGGGATAAATAGCAAAGGACCTTAAAATAAGTTTAAAATGCTATATTATCATCCAATTAGTACTATTAATAATTTAATTAATAATTAGACTCGAAATATTATCATTAATTTATCTAATTAATGTGATTAACTAGCTTAAGTATAATTTATACCTAAGTATGTAATAACTTAAGTAACATTACTTATTTAAATAAATTAATCTAAAAAGGTCAAAAATGTAAATTCAAGGTCTAAATATAATAATTGTCTTATTTATAATCATATATAAAAAGTTGAAAAAGATTTAAATTAAAATAAACCTTGAAAAACTGAGTTTACATTTTAGTCCTTATATTTTATTTTAATCGGGTCCTTATTCTTCATTTAGGTCCTCAATTTTCATTACGATTAAGTCCCTGAAACTTCTTTCCTTCTTCAGCCTCCTCGACAGTTGACGATAGGAGGGGCTTCCACCATCTGATCACCGCACATCTGACGTCATTCCTTCCTCTTCAAGCTCCTGGAGCTTGTGCTCACCATCTCCTTTTCGTCCACCGGTCTAGATGAAGCTGTAATCCCATTTTAGGGTTGGAGATAACCTCACCGACGTCGGAGAAGACACCAGTGGTTACTCCACTCCTAGCCTCTTCTCTGTCCAGTTTCAACCTATAAATACGCCTCCACACCCTCGATTTTCACCAAGTTATCTCACCGATAGGCTATTCTTTCTAAACTCTAGTGACCTTCCTTCGCTTCATCTGTTCTCCTCCATCCATCTTTGATCGCTCTGGATCTCCGCCGAAGTCAGCCAAGTCTCATGACGAAGTGCTGATTAGAAGCTCCTCTGCTTCACTTCACAAATGCCTGCCGGACTTCCTCCTTCAACCCTCTGATTTCCTCCTTCGTTAAGGACCATCGACGAAGATCTCCTACCTCCTTCGTCTAGGTAACAGTAGGTTAGGTAAGTAGATTAGTTAGGATAGTTAGTTAGGTAGATTAGATAGTTGTAATGCTAGTTTTGCATTCATCTTCCTCAGCTCTGGTGAGCTCCTTGAGCTTGTCAAGAGTAATCTTTGTCTTTTTAAGTCACAGATCACCTTCCTTAACCTTTAATGAACATTTCTATCATCTTTAATCACTAAATTGATCATATAATCGTCTAAATCACCTCCACCTCCACCAATTGCTCCTGCTGTCCACGGCAAAAATAGTTGAGTTTACTCCACCACCTAACCATCACTCAAGGGCCCTAATCCTCACTCTAATTTAAGTAATTACCCTCTATAACACAAACACCTAATTTAATTTAAGCTCCTGAGCCCGCTGTCAATGGTGGCTTAGGAGGAGTTCAAATCATTAATTATACATCTATAACCCATCGCAATTACCTTTTGACTTGTTTTCTCCACTCAATTGAGTGGGAAAACAGGTCTTGAGCCTATTTACATTCAAATCTTTCTTACTGAGAATTCACTGCTTAACTTTCATTTTAATGGATAAATGACGAAATTAATTTGTTCTTGAGGTTCCTTGTGACCTCAGGAAGCTTTTTGAATCATTAATGGCACGTTTTACTAATATTTGTACATTTTATCCTTTTTTCTGGACTCACCGGAGCTCCAGTGAGCTCCGACAAGTCAAAAGAGCTCTTCAGCTTGTAGAACTCAGTGTGAAGCTTCGGATCATTGATTTGAAGTTCACTGATCATGCTGAGGCAGTTTATTTGTGGTTTTAGTGCTTGGAGCTTCTGTTAGACCTTTGTCATCTCCAACTCCGGCAGAGTTGAAGATGTCGGATAGTTAGGTTTAAGTCTCATTTAAAAGGTCTAAAAGCATCAGTAACATATCCTGAGACCATTTCATTGAATCAATCACTATACAAACTTTGGTTTGTCCTGACAAGCAAACTCCTTTAGTAGCTCAGGCGACAGGCCTAGAACCCTAGGAACCTTAATTGAATCATCCTTCTAAGGGTCTAAATCCGTTCCTGAAGTTAAAGAGAAGATGATTTAGGCTTTAATTTCCTCTGAATTGGTTTAATTCAGAAAGTCAAAATTTGAGGCTTCATAGTCAACCTTAAGTCTGATTCTTGGAATTTGGATTCAAACAAACAAATTGAAGAGTCCAATCTGTTGCTAGGATGTTTGTAAATGATTTAAATGAGATTTGGATGAGTTCTGATGGATTCTATGGTGGAAATTGATTTCTGTCAGTTTGGGTTGTTTTTGAACCCAAACTGATGACAGTGGATTTATGATGAGATTTTAATGGAAAATCTGCCTAGACAGTGTCTTAACAACCTCTAAAGCTTATTTGATTTGATTCATTAGGTCTTTAGCCATCTGATGGAACTTTTAGAATTTGAATTACAGTTCTAAAGTTCCCTGGAGAAGCTTTTTAGCTTCTGCACCTTCCCTGAAGCTCCTTAGAGCTCATTTCCTTCACCAACAGCTGTGAAATCACCCTCTGAACCTCTTCAACACCTCATCTGGAGGTTAAATGACCCGCAGGATCTTAAAGCCAAAATACCATTCTACAGGCTAAAATGGCTGTAACAACCTTGGACCCTTCGCCCTTCAAATCGAAGAGCTAAACCTTCCCTGAGTATCAAATTGAAACTCTAATCGTGTAGAACAACTTAAGAGCTTTGCAGCAAGCTTTTATTTCCCTGGAACGAAGTTCTGAGTTGGCTGGAATCATCATCTGAAGTTTGGACTGGGAGGGGGAAACATAGTCCCACATCAATGGAACTGGAGTGGCCGCATGAGTATAAAACTAATTTGTGTTTAAGGCTTCTTAGTCGACAGCGCACGGAGCATTAAATGAATCTAAGCATTGGGTGTGTGTGTGGGCGCGTGCGGTGCGCGTGCTCAGGTGTGTGTGCACTTGTGGCATGCCAGTGTGGGCCCGTGAGGGCGTGTGCATGGGGCCTGGGAGGCCGTGAGCCGGATGAGCTCGAGACTATGCAAACTAGAAATAAACTGAACTAAATAAAAACCAGTCTTGGACCTAGTAGGGTCTGGTCCCACCCTGAGAAGGGTGCTGTGTATCCTCGACCGGTCCAAGCTGCCAATCAAAAACCTAATTTTTGGTTCAAAGAGTTAGACTAGTTCGGTTCAGAAAGAATACAAAGGTTTAGAAGAAAAGGAAAGGAAGAGAAGGAGAAGAAAGGGAGAGCTCATTAGGAGAAGAAAGGCAGACAGGCATAAGGGTTAATGAAAAAAATAACAAGCAAAGAAGAAAGAAAGGAAAGGAAAGAGAAGAAGACATGTATAAAAGGAGCTCGAGAAAGATTAAGGAAAAAAGATTAAGAAGAAGATTAAGAGATAAGTAAAGAGAAAAGTGAGAGAGATAAAAAGGAAAAGAAGAGAAAGAAAGAGGCTGAAGACAAAGAAGAAAAAAATAGTGGTTTAATTTCTTGCATTTTATTAATTTCTTTTGAGATTAATGTTGTAAAAAGGCATATTTTCATTAGAATTACTTTCTCTTGCCTTAATCTCTTGTAAATAAAAATAAATAAACATGTTTACTTGTTTGTAAAAGAAGATCATTTGTGTAAATGTGTTTCCTTATGGAATTTTGCATATTCTTCTAGTTTGAAACCCTTAAGCAAAATTCATGTTCTTAAAGTAAATTTAATTATACTTTTGATAAGTAGTTTAGATTTAATGGTGAATTCTAATTAAGTTATGCCTCCCAGTGAACGACCTGGACTCAACCAATTAAAAGAAATAAAATCTAAAATGTTAGGTTAACTTGACCTTATACTACTTAATCGACACAAATTCAAGTTGCCCTAAGTTACTTTCTTCTGCACATAATTAAGCACAATTAACTTAACTAACTGTGTTGAGAAAGATGATGATCATTTTAATGGCACCATTGCCGGGGAGATAACTGTAATTATATTCGCCATTATTACTATTTTTAGTGTTTTGTATTAATTAGTTTTGTTTTTGTTTTGTTTTCTATCTTCTTTTTAGGTTTACCTCTGCGGGTATTCTTAGGAAAGAAGGCGGGTTTTCTTTTTCTATTTTGATTTTCACTATACATACCATTGTAAGTATTCCTTCCTTAGTCTCTAGTTTAGTTGAATTGTTGCATTTAGTTAGTGAAAAAATTAAAAAAAATACAAAAAATACATACTTTCTAACTAGCAGCAGTATGTTATAGGCATACACTCTTAGGAGTGCATTTACTTGCTAGTAAATGCACGATCTAACTCGGGAAAAATGTCTACTGTTTTTCTCGCATTAGTGGGAAACACGCAAAAAATCGCGTAGATCCCTGTCCTGGAAATAATATCAAGACCACATATTCTTTGACAATACTTAAAAAGCGGTCACTTTACTTCTTTCTATCATATTTTTGAAAAGACTAAGTAAAAAAAGAGGATAATAAAAATTGTGACTTAAATCTGTTTGCAGAATGCATGCGAGTTTTATCGCTATCGTCTGTTGCATGCTATCGCGCACACAACGCGATCACTAGAGTCACACGAGTCTAAATTTTCTATCTCTCCTCTTTGCACCTCTTAGGGCTCTGGTCAAAGATCAACAAGTCTGTCTCACTAGTAGAGCCCTGGGGAGCCAGTAGTGAGCGATCTCGATCCTAGACCTTAGGCCTTTGAGCTTTAAGGATACGCACTTGCGTAGACACAGGTTTAGGACACGTATTTTGATAGTGATATTATACTTTTTTGCATCCAAAGTATTTTTGTGAATTCTAGGACTTTCTTCTTTCCTTTAAAAGAAGAAAAAAACCCATTTTTTCGTGTTGTTTTACGGGTTTTTGTTGCCGCTGATTTTTGGTGGCGTGAGTGTGCCTTTGCACATTCTTTTCATTTTATGCACGGGAGGGGATCCTTGAATCCGCCTCTTGTAACTCTGTTGATAGGTGCTCCTAAGCTAGTTGCAGCTAAGCAACCAATCAAATTCCCATCTGATTCATCTATTTCTATGGATCAATTGCAAAATCAGAATCACGAGATCCCTTCTTCTTCTGGTTAGGGGGAGATGCCACCTTTTGACATTCATGAGGCACTCCTGAACCAGAACCTTAGAATGCTTGAACAAAATCGCCAAATTAATCTTTTAATTGTAGCTCTAAATAATTTGCAAAACCTTCAAACCCGTCCTCCACCTCAACCTGAGGCGAGTTTTGACCTTCTTGATTTACCGATTCCTCATCCTAGGCCTCTACTCCAAGACTACTATAATCCATCTAATGCACAAGTAGAGCCTAATGTTAGGATTCCCATTGGGGAAAATGACCCAGAATTAAAGCCAAACATTATAGGTCTAATCCCACATTTTCACGGGTTTGCATCCGAGGATCCATTCCATCATATTGAAGATCTTAAAAATCTATCTCAAACTCTTGGACCTCGAAATTAAAATAGGGAAATCCTACTCATGAAGATGTTCTCTTTTAGCCTTAAAGATAAAGCCGCATATTGGTATAGAACTATTGCAAGACCAATCTCAACTTGGGCTGAACTCGAATCTGCATTCATGAAGAAATTCTTTCCTATTGGTTGCACGAATGCTTTAAGGCAAGCAATCACAACTTTCAATCAAAATCAAGGAGAACCAATTCATAAAGCATGGGAACACTTTCATGAATTACAAAGGAAATACCCACATCATGACATCCCTCGTTGGCAACTAATGCATATCTTCTATTATGGATTGCAAGAAGGCATTCGTAATCTAGTCAATGCCTCTTGTGGAGGGAACTTTCTCAATCGCGACGTAGAATCCGCTTCAGAACTATTTGAAGGGATGGCGAAGAACTCAATCAATAATGCATCCATGTTGCAATTTATGCGGGGCACGAATACAGCACATCAAAATCCGCATAAGGGCATTCACGAGATCGATAATTCATCCAGTTCAAAGGATTTGGAAATTATTGCAAAAAAACTGGACAAAGTCGACATCATAGCAAAGCATCTTGATGAGGTCCGAAATACTATGAAAACTCTTACACCTCTCCTTGCTACGCAAAATCCCACGCATTCACCTATTTCTCAAATTTCCACGAGGAGGGAATTTGTAAATAATCTGGATTCTAGAGATCCATCTTCCTTAGGTTTTCTATCTACTCCTACACCAACCCAAGGAGGGACCTTTGTCCCGCAATCTTTCCCACATTTTTCCCTATCTCCTATTTTTGTGGAAAACACGCCCTATCCTTTAGATTTGAATGCCATTCAGGGATATGCACCGAGATCAAACCCATATTCTAATTCCTATAATCCTGGATGGCGTAATCACCCTAATTTCTCTTGGTCTAACCATTCACAAAGACCATCATATCCGACTTAGACCAGGCAAAACCTGCCTACATTGCCGTTTCAGCAACCTAATGCGAGGCCATTTTACACGGGTTTGCAAAATCGCGTAGGGCCAAATACAAATTCACAGCTTGACCAAATTTTGCGAGCTGTGATTGAGAGCTAGCGACAAAATGCTGAAGCTCTTGCTGAAGTCCAACGGCAATGTTCGGCAGAATTGGCTGATCTTAGTTGTCAAATCATGCAGTTAGCTAAATCTCATCAGCTAGGGCCCTTCCATCCTAGCCAATTCCAAACCCTAGGAATATCCAGCAGAGACAACACCTGAGAGTGCAAAATCCGAATCAGGGACATGTCCATTTCCTTAATCAATTACCCCTTAATCCAAATCTGAATCAAAATCCAAATCCACCCTATGCTAATCATGATTTTGAGTATCTTAATCAACAGTAATCATTTTCAAATCAACCTTTGATTTCTAATTCATCTTTCCAAAATCAACAAGCATCTTCTTCATCAGCTTCCTCTTCACATGCGGGTATTAACTCTGTTACAACACTCCATGGAACTTCCACTAGGGATCCAGTTTATCCAAGGAACCTATCCCAAGACCCTAGTACATCTAGATTGACCCCTATTTCTACACCTGAAAGAGGTGCAGAACCCGATACCGCAATTCCCACTAATTCGTGAGATCCGAGAAATACCTCAGTAGAACAGGAAATTCATGTCCCATTTCCTGAAGCTTTGAAGAAGACTAGGAAACAAAAACAACTTGTTACATTAGATGAAGATTTAATTAAAATTTTTGAACAAGTACACATTAATATCCCACTCCTAGATGCTATCAAACACATTCCGACTTATGCGAGATTTCTTAAGGAGTTGTGTACTAACCGTAAGCTGAAGAAAGGAAGCACTGTGGTACTTTCAAAGCATGTGAGCTCTATAATTTCAAGTACGCTTCCTTTGAAAAAGAAAGACCAAGGATCTCCATTTATTTCCTGTATAATTGGGGATCAATGCATTGATAGAGTCCTAGATTTAGGAGCATCTATTAACATCATTCCTTTATCTTTGGTAAAGCATTTCAACATAGAAAACCTTAAGTCTACCAATGTGACTTTACAATTAGCCGATAGATCTATTAAGTCACCTAAAGGAATGTTAGAGGATGTAATTGTAAGAGTTCGGGATTTTTATTTCCCAGTAGATTTTATTGTCCTTGATATGGAAGTACCCGAACACATTAGAGATACCCCAATTATTTTAGGGAGACCCTTTTTGGCCACTGCAAAGGCCAACATTGATTGTGAATCTGGAAAGATTGAACTGAAATTTGGGGAGAAGACAATTAAGTTAGAAATATTTAGAGCTTCTAGAGGATTGGATTGCAATTCGATTGAGGAAATCAAATCTATTGCAGTTTTTGAGGATGACATTAGTTCCTTAGAACTAAAGAGCACACCTTTTGATATCCCATACCCTCAAAACAACGAAACCCTATTATTAGAATCTTTACTCAATCCTGAATCTAAATCTTATGACTCATCTAACTCACTTCTCGCAATCGAAAATCTCATCCCAAATCCTGTTGTTGATTCTACTCCTGTACTAGAATTGAAACCATTTCCTGATAATCTTAAATATGTCTATCTCGAATCTGATCAAACATATCCTATAATTATCAACTCTCATCTTTCTAAATCACAAGAATCCAAATTGATCAAGGTTCTTCGAGATCACAAGAAGGCAATTGGGTGGACTCTACATGATCTCACTAGGATTAGCCCCAATTTTTGTACTCATCGCATCTATGTTGAAGATGGGGCACGACCTTCAAGAGAAACTCAAAGACATCTAAATCCGAATTTAAAGGAGGTCGTAAAGAAAGAAATAATCAAGTGGCTAGATGTTGATATTATTTATCCCATATCTGATAGCCCTTGGGTGAGTCCAATTCAAGTGGTACCTAAAAAGGCAGGACTCACCATAATTAAGACTAAATATGGAGAAACCATTCCCACACGAATTGCGAATTCGTGGCGGGTTTGTATTGATTATCGTAAGCTTAATATAGCTACAAAGAAGGACCATTTTCCTTTGCCATTCATTGATCAAATCCTTGAGAGATTAGCTAGTAATAGGTTCTTCTGCTTTTTAGATGTTTACTCCAGATATAATCAAGTAGCAATATATCCCGAAGATCAAGAGAAAATGACTTTCACCTGCCCCTTCGGAACTTTTGCTTTTTGAAGAATGCCATTTGGGCTTTACAACGCATCCACGACTTTTTAGCGTCGCATGTTAGCCATTTTTACCGAAATGGTAGGTGAATATATGGAGGTTTTTATGGATGATTTTTCAGTCTTCGGGGAAACATTTGATATTTGTCTGGATAATTTATCGAAGATTCTTAAGAGATGTATAGAAGTGAACCTTGTCCTCAGTTGGGAGAAGAGCCATTTTATGTTTCTAGAGGGCATTGTACTTGGCCACCTCGTGTCTGAGCAAGGTATCCAAGTAGATCGAGCTAAGTTCAATCAAATTGCAAATCTTCCAATTCCTGACTCGATCAAAGGCATTAGATCATTTCTCAAGCATGTGGGATTTTATAGAAGATTTATACTTGATTTTTCAAAAATTGCCCAACCACTCACAAAGGATACTACTTTTGAGATGAGTGAGTGTATTTTGGCATTTGAGACATTGAGAGACAGAGTTACACAGGCTTCGATCTTGCAACCACCTAATTCGGATTTACCATTTGAGATCATGTGTGATGCATTAGATTATGCAATAGGAGCTATTTTGGGACAAAAAATTGAGAAGAATCTGGTAATAATTTACTATGCTAGTAAAACTTTGAATGAGACACAAAGGAATTACATAGTTATAGAAAAGGAATTACTAGCAATAGTATTTGGATTAGAAAAGTTTAAATCTTATATACTCAGATCTCGAATCATTGTGTACTCTGATCACTCAGTTATCCGACACCTTCTATCCAAAAAGGACACGAAACCTAGGTTGATAAGATGGATCTTGCTTTTGCAAGAATTTGACCTAGAAATTCATGACAAAGTGTGACGACAGAATGTTGTTGCCGATCACCTTTCCCGCCTTCCTTCTGATACTATTGAATCATCTCCTCCAATTACTAAACACTTTCCGAATGAACATCTTTTGACTATATCCTCAGATCTTCCTTGGTACACAGATATTGTTAATTATTTCGTTACACATCAATTCTCACCAGACTGGGACGAGAATCGCAAATCACGACTCAAAGCAGAAGCCAAATACCATTTCTGGGAAGATCCGTATCTTTTCCGACTCTGTAATGATCAAATCATCAGGCATTGTGTCACTTCTTCTGAGATTGATTCTATCCTCTCTTTTTGTCATGACCAGGCTTATGGTGGTCATTTTTCTAGTCGAAAGACTGCTGCAAAAATTCTACAATGCGGGTTTTATTGGCCTACTTTATTTGCAGATTCACAGACATATTGCAAGGTATGTAGTCGCTGCCAAACTCGCACGTGCAAACCCTTTTTTGTTTGTCTTATCCCACTTGTTATCTTTTTAAGACCAATTGACCTTCATTCAACCTCTGAAAAAATATGTGGCTGTACTGCATTCATGATGAGCTAGTAAAATTACAGTTTTAACCCTAGTTTCTTATTTTTCCTTCAAAATGCTTATGCAATACTTGTGACTCTCTGACGGTTATGTAGGAGCATTTATTGACTTAATTGGGTCAAAATGAGCTAGTTATGGCTCATGATGGTGTTCCCATCATACCCCCATGCCTAGCTTTTGCTTGTCCCTTAGCAAAATTTTAAGGCATTAACTTTGATTCTAGACCATAAAATCTTTTTGATGCTTACAAACTTTGCTATGTGCTTCCTTTTGTAGATTAGGTTAGAATGCTGATAGTAGGCCTAGAGGTATTCAAGTAACAACCAAGATCCAGACCTAACCAGCTCTAGCCTCAGTCTACCACGAAGGTTTCTAAGGCCCATAGGAACTAACCTAAGGTCCGTTGAACTCCGCGGTTAAAGCACTCGTGCTTGTAACATGTTTTAGCCTTTGTTCAGTTTGCAGTGCATTTTTGTCAGAGAGAGACAAAGAAATTTTTCTTTGGTTTTGGAGAGTTTTCTCTCTCTTTTCTTTTTATTTCTAGCTTCAGATTGGCTTTACAATACGGTCTGTATCAGATTCCTAGTCCCCATCATCAATCCTCGTAGGGTCCCTAGCAATCGATGCTTCGAGATAGCACCACCCATGGCAACCCCTAAAACCTTGGCTCTCGAGATTTCGAGATAATCCCGCCCATGGCGTTCTGCAGCTAAATCCAAACCCTAGCAATCGACATTTTGGGATAATGCCACCCATGGCATTTGAACCAGCACAGGGTGCTTACATGCCCCCGGTAGGATATGTAGATATCCTAGGAGACAAGCACCGAGAAGATGATATGCTATTGTGCATCTTTGAGGGGAATTTCCTACCTCTCCGCACCGGAAACTCATCCAAATCAACTTGTGTTGATCATCCGCTCCTAATCTAGGTGACTTTTTTAGAACAAGTTAAACTCATTTGTGTGATTTTGATACTTAAGCGCACTAAACTGGACTGTGTGTGGATTGGGGTGCTTAGGTTATCGAGTCCCGCAAACTAGAGGTTAGTTAACGAGGCTAAATATTCCCTAAGCCTTAGACCTAATACTTAAGCTTCGCATTTTTCCCAACCTCTTAAGGATTATCCAGATCTTAGCGAGTACTTGAATTTTTAAGCCTAAGATTATAGCCCAAGAAGCCTAAAATCAGCGTTTACTACTAATCTTTTTTTTTTGTTTTATTAGCAGTTTTTGCCTTTCATTTTCTTTCTTTTGATATGGTCTAGAACTAAGTCAATTCCTTAATCTTTTACTAATGACTATCTCTTTTTCTTTTCTTTTCAAATTGTGCTCCTTTTTGACATTTTTATCTCCTCCCTTTTTCTCCTCAAAATCTGATATGCCATCAAAATTTCCTCTCCTCTCATATTTTTATTCTTTTTCAAGAATTTTTTATTTTTTTGGTATTTTTGGAATATGTGATTTTTTTGATGAAACCCTTTCTTGTGAAGTGATTTTCACAGCATTTTGCACTTTAATACCCCCCATGCCTACGATTTGCAATGTCCTCATTATAAATTATTTGGGTTCGAGTTCAGCTTAGATCATTCATTATAACAGGTGATAGGTAGGTGAATGGGTCAAGATGACTGTTGCAGACGATTTCAAGCTCAGGTACAGGTACAGAGGTGGAGTCAGTTGTTCTAGTGGATAAACACTAAAGTGCAATATGAGTTCAACATAGGATGTGTCAGGAAGGGTTTTAGGTTTTTCAAAAATGACGAGTTGCCTCCCGTTAAGTGCTAAGTTAACGCCATCAACCGGACGCAATGAGCTCAGGAAGAATGGAGGGTAAAATATATCTCAGCCAAATTTATATCGGTGAGTTCAATGAACGATTTGAATATCTGACCGTTCACGACAAAAGGTTCTGAATCGTGGTAGAATTGACTAATTTTGACAACTCCATTTCCAAAGATTCATCGGACAAGGTATGGTCCAATCCATTTTGATCTGAGTTTTCCTGGGAATAATTTGAGTTTGGCGTCAAAGAAGACTTTCTGACCAAGGAAAAAGATCTTTTTGGATATGTGCTTGTCGTGAAAGGCCTTAACCCGCTCTTTGTAAATTTTTGAGTTCTCATACACGTCATGGCGTAACTCATCCATCTTGCTCATTTGAAGCTTTATGTGGATTCTTGCCTTAGAAAAATCGAGATTGCAGTTTCGTACTGCCTGATAGGCTTTGTGCTCCAGTTCGACGGGGAGGTGACATGCCTTCTCGTACACTAATCTGAAGGGAGACATGCCTAATTGGGTTTTGTGGGCGATCCTATAAACCCACAAAGCTTCCGGAAGTCAGAATGACTAGTCTTTTCTGTTAGGTCGAACAATGACCTGGAGGATTTTGTTGATCTCCTGATTTGATAGCTCAACTAGACTGTTGGTTTGGGGGTGGTAAGGAGTAGAGATTCAGTGTGACACCTAGTATTTGGGGGTGATCTGAACTAAGCATTCGTGAAATGGATCCCTCCATCAGAGATTATGGCACAGGGAATCCTGAACCGAGAAAAGATGTTCTGATGAATAAATTTGATAACCACCTTATGATCGTTGGTTCGGGTCGGAATGGCTTCGATCCATTTGGACACGTAGTCAACAGCGAGAAGAATGTATTTGAAGCCATCCGAAACAGAAAAGGGTCCCATAAAATCAATCCCCCAGACAATGAAGATTTCACATACGAGAATTGGATGTAAGGGCATCATATCACGGTGGCTCATGTTGCTTAAGGTATGGCAATGAGTGCATGCCTTATAGTGATTGTATGCGTCTTTGAAAATCGAGGGCCAATAGAAGCCGCACTGGAGGACTTTTGCTGTGGCTTTATGACCAAAGAAGTGTCCACCGCATGCTTGGTTATGGTAGAAGGACAAAATGTCCTGAATTTCCACTTCTGGAACACATTGTCAGATGATTTGATCAGCACCAATGTAGAAGAGATACGGGTCTTCTCAAAAGTAGTACTTGGCATCGGAAAGTAATTTGTCCTTCTTGGCCTTTGGCCAATCAGATGGTATCTGATGTGATGCCAAGTAGTTTACTAGATTAGAAAACCATGGAAGTCCTGTACTGATAGTCAGGAGGTGCTCATCGGGGAAATGTTTGATAAACACCAGTTTATCATCATTCTTATGCATTAAAACAAACCTAGCTCTTAGGATTTTACTCCGCAAATAGGTTTTTGGGTTGCATTTAGGCATAAATTAGGTTAGGCATGCATTGCATATTTTATTGTCTTTTTGATATGTTTTTGTGAGTGTTAGGGATGAACAGATATGCAGATCCCTAAAACCCTAGCACTCAAGAAGGCAAATGATGAAGGAGAAGCTTAGACTAGCTGGAACTCAGCTTAGTCCAGCTCACCACAGCTAGAACCTAGCTCACTTGAACTAGGGTTAGCTCATCCCAGCTCCATTCAGCTAATCTCAGCTGAATGGCAGCTCAAGAGAGTTCATCTTAGCTCACCCTAGCTCAAGTCAGCTCAGATCCAGCTCAACTTAGCTGAGTCTAGCTCATCTCACTCCCACTAGTCCACAGGGAGCTCTAGCTAGCTCAGCTGAGTAGACAGGAGTTCACCCCAGCTCAGACACAGCTACATCCAGCTCCACTCAATTCCAGCCAGATGAAGAAGAACTCATCTCAGCTCAGGAAGCTCAATTCCAGCTCCCGGGGATTCAGCTTAGCTCAACTCAGTTGAGCTAAGCTACCTTAACTGCCTCAACCAGCTTGATCCTCCCCGGGAGCACCAGACCTAGCTCACCTCAGCTCATTATGGTAGAAGCTAGCTCACTTTAGCTTGGCTTAGCAACTAGCAAAGAACTAGCAAGCTAAGCCAGCTAGAGTAGCCCCATGCTAGCCTCTTCAGCAGCAGCCAGCTCCAGTTTCAGCTCCAGACTTCTCATCCTCAGCTCCTCCCTCCAAACTCTAGCTCCAACACCTCTTTCTCTACTCCTCCTTTAGCTAAGCTAGCTTAGCTTAGCTTAGCTTAGCTTAGCTTAGCTTAGCTTATCTATGCTCCAACTTCCTTGGCTTGTACCACCCAAAAACCCAACCTAACAACTCCACCTACTAGCTCCACCTAAGCTCCACCTACTTGGCGCCAACCTAGCCTACCCACCACCTCCAAAAGACACCTAAAAGTGGTGCCAAAACCACCCTAACCACCCCCTTGATGGCGCCACTTTTCCCTCCAAAAACCCCCTTCATCTCCACCAGACACCTCTCCTTAAATCCATCTCCACCATCCACCTAACCCCCCTTCTAGAAGACCCTAGGTTGGTGCCAAAATGGTGGTGTCTCTCCACCACCAAAAGCCACCAACACCACCATAACCACCCCCTTTAACACCCCTTGGGTTGGCGCCAAATACCCTTGGCCATAGGATCACCAACCACCTCCATCCTTCCATCCTAGCCCTCCATTTCAAGGGGCACCTTAACCCCCCATCCTACCCTATAAAAAGACCACTACCCACCACCATTGAAGGCATCCTTGGCTAGCAAATTCACTCTCATATTCCACCTAGAAGCCCATGTCCAAGAGAGAAGAAGAAGAAGAAGATTAAGGGGATATTCTGTCCCCTTGGTGCCTTCCCCTCTTCCCTTCTCTCTTGGGTCACGCCAGCCAAAGGAGAAGCCAGGAAAGGAAGATCTTTGGAGGAGATTTTGAAGGTGGTCCATGCCATCTTGGAGGAGCTCTTGAGGGTGGTGCACGCCCCCCTCTTGGAGGAGAGCATTGAAGGTGGTAGCTTCCACCTTGGAGGAGCTCTCAAGGAAGGAGAAGAAGGAGGCCCTCTTTTCAAGCCAAGGAGCAGCTAGGCTTGGAGCAAGAAGACTCCCTTATTCACCATTTTTGCAAGAGGATTTGTGTTTCTTTTCTTGCTTTTAGATTTTTTTATTTTAGTAGAAGCATTCCTCTACTTGTCCTTGAAAAGAACACCAATTCTAGTCAATTAAATTGCCTTCTTTTAGCTTTTTATTGCAATTGTTACTTTTGGCTCTAGCACTTGTTTCACCTCTTCTTCCTAATTACTCTAGGCCTCCACTTGCCTAGAGTGAGCTTAGGAAGAAGATATTTCTATCTTTTAAGTTTTAGTTAAGCAATTGTAGGTGTTAGTACTTTCCGTTACAATTTGCATTTTGCCCTCATCTTTCCAAAACAAAAAAATTACATATTTAAAATACCAAAAAGAAAGTTGAGATTTGTATTCCAAGCAAGAGAATCAATTTTGCAAACATTTGGCCTCCTTGGACGACCCTAGATAATTCCCCTATCTAGGATATAAATTTAAAAGTGAAAGCGGATTCGCATGTTACAACGACGTTAAAAACCCGCTTTTACAAATCACGCGTATTTTGTATCAATGTTCAGTAATGGGTCCGGAAGGGTTGATAATATCAAAAGGAAGGCGGGATAAGTGATCAGCTACCACATTCTATTTCCCTGCCTTGTCGTGAATCTCGAGATCAAATTCTTGTAACAGCAAGATCCAGTGGATAGTCGAGGTTTCGCATCCTTCTTCGCAAGGAGATGCCTCACAGCAATGTGATCTGAGTAAATGATAATACGGGAACCCAAAATATACAATCTGAATTTTTCCAAGGCAAATACTATGGCTAGCATCTCTTTCTCAGTAACTGTGTAGTTACGCTGAGCCTCGTCAAGTGTCTTGCTAGCGTAGTAAATGACCACGGGTTTCCCGTCGATTTTCTACCCGAGTACCGCACCTACAGCGTAATCAGATGCATCGCACATGATCTCAAAGGGTTGAGACCAATCAGGGGGCTGCAGGATAGGTGCTTGGGTGATGTAAACATGTTTACACTACTTAAGATGTCTATTTATGCATGTTCTTAAGCATAGGATTGCATGCATACTATAAATATTGCATAACATGCATCATCTTGCATTTAGAGTAGTTTGAATAAAATGGAGGTTAATTGTCTCCTTTTATGTTCAGGGACAGAGCAAACTTTTTATCGGGGCCACGGATCGAAGATCCAACCGTATAGATGTGATCAGGGCGACGATTGGAGCTCAACAACTTCAAGATCGCCCTAATCAGACATCTGTAGCATCAGATAGAGATTGGGGAACCCTAGAAGATCAAGGGCCAAGATGGTATGAATATGCACTTCAAACAATAAATCTGACCACACGGATGGATTTAGATCGACGATCGCACCCTAACGACGCAAAAATCGAGTCAATCCGACACCTGTGGCACCATCTACATCATCCAGAAGATGGACGACCAAGATGCCGCCACGTGGTGCCATCTCAACCGCCCAATCGTCCGCACACACCCGCTGAAGGCCTCCGCATCAGCCCTTCCCCGTGTTGGATCAAGATCCAACAGCTGCGACGCGTCCGTGCTTAAGTTAGGTGCTTGACACAAACGCGCCCATAGCACGTTGGTCGAGCGCTCTAACACGAAGCGTAGGCACGCGTTTGATCTGCGCCGCGCTGCAATTGGAGCGGAAGCGCACGCCCAATCAACTGTACGATCGCAATCCAACGGCCACATGCGCTCAATCAAGATGACGTGCCCACGCACGCCCGCGCGTCACGCGGAATCGCACCCGGGCAGGCGCACAAAGGAGGCGGGCGGTAGCGCGATTTAAGCCGTTCGATCTCGCGATCGGACGACTGAGATCAGCTGGACATGCGCGTTCATTACGCACGAGGAGGTGAGCGGGTGCGCGTGCGCCTCCCACGAAGGCCACGTTCGGACCTTTAGCGACGATTTTATCCGTCACTAAAGGTCCTAAATTAATTTTTTAGAGTTGTAATGACCAAATTGCCCCCACTCCTTGCAACTATAAAAGGAGACCCCCTCCATACGAAATTCTCATCCCTTCCTTCTCTTCTCTCCCTCTCCAAAGCTCAAAAGAAGCTTGTCCCACACCCAGGATGCTTCTCGCGAGATAAAGTCAATTTTTCATCCCCCTTTCAGAAGTAGATCTCGTGACAATGATGACATGCTGCCCCATTCCCGTTCTTCCACTTTGTCCTCCTTCGTCCTACTCCATCCTCCTTCGTCCAGGCGTCGTCCCGTCTAGCTCGTCCTCCAAGCAACCGTCGAGGAGGATATTTCTCTCTCCATTCTTTTAATGCTTTCTAGAATAGATTTACTGCTTTCTAGTGTAATCATTTTCCCGCTTTCTAGTGTAATGAACAATCGTTCTGATGATGAAATTCCATGTTTATTCTACATCTTGTTTTGGTTTTGTTTGTAATATTCTCTCTCTCTCGTATTCTCTCTCTTTTCTATTTATTGTAAATAGTTAGATAGTTCTAATCAATTGAATTACTTCGTGACAAATAAAATAAACGCGTATTTTTAAAATCAAACGTCTGCCTCCCTGTGTTCGACCCAGGATTTCTATTATGGTATAAATTTTATTTGTTGAACATGAGTTCTTCGCTTTCATACTACGACAATAGGTTTTCAAAACCAAACACGTTAGCGTAGCAACCTGTACGTTCAACATTTTGGCACCGTTGCTGGGGACACGACACTCTTTGATTTTTCTTCGCGTTTTTTGCAACTTACGAATCATTTACCTCACTTCTCTCCTTTCTTATTGTGATTGCAGGTACTCTTTTGAGACGAGCAAACGTGGTAGATCGAAGCAAAGTGCTGTTGAAGGTTCTGTGAGTTATCCCCCACCTCCCACCCATTAGATTTCATTCCACCACATAATAACACAAACATCAATCAACTTAGGTGTTCTTATAAACTCTAAGGTTAGATTGTTTGTTGTTTGACACCCATACTCACCCCAAACTCCATATTTAAAAAGAAAATTAAAAAAAAAAATCTCACATAGGTACATAACCTCATCTGATTTTCAAACTCAATCGGTAAACCAACCTTTGGAGCCGGTACACACATTCAAACACATAATTGAGTAGAAATCAAATTAGGTAATCACTTGTGTGCCTAATTAAGTGGTGCAACAGGCCAATTGTTTGAGTTGATTTGGCCGCACCACTTCAATTAAAATCAACTCATCAAGTAGCTACCGATTAGGTTCAACTCTTAGGGATTTACCAGGCACTCCACATTCTTTTAAATTTTAAAGGAAAACATCTTCACCTGTGGTTTCAAAATCTGGTGTGCCAACAAAACTTGTTTGAAAATACCTAAAGTTGAATCCTAAAAGCTACTAAGCAAGATTTGAACTCTAAAATTCACCACATCAAAAGTAATCTTGCTTGAAAACCACTGGTTGTGCACGCACACACAAATCAATCAATCATTAAGGGCACAACCCATGTAAAGGGCCCATCACATTCCAAAGCACATTCAAACCTAGCCCTAAATAAAACAGAGTAGACGTTGACCTTAAGGATTTGACTCGCTCTTCAGAGCCTAGAACGAGATTATTTTCGATTAGTCTGTTTCTACTGTTCAATCTGATGTCTAGCTCGGGGAGCAGAATCAAAAGATCGTGGCTGGGGGGTACACTAGGAACCGGAGGCGCAAGCCGAAGGAAGAACCTTCTCCCCAGTCCCTCCTTCTAACTGGTTGGATTAAACAGATAGAAGTAGATCAAATCGTTTCTTTATCTCAAGATGGGTTTTGGAAGTCTGTAAGTCTTTAGGCTAGCCCACTTAAGGACAGGTTTGATTGCTTGTATTGCAGGGCGCCTTTCTTCCTCCTGTCTCTCATGAATCCTTCCACATATTACACGCATTCCCACTCTTTCTCTCCTATTTTGAATTATCCTCAACATGACAATTATCCTGACTCATACTGTAATCAATCATCAGTTAGTTGGGATAACTCGGATTGGGGATACAGTTCCGAACCTCCGTGTTTAGGGTCTAACCTTGAACACTATGATTGTGATTTCTATCCTTCTCAGAGCCACATCGATTATAGATCATCATCCTTTCATGAACAACCTAATTCGATCTACAATCAATAAGGATACATTGATCCTTACCCATCCTCTGATTACACTGCCTTTAGGTCATCACTACCTTTTGAACAATCTGAAATGACCTATTATCAGGAAGGGTATAACGAATCTCAATTTGTTAATTCCCCTGCATTGATCCCAAACCCTCCCAACCCTGAACCAACTCATTTGGTTCAGGGTAACCAGGTTCAAGATAAGGTTCTGGCTAACTTGAGGAATATCATACAATCTTTAGAAGTTCAGCCAATACCTTGCATTGAGAGATTGGAGCCCCTGATTGCAATGATTGATGATTTGAATAAGTAATTGTTGGATTGGCTCCAGGATGTTAACGATAAGAACCCGGGTGAGTTTCTACTTGGGAAGTTAGCGAAATTGAGGATGAGATTTGTGGTCGCTTTGATTCAATCATGGGATGATTCCCAGGATGAAATCCCTTCAAGAAAGCCAATTTCAGAACCCGCTCAGGCACCTGTTGGGGGGAACGTGTTACGAGGCTAACCAGATTGAATTAGAGCAACCAATTAAGGATGATCTGATTTCTTCACCTGAGATCCCTGAGCTAGGGTACAAGTAAACGTATGTCTCCTTGGAATAGAAAGTGACAGATGATTTTGGGACATACATTAATACGGATCTTGATTTCTTTGATTCTAATGGTGAAGATTCATGTTGCGAACTCTCACGTGAGTTTACAGAACACGATTTTTGTGAGACGATTCAGCCTGAGGAATTTGATAGATCATTTGATAGCCCAATAATTGAGGAAACTGATCTTATTGGGGCTCACATTACAGATCCAGAATCGTATTTTCTGGAGGATTCAATTCAATGCCATAATTGTCAATTACACCCCGTTGAGCTTACCGATGATTCTGTTTCTGAGATAATTAGACCCAAGTCAATTCTGATTCAGCCACATTATTTAGACTTGGAAATTTCAGATGGGGTGATTAATATGCAAGAGGTCCTGGAATTTGACATTCTGAATGAGGAGGATAGGAGCTGGGAAATTTTGATTTGGGAAGCAGGAGGAAGTACAAGACTGAGTCGAAGGGTTCCTACTAAGCTGAAACCATCAAACCAGGACCCTTACGACATTTGTTCTGAGGATGTCAAACCCAAGAACACATTCAATGATTATCCTTTTGAGCTTGATTTCTCTGTAACCCAACTTTTTAGTCTTGGGTTGCATCCCCATAAATCGCTGGCCCGACCCCGCTTGCATACTGATTTTAGGTTTTGGGTAATTTTTATCCAGAACCTGAGATATTCTCGATTATGGGGTATGGGTCGGCACCACAATTTGGTCCACATTTGTGGACATCTATTGACAGGTCAGAGGTTTCTTTTATTTATTCTGATTCTGACCTGCACTTATGAATTCTTTATTTCTCTTCTTTGCATAGTGTGCCTAGCTGAAGGCACTAAATTCAGCATGTATACAGTTCTTTTTAGTTTGCATCTCGGAGCGGACCTGACATTCATGCAATTCAGGTGCTTTACGCTATTCCACTCTGTTTTATGTCTTTTTAATACCATGAGGACATTGCATTAGATAGGCATGGGGGGTGGATATTCATCTCTGAATTAAGTCATTAGCTCCATAGATTTGTTTTATTTTATTATTAAAAAAAAATGGAATTAGGAAAGAGAAATTGGGTTTAAGAAAATTTTCAATCTTAGGAAATACTACATTATGATTTGAACACAAAGACCCTTCAGGTCTTTGGACTTAATCAACCCGTGTATCCACTAAAATGTGGATTTGTTTTTCGAATCCTCGCCAACCTAAATTCCATTTTAATTGGAGTAAATAAGTTTGGGTGATAAGTACACGACTTATCAACCCACCGTCTGATTTGAGGGAATTTTGAGTTTTAAGCATCTACACACTATCTTGTCACCGACTCGTTGTTCGGTGATTCTAACGAAAATTGGGTAGCTAATGAACCTTCTAGGGTGATATGGCTGGCAAGTTATCGTGGGTAACAGCCCATAGGTAGGTTGTCCAAAGCCCAGTCACTAGACCTTTCTTTTTTTGTTGCCTTTAGGTAAATCTTAGACCAAGGAAGCCACATACTTAAAAAAAAAAAAGGTCAAAAAGAAAAGGAGAAAAGAAAAAAAAGAAATAAGCCACACTTCGCCGCACGAGTATGGTTGGCAAGTTATCGGTGGTAACATCTCATCGACCGATTGTCCAGAACCCAGCTTAATAAATGCACTGAAAATTCCCAAAACACTTAGGAAGAAGCAGAGAAGTAGAATAAACTGGGGAGATATACGCTGAATTCACCCTTGTGTTGACCCCGTAAAAAAATAAAAGTAGGGAGAAAGCTACAGGTTGTAAAGATACACCTTTAGGCAGAATTTTTTTTTAGGTCACCTAGAGGCATAGAAATCCGAAGTTCGTTTTAACTGCCGGTCAACGAGTCTATCACATTCACAATAAGATGCTTAGAACTTAAGGCTCTCATCAAATCTTGGGTGAGTTGAATGGCCATAGAAAGCCACTCTTAAACCCTAAAACTTGAAAATCCAAAAAAATTAGAAAAGAGGAAAAAAGAGAAAAAGAAAATTTTCTTTGAATAAGGAGAGGGCTTGAGGCGGTCTGCATTTTGGCAGGTACTCGGGCACTGTTGTGTCTTTGAAAGTTCAGATCCTAAGTAGACATTTTCTTAATGATTGAAACTAACTCATGCCCAAATAATCCAACTTGATTCTTTTATAAATAGCATATAGTTTTTGCTAGGGACTAGCAAAAGATAGGCATGGGGGAATGATGTAAACATGTCTACACTACTTAAGATGGCTATTTATGCATGTTCTTAAGCATAGGATTGCATTGCATACTATAAATATTGCATAACATGCATCATCTTGCATTTAGAGTAGTTTGAATAAATGGAGGTTAATTGTCTCCTTTTATGTTCAAGGATAGGGCAAACTTTTTATCGGAGCCTCGGATCGAAGATCCAACCGTACAGATGTGATCAGTGCGACGATTGGAGTTAAACGACTCCAAGATCGCCCTAATCAGACATCTATAGCATCAGATAGAGACTGGGAACCCTAGAAGATCAAGGGCCAAGATGGTGTGAATCCACACTTTAAACGATAAATCCAACCGCATGGATGGATTCGGATCGACGATCGCAGCCTAACGACGCAAAAATCGAGTCAATCCGACACCCGTGGCACCATCTACATCATCCAGAAGATGGACGGCCAAGATGGCACCACGTGGCACCATCTCGATCGCCCAATCGTCTGCACGCACCCGCTGAAGGCCTTTGCATTAGCCCTTCCCCGCTGTTGGATCAAGATCCAACGGCTGCGACGCATCCGCGCTTAAGTTAGGCACTCGACACAAACGCGCCCATAGTGCGTTGGTCGAGCGCTCTAACACGAAGCGTAGGCGCGCGTTCAATCTGTGCTGCGCTGCAATTGGAGCGGAAGCGCGCGCCATATCGACTGCACGATCGCAATCCAACGGCCACGCGTGCTCAATCAAGATGACACGCCCACGCACACCCGCGCGTCACGCGGAATCGCATGCTGGCGGGCGAGCAAAGGAGGCGAACGGTAGTGTGATTTTAGCCGTCCAATCTCACGATCGGACGGCTGAGATCAGCTGGACGTGCGCGTGCGTTACGCGTGAGGAGGTGAGAGGGTGTGCGTGCGCCACCCACGAAGGCCACGTTCGGACCTTTAGCGACGATTTTATCTGTCACTAAAGGTCCTGAATTAATGTTTTTAGAGTTGTAATGACCAAATTGTCCCCACTCCTTGCAACTATAAAAGGAGACCCCCTCCATACAAAATTATCATCCCTTCCTTCTCTTCTCTCCCTCTCCAAAGCTCAAGAGAAGCTTGTCCCACACCTGGGATGCTTCTCGCGAGATAAAGTCAACTTTTCGTCCCCTTTTTGGAAGCGGATCCCGCGACAACGACGACATGCTGGCCCGTTCCTATTTTTTCACTTTGTCCTCCCTTGTCCTGCTCCATTCTCCTTCATCCAGGCATCGTCCTGTCCAGCTCGTCCTCCAAGCGACCGTCGAGGAGGATATTTCTCTCTCCATTCTTTTAATGTTTTCTAGAGTAGATTTACTGCTTTCTAGTGTAATCATTTTCCCGCTTTCTAGTGTAATGAACAATCATTCTGATGATGAAATTCCATGTTTATTCTACATCTTGTTTTGGTTTTTGTTTGTAATACTCTCTCTCTTATTCTCCCTCTCTCTCTTTTCTATTTATTGTAAATAGTTAGATAGTTCTAATCAATTGAATTACTTTGTGACAAATAAAATAAATATGTATTTCTAAAATCAAACGTCTGCCTCCCTGTGTTCGACCAAGGATTTCTATTCCAGTATAAATTTTATTTGTTGAACACGTGTTCTTCACTTTCATACTACGATGATAGGTTTTCAAAACCAAACACGTTAGCGTAACAACCCGTATGTTCAACATTGGGTAACTCGATCACGTAGGATCTCAAATGCTTGAGTGCATTCCTTGATGATTTCAAAAGGGACATCCTTAGATAGGAGATTAGTCAGGAAGCGTGCGACTTTCGAGAAATCGGGAATGAATCGACTGTAAAAATCGACGTGCCCTAAGGATCGGATGTCTTTGACCGAGCTAGACATAGGGAGTTTGGAAATCAAATTCACCTTGGCTCAATCAACCTGGATGCCTTTTTCAAAGATAAGATGTCCCAGGACTATTCCCTCAGGTACCATGAAGTGGCTCTTTTCGCAAGAAAGAACCAAGTTCACATCGATGCACTGTCTGAGGATCTAGACCAAGTGCAGGAGGCAATCATCAAATGATTCACCGAATACCGAGAAGTCGTCCATGAAGACTTCAAAGTACTCACCTACCATATCTGAGAATATGGCAAGCATGCACCGCTGAAAAGTAGCGGGTGCATTGCAGAGATCGAATGGCATCCTTCGGAATGCGTAAGTTGCAAAGGGGCAGGTGAAGGTGGTCTTTTCTTAATCCTTAGGATGGATTGTGACCTGCTTATAACCAGAGTACCCGTCTAGAAAGCAGAAGAATCGATTTCCCGCTAGTTTCTCGAGAATCTGATCAATGAATGGTAGTGGGAAATGATCCTTCTTCGTGGAGGAATTGAGTCTTCTATAATCAATGCAGACTCTCCATGAGTTTACTATACAGGTCGCAATGGCTTCTCCGGTTTCAATCGTGATGACGGTAAGCTCTACCTTTTTAGGCACAACCTGGATTGGAATCACCCAGTGACTATCGAAGATGGCGTAGATGATCCCTACATCTAACCACTTGATAATCTCATTTTTCATGACATCCTATACATTGGGATTCAGATGTCTCTACATTTCACGGGATGGTCATGAGCCCTCTTCAATGTAGATGTGGTGTGTGCAATATGAGGGGCTGATGCCAATGAGATCATCGAGAGTCCATCCAATGGCTTTTTGATGTTGCTGGGCGTGTTTCCTGATCAGGTGTGAGTCGAGAGTTGATAATCACAGGAAACGTCTGATTGGAACCCAAAAAGATGTATTTGAGATGATCGGGAAGAGGCTTTAATTCCAAAACTGGGTTTTCAACAACAGCGGGTAATTCCGAATGGGTGTCAAGAGCAAAGGAAGGAGCTATGGGTGTGTCTAGGTTGAGTTCAGGCTCCTCTAATTGTGGGTTTTGATCCTCTTATGGTTGATCAGAAATAGTCGGGTTCTCTATGAAGTCGTCAACCACTGCTTCAATATCACAAATTTGTTCTATGACTCCGTAATTAATTCCTTGTTGGGCCTTAAAGATGTCGATCTTTAGTGTCTTGCTCCCAAATTTCAATTTGATTCGGCCCTCCTCACAATTGATATTGGCCCTAGCAGTGGCCAGAAAAGGTCTCCCTAATATGATTGGTGTATTCTTCACATTCTCAGGAGCATCCATGTCTAAAACGATGAAATCCACTGGGAAATAGAAATCATGTACCCTAACTATGACATCCTCAAGAATTCCTTTTGGTGACTTAATTGATCGATCTACTAGTTGTAAGGTCATTTCAGTCGGTTTAAGCTCAGATTCTTCGAAGTAGTCTAGTAGGGATGTGGGTATCAAATTTATGGAGGCTCCTAAGTCTAATAAAGCTCGGTCAAATCGTATATCACTAATTTCACAGGAGATCAAAGGGGTGCCTAAGTCTTTTGCCTTAGGCAGGAGTTTGCTCAAAATGATAGAGCTAGCTTGCTCTAACAGTACAATCGGATTCCCATCTTTGGTTCGCGGCTTACACTTTGGTGTACATACGTCTTTCAAAAATCGTGCGTAAGCCAGTACGTGGCATATCGCATCCATCAAGGGGATGTTTATATGGACCTGCTCAAAGAGCTTAACCAGGTCCTCCTCAGGTGCCACTATTTTGGTTATCCTTTTTCCCTTGGTCAAGGCCTCAGGGAATGGAACTTTAGATGGTTCCTCTAGAATGGGTCCAGGTTCTTGATCTGGGATAGAGGTGTCCTGGATGACTGTCCTTGGGTTAGGGTTTGTATTACCAGGATTGGTTTATCTTGGATAAGGTAGGTCCTGTGTTGTTTTGTCAGTGCGGGTAGTAACAGAATTTAATCCTGCCTGGTTTTGGTTTGGAGAGGGTAGAAGAGGTGCTTGCTGCTGGTAACCAGTATATGATGTCGAAGCCTCCATCCCATTGGGTGATGGAGTAGAAGGGGCCTAATAAACAAAGTGAGCTTGGCTCGGATTTGGGTTCATAATGCACCTCTGGTTCGGCACGTTGTTCAGATTAGGCAGAGGTTGTGAAGGAAGTGCACCAGGTTGGTGAAGATTTGCCATCTGGGCAAGTTGATTGCGAACCTCTATGATCTCGTCTCTATGCTGTTTTTGCATAGCTGCATTCATCTTCTGAATATCAGCCAGAGTCTGAAGGATAAGAGTCATTTGATCTGTCTGAGTCAGCCCAGATTGATAAGTTGGGTTAGGCCAAGGTTGAGGCAACTGATATGGACGAGGAGCTTGTGGTCGGGATGGATTTTGAGGTCTCTAATTTTGATTATTGCCTGACCATGTGAAGTTGGGATGATTACACCATCCAAGGTTGTAGGTGTTTGAGAATGGATCATTTTGAATGGCGTTGAGGTTCTCGCAGGTTTGAGGAACCTCGGGAAAATCAGAATATGAGGGTTTAGAGTTCCCCCAACTAGAGTAAGTGGATCCAGAGTTTCCTCCATAGACAGAATCAGATGAGGGTGGATAGGGGTCCATCCCTTGAGAAGGTTGGTGATAGATGTTGTGCACGGCCTCCCTGCCAGAGGGTGTTGCGTGAATGGGTTCTGTGCAGAGGTGGCTCGCTGCAAATGTCGAGTTAGCTCATCCACTTTCTTCTCAATGATAAAGACCTTGTCCAGATGACTGGCCATCAGTTCCAAGTCAATGGAAGAGGACAGACCCTGCATCTCATGTGCTCCCTTTGGGTTCGTCAATGCATGGGCATTCTTCTGGTCGAACATGCCCATGGATTCCTTATTGATGGAGTTCTCGCACATATTCTCGAGAATCTCCCACATGATGTCTTCATGTTGACCCATGATGTTTCCTTCGTAAGTCGCTTTGACGAATAATCTAATATCCTTACGAAGTCCCTGGTAAAAAAACTGGACTTGTTCTCATTTAGGAACTCCATAATGGGGGCACTTTCGCATGAGATCCAGAAAACGATCCCATGCTTCGTGAAGTGGTTCTCCTGCTTGTGTGAAATGTGTGATATGGTGCCGTAAAGCATTTTTCCGACCAACAGAGAAGAACTTTCTTAGAAACTTGGATTGAAGTTCCACCCAGGTGTTGATCGGACATGTTTGAGTTTGGTACCAATGCGCAGCTTTATCCATGAGAGAGGAGAACATTTTCATGAGTAGAATATCTCAATTTTGAGCTTCTATCCGAAGGTCTGGGCCAGATGCTTGAGTTCTTTGACATGCTGGAAAGGGTCTTCAAAAGTACGCCCATGGAATTTGGGAATGGCATGAATCATGTTGGGCTTGAGTTTAGTGTCAGGACCTCCAGCGGGGATTTGTACTCGAGGTTCGATTGCTACCGCAGCGGGATTGTAGTGATCTCACATCATTGGACACTGCAGTGGGTTCACAAAGGCTTAGAATAGACCATTGAGGCGCTGGAGTTGATTTTCAAGATTATTTTCTTCTACGAGTTGTGACGTGATAATGGATAAAGGAGAATCAAGTTCAGATGAATCAGAAGAGACATCAATAGGATTGGGTTGTTGCACAAACAAGGAGGTCGAGGCTTGGCCTCGACGTGAATGAGTGACTAAAGGAGGCCTCAAAGATGGTCTTAGGGACCTCCTCCCGAACATGCACCATTGGAGTAGATGAGAGGTAGAATGTGATGAACCCAATCAAGACACCCAAAAATTTAGGATGACTATAGAGGTTCGGGGTGGATGATACCCCTTAGTTAGAAAGCCGTCCACCTGAGAATTACCTAGGCAACCAGAAAGGGAGTCCTGCAAAGACCCCTACACAGTAGAGCGCCCCCACGGGTTACAGGGTTTCCCCCACCGACCTCTCTTGTCACTGATGTTCCAGGTAGACCAGAATGGGGACTTGACCTCTTAAGTCTACCAATTTTAATTAAGAGCAAGGGTGCTTAGAATTTCACTTGAACTTTAAGATGTGTTGAGTGCAAAAACTGACCTAATTTGGAGATTGGTTGACCCAACAAGGTGGGTCAACTTCACCTGTATTGTCCTTGAAAATTTAGGTCCCTCTTTTAGTGTTCAAATGACTTTAAGAGCCTGATTTTAGGGTTTTTCTTGAATAGATCAATCCAATCAAGGTCTAGGCACACATTGTTTGGGGAAATGATTTCTTGATTAAGCAAGTGTTTTCTAAAAACCCTAAACTGAAATCCTTAATTGGCACTAATTTGTTTCGCTTTAATTTGTCCAAATGTGGTACCTAGAGCTCAAACAAGAATGTGATAGCCCTAGATACCGTCAGCTTTAAGTGGGTGCACAAATCAGGATTTGTTGCTCAAATAAAATGTATCAACTCAGGCAACTCGATGAATTATTTATGGAAAGAATGCAAGTAGCCCTAATTGATTTACCTTTTATCCTTTTCAGAATGAGGGGATTAAGAGAGAGTGGTTAGAACTTACCTGCCCTTGGTGTGTTTGTTATGCAGTTGATCTTCCTTGAATGTATCTTCTCCTGAAACAACCATAGCAAAGGAGATATAGCAAGTTAGAATTTGAATAAGGAATTGCAATCAAGAGTTCTAAATTTCCCATTGCTCCCCCCAACAGCGCCAAAATGTTTGAATGCTAAATCTGTATTTAAGATTGTCGTGTTGTAGTATAGCCAAAATAGTGCTTAAACAAATAAATTTTATTACTCAAAAAAGTTTCGAGGTCGAACAAAGGGAGCAATATAGAATTTAAATCTCAAGAATTGTAATTTAAATGCAATATAAGCAAGTTGTAATAATGCTCCAAACAATAATGATATAGAAGTGAAAACAGATGTCAATAGTGCAAAAAGAATGAGGTAAAATGGTGATTTGAATCACCAAATATCCCTCACAATAATAGCAAATTTCTCAACAATATCAATCAAATAAAGCTTAGAAATCAATTATCAGATGGCTAAATGGTTAATCAGATGACTTAAATGTCTGATGCTACAGTGCACAGCCTTCTTTCCCTTCTCTCAGCCTCTTCTTCTTCTTTCTCTACTATTGCTCCTTCTTCTTTTCTTCTTCTTCCTTCTACTTCCTTCTCCTTCTTCTTCTTCTCACAGGGGAGGTGAACTTCTCAGATTGGCTAAGTGTCAGCCAATGCCTTCAGCAACAAAACCCTCCCCCTACCCCATGCAATCTCTCTTTCTCTCTCTGGGTCATGCTCTCCCAGAGCCTTCAACAGTATCGAGTATATGGGTAATCGGACCTAGAGCGTACCCGAGACCAGGGCTACGGGCGTGGGTTGCAACCGAGGAGTGCAGGGCTTAGGCAGGTTATTGGGCGCACCAGGTCCATGGGGGAGATGTCGCAGACGAAGGGCATGAGGGGAGTGTACGGGGACCTCACCCCCTATGCGTGCTGAGGCGATAAGCCTAAAGCACAAATCCAATTTATGCGTGCTCAGCTCCTTTGCCGCTCCCGATGTGGGACTAAACCGCGCTTCCTTCGCCTGCGTGCAGCCGTAGCTGGTGCTCCTTCCAATTGAGGCCTGAGATGCAATCAAAGCACCCAATTGACCACCTATGCCTCTGCCTGGGTGTATTCCGCTTCACCTAGGACTTTGCCTGGGGTTTGCAGGTGCTTGGAGTGAGCTTCGAGCTTTGCTTTAAGCTTCAATAATGGCGACGAAGACCTAGGACCTGCAATCACGAAAACAGGCTAAAAGCCCTAGTTAAAATAGGTCACAAGCTTCGCCGTGAGGTGGGGAATTGAACGGCGGTGTTCATGAGGTGTGAGAGTGCGTGAGGTGGCCAGACGGTGACAAAATGTGAGGTGCAACAATGTGGTGTTTGGTGGAGCAATGGGGAGGCCAATAGCCATGAAGACCAGAGGGCTTTTGCTCTCTCAAACACGACAGAGGTGTGGAGATGAACGGTGGCCAGATTAGTGGAGTGTAGTGGCCGTGCGATCTCACCGGAGGTACGCTAGCGAGGTGGAAGACGGAGGGTGTCGGGGCGAGTCAGCGATCGAAACGAGGTGACGAGGGTCTGAAAACGAAGAGAGGAAGTCGAGGAGTTATTTAGGAGGGGAGGCAGACGAAGGGGGGTGGAGTTGGTGCAAGGTGAGCTGCGGCCGGCGTCGGAGACGAAGCTGCTTAGAGAGAGGTGATCGGTGAGGATGAAGTGGGGTAGGCGTGTCAGCGGGTGCTGCATGACGCGAAGGAAAACAAGGAGGAAGAGTCTGCCACTGGTATTGTGGTCAGACAATGAGGGAAAGTAGGGAAGGTCACCGAAGCTTGAAGAGAAAATCGGCCAGAGGGGAGAGGAATTAAAGGGAATCTTTGGCCGAATTCAAGCTTGCCGAATTCGTTGTGATCTAGGGAGTCTTTTATAGGTCATAAGAAATTGATTAGAGCTTGGGAAGCTCACTGGAGTTGGAAGTTTCTTGATACCTAAATCTCTCATGCATTCACATGAGAGATTGGATAGGTTTCAAGGCTTAGGATTAGGTCCAAAAGGAAGGAAATTTCTTGACAAACTTCCCTTTTAAATTTGAAAGAGATTCATCAAGAAATCAGGGAGTTCTTTCCTTTTTAAGGTCGCCGGAGCAAGTAGGAATAGGTTTAATTGCAGCAGGGACCTATTTGTGAGAATGATGACAAAGTTAGGGGCCTATTTGAAAGGATTTTGAAAGTTAAGAGTAGAAATGAAATTAGACAGGACCAATTTACAAACTAGGTCAAGACAAATTCATCTTGGGTCCAAAGTTTGGTACAAACCTAATTTAGACCCAAAAGATCCAATGGTGAAGTTGGATTTTGTTTTTGACCATGTTTGACTGGGTAATTTATGCAAAAATCTAAATTAGGGCAAATGTCTGTCTGCAATTCTATTTTGGGTCAAAACGGGTTTTGATGGTCAAATTGAAAGTTCTAAACCCTAGAAAATATTTTTATATGAATTTTAAAGGGTTTAGGTGAATTTTGTCCTGATCAAAACCTCAGTTAATTAAGCGGGTTTGTTTTTATGGTTTCAAAAGTCATTTAATTCTCAGAGCACGTGCAAACCCTTTTCTGTCTGTCTTATCCCACTTTTTATCTTTTTAAGACCAATTGGCTTTCATTCAACCCCTAAGAAAATCTGTGATTGTACTTCATTCATGATGAGCTGGTAAAATTGTAGTTTTAACCCTAGTTTCTTATTTTTCCTTCAGAATGGTTATGCAATGACTTGTGACTCTCTGATAGTTATGTAGGAGCATTTATTGACTTAATTGGGTCAAAATGAGCTAGTTATGGCTCATGATGGTGTTCCCATCATCAAGTAATGCTCAATTCGATGATAGATTTTTCCTTCAAATGAGTTAAAGTGATCAAGGCTCTCAAAGCCTTGTTCTTTATTGTTTCTCTTCTTCTGCTTCCCTTCTTTTCCTTCTCTCTTCTCGAGCCTTCTCCTTCTTCTCTTATAAGCCTCTTCTTCTTCAGAGCCTTCCCTCCTTCACGTAGAGGCTAAGTGTTGGCCTCTCCTTTTCAAAGCACAAGGGCAAACTCCTCAGAGAGCAAAACCCTTCCCCGCTCTCTCACAAATTCCTCCTCTTCCTTCTCTCTCTCAAACCCAACACAAAGTCGAATCCAGATACTCGGGTTATCGATTCTCAAACAGTGTCCAAGGCCACCGACGTGGGTGGTGACCGAGGAGTGAGTAGGCGAGTATTCAGGTGAGTGGGGTAGGAGGGACCTGACCCCTCAATGATTGGGCGAAGAGCTCAGATCACAAAAATAATTTATGTGTAGCTGCATGTTCTTCTATGCCCGATGTGGGACTATCCTCACTGCTATTTCGCGCATAGCTATAGCTGTTGATGCTTCATTCAATTGGTGCAGCAGCTGAGGTCGCGTCTCTCAATTAAGGACTTGGGCGTGTAACTGGATGTATCCACTCAACCTAGGGGTGATTTTGATGACCACGTTAAATCACTTTAGGAGCTTCACCTGGGCTTGGCAAAGGTGCTGGTGGAGGTTTCGTGGCGGTTGAGGCGTGTGGTGGTTGGATGAGGTCGAAAATGAAGTGCGAAGGCGGATGTGTTCGGTGGAGGTCGTGAGTGAATGAAACGCGAAATCGGTTGAGGGATTTTGTGCGGTGAGGTGCGGTGGAGGTTTTGGAGGTGGAGTAGAGTGGCTTGGTGGTGTATAGCGTGCTCACGGCCTCGTTGAAGCTTGGCCGGAGCGAAGGAAGATGAAGGGTGGACGGCGATGTCGGGGGTTAAATTGATGGATAAAGAGAGGGAAAGAGAGTAGGGGAGAAGAGGAGTATAACTAATCTATTCTAATGGATGAAAGGGGAGAGAGGGCATCGGGTATGGTATGGCCGATGCCATGGAAGGTGAACTCTCCATTGAGGGAGAACAGCGTGGAAGAGGGAGGAAGACGAGGCCTACTGGTATTGCGAGACATGGAGGAGATTGAGGAAGAGAAATTGTTGACTATAGTCTTGGCGGCCGGCGAAGAATGTGGAATGAGGAGCTCGCTGGAGCTTGCAGAGGATTCAGTTGGAGAGAAGGGAAGAAGGTGGAAAACCGGTCAAAAACAATCTAAGGAGATGAGGAACTTGATGTAGAGCCTTTTATAGGTCTTTAGGAGGCCCTCCAAGCATGGAAGAAAGCTCTCAAGCTTCAGGGATTTCGCACATGTGGGATACCACATCTTCCATGCATTCACATGGAAGATTGAGAAGGAAATAGGAATCATGGCGAGTCCCAATTGGAAGAGAATTCTTTAAGGAATCTCTCTTTCAATTTTGGGATTGATTGATTGAGAATCGAGCAAGAAAATCTCAGTCAAATCTCAACGGTGAGCTGCAGCTTACTCCTAATTACAGTAGGGACCTCTTTGTGAAGGTGATGACAAAGTTAGGGGGGTATTTACAATAGATTTCTAAAGCTGAGGGGTTATTTGAGAGAAAAAGACTTAAACTGGACTAAAATGCAAACTAGGTCAAGATGATCTCTGATTGGGCCCAAATTTTGGTATAAACCTAATTTGAACCCAAGGAATCTGATGGTGAAGTCAGATTTTGGTTTGAACCAACTTTAACTAGGTCATTTACATAGAAACCTAAATTAGGGCAACTTCCTGTCTAAGACTCTATTTTAGGTCAAAATGGGTTCTAATGGTCAGATCAAGGGTACCAAACCTTATGGAATATTTTTATATGATTTTTAGAAGGTTTAGGTGAATTTTATACTAACCAAAAGATTTATTAATTAAGTGGATCTAAAATTAGGGTTTCGGGTGTCCGTTAATTCTCGAAATACGTGAAAATCCATTTTTGTCTTCATGAACCCTCTTGTTAGTCATTAATGCTCATTTGACCTTCATTTAACCCCTGAGAAACCCCATGATTATTCTGCATTTATGATCTCCTGTTAAAACTGCAAATTTAACCCTGATTTAATGCACTCTTCTTAGAAAGGATATTTAGTGAATTATGACTCTCTAGCGATTATGTATGAGCATTTGTCTATTGATTCTAACTAATTAAATCTATTTATGGCTGATGATGATGTTATCATCATTTATCTTTCTGTATTAGCTAGTTTTTATGGCAAGCATTCTTCTACTTGTGACTTTATCAATTTTTAGCAATACAAAAAGTGTTTTGCCTTTCAATTCTGTGTGTTTTTAATTTCAAGCATTTTCATTTAATCTCTTAGCGCACTACACTCTTCTCTACTAATTACCCTAGATGCACTTTCCTAAGGTGAGCTTAGAAGAGAAGACCTTTCATTTCTGTCATAAGCGTAGCTATTTCCTTTGCATAGTTCTTTTCACAATCTCGATTATTTCAAAACCTTAAAATAGTCAAAAACATAAAAACACAAAAAGGAAGATTTGAATTTTACAAGAGATAAAATACTTTTTGAAAGCTAAAGTTGCCTCCTTAGATGACCTTAGATACTCCTGCTATCTAAGAATATAAATTTAAAAGTTGATCGAATTATACATGTTGCAATGACTCAAAACTCATTTTTTTCAAACCGCATATTTTTTGCAACACTTTTTGGCACAGTTTCTAGGGAGGCATGGCTTAGTTTTTCATTCTATCTCTCTTGCTTTATTTGAGTCTTCGCTCTCTTGTTTGGTTTTTGATTCAAGTGCGAATCAGGAGTGGGAGCGGAATTTTGAATCGCTTGGAGCGGAAGCTACAAGAAACCTTTTGTTCTCGTGTGTTTCAGGTAAGTACCCTAGCCAAAACATCATCATAATCACAAAACTCTCTAAAGTGGTGATTTCCTATCAGGTGAAACGCACAAGAACAAAAGGTTTATCTTGTTTGATTTCCTATCAGGTGGTGGTGTTGTTTATCTTGTTTGGATCACCACCTAAAAAGATTTAAAAAAAAAGATTCATTTTAGGAGTTGCAAACTTAGGATTTCAATTCTAGGGTTTTGATTCTCTCTTTTAGTCCTACACAACATCTAAAGGAATTGACCTTCACCAATTACAACTTGGTTGCAATTATTGTGCAGCACTTCAAACCTTGTTTGAACACATAAAAGGAGAATCCTAAATCTAAAAATCTTTGTCAAACCCTAAAAATCGTTTCATTTAATCCTTGTTTGCAAACCCTATTATTTTGGCTTGGGCATCACATTCCCACCCAATTTGCACACAAAAAAAGAAGAAATATTCGAGCATTATCCCAATCAATGCCCTTCATTCCCAGTGCACTTCTAACATTCCTAAGCCTAACTAAAATTTGTAGTCACTTGACCACTAAGGACTTCATTCAATTTTAGGCTTGATATGTAAATTTTAAGTTATCTCTAATTGTTCCTAATTCCCTTAATCAAACGTGGTGTCAGACTAGGAGGAAAGTCAATCGACAGGTACGAGTTTATACAAGCCCCCGGTCATTTTCCCGGTACATACTTGGGCCCAAGCTACCTCTTTAGTTTAGCCAAGTTAATTTTGGGAAGCAGATTTCATTATTGGTTTCTTGATATTTGGGTTCCCAAGTCTTAAGTTTTCTAAGAAGTCAACCTTAAGTTAGGCTTAGAAATTTTGATTGCTTGAATTACACACTTTTTCTCTCTTCTCTTCCCTTCTTTCCTCCCCGTTCTCTTCTTATATGCACAGGTGCTGATCCCAAAATCTACACTTGGAGGGACCATTTGATTACACCCCACACACAAAAAGACCATTTTCTTCTTATGTGCATCATTCTAAAAAAATGGAAAATCCACAAAATAGGTCCAATTCTACTTTCGCCTCTCACTCACAAGTTGCCTCTAACCCTCCCGTTCAAAACCCACCAGCTAACCTACATTATGACATCCCCATTCCTAGCTTCCCCAGCCTAGAACTACCTGAGTTGCCACATGATCAAGATCAAGGCCCCCCGCCAAATCCCTTATCTATGATGGTTGAGCAACTGGCTCAACTTGAAGCAATCAACAGTAGTTGTCTAGGAGTGTCATGAACCTAGCCAACTAAGGGAAAAATCCGCCACCCCCTCATGAGCCCGTCATTCTTTGAAGGATTTCTATGATCCTTTTAACTACGAGGAAAGACCGAGGGTGGTCATACTTGAAGGGGATTTCAAGATCAAACCTGCCATCCTGAGCCTTAGTAAGCATTTCCATGGTCTTCCAAGAGAGGACCCTTTTAACCATCTCGAGGAATTAACCATCCTTTCCCAAACTACCCACTCCCATAATGTACGGGAAGATTTGTGGCTCATGAGACTTTTTTCTCTCTCCCTCAAGGACAAAGAAGCTTATTGGTTCAAGATGGTTGGTTGTCCTATTAATACCTGACAACAGTTAAAACGTGCATTCCTTAAGAAATTTTTTCCGATTAGTCATACAAATGCTTTAAGAAGATCTATTACGACCTTCCAACAAAAATCTAGTGAGACTTTACATGATTCTTGGGAACGATTCCAAAAACTGTTAAGAAGTTTCCTGCACCACAAGGTTTCATTATGGTAGCTCGTGCAGATCTTCTATCATGGATTAGAAGATCAACTTAGACGTTTCATCGATACCTCGTGTGGCGGCAACTTCTTAAATAAGGATGCTATGAGTGCCTATGAACTTTTTGACGAAATGAGTGAAAACTCATTCAACCACGCTTCCATGAACACTTTTAGAAGAACCACTAACCCACAGTTTGGTGTTCATGAGATAGGCACTCAATCCATCCCCGTAACCTAAGATGACATACACATGATTGCTCAGAGACTCGACCAGATGTAAATGAATCAAAAGAAAATTAAGGAAAGACTTAACACAAATCAGGCTTCACATCTAACCCCGCTTAACATCCTTAAAAGAGAAAACCTGCACAATGTTGGTGATGTCCCTGAGAATAATTTTTTCCTTCAGGCTTCACATGGTTTAGCTGGGACTTTCAATTATATGAATGCAAATTCCAACCCAACCACTGAAAACATTTCCACTCTCTAATAGTACCTTAGAAATCCCTTCAACTCCAACAATGCTAATTGGAGGAACTACCCGACTTACTCCTGGAATAATCTAGTTCCTCCCCAAAAACAAAACTAGTTTGGGAGTGATAGGTCCACTTTAGTGGACTAATTTAGTGCCTAAATACATTATTAGTGAGATGGGAATTTCATTTAAAGCATGAATTTTATTCATAAAATTAATTAAGCTTTATATTATCATTCCCTACAGTTTGTTAAATTTATACTCCTTGTTATATAATTTAATTAATTACAAATTTTGGATGCAGGGACAATGTTTGAGAAGACAAGTCTCAATTTAGATGGCCATCTTGATTGCCAACCTTCCTTATTCTCCTCCCAACTAGCCTGTCACCATTAGGCACCCCCTGCCCTTTTGGGGGCATCACTATTGAGGAGATCTTCATCTCCTTCCCTCTCTCCTCTTGGAAATAAGAGGGCGGATAGGACCACCTGGGGGGATCATCATCTTCCTCCACGGAGGGAGAACTAGCTCTCCTCCACCTTCATCACCTTCCCCCCCATGACAGTGCTCCAGCATCTTCGACCGCATGCCCAAGACCTCATCACCGTGAGCCTCCATCAACCACCATAGCAACCCTCTTCTCAACACCACCACTGCACTCCAACCTCCCTACCACGAGCCTCCATCCTCACTCAGCCACCTTCCTATGACTCACTGTGCAACATCTCCAACTCTCTCCCTCACACAAACCTTCATCCTTCCTCAAGACCATGTGCCCATGACCGCACCTCCATCCACCACCACATCTTGTCAGCCCTCAACCACGACAAGCCACACAGTGACAACGCATGGCTTGCACCGTGAGCCTCCTCTGAGCCATTGACAACCACCACCTTGTCTCATTTTCCTCTCTGCCATCGAGACTCATTACCACACAGGCCACCACCACGCTCCGTTCGTCGTCTTTAACTCACCACCACTTCTCATCTCTACTGCAACAGCTGCCACCATGTCTGCTACCGCATCATCACCGCCGACAATGCCTGCAGCCGACCAAAGGGGAGATAAGCCATCAGGTCACCTCCCCGGACATCCAGACTGCAAGCCTCTTGCCCCCAGGACCAACACACCAACCACCGTGCTCCACCTTCTTCCCCAACCGTGAGCCACCGCGACCATGCGCCTCCTCCATCGCCACCTGCAGCACCGCAACCAACCTCCATGCGTTGACCACAACAGCCTACACTCCTCCGCTCACGTGATGACCGTGTGCCTCCTCGCACCCATCCTTGTCGTCTTCTTCATCTTCACCATTGAAGAGGAACCCATCACCAGCGCATACCCCCTCCACGCAACAACCACCACCAGCCTCCATTCTCTGCTCAGTCAACTCCATCGGCCTCACCTTGACACCTCGCGTCTGCCCCCTACCCTCAGACACATCATCCGCGACCCACGCATGCACGTGGACACCCCCACCATCGGCGAGCATCTCTTCGCCATCCAGCCTGCTCCGCCCACCTCCGTCGACATCGTCACTGCCATCGGAATCCCCTCACCACCAGCGACCTCCTCCAAGCTCCACACCATCGGTTGTGCCCCCCTCTCCTCGTGAGAGCAAGGGGAGTATTTCCCTTGTTTTGCTACAGTTCTACGTCTTTTAAATATTACATTGATTGCCATTGTCGATCTCTTATTTTAGATGTTAATATTTGATATATTAAAGTAATTTGCTAAGGTGCCCCTCTCTTTCTGTTTATTTCCTTCAGCAGGGGATCTCTTTCACTCTCTTTCTCTCTCCCATTAGAGAATGAACTTACTAAACATTCAATGACTTTCTCTATAAAATTGTGATTGTGAATGTGAGATATATGTGAGTTTGTTGGTCTGTTCCTCCCTGTGGATGCGACACTCTAACTTTTCCTGGTTAGTTTTCACTGAAAAATATTTTTGTTCGGGATTTTTCCACCACGTGAATTACGATGGCACATTTTTTCCTGATATTAATTGAATTAAGCAAAATTTTCTCAACCAGGAAGCTATGGGAAAAATCAAACCTTTTACCAACCTAGACCATCCCAAGAAGACATTAATTCATAAGTTATGGAAACCTTGTAGGCATGCAGACTCAAATGTTGAAGGTAACCCATGTTGTTACAAATCTTCAAAATCAGATTGCGATTACTCCGATTCAAAGACCTGTAGGCAATTTGCCTTCTCAGCCCATGCCCAATCCCAACAACCAGAGGAACCATTACCAAGGTGGGAATCAAAATTAAAACCATTCTAGACAGCCTCCCATAAACCCAGCACCACATCACCCCCCGGGTTTCCAACAACACCAGGCCCCCTGACCTCCTCCCAGGAATAACCACACCATAGATGTAGTCACTTTGAGGAGCAAGAAGATTACCCAAGATCCTTGGCCTTCTCATCAAACCCACCCCACTCCTATGCGGGCTGACTCTACCCCCACCCCCACTCAGGAAAAAGAAAAAGAACAATCTCAAAGCATAAACCCTATTCCTTTTCCTTAAGCACTTCACTCCACTACTTGACATCGAATAAAGCACAGTGAATATGATCTCTGAAAACTTGATCAAATAAGTTTAAACTAGCTGCAATGCCTTAGATCAAACTCATAAAAACCAATTTAATCAATTAAATCTAAATAGGTTGCAATTAGTTCAAAACTTATTCAATCAACTATCAAAAACCATCTCAATAAAATCAGTCAGTTCTGCTCGATTCAAATTAGGGGGAGGAATGTGGGCTGAATGGAATGCCCTTAATTTGATGTTTGAGTGATTCAATAGATCTGAAAGCTAATGAGCTTCAGATCTGTTGAGTGCTCTTGTGAGTGGGTGATTGGTAACAAAATCATGTATCGAGTGAACATGTACTATGGGGTGAAGAGGGAGAAGAATGGACATGTGAATGGTAGTGGATTCGTCTCCTCTGATCTGAATTGGTCAAAGGAGGTGAGGAATTATCCTAATCTACTCCTAAGCTAAACTACAACATCCATGAATTCCATCATCTAATCTACTCCTAAGCTAATCTGAATTACACTAACTACACTAAAAATAACCTAGAAAGTAGGAAAACTACTCTACAAAAGAATTAAATCCTAACTAATCAGAGGAATGGGACCTTTGGGTCTCCACCCAGTGGATGGAGAGGAAGAAGAGAGGGAGGAGGTGCTCCAGCGAATGGAAAACTAGCTAGTGGAGTTTTGGATCTCCCTCAGTTGCTACGATGTCCTTAGCGGCAAGGAGAGTGGGAGAGGAAGGTAGAGCTTCACCGCCAATGGCAATGAAATAGAGACAGTATGAAGAGAGGAGCTGGAGTGGACGAATGACCGGCTTAAGGGATGTAGGAGGGAATTGATCTACGTGCATGTGAGCTCAAGGGAGGACTTAAGTAGCCAAGGTACTAAATGTGAGCACCACAGTGATGCGATTAGGCACCTATGGTATGGGTGGCTAGGATGAGATAGCGAGTGTGCACGAGGTCCAAATCAAAATGCAGCCATTAGATGGGATCTGGGCAAGGTGGTGACCTCACGCGTCGAAGCGCCTGAAGCTTCGATTGGAGGAGGGCCATCAAGTGATGGGATCAAGGAGGCGATGGCCAAGATACAATGTGTTCTTTGGGTGAACAGTGCACCTGCGGGTGCAGCAGGTGTGAAGGTGTAATTGCAGTGAAGCCCACAGTAGCGAAGGGGTAAAAAGTTTATAACGAGGCCCATAAGTGGTGAGAAAGGGTATCGGAGCAGTCCTTAGGATTTTCAAATAGGCCCTTGCCAGCTATCAAATCAGTTCCTGGAGGTTTTTAATGTGAATAAATGTTTATGACTTAAGGACCTATGTGAGAAACCATAAATGCGAGCTCCTAATGATATCCAAATACAACCAAGTTTTTATTTAAGCATAATAATAATTTAGGAAGTTAATTTTACTTTTGATTTGAAGTTTTGAACTCAAATGTTTGTTCAATTTGCAAATGGATCATCATTTTACAACAATGAATAGAATACCTCATTTTAATGACCTAATTTCGCATTTTTAACATAGATTTGATGTTTTAGGTCTTTTTCATTATTTCCCACACTTAACCCATTTAATGTGTTAATTCAATAGTGTTTAACCTAGTTTCTAACTTATCTTGGGCATTTTAGCTATGATGAGCCATACCTCATCACTACTCCCAAGAAAAAGAAATTTGAGTCCTCTCACCAAGAACTCATGGACTTATTCAAGCAAGTTGAGATCAATATTCTCCTCTTAGATGCCATCAAGTACATCCTTTCCTATGCCAAATTTTTGAAAGACATATGTACTCCAAAAAGCAGGCCAAGAATCTAGGATGGGTGACCTCTCAGAGACAATTAGCTCCCTTGTATAAAGCATGTTGCCTCTAAACAAAAAGGACCCGGGCGCACCTCTCATTTTGATTGTCATCAATGACACTACTTTTGATAACACCCTTCTTGATCTAGGTGCCTCTATCAATCTCATTCCCACTATTTTATTTGAAGAATTCAAGTTCGGTGAATTAAAACCTGTTGAGGTCACATTACAATTAGTCGACCGATCTACCATCAAATCAAAGGGGATTGTCGAGGATGTTATCTTCAAGGTCCAGAACTATCTATTTCCAGTTGATTTTCTAGTCCTTGACATTAAGGTACTTGAAGCTCTCAAAAATGCCCCGATCATCCTTGGAAGACCTTTCTTAGCCACCACAAAAGTGAATATAGATTGTCATTCTAGCAAAATGAGCATTACTTGCGATGGTCAAACTAGTACTCTAGACATTTTCAAAGCTTCCAAGAGGTTCAATGATCACAAATTTTTTGTGGACTCAAATGATGAAATGTAAGCGCTAGCAAAGGAATCTATGTTGATCTAGTCCTGCTCTGCTTTGACCACCATTGAAGAAGATTTTATTGATTCAGATTCAGAATTTGATGATATGGTCGAAGACATTTCGGATCAAATAGGGATTGGCTTTGATTGCCTTATCTTTCTTGAGTTATCACCACAAACTCCCACACTAAAATCCACCCTAACCTCACCCGCCCTTGACACCACTACCTATTTTCCCCCCACCCCTCTTCTGGACCTAACTAATAATTCTGGTGAGCCTGGCCTACATTGGCCAGACTCTCTTCCAAATAATTCCATTTATTTTGATATTCTTGTCTTTCAAGGGTTCCTGAAGAAGAACCACTTTATCAGGGCTGGCCAATACCAAATTTTCTCCATGATTTTTCCCCACCCTGTATGACTTCATGCCCAACTAAATGGCATTAAACATAGCCCTAGGTGGGACGTAATCCACTATTTTCCTACTTTTCTTTTTTCCTTTCTTTTCCTAGGTTTTGACTACCCAGATTTAGACCTTTCTTCACCCAGATGATATCTTTTCCCTTCTTTATGCATGAAGACATTGTATATCTTAAGCATGGGCGGGGGGGAATTTTTTAAATTTTGACAATCATTTCAGGATTTTCAAAACCCAAGAAAAAAAATACAAAAAATTCTTTTTGTATACATTTTCATAAAAATAAAAAATCATAAAACACTTTTTGAGGAATTTTTGAAAACACAGGACCAAGGTTGAGAGTTTACTTCAAAAAGGTACATTTGGGATTTAATATCTAACAAACTTAGGATGAAGCTATGAATCCTTTTGTTAAATTTTTTGGGAATATCAAACCTAGACAAGATCGGGTATCCTTTGAAGAATTCCTTTTGAACACTTGATGATTCGGGTAACCTGATTTTATTTAATGGCATAGATAGTACTTGGCTTGGCTCTCAATCTAAAAACTTGCATCTCTTTTGAAAATCTTGTGTCAAACACTTCACACAAAGCCAACTATTTTGTCAAGTTTTTAGGAGTTTTTAGTGTTTCGTCATTGTAGCAAAATCTCCCAAATAGCTCAATCAAACATATACAATTTATAACTCGAATATTTGAAATGAAGTCTGAGGTCAAACATAGGGAGCAAGTATTGCAATTCATGCACTAATCGAAATGAATAAATAAATGAGCACAAGAAATCAAACCAATAATGATATTCAATGAATAATATCTACTCAAAATTGATCTTCAATGGAGAACATGAGTATATCAAGAGTTTGGCAAAGCAAAAAAATATCTAAGACAAAATAATGGTGATTTAGATCACCAATTATTAGTTTAGATACACATACATATCAATTACTCAATATTTGAAATAAATGCACAATATCTTAAACCACTTAAGCCAATTTCCATGCCAGCTAATGTTTCTACAGCACTATTCTCAAAACAAATCAGACATCGCCTTCCTTGGATCATACGACTTAAACGTCACCTTCACAGCACAACACAAGGCTTTCAAAGCCTTTCTCTTCTTCTTTCCTTCAACCTCTTCCTCTTCTTCTCTTCTCAATGACTAAGTGTCGCACAGGGTCATGCCTCAAAAAGCAAAACCCCCCACTCTCTCACAAATCCTCCTCTATTTCTCCTCTTTTCTCTCAAACCTGGGTATATCGGGTATAGGGATCTGGTTAATCAGGTATTCGAACCAGGCCCCCGTGCCGTGTGCACGAGTGAGGAGTGCGCGGTGAGCGGGGACCCGACCCCCAGTGTTTGAGGTGATAAGCCTTTGGCACACTTTCAATTTATATTACTCCTTTGTTGCTTTCCTTTACGATGTGGGACTAAATGTCCCACATCTTCCTCACGCAATTGCAGTGAAGGTCTCACCGATTTGGCACAATAGCTTCAGTCTGGATCCTTAATTGAGGACCTGGATGCCTTCCTGGGATGCTTCTGCGGCGCCAGGGAGTTATTGCCACAAAGAATAGGGCTGGAACTTGAAGAACAAGGGTGGTGCCAATGGCAGCAACGGCGGTGGACGGTGGAAACATGCAAGTCATCAACATGGCCTCTCAGCCACATTAAAACAATTCATGAGCATCGTTGGAGGGTGTGGAGTGTGATGGTGGTGGTTGCGTGAAGTGTGGTGTTGGGTGGAGGGCGGACGGTGACGAAGATGAAAGTGGAAAGGTGGGTTGTTCGATGGAGAGCTAAGGCGAGTAATAGGGTGAAATAGGAGAGGGCTTTTGTTGGTGGAGGGACGATGGAGCTTTTGGAGTAGGTGGCGAGGTGTTTGGAGGTGTGTGGTGTGCAATGGACCTCGCCAAAGGTGTGGCCAGAGACGGAGACGAAGGTGGTTGGTGGTGGAGTCGAGGGTCGATTTGGAGTTGAAAGAGGAGAAAAGAACCTAGAGAACTAAAGGGACCTAATTAACCTACTTTAATTGGATGAAAGGGATGGAGAGGCACTGTCTTTGATTGGCCGACGCCAGAGAAGAGGAAACCTCCGGTGGTGAAGGAGCGGCGAGGAAGACAGGGAAGGGGGCATCCGTTGGTATTGCGCAACGTGGAAGAAGATGAGGAGGAAGACCTCACCGAATATTGTCTATGGCGGCGGGTGAGGAGGTGGGGCAGAGGATCGCGTCGGAGCTCACGGAGCTTTCGGCCGAGGAGAAGGGAAGACAGTGGGAAATTAGTCAAAAATGAGCTAAAGAGGATGGTTTGTCCTCAAGGGTCCATTTATAGGCCTCAAGGGAGCTTTAACATTGCGTGCTTGTGGGATACCCACATATTCCATGCATTCGCATGGAATATTGGGAAGGAAATAGGAATCAAGGTTGGGTCCAATTGGAAGAGAATTCCTCAAGGAATCTCCGGTTCAAATTTAAGATTGATTGATTGAGAATCGAGCGAGAAATCCTTGCTCGAATCTCAATGGTGGAGCTTCTATTCACACCAATGGTGGTAGGGACCTATTTGCAAATATGATGAGAAATTTAGGGACCTCTTCGCAAGAATTTCAAAAGCTAGGAGCTGGTGTGAGATAGAAAAGAGTTTGACTGGACTAAAATGCAAATTAAGTCAAGATAATCTCTGATTCGACCCAAATTTTGGTACAAACCTAATTTGAACCCAAGGAATCTAATGGTGAAGTTGGATTTTAGTTTTGACCAAGTTTGACTGGATAATTTACGCAAAAACCTAAATTATGGTAATTTCTTGTCTAATTCTATTTTAGGTCAAAATGGGTTCCAATGGTCAAATCAAATGTACCAAACATTATAGAATATTTTTCTATGATTTTTAGAAAGTTTAGGTGAATTTTATCCTGACCATAACCTCTATTATTTAAGTAGGTCTGTTTTTAAGGTTTCAGATATCCATTAATTCTTAAAATACGTGAAAACCCATTTCTTTCTGCACGGACCTTCTTATTAGACATTTATGAACATTTGACCTTTAATTAACCTCTGGGAAAACCCGTGATTATTTTGCATTTAGGATATGATGTTAAAACTGCAGATTTACCCCTGATTTAATGTTTATCTTTCAGAAAGGATATGTAATGAATTACGGCTCTTCAGCGGTTATGTAGGAGCATTTGTCTGTCGATTTTGACTAATTAAAGCTAAATATGGCTGATGATGACGTTATCATCACCAACACAACCCAAGCCCCAAAAACATTTAAATATTTAAAATGCCCCTTCTTTTAGCCTTAGTGAAAGTTCGAGGAAGATGATTGGTGTGAGTTTCCACTGCTGAGAAGGAGGAAAATATCTCCTTTGAGGATGCGATGTCAAAATGTTGCCGTCTCGACACTACTCTATATTTATATCCATATCTTTAGACTGAGCATTAAAGCACATTTGCGGCTTAGGTGTCTTAGACGGTGCTCTACCCATAGCATAGGAGCAAGAGCTTGAGTTCACCTGGACCGCCCCTTTACATCGCTTTGTGCTTTGAGGTTGTGAGCTCCTGAGGAGTGTCTTGCACGGTGCTATCTTGAAGTAACGGTGCCAGAGCCCCCTCGAGGATTGGTAATGGGAATGATGATCTCGACACATCTGTATTAGGATGTTGCGACCTGAACCGACTCTACATCGAGCTTGGGTCAGATTGCCTCAACTAACCCAAGACCTAGTTACCCAATGAGTAATAAATCAGACAAATCTATTTCCACACATGCAGTAAGCTAGAAAAAAGAATATAAGACTGAAAACTATAAAGCACCAGCAACTGAAAAGCGATTCCACAAGAGAGTAACACGGTTACAACAAAGCCTCCACAACTTACTAGAAAATGAAAATTTAGCTACTGGTTCCAAAATAGAAAATTACGATAACAAAGGGAGAAATCAACCTACTGTAGAAAGGAAGTAAACAACTAAGGTTGGGCCCAGCTAGGCCCAGCTACCTCCACAGCCAATGGAATTGGCTGCTCACCCCTTGTCCTGGACATAAGCAGTAGATGCTAGCAACAGCTAAGTAGAGTAGCAAGAGTAAAATCACCTAGTGCAATTTAACAAAGAAAATAGAAAACATTTTAGGTAGTAGTAAACATTTATACAATTTCATGTTTTGTTTATATCTCTAAGCACTAGCTGTTTAGTGTTTTCGGATAATCTAGCAAAGGGTTTCGTTATCTCTTGGTTAACATGTTCCCTAATGGAATGATCTTGTTGCAGTTTTCCTCGTGATGCAGAACGTGCATGTGGTGCTCTCCTGGCTGAGAGAACACCCCGCGATTGTCCCACACCCAGTCTACCACCCCAGGGTCATGGTCGTGACGTAGCGGCGACTACGGCACGCGTGATAAATGCACGGGGGGCTACCCTGCACTGGCACGCAGTTAATCGTTTTCCCTAATGGGCACACTCTATGTCATACAACACATAATACAACAGGGGCCGTGCCCTTTACCAGTCTGCATACCCTCACCCAACTATCCTGGTTGGCCCCGTGGGCCTAACAGGAGTCGGTGTAGGGAGGCCATTCCTACCCTGGGTCCTAACCCAAGGGAAGGCTAGCTCTCTCCCTACACAACAGGTAATTAGCTCTCCTCGGTACATATGTGCCCGAGGGCCAACTCACCCCCATAGTAAAACCCGACAATAGTCATGCCACGCAGTAGGCGAAACATCCCATCATTATCAACATTCATTCCACTACAGATAAGTTATTTTCCAAGATGTCTCTATGAGCATTTATAGTCCCTTAAATTTTGTTTCAAGCATCAGAGAATACGTGCATCTCAAGTCATAATTTATATTTTAGCATGGAATTGACAATTAGATGCGTCACCATAAAAACCTTTATCCCAACCATTAAGTTTAATATTTCTTTACGTCAATCATAAATCAAACACCACATATAACTCAAGTGCAAAGTTCATCAATTTAAACTTAGGGTATGCATGTATGTGAATACGTCTGTAAATCTATGCAATCATCTGTTTCGTTCACTAATCACACCTGTAAAATCTTAATAATTGACTAACTAGCTACTTGCAACATGCATTCAACGAAACTAAACACATCGGGATGAGAGGAACCACTCTACCTAAAGGTACGGGAGATATGGGGGCACAAGAGACCGATTCTGATGCCTCTGTAGGCCCCACACGTGCCCCAAATTATAGACCTGCATCAACCAAAGTCCCAACGGACACCAAATGCTTAAATCTAATTTTTTAGTAGGCTAACAGACTCAAAATGTGATGAAACAGGTGTCAAAACGTGGGAAATTCCACTAACTTTCTAACAATACCTTACTTGCGTGATTCGGAGTCCGAACGAACCCTGAACCAACCTTGGGAAGGTCCTGGTTCACTTGAACAGGACCAGGCGGGCTTGGTCTAGCTGGATCGGCTGCCTATCTACAGCAGGTGCGTGCCTCTCACCGCTATCAGACATCTGAAGTGTGTCCTGGACGTCTTAAACTTGTCCAGAGGCCCACCTAGTGCCCTCGCTTCTCCCTTGACATCTGCTGCTACTCCCAGCCGTCCGAGGCTCTATCCGGACGTCTGGCACCACCCTCAGATGTTCGAAAGCACCTCAAGTGCCGCACGTGCACCCTTCCCCTTGCGGTCTCCCTGCGAGAGTGTTGCTTCTCCCACTACGCACGCACCTCAAGTCCGTCCTCATCGCAGACACCTTGGGCGGGCCTCACCTCGTGCCTAATGTTTCCTTGGATGTTTGGAACTCGTCCCGACCATCCACAGAGCTCCTCAGCAGTCTACAGAGTGATGCAAACGTCTGATTATCGTAGGGTTCACTTGCGCCTCACGCGCAGCGCCTACCTCACCGTCGCACCCACAGCAGCTTCGCTCATTGTGTCACTCTGCCTCAGAAGCTACGCACCTCAACTTCTGTGTCACCTTACCTGCTACGCTCGCAGTGCCTCGCAAGTTGCGCCCCATGATCTTGCCTTCTTCTTCTCCTACCTTCCTTCCCTTAGTCTCCTCTCCTACTCACCTCTCTCTCTCTCTCGCTAGAAAAGGGGAAATAGGGCACACCACCTGAGGGAGAAGTGTGGATGGAGTGGGGTTATGATGAGGGGTTTTTAAGGGGGTGTTAAATAGGGTTTTCGATTTGGAAAATTGGTAGGTTTGGCCCCGTAGTCTTGCAGTTTTCCCGCAAAGCCCATAGAATGAGCTTTGGTGGTGTTAAAATTTCCATAACACCCTAAAAAAACCCAGGAATCCGTAGGGATCCTTAGGGAGGGTCATTTCAACATAACAAACTTAAAGAAAGTTTCATCCCCAAAACTTAATCTAAACTAGGATGAGAAATGAAACAGAACATGCACATAACAAACTTAAAGAGGATCAAAGTCGATCAGAAAATACATACCCACAAAGAGTTTCGAGTACTGATCCCATATGACCGCCTTAGGCTCCCATGTCGCCTCCTCATGCCGCTAGCTCCTCCACAAGACCTTCACCAGTGGCACCTCCTTTCGTCTCCGATTCTTGACGACTCTATCTAAAATCTGTACTGGCCTCTCTAGATAGGTCAAGTCATCTCCCACCTCGATGCTCTGGTTGCTTAAACTGTGGCTGGGGTCAGCGATGTATCTCCTCAGATTGGTCACATGGAACACGTCGTGTACACCTGAAACTGGGGTAGAAGGGCAAGTCGGTAAGCAATAGGTCCAATCTGCTCCAAGACCTCAAAAGGTCCCACAAACCTCGATGCGAGCTTCCCCTTTGATGGGAACACCATCATGAGCCCTAACTAGCTCATTTTGACCTAGAAAAGAGAACAAAAGCTCCTACAAAATCAAATGGAGGTCCTAACTCAAGGAATAACCAATCTGAGAGAAAAGCAAGAAATAAGGGGTAAAATTATAATTTTACCATTGCAGTGCAACAATGGGATTTCTCATGGGCTAAACATAGGTCAGTTGGTCTTAACAAGATAAAAAGTGGGTTGGTTCAAACAAAAAAGGGTTCATGTGAAATCTGAGAATTAAATGATTTCTTGTAACCCTAAAATAGACTCACTTAATTTAACAAGGTTCTGGTCAGAATAAAATTCACCTAAACCCTATAAAATTCATGGAAAAATATTTTTTAGGGTTTAGAACCTTCAATGTGGCCTTTAGAACCTATTTTGACCTAAATAGGGGTCTCAGTCAAATGTTTACCCTAAATTGGGTTTTTATGTAAATTGCCTAGTCAAACATAGTCAAAGCTAAAATCTAACTTCACCATTGGATTCCTTAGGTACAAATTAGGTTTTTACCAAAATTTGGACCGAAGGGGAATTCACCTTGACCTACTTTGCAAACCAATCCAGCCCAATTACATTTCTACCCCTAACTTTTGAAAACCTTTGCAGATACTCCCTTAGATTCCTCGTCATTGTTTGCAATTAGGTCCCTCCATCATTACAGCGAAGGAAATCCTACTCCGGCGAGGATTCAGGGGAAAGAATTCCTTGATACCTCAAAGAATCCCTCTCAAATTTGAAAGGGAGATACTCTGAGAAATCCCTTTTCATGTGAACCTAATTTGGAGCTCCAATTTCTACCTAATCTCTCATGCGAATGCATCAGAGATTTGGGTCTCTCTGACCTTCCAACTCCAGTGACTTGATCGTGCTAGGAAGCTTGTCTTCCAAGCACAAGGCCCTCCGTCAGGGGTTATAAAAGGGTGCCCTGATCCTTCCGCTCCTCCCAAGCTTGAATTGGCCTGAGATAACCCCCAATTTCCTCTCTTCCCCTCCGACCAAACACCCAGCAAGCTCCAGCAACCTTTATCTCCCTCTCTTGTCGCTCTGCCACAATACCAGTGGCAAAGTTACCTTTATCCCCCTCATCTGCGTCACGCTGCACCAGCCAACACTCCTGCCACCCTCTCATCGTCGCTGTCCTCCTCCCCCTGGGATTTTCGTCTCCGGCGATGGCAGACACGAGCCGTCTGCCATCCCTGCCCCCTTCGTCCTTAAATTAGGTCAGGTACTTCCCCCCTCTCTCCTCTTCCTGTTTCCCCCTCTTTATTTCCTAAAATATTCCTCGACTCTTGCAAACCACCACCATCTTCTCCACCTCCGGCAGACCACCGGTGAGGTGCTCCCGCCACTCCACGCATCCACCCATCTCACCAACCACCTCACGAGCTCTACCACGCTTCACTAACCATAAACCCTCTTCCCATTCATCGCGACACTCCCCCAACATGTCCCCCGAACACACCCACATCCGCACGCACAGGGTGACCTAGGCATGCACTCTCAGACCACCCCACACCACACCGACCACAGTGCCACCTTCACCGTGCTCAAGTGAAGCTTCTTGCATGTTTTGATGAGGCCACAAGGCTATTTGCATGATTGCAGGTTTAGACCTCCGCCACCATTGAAGCAGGCATGAATCTTGCTTGCAAGCTTTGCCAGGTAGCCTCGCTCCAAGCTCCAGGTCCCAGGCTACGCGGAATCATCTCACACAGAACCTCAGCCAAGTAATTGGCTTTGGAGGCCACAGCAGCAGCCACAATTGAGCACCTTCGGCTACGGGTGCACACGAGAGGAAGGTGGGACATTTAGTCCCACCTCAGAAGATTTGGAGCTGGTGCAGCTGAATAAAGGGAAAAAGTGTCAGGGGTTTATCGCCTCCTGACATGGGGTGAGGTCCCACTCACCCACCGCCTCGTCTGCGACCCACGCCACGCGGACCTGGCTTTATCCCGGTTACCCGACTACCTGTGCACTCCTCACCCACCACCCACACCGGTGGGCCTGGTCCCGAGCGCGCTAACCCGACCCGTTAACCCGAGAAGGCTCTGGGAGAGCAAGCCTAAGAGAGAAGGAAAGAGAGAGATCATGGGGAGGGTAGGGGTAGGTTTTGCTATTGCAAGGAAAGCAAAAGAAGAGGGAGCCAAGGAAGAAAGAGTGGTAGCCTGAGAAGCTAAGGAAGGAGAAGGCACTGCACAATTGAAGAGGAGCAAGGCTGAAGAAGAGTTGAAGTCAAAGAGAGAAAGGAGCCAAAGGAAGAAGGAGGAAGCTGAAGAAGAAGCTAAGGGTTGAAGGCAGAAATCAGAAGAGAGCTGAAGAGGAAAAGAGTTGCAGAGAAGCTAAGAAAAGAGGAAGAAGAAAGGAAGAAGAAAGCAGCTAAGGCTCGCAAGGCAAAGAACAGAGAAGAAAGAAAAGAAAGAAAGAAGAAGAAAGAAGGAAGGAGAAGAGCCAGAGAAGAAGGAAAAAGCCAAAGAAAGGAAGAAGAAAGATCAGAGAAAGAAGAGAGCACTGTAGCCTATGTGATTTTAAGATGTCTGATTTTATAATTAGGCATCCAATGCTTCATAAATTCTCTTTTATATGTTTTTTTAGCTACATTTTATGCTCCATATACTCATGCTTTACATTCTGAATTAAATTTTGAGTAGTTTTATGTGTTTAATTTACATTTATTATTGAGATTAGTGTATGAATTTCATTTTCTCCCTGTGTTCGACCTCCGACTTAAACTTCGAGTAATAAAATCTATTTGTTTTCAAAGCGATTTCAACTATACTACGATGCCTTATTTTAAAACCTAATTTCGCTTCGACAAACATTTTGGCGCCGTTACCGGGGAGAAATGCGTAATTCATTAGTAGTCTCTACGATATTTTGATATATTTGAGCATTAACTTGCCCTATTTGTTTTATTGTGATTTTGGCGAGGTATTCCACGAGGAGATCTCCCGTGCAAATCAACCACTCCAGGGTAGGTAACTTCGCTATTCTTCCCTAATGCATCTCTTAATCTTGGGAAGATAAAAAGGAAGCAATCAAATTAGGAATCACCTGCTTTCTTTTTATAGTAATTACCATTTAAAAGGGTAGTTTCCTGATTTGCAATTTTTTTTTTTTTCACATCCTATTGAAGTTGAAGCGATTTCTTGAGATCCTACCCCAAAATTCCTGTCTATTAGGGATCATGCTTAATTTCTAAATCTCCATGGACTACACACTTCTTGTTTGAAGTCCAAAGAGAACTTCTGTGAAAATCAAAGAGGATTGGAAATAGAACCAAGTTAGGATTTCTACAGTAGGGTTTTTGAAGTGCTAGTTCACACATGCTTGCATAAATGGAAACAAACCCACCCGCATCTGTGTGCTACCCAAGCCCTTGATTGAAAGGATCTAATCAAGAAAAACCCTAAAATCAAGCTCTAAAATCACTTGAACCTTAAAAACCTTGGACATAATAACCTAGGAGTCAAATCAGGGTGATTTCTAGGTCTTGACCTAGAATCATTCTGCCATCTTTAGGGCAGGTCAGGTGAAGTTGGACTACATTGTAGGCCAACCAACCTCCAAATTAAGTCATAAGTCAAAACAACTGCTAATTCAAGTGAAATCAAAGGCACCAACTAGGACATAAAACTGGTAGACTTAAGAGGTCAGGGTCCCCAGTCTGGTCTACCTGGAATCTCAGTGACAAGAGAGGTCGGGTGGGGGAAACCCTGTAACCCGTGGGGACACTCTACCGTGTAGGGGTCTTTGTAGGACTCTCCCTCTCTGGCTACCCAGGTAATTCTCAAGTGGACGACTTTCCGATCTAGGGAGATCATCCGCCCCGAACCTCCATAGTCATCCAAACATCTTTGGGTGCCTTGATTGGGTCAAAAACACATCCAGTCCCTCATCCCTTCTCTTTAGAGCATAGACATAGATTATCAGTGGGATTCTCTATTCAAAACTAATCACTTCAGTCTAAGATCTGAATTCTAATTCTACATCTTAATTCCACCATCTGATTCAAATATGCAGCCTGGTTACTTAGGATTACCATTCAAGAAACTTGAATCACAAAGATCCATGAGAGATAGGATGATTGAGGATGCCCTTGAATTTTATGAAATTGAATACAAAACCTCAAAACCAGCAGAAGACATTCAAGTTAGTGTACCAACAACAACAACCTTCATCATAAACTGTGCCCAAGTGTTATTGACAGAAGCCACAAAAGGATCAACCTGAGACATTCTCATAACAAGATACATTGAGATAGAAAAATTGCATAACTTTGAATACTTTCAATGCATGACAAATCCTATACTATGGGAACAACACCAAGATGATCATGAAAAACGGGAAGAGATGATGAGATTATTGAAACAAGTTATCGATTAGAAATACCCATACATGCCCCAAACAGATAATGAACTATCTTGGAATAGTATTGAAGATCAATCTGATTTCCCAAATCCCAAGTTTGAGGCATAAGGCTGTTGTGGATTCCCAACTCAGATAGAATACAACATGCCTGATCTTGAATTAGGTTGGGAAATTCCAATTGCAGGAGAACGTGATTTTGAGCCAGCCCTAGATCCTGGGTCACCAAGCATAGAATTCTGGGACTCCTGCAATGATGAGATGAGAACTGAACCTCTCAAGGGTGTAAATCCCGCCCCTTATTCTGATAAGGTGACCCTCGAAGGTAACTCTGATCTAGATTCTAGTAATTCAACCCACACCCTCAGCCTAGAATCTAGATCTGAAACTTATTGGGAAGATTACAAGGCCCAGTATGATGAAGATCAAAGTTTTAATGAAGAGTATGATTCTGGGCCTCTATTTGAAGAATATCCCTCTCCAACATCCTCAAAGATTCAGATCGATTTTTCAGAAGTCACGCCAATCTATGATATAGAAATCAAGGAGTTGGAAGAGTGGGGTTTTTATTGGGTCTTTCCTACAAGCTTAGAACTTGAGCCTAGACCAAAAAAGGACACCTCTTTGAGCTTAGAATCGAAGAATAGGCTAGACCTAAGTCAGGTTGCTGAGTCTACATCATGTGATTTACTAGGTGGTGGAACTCTTGATCTCGAATCTCATTCAGAACTTGATTTTCGCAATATCTCTGACGATTTCGAATCTTACCATGATTTCGGAGAACCTCTATTCGACGAGCCAATCTACGACCTCAACTCACATGATTCATTCTCCGACTCCGACTCTGAGGTCTCTGATCCTGAGATCACTGATTTAAATTCAAGTTCCAATGAGATGGAATCATTTCTTTTCGATCCTCAGGAATCAAAATCAGAAAATGCCGAGGGTGATTGCAACCCAAAGTTCGAATCTCTTCTCGACTCAGATTTCCCTCATCCTATAGACACTCTTCAGGCATTCACTTTTGAATTTGAGAGCTACTATGAGGACTCTCTAAATGAAACCACCTGTAACTCCTTTCTAGAAGAGCCCCCATACACAATTCTTATTGAAGCCACCTCCTCCGCATATACAGAACCTATCCAAACCCGTTTTCAACCCCGACCCGCAACCGGACTCAATTTCTATTATGATTCCCCTCTTACTGAGCCGATTGCAGATAATTTGCCTCCACATCTATATCAGGTTTCAGACATTGATCAGACTGCAAACCATGCTCCATCATCCTTTGATCACCCCTGTAGGGTTTCCGCATCATCCACTGATTATTTTATGGATCCCTACTCTGAACAGGCTAATTCGACTCAACCAAACCTCGAATTCTCACTTCCACATCATCCCGAGCTCCATAGTATATGGTGCGTTCCACATCTCTTGATCTACATTTATCAACCCACTAGATTGATTGGGTTTGAGCTACATCATCAGCCTATTGATCTGAACAAGCACCTGGTTAGACCAACCAGGCTCTTGATCAAGGTTCTTATTCTACAAAAATTCACTGATTTGACCACTCCCTCTCCATCCCATTTCCTGCTCGGCTGAAGGCGTTGAATTTAGCACTTAATGGGAGGCAACTCGTCATTCCAAAAACCCAAGATCCGTCTGATTATCCATCTGTACTTCACATCTATTGCACCCTGAGTTCAGTCTTAGAATAGTCGATCCCACCTCTCGTACATGTACCAAAGCTTGAAATCGTCTACATCAGTCATTCCCGACCCATTCGCCCACCCAATAAATCCTGTTCTAAGTCCCTGAACCCAACACTGTTTCACACCCTCCATTTACAATGAGGACATTGCAAAACTTAGGCATGGGGGGTGGTAAAGTGCAAACATATAGAAATCAAGAAAAGTCAGAAGGATTCCTGCAAAAAAAAAATCACATATGCCAAAAATACCAAAAAAATAGAAAATTGTGAAAAAGAACAAAAAATTGGAGGAGAAAAGAAAATTTTGAGGCCATACAAAAATGAGGAGGAAAAGTGAAAAATGTCAAAAAAAGGAGCATAAAATGAAAACAAAAAAAGAAGAGATGGTCATTAATAAGAAATTAAGGGATTAACTAAGTTCTGGACCACATCAAGAAAAAGAAAAATGAAGGAAAAAATGCTAATGAGACACAAAAGAGATTAGTAGGAACGCTAATCTTAGGCCTCTTGAGCTAGACTCTTAGGCTTAAAAATTCAAGTATCTGCTAAGATCTAGATAGTCCTCAAGAGGTTGAGGAAAATGCAAAGCTTAAGTATTAGGTCTAAGACTTAGGGAGTATTCAGCCTCGTGAACTGACCTTTGGTTTGCGGGACTCGGTAACCTAAGCACCCCAATCCACACACAGTCTGGTTCAGTGTGCATAATTATCAAAATCACGCAAAAGCGTTTAAATGTTCTGAAAAAAGTTCCTAAATTAGGAGCAGCCGATCAACACAAGTTGATTTGGACGAGTTCCCGGTGCGGAGAGGCAGGAAATTCCCCTCAAAGATGCATAATAACATATCGTCTCCTCGGTGCTTGTCTCCTAGGATATTTACATATCCTACTGGGGGCACGTAAGCACCATGTTGGTTCAAATGCCTTGGGCGGCATTATCACGAAATGTCGATTGCCAGGGTATGGATTTACTTACAGAATGCCATGGGCGGGATTATCTCAAAATCTCGAAAGCCATGGTTCTGGGGGTTGCCATGGGTGGTGCTATCACAAAGCATCGATTGCCAGGGACCTTTTGAGGATTGATGATAGGGACGAGGAATCCGAAACATACCATGTTGAGAATCCAATCTGAAGCTAGAAATAAAAAGAAAAGAGAGAGAAAACTCTCTATCTCTCTCTTACAAAAAAATGCACTGTAAACTAAACCGAGGCTAAAATATGTCTTAAGCACGGGTGCTTTAACCGCGGAGTCCAATGAACCTTAGGATAGTTCCTGTGGGCCTTAAAAACCATCGCGGAGGACTAAGGCTAGAGCTGGTCAGGTCTGGATTTTGGTTGGTACTTGAGTACCTCTAGGCCTACTATCGGCATTCTAACCTAATCAGAAAGAAAAAGCACTCATCATAATCTATGAATATCAAAGGAATTCATGGTCTAGAACAGAAGTTAAAACCTTAAGATTTTGCTAAGTGACTAGCAAAAGCTAGGCATGGGGGTATGATGGGAACACCATCATGAGTCCTAACTAGCTCATTTTGACCTAGAAAAGAGAACAAAAGCTCCTACATAATCAAATGAAGTTCCTAACTCAAGGAATAACCAGTCTGAGAGAAAAGCAAGAAACAAGGGGTAAAACTATAATTTTACCATTGCAGTGCAACAACGGGATTTCTCATGGGCTAAACATAGGTCAATTGATCTTAACAAGATAAAAAGTGGGTTGGTTCAAACAGAAAAGGGTTTATGTGAAATCTGGGAATTAAATGACTTCTTATAACCCTAAAACAGACCCACTTAATTTAACAAGGTTCTAGTTATGATAAAATTCACCTAAACCCTCTAAAATTCATGGAAAAATATTTTGTAGGGTTTAGAACTTGCAATGTGACCTTTAGAACCTATTTTGACCTAAATAGGGGTCTCAGTCAAATGTTTGCCCTAAATTGGGTTTTTATGTAAATTGACCAGTCAAACGTGGTTAAACCTAAAATCCAACTTCACCATTGGATTCCTTAGGTCCAAATTAGGTTTGTACCAAAATTTGGACCTAAGGGGAATTCACCTTGACCTACTTTGCAAACCAGTCCAGCCCAATTACATTTTTGGCCCTAACTTTTGAAAACCTTTGCAAACACCCCCCTAACTTCCTCATTGTTCTTTGTAATTAGGTCCCTCTACCATTACAGTGGAGGAAATCCTACTCCGACAAGGATTCAAGGGAAATAACTCCCTAATTCCTCAAAGAATCCCTCTCAAATTTGAAAGGGAGATTCTCTGAGAAATCCTCGTTCATGTGAACCTAATTTGGAGCTCCAATTTCTACCGAACTTCTCATGCGAACGCATGAGAGATTTGGGTCTCTCTAACCTTCCAACTCCGGTGACTTGCCCGTGCTTGGAAGCTTGCCTTCCAAGCACAAGTCCCTCCATCAGGGGTTATAAAAGGGTGCCCTGATCCTTTCGCTCCTCCTAAGCTTGAATTGGCCTGAGATAACCCCAATTTCCTCTCTTCCCCTTCGGCCAAACTCCCAACAAGCTCCGGCAACCTTTATCTCCCTCTCTCATCGCTCTGCCATAATACCAGTGGTAGAGTTACCTTTATCTTCCTCATCTGCATCGCACCGCACCAGCCAACACTCCTGCCACCCTCTCGTCGTCGATGTCCTCCTCTCCCTGGGATTTTCGTCTCCAGTGACGGCAGACACGAGCTGTCCGCCATCCCTGCCCCCTTCGTCCTTAAATTAGGTCAGGTACTTCCCCCTCTCTCCTCTTCATGTTTCCCCCTCTTTATTTCCTAAAATATCCCTCGATGCTTGCAAACCACCACCATCTTCTCCACCTCCGACAGACCACCGGCGAGGTGCTCCCGCCACTCCACGCATCCACCCACCTCGCCAACCACCTCACGAGCTCCACCACGCTTCACTGACCATAAACCCTCTTCCCATTCATTGCGACACGCCCCCAACACATCCCCCAAACACACCCACAACCGCACGCACAGGGTGACCTAGGCACGCACGCTCAAGCCACCCCGCGCCACGTCGACCACCGTGCCACCTTCGCCGTGCTCAGGCGAAGCTTCTTGCGTGTTTTGACGAGGCCACAAGGTTGTTTGCAAGATTGTAGGTTTAGACCTCTGCCGCCATTGAAGCAGGCACGAAGCTTGCTTGCAAGCTTGTGCCAGGTAGCCTCGCTCTAGGCTCCAGGTCCCAGGATACACGGAATCGTCTCGCGCATAACCTCAGCCAAGTAATTGGCTTTGGAGGCCACATCAGCAGCACAATTGAGCGCCTTCAGCTATGGGTGCGCGCGAGAGGAAGGTGGAACATTTAATCCCACCTCAGAAGATTTAGAGCTGGCGTAGCTGAATAAAGGGAAAAAGTGTCAGGGGTTTATCACCTCCTAACATGGGGTGAGGTCCCACTCACCTACCGCCACGTCCACGGCCCACGCCACGCGGACCTGGCTCTGACCCGGTTACCTGACTACCCGTGCACTCCTCACCCACCACCCACGCGGTGGGTCTGGTCCCGGGCAGGCTAACCTAACCCGTTAACCCGAGAAGGCTCTGGGAGAGCAAGCCTAAGAGAGAAGGAAAGAGAGAGATCGCGGGGAGGGTAGGGGTAGGTTTTGCTCTTGCAAGGAAAGGCAAAGAAGAGGGAGCCAAGGAAGAAAGAGTGGCAGCCTGAGCAACTAAGGAAGGAGAAGGCACTGCATGGTTGAAGAGGAGCAAGGCTGAAGAAGGGCTGAAGTCAAAGAGAGAAAGGAGCCAAAGGAAGGAGAAAGCTGAAGAAGAAGCTAAGGGCTGAAGGCAGAAATTAGAAGAGAGCTGAAGAGGAAAAGAGCTGTAGAGAAGCTAAGGAAAGAGGAAGAAGAAAGGAATAAGAAAGCAGCTGAGGCTTGCAAGGCAAAGAATAGAGAAGAAAGAAAAGAAAGAAAGAAAGAAGAAAGAAGAAAGAAGGAAGGAGAAGAGCCAGAGAAGAAGGAAAAAGCCAAAGAAAGGAAGAAGAAAGAAGAAGAGAGCATTGTAGCCTATGTGATTTTAAAACGTCTTATTTTATAATCAGACATCCAATGCTTCATAAATTCTTTTTTATATGTTTTTTTAGCTACATTTTATGCTCCATATTCTTATGCTTTACATTCTGAATTAGATTTTGAGTAATTTTATGTATTCAATTTACATTTATTATTGAGATTAGTGCGTGAATTCCATTTGCTCCCTGTGTTCGACCTTGGACTTAAACTTCGAGTAATACAATCTATTTGTTTTCAAAGCGATTTCAACTATACTATGACGCATTATTTTAAAACTCGATTTCGCTTCGACAAACACCCTTCACCCCAAACCGCTGTACACCCTTCATGGATGAAACACGAACCTTCATGGGCGAAACGCGAAGGAAGACATGGTCCCCAATGTCAAACTACTCCTCCTGATGCTTTTTGTCAGCATAGTGACGAGTCGATTGTTCGCTTTAAAGTCATTTATAGTTTTATGTGGTGGAAAAATCGACTAATCAATATTTAAAAAAAATAACCACTCGCAGAAGAGTGGGTCATATCCACAGGGAGACAATGACGTATTTAAATTTGCCCCGGTTAAAACATTTTTTTATAGTTAGTTTAGACGAGAATCAAGCCAAATTTGCCTTTAGATTAAGGTTGAATCAAGAAATCATGCTGAAATAGCAATTCTAAATAACTAGAGGATATTTTTTGCAATGTAGATTCAATAAAATATCATTAAAAGATGACAATTGCAGAAAATGTAATTATTAATGGGATGAATACTGTAGCAAAATAGGGGATTTATTCCCCTCGGCCGTGTGTGAAGAGGAGTGGACGACCAGAGGTGGGAAGCTCAGAGGAAGTTCTTTAGACCGAGGGCTTCGCAGAGGTGGTGGCGGTGAGTCGCGCGGTGGTCGGAGCCGGCCGGACGGAGCTCCAGCGAAGGTGGCTATCAACGGTGGCTGCAGCTGCTGGAGGTGATGCGTGTGCGTGGGCTGAGCGCTGCTGCAGGTAGTGCGCGCGCACGCACTAGTGTTGCGGGCGCGCTAGGGCACGCTCTGGTGGAGGTGGATGCTACAGATGGCGGCAGGGGGGGTGCTACAGATGAGCGCGCTGAAGCGCTGGAGCGAGCGCACACTGAAGGCTGCTGGCGGGTGCGGGCTTGGCACTTCAGGTGAGCGCGCGTAGGCTTGGCACTGCAGGTGAGCGCGTGGAGGCTGCAGGCACGCGCATTGGTGGAAGCGCTGCAGGTGGAAGGCGCACGCACTGCAGGGTGCTGGCGGTTAGTGCTAGAGGTGTGATGCGGGCGTGGAGTGAGCGGGTGGGTGACGCTGGAATAGATGCTGCAAGAGATGGTTCAAGCATGCAACCGGAGGGGCGTGGGCATGGAGTGAGTGGCCGGTTGCTGCTGAAGTGTGGCTCGAAGCTTCAGACGTCCAGGAAACTTCCCGGACGTCTTAATTGACTGAGGAGTGAAATTTCAGTGGCTACGGCGGTGGTTGTTGGTGATGACGGCGAGGGAGGTGCACGGCGAAGTGCTCATGGTAATGTGAACGATCTCCGGATGGCGATGTGGCCTGTCACACCACACGCCCACAGTGGTGGAGGCTCGTCATTGCAGTTGAGGCTGGCGGTGGTGAAATGGATGAGATGGACTCTCTACACAGTGTGGATAGTTGGGGTGGAGGCCTCCGCTCAACAGCCTCCATCCTCTTTTTGTAGCTGCCTGCACGAATTTGAATGGAGAGGCAGGAGCAGATCCACCTCCGCTAATCCATGAATGTGGGTTTAGTGCGGTAGGAGGTGTTACAGCGGCAGCCGAGCCGTTGCTGAAAAGGAGAATAAAAGATATTGTTAAAATATTATGGTTATTTATATACAAACCTTCAACTTTTATGTTAGCTTAAAATTAATGCATGCAATGTACCTAATTGGTTAACTAATTAAATGAATGCCATTCTACGTTAATTCTAAATACATTTAAAATATGAATGCAATGCATGAATTATGTAATTAAATTAGAAATATGAATTAATCTATTTACATCCTAATTTATGCTAAATAAATGTTAGAATTAACCTAATGTCTAGGCACTTAAATACTTAAATAGCCCACAAATATGGGCTAATCAAATACCCCCATGCCTTGTTTTTGCTAGTCCCTAGCAAAATTAAGCGAAACCTAGCACTCCAAGTAGACTAGTCAACTCAATTAGTCTTTCTTCAGAAGCATATTAAGTTCAGACTCTAGACCCAAGGTTCCCAAGTAGTTGCTAAGTTACAGACTAGGTCGGCTAAAGACGAGTTGCAGGCACAAGTTTCCCTGATTTCTGACTCTACCCTAAGGTTTATTGATCCCTGAGATTAAAGCATCCATGCCTGTGCATTGGTCTGAGTTATTTGAGTTAAAGGAAAAAGTTTTTTTTTTAATAATATATATATATATATTTTATTCTTCTAAGTCTAACCTCAGATCAGCTATCAACACTGTCTGTGTCGGATTCATTGTCCCCATTACCATACCTCAAAGGGTGCCTGGCTTTCGATGCTTCGAGATAGCACCCCCCATATCGACCCAAGAACTCCTGCCAATCGACACTTCGAGATAGTATCGCCCATGGATTTCTTAAGCGAATTCAGGCCTATGGCAATCGACACTTCGAGATAGGGCCGCCCATGGTACCTGAACCGCACAATGCGCTTGCATGCCCCCAGTAGGATGGATATCCTAAGAGACAAGCGCTGAGGAGGTAATATGTTATCATCGCATCCTCAAGGTGAGTATATACTCCACCTCTCCTGTGGCGGGAACTCTTCCAATCAAAATGTGTTTTCAAGCCTCTCCTAAGTCAAAACTAAGAGAACCAAATCTCTTTTCAAAAAGAAAGAAATTAAGTTAATTACCAGACCAAGTGTGTGAAATTTAGATGCTTAGGTTACAAGGACCCATAAACCAAAAGGTAGAACAAGACTCCAGGTACTACCCCACCTTTTAACTCAAACCCTATCTTCCCTTCCTCAACCTCTTGAGGAATGGTCCGCAACTTAACTCCTACTTAAGTTTTTAAGTCCACAAAGGACCCTAAAGGTCTAAAGCTAGCAGCTCATTTAGCTTCTAAAGTTTGACCCTAGAATTAATTTAGTCTACCCTAGAGTTCTGATTTATTTAAGAATGCAGGACTTAGCCAGTTAAGCTCAAAACTTTTTTTTTTTTATATGCATGCTATAAACAAAATGCCTCAGGTCCTCTCCCCCATGCCTGGTTCAAACAATGTCCTCATTGAAAACAAAAATAGCTAAAGGAAGATATTACCTGAGGCGGAGAATGGTAGGAGCTAAGGCTCCTCAAGAGTGACTTCATCAACCAGATGGCCATCTAAAGTTATGTACGATTTTAATCATTGACCGTTGATGATAAAGGGAGTTGCTGAAGAGGAAGGATTTTTGATCTCCACAGCTCCATGCGGAAATACTTTGGTGATTATGTAAGGCCCATCCCAACGAGATTTTAACTTCCCAGGAAAAAGCTTAAGTCTGGAATTGAAAAGCCAGACTTGTTGGTTGGGCTCAAAGGTCTTTCAAAGAATAAACTTATCATGCAAAACCTTAGTTCTTTCTTTATAAGCTTAAGAGGTGTCATAAGCATCATTCCTCAACTCCTTAAGCTCACTTAATTCTAGAAGTCGTGCCTTACCATCCTTCTCTAAATCCATGTTAACACTTCGAATAGCCCAAAGTGCCTTATGTTCCAACTCAACAGGTAAATGGCACGCTTTTCCATACACAATCCGAAAGGGAGAAGTACCCAAAGGGTTCTTATAGGCCGTTCGATAAGCCCACAAAGCATCATCTAGCTTTTGGGACCAGTCTTTCCTATCAGGTCTAACGGTCTTTTCCAAAATATTTTTTATCTCCCTATTTGACACTTCAACCTGGAAACTTGTCTGAGGATGGAAAGGGGTAGCAACCTTGTGAGTCACTCCCAAACTCCTGATTAACCGATTGAAGTAGTGGTTTCGGAAATGAGGTCCCCCATCACTTATAATAGTCTTGGGGCAGCCAAAACGGGATATGATATTGGCCTTCACAAATTTCAAAACCACAGAGTGGTCATTTGTGCGCGTAGGAATGGCCTCTATCCATTTAGAGACATAATCAACTGCCACCAAGATATATTCATAACCATGGGACGACGGAAAGGGGCCCATAAAGTCAATTCCCCACACATCAAAAATTTCAACAGATTGAATAGGATGTTGAGGCATTTCATTCCTCTTCCCAATTGTTCTAGTCTGTTGACATCTAATACAGGCCTTAACAAAACTATGAGAATCCTTAAATAAGGAAGGCCACCAAAAATCGAACTGGAGAACCTTAAAAGCAGTTTTCTTAGCACCAAAGTGTCCTCCACAATGAAGTTCATGGCAAAAACTCAGCACACTTTGTTGTTCCTCTTCAGGCACACAATGTCTCAATACTTGGTCTTATCCAATTCTAAATAATTCTAGCTCTCCCCAATGAAAATATCTTGCTTGAGAAATGAATCTCTTTCTTTTCTGCTCATCACAAGAGCCAGGAGTTTGTCTAGTGACCAAGTAATTTACAGTGTCTGCATACCAAGGTAAAGTTGGTGTTACCGCCATCAGAGTTTCATCGGGAAAGGTCTCGCGAATGTCTCAAGAAAGAGAGTCATTAAAAGGAAGGCAAGGCAGGTGGTCAGCCACAACATTTTCTACTCCTTTCTTTTCACGTATTTCCAAGTCAAATGCTTGAAGGAGTAGGATCCACCTAATCAGACGTGGCTTAGAATCTTTCTTAGCAATGAGATGTTTCACTGTTGCATGATCAGTAAAAATAACCACCTTAGACCCAAGTAGATAAGACCTAAACTTCTCCAGAGAAAAAACTACAGCAAGTAATTCTTTTTCAGTGAGGGTGTAGTTTTGCTAAGGTTCGGATAAAGTCTTGCCTGCATAATGCAGCACATGAGGTCTTCCCTCAACCCTTTGTCCAAGAACTGCTCCCACTGCATAATCCGAAGCATCACACATAAGCTCAAATGGGAGTGTCCAATCAGGAGCTTGGAGAATAGGCGCAGAGATCAAGGCCTCCTTTAGAGTTTGAAAGGCCTCGGCACACTTTGAATCAAAACTGAAGGAAGATTCCTTCGCCAACAAGTCACAAAGTGGCCTAGAAATTTTACTAAAATTTTTAATAAAGCACCTATAAAAGCCAGCATGGCCCAGAAAGGATCTAATCTGTTTAACATTCGTAGGCAATGGAAGTTTGGAAATATAATCAATCTTGGCTTTATCTACTTCCAAACCTTGCTCGGATACAACATGCCCAAGTACAATTCCTTTCTGTACCATGAAGTGACTTTTCTCCCAGTTGAGGACTAAACCAGTCTCCTTACATCGTTTCAACACATTCTCCAAGTGCAAGAGACACTGGTCGAAAGACGAGCCATAAATGGAGAAGTCATCCATAAACACTTCAACACACTCGTCAATCATGTCCGAAAAGATAGACATCATACACCGCTGGAAAGTTGCAAGGGCATTACATAATCCAAACGGCACACGCCTAAATGCAAAAGTACCATAAGGAATCATGAATGTCGTCTTTTCCTAGTCATCAGGAAAGACTGCCACCTGATTGTACCCAGAATATCCATCGAGAAAGCAATAGTACTTATTCCCTGCCAATTTTTCGAGAATTTGATCAATAAAAAGCAAAGGAAAGTGATCCTTCTGGGTAGCGGTGTTCAGCTTGCAGTAATCAATACAAACCCTCCATCCAGTTGAGGGTCTAGTGACAACTTGTTCACCTTGGTCGTTGAGTTCTACAGTAAAGCCTGCCTTCTTTGGCACCACATGAATGGGACTAACCCATTTACTCTCAGCAATGGGATATATGATCCCGGCATCCAACCACTTCAGGATTTCCTTTTTAACCACCTCCCTCATATTAGGGTTCAGACGTCTCTGCATGTCCCTAAAAGGCTTGATGGAATCATCAGTATAAATGTGGTGCATGCAGAGTGTGGAGTCTATACCCTTAATGTCAACAATGCTCCAAGCAATAGCTTCCTTGTGCCTAGATAGGCATTCAATCAAGGCTCCCTCCTGTGCCTCAGATAGCACAGCCGAAATGATAACGGGGAGCGTATCATTAGCACCCAGGAAAACATACTTGAGAGTGTCAGGGAGGGGTTTCAACTCAAGGTCGGGGGCTTGTAAGGTTGAGGGATTCATAATAGATGTCCCCATCTCAAGTAGCAGATCTACCTTCGGCGAAAATGATGGGGGAGGAGACTCAGCAGAAACACCTAGCAATTCCTTAAGTTCTAGTATATCCCCTTCACATTCCTCCAAGAGATGGGAATGCTCACTTAGCATGACATGCTGAAGGAGGTCATCACATAACATTGCAGGAGTTGCCTCTTCAATCAGGTCATCTATCACCTCAACTTGAGAACAATACTCATGTCCGACTTGTTTGTAAGCATCAAACACATTAAGCCGAATTTTCCTGTTCCCAAAGCCCATTTTCAATGTCCCAGTATTGCAATTGATTGAAGCATGCGAAGTTGCAACGAAGGGGCAGCCCAAAATGATGGAGGGTTTGGTTGGCTTGTTGGTAGGGTCAGTGTCCAAAACTAAGAAGTCAACGGGAAAGAAGAAATCCTCTACTCTTATGAGGACATCTTCCAAAATTTGCCGTGGTGTCTTAAGTGATCAATCAGCAACTTGAAGGATTACAGGGCTAGGCTTTAGATTGCCTCCCCCAAGTTGTTCATACACGTAGCTCAGAAGGATGTTCACCCCCGCACCCAGATCAAGTAGAACCTCATCAATTTGTAAGTCACCAATAACTACAGAGATGTATGGGGCTCCTGGGTCCTTAAGTTTCGGGGGTGTGCCATGTTGAACAATTGAGCTAACAGAATCAAGCAGGACAACTTTTGATTGGACCTGTTTTCTAGATTGTCGCTTTTTCGTGCACAGGTTCTTTAAAAAGAAGGCATAAGACGGAATCTGCCTGATAGCTTCAAGCAAAGGCAAGTTAATCTGCACTTGCTTGAAAGTTTCCATAATCTCATCCGTCTTATCTTTGGCTCCAGATGAGCCAGCAGAAGTCTGCCCAGAGGTGGATAAGCGCTCTGGAAAAGGCACTCTCGATCTCTGGGTGGAAGGGTTGTCATGTCGAGTAAGGGGTGGAACGAGGGCAACTTCTTCCGGTGAGGTGATTTCAAGCGGAGAAGATTTGGGCAAGTCTTCTCCGGTGGGGGTGAAAGTCGGGGTGGATGGTTTTTTAGGGGGTGAGACTATAGGAGTATCGGGTTTGGAAATTTCTTTCCCACTCCTCAGAATAGTCACCGCCTGAGCATGCTCCCTAAAGATAATCCCTTTTCCTTTAGGATTTTCCTCAGCAGCACTGGGGAGCTTCCCAGTCTCCCTCTGTCTAACGGCCTCAACAAGGTGTCCAATTTGTGATTTCATCTCATGTATAGCCTTGTCATGAGATTGGATGATGGCACTTTGACTTTCTTGCATAGTTTTCAACATCGCCTTCAATTCATCCATCTCAGAGGTTTTAGGTTGGGCAAAGGTCTGAGGTTGGTTCATTTGATGGTTTTGAAAGGATTGTGGTTTGTAATTCCCTGAATTTGAGACATTTCTTTGTCTCCATGAAAAGTTTGGGTGGTTCCTCCATCCCTCATTATAAGTGTTGGAGAAAGGGTCATTACGAGGTCTTGGACGGAACCCTTGAGCGGCATTCAAATCCACTTGTACAAGCTCAGGGAATTGGGAGGCCAAGTGGCAATTCACAGTGGCGTGTGTATTGCCTTGACAAATTACGCATTCGGAAGCTTGGGATGTGGAGGTGTTAGGTACAAATGAATTCGAGTTCGACATAAGCCTTTCCATGTTTTGATTCAATAATTGGATCTGATAGGCTAAATTCTAGATGTCCCTTACTTCATTCGCCTCCAACTTTCTTTGCATGAGAGTGGGCTTTCTATCCAAGTAGGCAGAATTCAAGTGAATAGAATTCTCACTCAAAGTATCAAATATGTTCCAAGCTTCATCCTCAATCTTAGATAGAAAGGTTCCTGCACAGGCACCATCCACAGTTTGCCTATGCGAATCATTAAGTCCAGTGTATAACCTTTCAACCAGTTGCCATTTAGGCACCTGATGATGTGGGCAAAGTCTCAGCAAATCATTAAAGCGCTCCCACGCATCATGGAATGCTTACCCATCCTTTTGAACAAAACTCATAATTTCCCTCCTAAAGTGATTTGTTTTGCTCACGGGGAAGTACTTCTTCAAAAACTCCTTCTTCAGGGCATCCCAAGTATTTATATTATCAAGGGTGTGATGCCAATACTGGGCTTTGTCCTTTAGGGAGAAGGGAAAGAGGGTCCGCATTTGAGCGTCATCAGTAACGCCCTACAGCTTCACCGTGGAACAGACCTCGGTGAATTCCTCAATATGCCTGTAAGGGTCTTCCCTAGTAGTACCATAAAAGGAGGGTAGCAAGGATATGGTACTACTTTTGATCTCATACGAATTGTCCCCTCCAGGTCTACGTAGTGCAGGGCCAGCTTGATTGGTTGGGATGAAATATTCCTTAAGGCTCCTTTGACCAGCCATTTCTACCCTTGGAAGGTCTTTTCTTAGGATTCTTTCAGGTTCAGGAACAAACACAAGTTGTCTCCTAAGAGAACGCCTACCAAGCATGCACTACAAACACAATTCAAATGGACTTGTTCAATCTTTACAAATTTAGGCTTTTGACTTTAGTTCAAATTGTAGGTGACAAAACAAGTTGCCCAATCAATTACACGCCTATTGTCAACCTTCGAATTGCCTAAAAAGACCTAGTTGGAGCTTAGGTATTCTTCCCTAAATCTCAAATGGTCAAGTAAATCCAAAGACGGAAGATCGAGGGATGCAAGTAGGCCTATGCCTTCCTTTGAAGCTGTGCTTTCGCGGTGCTTCTCAACTACCCCCAAAAATCCGTGATAGGGTATCCCCTCTTTGGATTTACAAAACCTTTGATCTCAAGTTCCAAACACTTCAGAATCCAATGGTAGGAGGGCTCTTGTCCTAGTCGTTTCAAGACTTAGAAGTGTCTAAATGAGTGCTGTGGTGAAAAAGATATAAGTGTGCATTCACCGCAAAAGGATTTTGAATTTTGAATCGCACACCACGTTTTACAATCAAGTCCTTGATTTTTAGATGTCCCTCCTTTAATTAGTCCATTTTCACAAATATATGTGACCACTTGTTAGATCGCTTCAAGATAAATTTTGTGGTCTTTGAATTAAATCCAAATGCAATGCGTGATCAAGAATAGGATGCAAAGTAAGAGAATGCGTACCTTGCTTCCAGCAATCAACGATGCAAGAATGCATGCAATGCAGAGAAGTAAATCTAGAGGCTGCTCATACAGACCTAAATGGTTCGTCCTAAGGGCAGGCAGCTCATTTTTTTTTATTAGTATTTTTTTTTAAACTACTTATGCACAAGAAAATAAAAGTAATCAATAAACTAAAAACCTAAATCTAAAGAAAAGGGAACAGGCTCCCAAAAATTACCCAACACGGGGCTAAAACAAAATCGGGGAACAAACCCCTCAAAATATACCCTAAAACAAGGGTTTCAAACCAAATGTAATGAAAAATTAAATCTAAAGTCTTAATTCTATTCTAATCAAATTAGCAACTAAATGTATAATGATGACCATCGCATCCTCGTCCTTCTCCTCCTTTTCAAAGTAGCTCGACCAATTCTCCTCTGGCGACGTCAAGGGTCGCCTCTCACACTGGCTAATTCTTGCACAAATTTCTTGCACAGAAAAATAATAAATGGTCAAATCACTGTGCAATTGAGAAATAATCAAAATAAAATCAAGTGAAATTATTGCGTCTGTTGCCTCCTTGCAACGGCGGCATTTTGACAAGTCGATTGTTTGCTTTAAAGTCGTTTGTAGTTTTATGTGGTGGAAAAATCGACTAATCAATATTTAAAAAAAATAACCACTCGCAGAAGAGTGGGTCATATCCATAGGGAGACAATGACGTATTTAAATTTGCCCCGGTTAAAAACGTTTGTTTATAGTTAGTTTAGACGAGAATCAAGCCAAATTTGCCTTTAGATTAAGGTTGAATCAAGAAATCATGCTGAAATAGCAATTCTTAATAACTAGAGGATATTTTTTACAATGCAGATTAAATAAAATATCATTAAAAGATGACAATGGCTGAAAATGTAATTATTAATGGAATGAATACTGTAGCAAAATAGGGGATTTATTCCCCTTGGCCGTGAGTGAAGAGGAGTGGACTACCAAAGGCGGGAAGCTCGGAGGAAGTTCTTTGGACCGAGGGCTTCGCAGCGGTGGTGGCGGCGAGTCACGCGGTGGGCGGAGCCGGCTGGACGGAGCTCCGGCGAAGGTAGCTGTCAATGGTGGCTGCAGCTGCTAGAGGTGCTGCGCGTGCGTGGGCTGAGTGCTGTTGCAGGTGTTGCACGTGCACACACTAGTGTTGCGGGCGCGTTGGGGCGCACTCTGGTGGAGGCGGATGCTGCAGACGGCGGTGGGGGGGGTGCTACAAATGAGCACGCTGAAGCGCTGGAGCAGGCGCACACTGAAGGCTACTGACGGGCACAGGCTTGGCGCTTCAGGTGAGCGCGCGCAGGCTTGGCGCTACAGGTGAGCGCGTGGAGGCTGCAGGCGCGCGCACTGTTGGAGACGCTGCAGGCAGAAGGCACGCGCACTGCAGGGTGCTGGCGGTTAGTGCTGGAGGTGTGATGTGGGCGTGGAGTGAGCGGGTGGGTGGCGCTGGAATAGATGCTGCAGGAGATGGTTCAAGCACGCAACCGGAGGGGCGCGGGCATGGAGTGAGTGGCTGGTTGCTGCTGAAGTGTGGGTCGAAGCTTCAGACGTCCGGGAAACTTCCTGGACGTCTTAACTGATTGAGGAGTGAAATTTCAATGGCTGCGGCGGTGGTTGTTGGTGACGACGGCGAGGGAGGTGCACGGTGAGGTGCTCACGGTAATGCGGACGATCTCCGGATAGCGGTGTGGCCTGTCACACCACACGCCCACGGTGGTGGAGGCTCGTCGCCGCGGTTGAGGCTGACGGTGGTGAGATGGACGAGATGGACTCTCTACACAGTGTGGATAGTTAGGGTGGAGGCCTCCTCTGCTCGGCAGCCTCCCTCCTCTTTTTGTAGCTGCCTGCACGAATTTGAATGGAGAGGCGGGAGCAGATCCACCTCCGCTAATCCATGAATGTGGGTTTAGTGCGGTAGGAGGCATTGCAGCGGCAGCCGAGCCATTGCTGAAAAGAAGGAGAATAAAAGATATTGTTAAAATATTATGGTTATTTATATACAAACCCTCAACTTTTATGTTAACTTAAAATTAATGCATGCAATGTACCTAATTAGTTAACTAATTAAATGAATGCCATTCTAAGTTAATTCTAAATGCATTTAAAATATGAATGCAATGCATGAATTATGTAATTAAATTAGAAATATGAATTAATCTATTTACATCCTAGTTTATGCTAAATAAATGTTAGAATTAACCTAATGTCTAGGCACTTAAATACTTAAATAGCCCACAAATATGCGCTAATCACGTAGCTTTTCTACCTGCTCCTGACGGTACGAAGTTGCCTGTGAATCTGCTATATCACCTCCTAACTTGGGCACAGCATGTGGCTGTAATGGTCCTACAAGCCTCTGGCATACCATGCACTGCAGGCATACCAAGCACTGCTACACAAACTTCCCAACATCCCTCTTCATCCCCTTCCACCAGAAGTCATGTCACAAATCATGGTACATTTTGGTGTTTTCAGGATGTATGGTGAACCTGGACCCATGCACCTTTGGCAAAAGATCTCTCAACAACTCCTCACCTCTAGGGATGCACAATCACCCCCTCATGCGCAGGATCTCATCAGTGCAAGGGAAGTCTCTTGGGTCCCCTGTCAGTACCTTGTCCCACAATGTCTATAGATACGGATCAGCCATCTTGTGGTATAAGAGCTCGGGTCGTGTCTGTCTCATCACGGTCACTGCCCCACAATGTCCATGTGGCTCCTGTGGTCACCAACTACCAACTTTTTGCATGAGCTGCTAGCTCCATGCCTGTAAACTAGCCAAGTGGGTGGGCACCTTCCATCTCAAGTTGTTAGCCACCACGTTGGCCTTCCTCGGATGATAAGAGATGCTACAGTCATAGTCCTTCAGGAGCTCCAACCAACGCCTCTGTCTCATATTGAACTCCTTCTGATCAAACAAGTACTTAAGATTCTTATGATCCATGAAAATCTCAAAAGTCTCACCGTATAAGTAATGCCTCCATGTCTTCAAGGCGAAGATGACAACCGCTAACTCCAAGTCGTGAGTGGGGTAGTTATGCTCATGGGGCTTTAGCTGCCTGATTGCACAGCAAAAATACAACTACAATTGTGCCATCTTGTGCTATTTCCTAGCATTGCCAGTGTATAATAGATAACCATAGTCACATTTGTGAAAATAAATGCCTGCATGCATTTATTTGAGAGGGGAGGAGAGTGAATAAAATGGCCTTGAAATTTACGCTTTCCTCAAGTGCTGCCTCGCAAATTCACCATCTTTATTTTTATTTGACTTTGAATTTCTTCTCCGCGGCTGCAAGGCATGGCTTGATCATCTTCACGCCATGCTCTGCAGCAAGCTTGCCCTGCAGCCGCATGCACAGCCAGGGCATGGCTGTGCATGCATCCATCCTCTTTACAAAGAGCCCAGCCATCTTCTTTGCGAGGAGCCTCGTCCAACAGAGAAAAAAAACACACACAGCACCTCCTTCCTCCAGGCCGTCACCTCCCCTCTCCCCTCCATACGCAGCCTCTCTTCTTCTTGAAGAGCTACGCTACGGGCAGGAGCAACTCACAGTGGTACACAACCACCACTATGAGTCCCACCATCGCCCAGCTCATCAAAGAGCCGGTGGGCGTGGTGGTTCACCGCTCTGTTTTTGTCATTCCATCCACGTCCGCCATTACCACAGAGTCAAGCTTTGAAGCTCAACCGCCACTGCAGCAAGGCGCCGACCACCTCTCGCGCTCGCGCAGGCCACCGTGCACGCCAGCAGCCGGCGTAGCTCTTTCCGCGCGCGCCAGCAAGTCAAGCTCACCCCTCAACGTGCTCGCAAGCATCCAGTGCAGTCCTTCCGTGTGCACGCCAGCTTGCTCAGCGGTGCCCGCACACACGGAACCGCCAGCACCCGGTCGAACGCACTGAGCGCGCACTGTAGCCACTGTTCATGCGTTTCAGCGGAACACTATGGCTACAGTGTGGTGACCGGGAAGTTTCTCACTTATCTGGTCACCGCGCGCTCTCTCTCCGCACCGCCACCGTCACCAGCCCGTCCGTGCATGCCCGCGCCCGCGTCTGCGCCCGCCTGCTTCAGCGCCCGCTTCTTCGCGTCCGCACCTGCCTCAGCGCGCAGCGCGATGCGCTGCGGTCCTTCCTCCCACGCCAGCTCCCTCCTGCATGCGCACGCGTCTTCGTGCGCCTACGCGCCTGCGCCTGCGCGTTGGCATTAGACGTCGCCTGCTACCTCCGGACGACTTAATGCGCCATCTTCAGCAGACGCTATCTCTCTCTCTCTCTCTCTCTCTCTCTCTCTCACAAACACTCACCTCACCCATACACACACACACACACACTCACTTGTACACACCCATATACACACTTATATATATATATATATATATATATATATATATATATATATATATATATATATATACATATTAGTACCTATACAATTATATATAAGTATATATACATACATACATACACATATATATATCTATATACTTATACATACATATATATATATACACATATATAGTTACATATATACATATATTTATATATGTATAAATATATATATAGATATATATATATATCTATACATATATTATTACCCATACAACTAAGTATAAGTATATATACATATATATCTATACATATATATACACATATATTTATACATATATAAAAATATACATACATATATACATATATATCTATAACTATAAATACATATATTACTATATATATATATATACATACATAAATATATATATATACATCTATATAGTTATATATACATACATACACACATATATATATATATACATACATCTATCTATACATATATTTACATATTTATATATACATATATAACTACATATATAATTATAACCATATATATATATATATACATATATATATATATATATATATATATATATATATATATACATATATATATATATACATATATATATATATATATATGTATATATATATATATGTATATATATATATATATGTATATATATATATATATATATGTATATATATATATGTATATATATATATATATATATATATATATATATATATATATATATATGTATATATATATATATATATATATATATATATATATATATATATACATATATATATATACATATATATATAGATATATATATACACATATATATATATATATATATATACATATATATATATATATATATATATATACATATATATATATATACATATATAGATAGATATATATATACATATATATATAGATATATATATACATATATATATACATATATATATATACATATATATATACATATATATATATACATATATATATACATATATATATATACATATAGATATATATTTACATATATACATACATATATATATTTTTTCATATCACCTACCATACGTTGTATCGTGGGAATATCTGCACCAATTGCTGATATTCCCCGATACACGCATACAGAAAGCATTTTTCGCACACATCTTTCACCCATCCATCCTACACTCTACATCTATCTATACATATATTTACATATTTATATATACATATATAACTACATATACACCTATATAATTATAACCATATATATATATACACATATATATAGATATATATATATACACATATATATACATATATATATATACACATATATATACATATATATATATACACATATATATACATATATATATATACACATATATATACATATATATATATACACATATATATACATATATATATATACACATATATATATACATATATATATAGACATATATATATACATATATATATATACATATATATATACATATATATATACATATATCATATATATATATACATATATATATATACATATATATATATATACATATAGATATATATTTACATATATACATACATATATATATTTTTTCATATCACCTACCATACGTTGTATCGTGGGAATATCTGCACCAATTGCTGATATTCCCCGATACACGCATACAGAAAGCATTTTTCGCACACATCTTTCACCCATCCATCCTACACTCCACGCGGCACTTCATCCTGTTGGTTGCGTCTTCTTAGACGACGACCGACTCGACACCATGCTACACGCCATCTCCACCTCCACCCCCACCCCTATATACATATATAATATATACATATATATATATATATATACTATATTTACTTTATTTCTATTTCTCTTTCCTGCCAGTAAAAAGATAAAAAAAAATATACAAAAGAGAAAAGATAATCCTTGACTTGCAGGTACTCAGTCTTGCAAATAGCAAGACCAGTTTTGGAACCCTAATTTGGATCAAAGCCAAGAACCTGATTTTGAGGGTGTACCTCAAGGACAAAAATTATCAGAAAAAAATCTTAAATAGAAAAACACCAAAAACATAATAAACGAACAGAAGAGATTCGTTGTAGGAAAGATGTAGAAACTTCTTCACCTCTAATCCCACTTCTCTGAGTTCGACCCTAGGCCTAAAAGTGACCAAGATAAAATCAAATAGGCCAGGTAAAAAAATTTTTGTAAAGAGATGGTTAGGCTCGATTTAGGTTAACCACTATAAGCATTTCAACGATAAAACCACCATATTAACACAACCTATCTGGGCCCGACCATAGCCCCTTTCTGGCGCCGTTGCCGGGGAAGTGCGCATTCAAGTAAGTTTCTACTCCATTCCTTTTATTTTTCTCTTCTCACACCCTTCTCTTCATGGGTGTTTCTGTTTGTTGGTGTGCAGGTGAACCAGTTGCAAGGAGAAGGTAGGCAGACGTAGGCAGATCCAAGGCGGGAATGAGAGCGTGAAGTCACCGGCACAACACTGGAGCTTTGCACACGTTGCTGAACAAGTAGGTCTTTCTTTCTTAGCAACTTAGGTCAACTTGTCACCTTAATAATATAAAAAAAAAAGAAAAAAACAACTAAAAAAAAAAAACTAAAAACACTTCTTTGGATCTCTTGGGGCAAGTGGATTAAAAATCACTTGTTTGATTGTTTGTCATCACTCCCACCACCCCGAGATTTCCTGCCAAACTTTGCATAGCGAAGATCCAAGAATCTTGATTCTTGAATCTTTCACCATGTGAAGTAGTCTTTGAGGCAAAAATAAAAAAGATTGATTGCCATCCCTCTTTGCCTCATTTATTTGCAATTCGAGATCACCTTTTTGGTGGGGAGACTTGGAATTTAGTTGATTCCAACCCCACCATGACCTTTCACGTGCCTAAGATTCGATCCCGAATACTTCAACCCTAACAATTTGATTTTCTTTATCTTATGGTTGAGCCTTGTGTGTAGAAATCATTTTGGTGATTGGGAGCACTTGAATTGAAGTGCTTTGGCTCCCTTTCACACTAATCTAAAATTGATTCGCGCATCCACACATAGAAATCTTCATCTAGGGAAGCCCATTGCATTTTAGCATGCATTAACCAACTGACATTGAAGAAGGGTTTGTTGGACTTAGAAGAAAACTTATATTCTCTCAAAACCCAGAGATTGGTTGAATTGGTATTTCAGTGAAATCCTAAAATCCATACTACTTAAGGCTGAATTCTAAAAACCATTCACCAATTAAAACTTCAATTCGGGGAGATTTCCCCATTGCATGTTTGGTTTACACACTCTACAAAATCAATCACTTGGGCATTACTCGTAAATAACGCCCTTCACATTCCAGAAGCACTTGATCCTAAGCCTCTAACTAAAATTGGTAGCAACTTGATCCTTATTAAGGATTGGAGGTCTAACTACCTGCATGTAGCGCCTATGTGCTGGTGAGGGTTCCCGTGTGCTATCGGGTGTCTAAGACTGGGGCAAACGGCCTTTCAATCTGGCTCGGTGGTTCCGCGGTGCTCGCATTCGGTTCCGTAGGTCGTAATAGTAGGTAACTTAGATCTTTAGGTCTAAGGGCACACTGTAGAGGTTAGGAATTTGATTGTATTGATTTGTCATCAAGTGTACCTTTGCGGCGTCATTTCTCTCATCTCTTTTCCCTTCGTATCCCCCCAATTCTTCCTGCGGTAGTGCATGTTTGGGAGGAGGTCACAAAACTCTGAACTGTGTGAATTGCCTGATAATTTTAGAAAAGAAGCCGCATCGTCCTCCTCCTCCACAAACATGGCTACACGCCCACCCCCAAATCCCGAGGGAGGAAACCACCCTTAAAACCCACCAAGTGGTAGAGCCTTGGATCCCATAACCCACCTCCAAGCCCAAATGGAAATGTATAATGAACAAATTGAGGCCATTAGGGAAACATTGGAGGAAATGCAGAACCCTCCCGAATGGGAGGAGCCTAGGTCTCTTAGCTCCTATCAGAATCCTGCTGCTACAGAGACCATAGGACAAATTCGAGTCCCCATGGGCGGGGACGACTTTGAACTGAAACCTAACATAATTGGCCTGATAAATTTTCACTTCCATGGTCTTGCAAGTGAAGATCCTTTTCTCCACTTGAAAGACCTAACCTGATTGGCTGAAACAGTTAAACCAAGAAATATTGGGTTACCTATAGTCCTCATGAAAATGTTCCTATTTTCATTGCAGGATAAAGCGTCGCAGTGGTTACGCACCCTTGGGAGAACCATCCACTCTTGGGAAGAAATGCAAACAACGTTTCTCAAGAAGTTCTTCCCAATCGGGTGAACCAATGCACTTCGCCGTGCTATCACTTCATTTATGCAACAAAACGGTGAACAGTTTCATGAGGAATGGGAGAGATATAATGACATCCTCAGGAAGTGTCCGCACCACGGTCTGCCTAAGTGGCATATAGCTCAGATTTTCTACTATGGGCTAAATGAGACTTTGAAGCAGATTGCAGACGCTTCCTGCCGAGGGAATTTCATGAATAAAGACGAGAATGGAGCATTCGAATTATTTGAAAATATGAGCGAAAACTCAATGAACAATGCCTCCATTGTCGCCTTTAATCGTACCAGCTTGCCCCATAATGTCCACGAAGTTGACACGGGACCCTCCCATTCATCCACTGATCTCAGCCTTATCACACAGAAATTGGATGAAGTCTCCGTCGTGCACAAGAAGCTGGACGAGCTTCTGGCCAACCCCGCCCGTTCTATGGCAAACACCCCCACCTCACCACTTCATCACAATCCCAATTCTTCCAACACCAAGCTTATCCTGAGAAACCCTGTAAGACCTTCCGTACCGAGTGTCGCACCGAGCGATTTGGTAAGTCATGTGGATCTGGCTTCTGCAAGCCAGTATTTTGACATGGAGGACCAAGCCTTCGTGTGCTCGGACGCATATTTACATGCGGACGCGTCTTCTGGCATAGAAGATGCTTGCACCCTGGGGAACAACCCGTTCTCTGCCACTTATAACCCAGGGTGGCGAAATCATTCGAATTTCGCATGGTCCAACAACCCGTAGTGCCAAAACCACGCGGGTGGACCAATGCGACCGTCCGTACCCATCATCCCAAGGGCCCAGTCTAATCCTATGGCGAATCCACCATCGGGTCCTTGTGTACCGTAAACAGAACACGCATCAAGTCCTCTTGACAAATTGATGCGAATGATGACGGAAATGTCAAAGCGCCATGAGGAGAACATGACCTCTCTTCAGCACCAATTGGCGCAGCAAAATGCTGAGATCAGTCAACTACGCATGGCGACTCGATCTCAAGGCACTCTTCCAGCCCAACTTGTTCCAAACCCGCAAAATTTTGTACCCCGTGGTCCTCAACCACAGGTACGATCTTCTCAGGGGCAGGTTCACCAGATTCTGCAGTCTCCGAGCATTTCACTGGGATTTCAGGCTAATCCTGCTGCAGCACCTCACTCTTATGTCCCTATTGCGAACCCTCCTCCGCCTTATGATCCCACTGGACCCGCATCGTCCAATGCAATCACTACGAGGAGGGGTAACCAGACCGTCGATCCGCCTCGACCTGATCCTGGCCCGTCTTCTTCATCGCCCTCTCATTCGGGATATGCACCGCATTCGCGAGAGGACGATACACCCAAATTGGTGCCAGAATTAGTCTCATTCCCTGAGGCTCTACTGAGGGAGCCAAAAGGCAAGAAGAAGGATACGCAGGCCTTTGATAACCTACGTAATTTGTTCAGGGATGTTGAAATCAAGGTACCCCTACTCGAGGCTATCGACCACATACCTACTGTCACCCGATTTTTCAAAGACTACACAACACCCAGGCGACAGTCAAAGAAAACTAAGAATCCGGTGGTTCTCTCGCCTCATGCGAGTTGTGCTATACTGTCAAATCTACCACCGAAGCAGAAAGATCCGGGCACACCACTTATTTCCTGTAGCATCCAAGACTGCAATTTTAACCGTGCCCTGCTTGATCTAGGATCCTCCATCAATCTTATACCAACCATCATGCTCGAAAAATTTTCCTTGGGAAATCTGAAATCCACCCCTGTCACGTTACAATTGGCAGATCATTCTGTCAAAATTCCAAAGGATGTGGTGGAAGACATGGTGGTTAGGGTCAACAGTCTCTGTTTTCCTGTTGACTTTCTTGTTTTAGATATGGAAGTTCCTAGCTCACTTTCTGATTGACTGATCATCCTTGGTCGACCTTTCATGGCCACAGCCCGCACCCATATCGACTACAAGTCGGGCTGTATTGAGATTGCCGTTGGATCTAAAAAGCTCAAGTTTAACATCTTCAAGGCAGCCAAGAACTTTGATTGCGATTGCATCGAGGATGACACGTCTGACGAGGACATGGCCGTCAGCGCGTGTATCGGACTAATTGGGACCTATTCTAACTGCTGCGGACTGCCTTTAAACACTAATGATTGCCTGACCAACATATATTGTGACATTCCCCCATCCCTCCCTATTCCCGTACCTTCTCCTGACCAGACTTCTGACGAGGTTTTCTCCGCTTCCCATACCTCGTGGTCTGAGTCATATCTGGGCTACTCACCGCCCGTCCACACTCTTGAAGACTGGATTGCCCTTTCTTTCCCGCCAAATCAGGCGGATTTGCAACTCCACACTGGGACCTTGAGCCCATATACTACTCACTGGGTCTATTCCTTTTTGGATCCATCTATCCAAGAAGCTCCTCTTCTTGGCCAATCTAAGGGCCAACTTCTTCCTCCTGACTTGTTTTCTGATCCACCTGGGAAACTCTCGTCCCAAGAAATGCCAGATCTTTCACCATCCATTCCCGAGCTGAAAGAGCTGCCTAGTACACTTAAGTATGTTTTCCTGGGACCAAATGAAATGCTCCCCGTAATCATCAGTTCAAAATTGACCAGGGAGCAAGAGTGCAAACTAACGAAGGTCCTTATAGAACACAAGGCAGCCATTGGATGGTCTTTATCAGACTTATCTAGCATTAGCCCCTCCTACTGCACTCACCGTATATATACGGAGGAGGAGGCTAGACCTTCCTGTGAGATGCAGCGACGTCTCAACCCTAACATGCGGGAGGTCGTGAAGAAGGAAATTATTAAGTGGCTGGATGCGGGTATAATCTACCCGATCAGCGATAGCCCTTGGGTGAGCTCGATTCACATCATGCCCAAAAAGGCAGGACTCACCATCCATGTCAATGATAGGGGTGAATCCATCCCTACACGCACTCCTACATCTTGGAGAGTGTGTGTAGATTATAGGAAACTCAATGCTGCAACTAAGAAAGATCACTTTCCGCTACCTTTCATTGACCAAATCCTGGAGCGGTTAGTGGGAAATAAATTTTTCTATTTCCTGGATGGATTCTCAGGATATAACCAGGTGGCAATTGACCCCCGGGACCAAGAGAAAACCACCTTTACCTGCCCCTTCAGCACCTTCACATTTAGAAGGATGCAGTTCGGACTTTGTAATGCGCCAGCAACTTTCCAGAGATGTATGCTGGTGATATTCCATGACATGGTGGGTGACATTCTCGAGGTCTTCATGGATGACTTCTCGGTCTTTGGACCATCTTTCGATGAATGTCTTGCCAACCTGACCCATATCCTTAGGAGATGTATTGATGTAAACCTCGTGCTTTCCTGGGAAAAAAGTCATTTTATGGTACACGAGGGAATTGTTATCGGACATATCATCTCCGATAGGGGTATCGATGTTGACAGAGCTAAGCTTGATGTAATTGTTGATTTACCTATGCCTGGCTCTGTCAAACAAATCCGCTCCTTCCTGGGACACGTCGATTTCTATAGGAGATTCATCAAAGATTTCTCCAAGATTTCTCGACCTTTAACTCATATCCTATCAACAAACGTACCCTTCGATATGGGCCCTGACTGCATACGAGCATTCACGCAGCTGCGTAATGCTGTCACCAAGGCCCCTATTCTTCAGCCACCTGATTGCTCCCTCGGCTTTGAAGTCATGTGTGACGCTTCCGACCTTGCAGTCGGAGCCATCCTGGGACAACAATGCGATAGACACCCCTTCATGGTGTACTACGCCAGTAAGACGTTGGATGAGGCCCAGCGTAATTATACTACCACTGAGAAAGAACTATTGGTGATCGTCTTTGGGCTGGAGAAATTCCGCCCTTATCTTCTGGGCTCACACGTTATTGTTTTCACTGATCACGCGGCCATTCTCCATCTCATGCACAAGAAGGATGTCAAGCCTAGACTGATTCGTTGGATCCTTCTGCTCCAAGAATTTGACATTGAGATCCGCGATAAGGCCGGAGCCTAGAATGTTGTGGCTGATCATCTTTCTAGACTAGACCCTGACCATATTGGACTTACTCTACCGATTAATGAGATTTTTCCTGATGAGCACCTATTGGCAATTAATGTGGCAAGTGGACCTTGGTATGCCGACATTGCCAATTACCTTGCTTCTGGATCCCTTCCACATGGCTGGCCTAAAAACCAGCGCGAGCGTCTCATGGCAGAAGCAAAGTATTATTTCTGGGATAATCCACTTCTTTTTCTAATAGGTGCTGATCAAATCATCCGTCGCTGTATTCCTGACAGCGAGTTCCCCAGTGTGCTATCCTTCTGCCACGATCAGGCCTGCGGAGGCCATTTCTCTGGGAGGAAAACTGCAGCCAAGGTGTTGCAATGTGATTTCTTTTGGCCCTCCCTTCACCAGGATGCACACAAGTATGCCAATCATTGCACTAGGTGCCAGTCGTTAGGGTCAATGTCACGTCGTGACATGATGCCCTTACAACCCATCCTAACTGCAGAAGTCTTCGACATTTGGGGAATTGATTTCATGGGTCCCTTTCCTCCTTCCAACGGCTTCGAATTTATCCTCGTGGCTATTGATTATGTTTCGAAATGGATCGAGGCTATTCCCACGCGCCGTGCTGACCATGTTATATCCACTCGTTTTGTCAAAGACCACATTTTTGCGCGCTTTGGGATCCCTCGAGCCATTATCTCAGATGGAGGAAGCCACTTGACCCACGCGTCTTTTCGGGCACTTCTGAGGAAATACGGAGTCCACCATCCTATCGCATCCCCGTATCATCCTTAGATGAATGGCCAGGCAGAGGTGTCGAACTGGCAAATCAAGCAAATTCTCCAGAAAATGGTTCGGCCTGACCGTAAGGATTGGTCCGACAAGCTGATTGACGCACTTTGGGCGTATCAGACCGCCTTCAAGGCTCCCCTTGGTATGTCTCCTTATAGAATCGTTTACGGGAAGCCTTGTCATTTGCCCGTGGAGTTGGAGCACCACGCTTATTAAGCGGTTCGCCAATGTAACCTCGACCCAGACCTGTGTGGTTGAGAAAGGAAACTCCAACTCTAGGAGCTAGAAGAGCTCCGTCGTGAAGCCTATGATTCTGCCTTAACTTTCAAGCAACTCACTTAGGCTTTTCACGACAGTCGTATTCGGCGGAAAGAATTTGAGCCATCTCAGCAAGTTTGGCTTTACAATGCCTGACTCAAATTCTTTCCTGCGAAATTGAAGTCCAAATGGACTGGTCCTTTTCTAGTCTCGAGACCATTTCCCAACGGGGCCATTGAGATTGAAGATCCCAAATCTAGGCATAAATTTATGGTCAATGGGCAGCATTTGAAACCCTATCTTACTCATGAACCTGCCCCCGTTGGAGAAACTGTTGCCCTGCTGGAGGGTAACTAATGTTGTGCCTCATCCTGAGTCCAGTTGGGGACGTTAAATTCAGTGCTCGTTGGGAGGCACCCCAACAACACTCACCATCCACCATCACTTTTCACGCCACTATCACGATCACTTCACTTTTCACTTCACCACCCACCATCTACCCACCCTACCACCCTACTGTATACCCTGTACCTCATCTCTCGTTACCCGATCTTTCGTCCTTTCTCTACCCTACCCTGCAAGCATATGAGGACATAGCATCGTTTGGCATGGGGGGGTGGATAGGCATCCTTAGGATCTGGGTATTTTATGGTATCATGCAGTTTTCATCTATCTATATTTATAAAAAAAAAAAAGGTGTTTAGTAATGATCTGAAGGCTGAAACAAAAATACAATAAGTGTTTATGGATATTCAACCTCTATTTTGAAGACTTTATAGGCCACAGAAGCTTGATTCGCTCAGGCTCGGCTTAATTCACTTGAGCATTGACAAGATAGATCGGAATCTCTCCTAACTAAGGACGTATTCTTGTACCTGAGACACCAGTACAGGATCCGTTGGTTTGCTTCTACTCGAGAGCCTAAGTAATATTGGTTCACACTACACATATCAAGAAAGACCAGGTGAACATAAGATCCAACCCTAGTGTTCATTAGGGAAGGTGGAGTCCTTACCTGTGCGCGTAGGTAGACTTTTTATTCCAGGCTTTAGTCTTGTGTTTAGGAAAGACTCTTTCCACCAAAAAGGAACTCTCCCACCAAAAGAAAAGTGTGCGCCTCCAAATAATGTTGTAAGAGATATACTGACACATGTTTCAAAAAAAAAAAAAAGGTACAAATAAGTCAGTATATCTCACAAATATCTGTAAAATCTTCCTACAAAAAGAAAAAGTTCTTCAGGGGAAATACCCTGTTTTCTTTGAGCCACAAATGTCAGAAAATGGGAGTTGAGTTTTCCATCATCTTTTTAAGGGTCAATCCGAAGACATGAGCTGAAACTGGGACCAACCTGCACTTAAAAATTTGTGAAACCCTGGGCTTGAGTCTTAATGTTCATCTGGTTAGTCTTGATCCTTCACTATGCACAAGCCATAATCTCTTGAGCTCTCGAGTATGGCAAAAACCTCTTGGGTCCTGGAAATCGTACTTAAGGATTAAATATCAAGAGTCCTGGTTAGTTGAGAGATGGTCTATGTCATGTAAGACTTAAAGTACTGGTAGTCTTCTCTGCAATTGGTTCTCACAATATCCAACAATAAGCACACCTATGTCACCTCAGGAGAAAATCTTCAGCTTAAGATCATTTCTAAATGCAATACAAAAAAATGTTTTGCTAGGGACTAGCAAAAGATAGGCATGGAGGTATGATTGCACAGCAAAAATACACCTACAATTGTGCCATCTTGTGCTATTTCCTAGCATTGCCGTTGTATATTAGATAGCCATAGTCTCATTTGTGAAAATAAATGCCTGCATGCATTTATTTGAGAGGGGAGGAGAGTGAATAAAGTGGCCTTGAAATTTACGTTTTCCTCAAGTGCTGCCTCGCAAATTCACCATCTTTATTTTTATTTGACTTTGAATTTCTTCTCCGCGGTTGCAAGGCATGGCTTGATCGTCTTCACACCATGCTCTGCAGCAAGCTTGCCCTGCAGCCGCATGCACAGCCAGGGCATGGCTGTGCATGCATCCATCCTCTTTAAAAAGAGCCCAGCCATCTTCTTTGCGAGGAGCCTAGTCCAACAGAGAAAAAAAACACACACAGCACCTCCTTCCTCCAGGCCGTCACCTCCCCTCTCCCCTCCATACGCAGCCTCTCTTCTTCTTGAAGAGCTACGCTGCGGGCAGGAGCAACTCACAGTGGTACACAACCACCACTATGAGTCCCACCATCGCCCAGCTCATCAAAGAGCCGGTGGGCGTGGTGGTTCACCGCTCTGTTTTCGTCATTCCATCCATGTCTGCCATTGCCACAGAGTCAAGCTTTGAAGCTCAACCGCCACTGCAGCAAGGCGCCGGCCACCTCTCGCGCGCGCGCAGGCCACCGCGCACACCAGCAGCCGGCGCAACTCTTTCCGCGCGCACCAGCAGGTCGCCCTCGCCCCTCAATGCGCTCGCAAACAGCCGGCGCAGTCCTTCCACGCGCATGCCAGCTTACTCAACGGCGCCCGCACACACGGAACCACCAGCACCCAGTCGCGCGCATCGAGCGCACACTGTAGCCACTGTTCACGCGATTCAGCGGAACACTGTGGCTACAATGCAGTGACTGGGAAGTTTCTCACTTATATGGTCACCGCGCGCTCTCTCTCCGTGCCACGACCATCGCCAGCCCGTCCGCGCATGCCCGCGCCCGCGTCTCTCCCCATGCCCGCTCTCGCATCTGCGCTCGCCCGCTTCTTCGCATCTGCACCCGCCTCAGCGCGCAGCGCGGTGCACTACAGTCCTTCCTCCCACGCCCGCTCCCTCCTGCGTGCGTGCGCATCTTCGTGCACCTACGCGCCTGTGCCTGTGCGTTGGCATCAGACGTCGCCCGCTACCTCCGAACGACTTAATGCACCATCTTCAGCAGACGCTATCTCTCTCTCTCACACACACACAAACACTCACCTCACACATACACACACACACACACACTTATATATATACCTATATATATGTATATATATATATATATATATATATACACACATATTAGTACCTATACAATTATATATAAGTATATATACATACATACATACACACATATATATATATCTATACATATATTATTACCCATACAACTAAGTATAAGTATATATACATATATATACACATATTTATACATATATACAAATATACATAAATATATACATATATATCTATAACTATAAATACATATATATATATATCTACATAGATCTATATACATATATTACTATATACACACACACACACACACACACACACACACATACATCTATCTATGCATATATTTACATATCTATATATACATATATATACATATATAACTACATATACACCTATATAATTATAACCATATATATATATATTTACATATATATATTTTTTCATATCACCTACCATACGTTGTATCGTGGAAATATCTGCACCAGTTGCTAATATTCCTCGATACACGCGTACAGAAAGCGTTTTTCGCACACATCTTTTACCCATCCATCCTACACTCCACGCGGCACTTTGTCCTGTTAGTTGCGTCTTCCTAGACGACGACCGACTCGACAACATGCTACACGCCATCTCCACCCCCACCCTTATATACATATATAATATATACATATATATATACTATATTTACTTATTTCTGTTTCTCTTTCCTACCAGTAAAAAGATAAAAAAAAATATACAAAAGAGAAAAGATAATCCTTGACTTACAGGTACTCAGTCTTGAGAATAGCAAGACCAATTTTGGAACCCTAATTTGACTCAAAGCCAAGAACCTGATTTTGAGGGTGTACCTCAAGGAAAAAAATTATCAGAAAAAAATCTTAAATAGAAAAACACCAAAAACATAATAAACGAACGGAAGAGATTCATTGAGGAAAGACGTAGAAACTTCTTCACCTCTAATCCCACTTCCCTGAGTTCGACCCTGGGCCTAAAAGTGACCAAGATAAAATCAAATAGGCCAGGTAAAATAATTTTTTTAAAGAGATGGTTAGGCTTGATTTAGGTTAACCACTATATGCATTTCAACAATAAAATCACCATATTAACACAACCTATCCGGGCCCGACCACTGCTGCGATGCGTAAGCAACAACGTGGCCCCGCTGCATGAACACCCCACCCAACCCCTATAAAGAGGCATCAATGTACACCACAAACCCGCCACTACTGTCTGGAAGGGTGAGGACAGGAGCTGAAGTCAGCTTCCCCTTCAACTCCTGGAAACACACCTTACACTCATCGGTCCAAGTGAAGGGCACGTCTTTCTTAGTCACTTGTGTCATAGGGTGTGCAATCTGGGAGAAACCTCTGATAAACCACCTGTAGTAGCTTGCTAGCCCTAGAAACTACGTATCTCTGTCACTGTACGTGACCTCTCCCACCTGAGCACAGCCTGAACCTTGGTCGAATCCACAACTATCCCATCTCCAAAGACCACATGACCCAAGAAGGTAACCTACCTCAGCCAAAACTAGCACTTGTTGTACTTGGCGTATAGCCTGTGCTGCCTCATGGTGTCCAGAACCTTGCGTAAAAGTGCCTCATGAACATCAAAAGACGGCATCTCCCCCTGACCAAAAGAAGAAGGGATCTCAGGATTTTGGTACGACAATTGGTCCATAAGATCAAATGCAGAAGAAGCAGATGTATCAGATGGGAAATAATTGGTTGCTTAGGTGCAACCGGTCTAGGTATACCTGTCAACGGAGATACAAGAGGCGATTTCAGGGATCGCCTCCCATGCATAAACCAAAAAAAATGTGCAAAGGCACACTCACGCCACTAAAACAGCAACAAACAAGACCTACAAAATAGCACAGAAAAGCGGGTTTCTCTCTTCTTTCAAAGAAAAGAAGAGAGTCCTAGAATATGCAAAATAACTTGGACGCAAAAAAGTACAATATCAGTATCAAAATATGCATCCTAAACCCATGTCTACGCAAGTGCGTATCCTTAAAGCTCAAAGGTCAAAGGTCTAGGATCGAGACCGCTCACTACAGGCTCCCTGGGGCTCTAGTAGTGAGATAGACTTGTTGATCTTCAACCAAAGCCCTAAGAGGTGCAAAGAGGAGAGATAGAAAATTCAGACTCGTGTGACTCTAGTCATTGTGCTGTGTGCATGATAGCATGCAACAGACGATAGCGAAAAAAACCCGCATGCATTCTGCAAACAGATTTAAGTCATAAATTTTATTATCCTCTTTATACTTGATCTTTTCCAAAAATATGATAGAAAGAAGTAAAGTGACCACTTTTTGTAAGTATTTTCAACAAAAATATGGTCTTGTTTATTATCTCCAAGATAGGGATCTACGTGGGCTTTTGCATGTTTTCCCACTGTTGCGAGAGAAACAGTAGAAAAATTTTCCCGAGTCAGATTGGAACAAAACTGGCAGGTATATGTACTCCTAGGAGTGTATGCCTAAAACATGTTGTTGCTAATCAAAAAGTATGTGTATTTTTATATTTTTTTAATATTTAAACTATCTAAATGCAACAATACAAACTAAACTAAAGACTAAGGAAGGAATACTCACAATGGTATTTATAATGACCAAAAAAATAGAGAATAGAAAAAGAAAACCTGCCTCCTTTCCTGAGAATACTTGCAGAGGTAATCCTGAAAAGAAGATAGAAAACAGAACAAAACAAAACTAATTAGTACAAAAAAAAAACAAATAAAACAAAAATAGTAATGGCGAATATAATTACAGTTACCTCCCCGGCAACAACGCCATTAAAATGTTCATTTATTTTCCCAACACAGTTAATTAAGTTAATTAGGCTTAATTAAGTGCAAGAGAAAGTAACTTAGGTTAACTTGAATTAATGTCGATTTAGTAGTATAGGGTCAAGCTAACCTAACATTTTAGATTTTTAATTCTTTTTTAACTGTTGAGTCCAGGTCGTTCACTGAGAGGCATAACTTAATTTAATTCACCATTTAATCCTAAGCATTAATTACTACTTACTTAATCAATTAGAATTATAATTACCTTACTTTAAGAACATGAATCTTGCACAAACGATATTTAATTAAAATACATGCAACATTCCATAAGACAAACATGTTTTCACATGTGATCAATTAAAAATAAGTAAACATGTTTATTTCTACTAACTTCATTTCATTTACAAAAGATTAAGGCAAGAAGAAAAAAGAAATTCAATTAAGTACAAGTGCCTTATTCATCAATTAAGCTCAAAAAAAATTGTATTAGAGTAAAATACAAAAATTAGACATTGGTCGTGCGTGTTTCGCGTGTTAGAAATTAGGGTTACAAGTAACCCATTGTCGTAGTTGCAAAACACGTCGATCAGATAAAATTTATACCGAAACTCCAAGGGAGTCCTTGGTCGAACACAGGGAGGCGACGTTTACTTTACGTGAAAACCGCGCTTCATTTTGTTTCTTTTTGGTATTTTGGGGTTTTGATATTTTTTTGCATTTTTGAAATAAAAGAAAACAAGCAAACATATCACAAGATAGAGATGTGGAACAAATATGATATATATATTACTTCTAATGTCAATTACAAGAAACTATGAAACTATGAAACTGCACCCATGCGCACCCGCGCTGCTGCGCACGTGCGGTGCTGCGTGCGTGTGCTGGCGGCCTGGGCTGCGCCACGTGGCGCAGTCTGGGCCGTCCATCTTTCTCTTGTTGTAGGGACTGCTACAGAGGTCGGATTGAGTCGATTTTCATGCCGTTAGGCTGTAATCGTCGACCCGAATCCATCTGCGCGGTTGGATTTATCATTTGAAGCTTCGAATTATGTCTCCTAGTCTCTTGGCTGTTGATCTTCCTCAGACTGCATATGGTGCTACGGGACTCCGATCGAGGCGATTTTAGAGGCGTTGGACTCCGATCATCGTCTCGATCAGATCCGTACAGTGGATCGTCAATCCAAGGCTCCGAAATAAATATGCTTCTCTCCTAACCACAAAAAAGATGCAATTAACCTAAATTATATACAACTACTCTAAATGCAGAATGATGCATACTATGCAATATTTATAGCATGAAATGCAAATCTAAGCCTAGGAACATGCATGAATAGGCATTTTACCCTCAACAAATGTGTTTACATCGAACATCTTAAAAATAAGCTTTGAATTATCAGACGTATAAAACTTAATTTTTCATTTATCTTCTTCTTCATTCTTCAGCCTTCTTATCTTCTCTTCCTCTTCTGCCATCTCTTTCTTTTTCCTTTATTCTTTTCCTTTGCTCTCTGTTTACTTCTCCCTTTAGCTTCACAAGCTCTTCTCCTCTTCTCCTGAATTCCTTAAGTCTCTTAACCTTTTATGTTCTCTTTCTTTTTCTCTTTATTCTTCAACACCTTAAGTCTCTTAAACGTGCATTTAAACCACATTTTGAACCAAAAATTGGTTTTATGGTTGGTGGCTTGAACCGATCGGGGATACGCAGCACCCCTCTCAAGGTGGGACCAGACCCTACTGGGTCCAAGCCTGGTTTAATACGTTTGGTTTATTTTCGATTCAATCATCACATGCATAGTCTTCGGCCTCCCAGGCCCATCATGCACACGCCTGCTCATGGGCCCACGTTCGCATGCCCACAAGCGCGCACACACCCGAGCATGTGCACCGCACGCACCCACACACACACATGCTCTTTATGTGCCCTGCGCTGACGACTGAACAACCTATTACACTTTTTCATTTTATTCCATGGCGCACACTCAGATCTTACCGATGTGGGACTAACCTTGTCCCCTCCAGGCCGAACTTTGGTTGGAGGCACAGGCCGGCTCAAAGCTCCAAATTGAGCAAGCTATAGCTCATTGGAAAGCTCTAGAGGAGTAATATAGGATTGCAGCATCAATTTGATGCTAAGGACAGAATCTACCCTTCGATTTAAAGGGCAAAAATTGACAGTTTTCATGGCCATTTTGGCCTGCAGATGAGTTTCTCAGGTCTAAGGACCTACAGACATGCTCTTTGACCTCAGATGAGGTTCTAAATAGGTTCAAGAGTTAATTTCGTGTGTAATGGTGAAGGGAAAAGGTTCTAAAAGGCTTCTGGAAGGTGAAGAAGCTCAAGAGCTTCAAGCATAAGCTTCAGAGCTTCAAATCAAGCTCTAAAAAGCTTAATAGACAGCCTAAGGGAAGCTGAAACAAATTCAACAACCTCTAAAGGTTGTTAGGAATCTATCTGAGCAGCATTTTCATTTAAATCTCGTCAGAAAATCACTAAAGTCAATATAGGGTTCAAATGAACCTAAACTGAATAGAAATTGGATTCATCTAAAAGTCTGATTAAAACTCATCCAAATCGAATCTAATCTCTCTAAAATCATCCCAAAAGTTATTTGAACTCATCAATTTCTCTAATTAGTGTAAGAATCATCCAATCATACCTAATTTTGACCACTGAACCTCAATATTTGACTTTCTTCATAAAGCATTTTTAGATAAAATTAACACTTCAATTCATCTCTAATCATCATCAGGAACATGTTCAGGGTCTAAAAAGGAAGTTTTGACCAAGAAGCCTAGGGTTTCAGGTCTGTCACCTGAGTCCTAAATTTAGTTTGTTCGACAGAACAAACTAAGGCCTATCTGAGTAGATAATCTTCAAATCTGACCTTAGGACATCCATCTGATGCTTCTAAACCTCTAAAACCAAGCTTAACCCTAATGAATAGTCTTCTCCAACTCTACCGAAGTTGGAGAAGACAGAGGTCTAGATCTAGCTCCAGGCTTTAAAACTTCAAATTAAACACTACAGATTAATCATTAAACCTTAAGTAAGTGATTTGGAGCTTCTCAGGAAGTTCTATAGGCTGAAGAAAGCATTTTGACTCACCGAAGCTTGCCGGAGCTCCGGTGAGTCCAGTCAATGGCTAAAAGATTGTAAACATCATCAAAACATGCCATGGAAGGTCTAAAAAGTCTCTTGAGGTCACAAAGAACCTCAGGAACACATTAATTCATTCAATTATTAATTACACTGAAAGATATCCATTGAATTCATAAGAACTGTGATCTGAGTTTGCTGGAACTCAGGTCAAGTTCTCTCACTCAATTGAATGGAGAGAACATGATAATGGAGTGCGGCGAAGGTGTTTAGGTGATTGATTAGGTAGATACACTCCTCCTGAGCCACCATTGACAATGAGCTCAAGAGGTTGAATGTATTTTATGCGTTTTATAGATGAATGATTATTAATCAAATTAAGGTGAGGATAGGGGTCCTAAGATGATGATTAAGTGATGGAGGGCCCTAGTGGAGGTGAATTGCCCTCGGTTACTTCCACCATGGACAGCGGAAGCAGCCGGTGAAGGTGGAGATGAATTAGGCGATTAGGTGTTAAAATTAGAGAATTAAGGTGTCGGAGATGATCATGAAGGATTAAGAAAGGTGATCAGTGAAATAAAAAGACAAAAGAGTGCTCCAGTCAATCTCAAAGAGTTCGCCGAAGCTGAGGAAGACGATGGAAAAATCATTTACAACAACAACTCTAAGCTACCTAATCAATAATCTAATTAATCTAAACTTACCTAAGATGCTAATCTACTGTTACCTGGGTGAAGGGGACAGAGGATCTCTGTCGATGGCTCATAATGGAGGAAGAAATCAGAGGATGTTGGGAAGAGCTTCGACGAGAAGTTGAAGGCGGCAAGGAAGAAGAATTGATGCTCCAGGTCCTATCACGACCATTCGGAGAGGAAGAGGAGGTGAGAGAGACGAGTTCCTCTTGCGAAGGAGCTCCGAAGGAGAGGTGAGAGGTCATCGGAGGTAGTTGACGAATAGCCTATCTATTAGCTCAGTGGGGGAAGGGAGCTAACCTCTTGAAATCGGAGAGGTGGAGGGGTATTTATAGGTTGTGGCGACTGAGGAGGAGGGTGAATCTGGACGAAAAGGAGTCTAGGAGTGAAGTAACCACCGGCGTCCTCTCCGATGCTGGTGGGGTTAACTTCAAGCCCTAAATAGGATTCAAGCATCATCCAAACCGATGGATGAAAAGAGAGTGGTGAGTGCAAGCTCCGGGAGCTTAGCAAGGATGGGCGGATGTTAGATGGACTGTGATCAGCGGGTAAAGATACCTCCTGTTGTCAGTCGTCGAAGAGGCTGAAGAAGAAATGAAGAGGAAGAAGATGTTTACAGGGACCTGTTTGCAATGAAAACTAAGGACCTAAGTGAAGAAGAAGGACTCGATTAAAATAAATCTTAGGGACTAAAACATAAACTAAGGTTTTCAAGGCTTATTTTAATTTAAATCTTTTTCAACCTTTTATGTATGATTATAAATTAGACAAATATTATATTTAAACCTTGGATTTACGTTTTTGACCTTTTTAGCTTAATTTATTTAATTTAGTAAAGTTACTTAAGTTATTACATACTTAGGTATAAATTATGCTTAAGTTAGTTAACACATTAATTAGGTAAATAGTTAATAATATTTCCAGTCCATTTATTAATTAAATTATTCATAATATTAATTGGATAATAATATAGCATTTTTAACTTATTTTAAGGTCCTTTAATATTTTATCCCTTATTCTATAATTGACCCTTATATTTCCATATTCCTAGCTAATTAACTAGGAAGACTAGTTAATTAGGGGTAATGATGAGCCTCTCATCATACCCCTAAGCCAAAGTTTTGCTAGTCCCTAGAAAAATTAACTAGAAATATGATGATTTAAACACTTGGGTTTAAATTAATATAAATAAAGACTAAGTAGAGGAATGCTTAGGTCGGAATTTTGAATATTCATTTTTTTAGATTTTATGTATATATAAATAATTATCCATAAATATACAGAGCATTCTGTGGGAATCTTAATGAGTCCATTTTAATGGACTATTATTACGCTTAAGTACTTCAATTCTAACATAGCATGTTTGTTAATAATCAAATTAAGTCATTAAATAAGTGCATGCATCATTACTTGAGTTTTTATCTATTTTATTGCATTTTCTAGTATGTAATTATTTTATGTTTTGTTGCAGGAATAATATCGGGAAGAAGAGGGAGGAGGATCAAATGTGGAAAAGAATAGGGGTGGAAAGATATTCCCCCCCACAAATATCTCCTTCTACGGCCAACAAGAACCCAACAAGCATCGGCTAAAATTAGGAGGGGATTTTGAAAATTCCTTGAAGGGCAGAAGAGAGGAGTTAAGAGGAGGCGGAGCACAGGAGAGGAGGGTCATCTTCTTCCTCCCCCTTGAGGAGATATCCATCAGCCAGGAACCGGGCAACCGTGCTTGCACTGTGCACCAAGCTTCCCACCGCAAACGCCCTTTTAGCCTGCACCGCGCACCTGCGCCCTCTGCAGGCACAGGCAACAGCCAAAATCTTCCAGCCACGCTGCACCTTCCAACGCCCTACTGCCCACCGCGCTTTCTCACTACAGGCGCACCCCATCCAGCCCTCACCGCTACAAGTGCTACACCGCTACACCCGCGCCCTCTCCAGTGCCATCTCCGCTCCAGCACCTCCGCCTGCCTTGCATGCCCGCTCTCACCACACCTTCTCACTACAGGCACACCCCATCCAACCCTCACCACTACAGGCGCATCGCTACAAGCGCGCACCCTCTAGCGCTATCACCACTACAGGCGTGCCCCTTCAGCGCTCTCCATCACTACTGCCAGTGCCTGCGTCGTCGCCTTCACCCTCCAGCGCCTTGCGCGCCCTCTACAGGCGCTACAGGCCAACCTTCCTTCACTGCAGGCGCTGCATCGCTCCCTATAGCGCTCTTCAGCACCTACCTAGCACCCACTCCCGCGCCCTCACTGCGCCATCACCCTGTCCAGCACCCACAGCCGGCGCCACCACCACGCCCGCACCTGCCTATGCACTCTGCAGAGCGCCCAACGCCCACGCCTCCGTGCCTCTACGTGCCCTGCAGCACCCTCTGCACCTGCACGTGCCTTCACCAGCAAGCGCGGCCGGCCGCAGCTTCTCCACCGCCGCCACTCCTCTCCTCTGGCAGGCTGGCTCCAGCCAACTCACAACGCACCGCTGCCACCACTATGACAGCCTCGCTTCAGCCAACCTCCTGTAGGAGTATCTCCTTGATTGAACCTCTCTCCCATGCGTAAGGAGGAGAGAGGTAAAATCCCATGTTTTTAAGTTAATTAAAAATTACATTCAATGCCATTGCCACCAAAATCAATTTTAATTTATGATTATTTTATTATGGTGAAATTGTGACTGCATACTCATACTTTCTGATAATTACGTGGTTATTGATATTCACAAGTTTAACATTGGTTTTGGAATTAAAATGTGCACCAATTTTCTCTAATACATGTCAATTGAAAATTACATAAAATCATCACATATTTATTGAATATTTCAGTGAGGAAAAATTGCACGTATACCCTTATATTTTTGAGTTATTGTGCATCTTCTTTCCATCGCATTTCATGTTGGATTTGATTATGGATTTCACACTTGATTGAAAGAATACAAAATAATCAAGATTTTATTACATCATTGCCTCCCTGTGGACACGACCCGCTCTTCTGTGAGTGGTAATTTTTATTGTAATTATTTTGTTAAGCAGTTTTCCACCACTTTGTTACTAAAATGACTGATCATCTTAATCACACTATTCGAAAGCGAAAATCGACTTATCAAATCTCCTTACTTAGACTTATAACTCAAACAACTTCTCAAAACACACTCTATTAAAAATAGAGTTTTTAACGAGAATTTTATCAAAAATTAGAATCCCAAAAACCCACTTATTCTTTGTAATCATTGTAAACCTTGGAAACTCAGAATTCAAAGTGATTTAAGAAAACATAACTTAAGAGTTGGAAATTAAATTTTAACTCAAAAATTCAACAGACTTAAGTTAATCCTTAAGTTTATTAAATCTGATTTTTATCAATCTAAGTTTTAGCAAATTAGCCGGATACTCATTATTAATAAAACTTAGAGTAGTAAAACCCTAATCTGCCAGCCTACAGCACCAAGGACAGACTTCTAGACCTAGGGTTTTGTCAATCTTTCTCCTTTAAGTCTCAACTGCAAGTCCTCAAAACCCGATTTCTTAGACTTCACTGCCCAATACAAAGGTTCAGTAGCTATGATTTTAAAGCATCCGTGCTTATGAAGAGAATTGTCCTAAAGGCATCCAAATTTGCAAAAATCCAGATTAAGACATTAATTTCCAATCCAGGTTATTCCAATTCAAGCCTTTGGCTTGGCTTTACTCAGGTTTGGTTGCTTTCTCCTCACCAGTTTTCTATCCCGAGGTCAACACTTTTTGTGTATATCTCCCCGGTGGACCACTGGGTCTCTTGTTCCTAATTTTTATCTCCATATTTTTTTTCAACTTTTTCTATAGGATAGAACACCCATATGTAGCGAGGTGTTCTTTTATTTGATGGAAGGAAGGGTAGCATCCATTTGTACTGAGACGCTTTATTTGGTGGAAAAACTGCATAAGTACCCATTTGTGACGAGGTACTTAACTGCAGGGTGTTTTATTTTATTTTTATTTATTTCTTTCTTTTTTTTTCTTTTTCTCCCCCTTCTCATTTTTCTTACTAACATTATACTCCAAATCCTTTTTCTAGGTGAGTGGCACATCCTTCACCCTTTCAAGAGTCGCCCCACGGAAATCCTTGGACTAAAGAGGATTTAGAATCGATCTCTTAACCTCTATATTTTCACGATCTTAGATGCTAACAAGACAACTCTATGTGTGTGAATTGTGGATGCTTAGGTTACTTAGCTCTCAAACCAGAGCTTGGACAGCAAAGCCATTCACTCTCAGGTCCTTTAAACTTTTAGTTTCCTCCTACAGGATCTGTCAAGACATAACTCACCAAGTCTAACCGAATGTCCTTAGTTGATTAAGCTAACTATAGCCTGATAGGCCTTAAGACTAAGATTATACTAACTCTTTACTTAATTAATTTTGAATATTTGACCTTTTTACTTAACTTGATTAATAAAACAAATATTCAAAAAGCAAAAGGATTACTTAGTCTAATTGATTAAAAAGTTACAATTTAATTCCAAAACTTAAGGTTTGAACTTAATACGCCTTAGTTACTTAATTTCAGGGTAAAGAATAGGAAAACAAATCCTTAGGGTTTTAAGATTCTAACTTAAATAAAATCCTATTTAAAATTTTGCAAACAAAAGTGTGTTCTGAAAAATGTTACAAGTAAAAATCTAAATAAGGATTTAGTGCTCTTATAAAATACTTTTTACAATATTTATTTATTTATTTTTATTTTTTTGGTTTTTGACCTAAAAGAAAAATTAAGCTCTTAATTACTAATATAAATAAGTATAAATATCTTTTATATCTTCTTCTTTTTCTTCTTTTCTTTATTATAGATGTAAAACCCCTTTATTATTTTTATAATTTTGAAATTTTCAAATTTTTATATTTGTATATTTTTTATGTTTTATAAAATTTTTCAATTTTTTTGAATTTTTCAAAATTTTTCAAATTTTTGTGGTATTTTTTATTTTTTTAATTTTTCTTAAATTTTTAGTATTCCCATTTTTTTTAATTTCATGGATATTTAATTTTTATGTATTTTTTTTATATTTTCTCTACAAATACTCTTGAAGTGAAAATTTCACTTCACACCCCGCCAAGCCAAGATTTTACAATGTCCTCATTGTAAGAAGGGTGAAAAAGATATTACACTTCACTTAGTGTAAGGTGACGAAAGAAGTCGGATAGAGGAGATCAAAGATCTTTGTGCGGACGATTTCTATTCTGACCAATGGTCAGAGTGGTCAGTCGGACTAAGTGAAGGTAATCGGTGTAGAATGAAGTGAAAAATCAGATACAGATTCAAGTGTATAGGAAGAGAAAAGTGTGGAAAATAGGAAACAGCTATATACAAGGTGTGGATGGATATATGTCAAGCCCTAATGGAGCATGTAACAGCCTCCAACAAGACCCAAAACATGTGATTCCAAGAAAGGTTTTAAACGTTGACCATTAACTTTGAAGGGTTGATCCTTGTTGGGTTCGGTGATTTCGACAGCTCCATTGTCGAAGACCCTAACAACAATAAATGGTCCTTGCCATTTAGACCTAAGTTTCCTAGGGAAGAGTTTCAAACAAGCATCAAAACGCAACACCTTCTGACCAGGTGTAAAAGATTTGCGGGAAATGTGTTTATCGTGGAAGGCTTTAAGTTTTTCCTTATACAGCTTTGAACTCTCATAGGAATCATGATGCAATTCCTCAAGTTCCCTAAGCTGCAACCTACAATGATCACCAGCCTTCGCGAGGTCTAAATTACATGCTTTAATTGCCCAATAGGCCTTGTGTTCAATTTCTACGAGAAGATGACAGGGTTTCTCGTAAACAAGTCTGTATGGTGACATGCCTATTGGTGTTTTGTGGGCAGTCCTATAAGCCCACAAAGCCTCATCTAAACAGGAAGACCAATCCTTCCTATCGGGTTGGATTGTCATTTGAAGGATCTTTTTGATCTCCCGATTAGAGACCTCGATTTGCCCATTGGTTTGGGGATGATAAGGTGTAGAAATACGATGTGTAACCCCATATTTTCTAAGTAAATTCCTAAACTGGGAATTATTAAAATGGGAACCGTCGTCAGAAATGATAGCGCGAGGTACTCCAAAACAAGCGATAATATGACTCAGAATAAAAGGAATGACAACTCGATGATCATTTGTGCGTGTGGGTATGACTTCAATCCAATGAGAAACATAATCAACAACAAGTAAAATATACTCGAAGCCAAAAGAGGACTGAAATGGACCCATAAAGTCTATGCCCCAAATATCAAAGATTTCACAGACAACAATCGGATTCAGAGGCATCGTGTCTTTTCGGGACATGCTACCAAGAGTTTGGCAACAACTACATGCCTTACAATATGTCTGTGAATTTGCAAATAAAGTGGGTCAATAAAACTCGCATTGCAGAACTTTTGCAGCGATCTTACGACCAGAAAAATGACCACCACAAGCCTGGTCATGACAAAAAGAAAGGATGGAATCAACCTCAAAAGAAGTAACACAACGCCTAATGATTTGATCATTGCAGAGTCGGAAAAGATACGGATCTTCCCAGAAATAGTATTTGGCTTCTGATTTGAGTCATGATTTGCGATTCCCGTCCCAGTCTGGCGGGAATTGATGTGTAACCAAATAGTTAACAATATCTGCGTACCAAGGAAGATCTGAGGATATAGTCAAAAGATGTTCATCAGGAAAGTGTTCAGCGATTGGAGGAGATGATTCAATAGTATCAGAAGGGAGGCGGGAAAGATGGTCAGTAACAACATTCTATCATCCCACCTTATCACGAATTTCTAGGTCAAACTCTTGCAAAAGCAGGATCCATCTGATCAACCGAAGTTTCATGTCCTTTTTAGATAGGTGTTGAATAGCTGAGTGATTAGAGTACACAATGATTTGAAATCTGAGTATATAAGATCTAAACTTTTCTAATCCAAATACTATCGCTAGTAGTTCCTCTTCCGTAACTGTATAATTCCTTTGTGCCTCATTCAAAGTTTTACTAGCATAGTAAATTACTACCAGATTCTTCTCGATTTTCTACCCCAAAATAGCTCCAATTGCGTAATCTGATGCATCACACATGATTTCAAATGGTAAATCCCAATTCGGTGGTTGCAAGATCGAAGCCTGTGTAACTCTGTCTCTCAATGTTTCAAATGCAAATATACACTCCTCACTCATCTCAAAAGTCGTATCCTTTGTAAGGAGGTTTGTAAGTGGTCGGGCAATCTACGAAAAGTCGAGTATAAATCTTCTATAAAATCCCACATGCCCGAGAAAAGATCTAATGCCTTTGATCGAGTCAGGAATTGGAAGATTTGCAATTTGATTGATCTTGGCTAGATCTACTTGGATACCTCACTCAGACACAAGGTGGCCAAGTATAATGCCCTCTGGAATCATAAAATGGCTCTTCTCCCAACTGAGGACAAGATTCACTTCTATACACCTCTTGAGAATCTTCGACAAATTATCCAGACAGATATCAAATGTTTCCCCGAAGATCGAAAAATCATCCATAAAAACTTCCATATATTCACCCACCATTTCGGTAAAAATGGCTAACATGCAACGCTAAAAAGTCGCGGGTGCGTTGCAAAGCCCAAATGTCATTCTTCGGAAAGCAAAGGTTCCGAAGGGGCAAGTGAAAGTCATTTTCTCTTGATCTTCGGGATAAATTTCTACCTGATTATATCTAGAGTAACCATCCAAAAAGCAGAAGAACCTATTACCAGCTAGTCTCTCAAGGATCTGATCAATGAATGGCAAAGGAAAGTGGTTCTTCTTGGTAACCATGTTGAGCTTGCGATAGTCGATGCAAACCCGCCACAAATTTGCAATTCGTGTGGGAATGGTTTCTCCAGATTCAGTCTTAATTATGGTGAGTCCTGCCTTTTTAGGTACCACTTGAATTGGACTCACCCAAGGGCTATCAGATATAGGGTAAATAATGTCAGCATCTAGCCACTTGATTATTTCTTTCTTTACGACCTCCTTTAAATTAAGATTTAGACGTCATTGAGCTTCTCTTGAAGGTCGTGCCCCATCTTCAATATAGATTCAATGAGTACAAAAATTGGGGCTAATCCGGGTGAGATCATGTAAAGTCCACCCAATTGCCTTCTTATGATCTCATAAAACCTTGATCAATTTTGATTCTTGTGATTTAGAAAGATGAGAATTAATGATTACAGGATATGTTTGATCAGGTTCTAGATAAACATATTTAAGATTATCAGGCAATGGTTTCAATTCTAAAGCAGGAGTAGAATCAACAGTAGGATTTAGGGAGGGATTTTCAACTGCAAAGAGTGAATTAAATGAGTTGTGAGATTCAGATTCAGGATTGAGTATAGATTCTGATAGCGGGTTTTCGTTTTGAGGGTATAAGATATCAAAAGATGTGTTCTCTAGTTCTAAGGAACTAAGGTCATCCTCAAAAACTGAAATAGATCTAATTTCCTCAATCCAATTGCAATCCAATCCTCTAGAAGCTCTAAATATATCCAATTTAATTATCTTCTCCCCAAATTTCAACTCAATCTTTCCAGATTCACAATCTATGTTGGCCTTTACAGTGGCCAAAATGGGTTTCCCTAAAATAATTGAGGTATCTCTAATGTGTTCAGGTACTTCCATATCAAGTACAATAAAATCCACCGGAAAATAAAAGTCTCAAACTCTCACAATTATATCCTCCAACATTACTTTAGGTGATTTAATAGATCTATTAGCTACTTGTAAAGTCACATTGGTAAACTTAAGGTTTTCTATTTGGAAATGTTTTACCAAGGATGAAGGAATAAGGTTAATAGATGCTCCTAAATCTAGGAGGACTCTATCAAAACACTGGTCCCCAATTGTACAGGAAATAAATGGAGATCCTAGATCTTTCTTTTTCAAAGGAAGCATACTCGAAATGATAGAGCTCACATGCTCCGAGAGTACCACAGTGCTTCCTTTCTTTGGCTTACGCTTAGGAGTACACAACTCCTTAAGAAATCTCGCAAAAGTCGAAATGTGTTTGATAGCATCTAGGAGTGGGATATTAATGTGTACCTGTTCAAAAATTTTAACTAAATCCTCATCTAATGTAACAAGTTGTTTTTGTTTCCTAATCTTCTTCAAAGCTTCTAGAAATGGGACTTGGATTCCTATTCTACTGAGGTATTTCCCGGATCTCGCGAATTAGCAGGAATTGCAGGATCGAGTTCTACACCGCTTACAGGTGTAGAAATAGGGGTCGTTCTAGATGTACTAAGGTCTTGGGATAGGTTCCTTGGATAAACTGGATCCCTAGTGGAAGTTCCATGGCAGGTTGTAATAGAGTTAACACCCGCATGCAAAGAAGAAGCTGATGAAGAAGATGCTTGTTGATGCTAGAAAGATGGATTAGAAAGTAAAGGCTGATTACCTTGATTTAGAAATGATTGTTGTTGATTAAAATACTCGTAATCATGATTAGCAGAGGGTGATTTTGATTCGGATTTTGATTCAAGGGTAATTGATTAAGGAAATGGACATGTCCCTAATTTGGATTTTGAACTCCCAAGTGTGGTCTCTGCTGGATATTCCTAGGGTTTGGAACTGACTGGGATGGAAGGGCCCCTAGCTGATGAGATTCAGCTAACTATGTGATTTGGCCCCAAAGATCAGCCAATTCTATCGAACATTGCCGTTGTACTTCAGCAAGAGCCTCAACATTCTGTCGCTGGCTCTAAGTCACAGCTCACAAAATCTAGTCAAGTTGCGAATCTCTATTTGGCCTTGCGAGGTTCTGCGAACCCACGTAAAATGGCCTCGTGTTAGGTTGCTAAAACGACAACGTAGGCGGGTTTTTCCTGGTCTGAGTCGGATATGAAGGTCTTTGTGAATGGTTAGACCAAGAGAAATTAGGGTGATTACACCATCCAGAATTATAGGAATTAGAATATGGGTTCAATCTTGGTGCATATCCTTGAATGGCGTTCAAATTTGAAGGATAAGGCGTGTTTTCCACAAAAGCAGGAAGTGGGGAAAGAGGTGGGAAAGATTGTGTGACAAAAGTCCCTCCTTGGGTTGGTGCAAGAGTAGATACAAAAACCCAAGGAAGATGGATCTCTAGAATCCAAATTATTCACAAACTCCCTCCCCATGGGAATTGGCGAAATAGGTAAATGCGTGGGATTTTGCATAGCGAGTAGAGGTGTAAGAGATTTCATCGTATTTTGGACCTCGTCGAGATACTTTGCTATGATGTCGACTTTGTTCAGTTTTTCTGCAATAATCTCTAAATCCTTGGAACTGGACGAATTTCCGATCTCGTGAATGCCCTTATGCGGATTTTGATGTGCTGTATTGGTGCCCTGCGTGAATTGCAACATAGATGCGTTATTGATTGAGTTTTCCGCCATCCCTTCAAACAGTTTTGAGGCAGATTCTGTGTCACAATTTAGAAAATTCCCTCCACAAGAGGCATCGACTAGATTGTGAATGCCCTCTTGCAATCCATGATAAAAGATGTGCATAAGTTGCCAATGAGGGATGCCTAAAACATGGTATTTTAGACATGTCTAAAACATGTCTAAAACATGGTATTGCCAACGAGGGATGTGCATAAGATTGTTCCTCGTGTTTTCCCACTGTTGCGAGAAAAACAGTAGAAAATTTTTCCCGAGTCAGATCGGAATAAAACTAGCAGGTATATGTACTCTTAAGAATGTATACCTAAAACATGCTGCTGCTAGTCAAAAAGTATGCATATTTTTATATTTTTTTAATATTTAAACTATCTAAATGCAACAATACAAACTAAACTAGAGACTAAGGAAGGAATACTCATTTACAATGACCAGAAAAATAGAGAATAGAAAAAGAAAACCTGCCTCCTTTCCTGAGAATACCCATAGAGGTAATCCTGAAAAGAAGACAGAAAACATAACAAGACAAAACTAATTAGTACAAAAAAAAACAAATAAAGCAAAAAAAGTAATGGCGAATATAATTACAATTACCTCCCCAGCAACGGTGCCATTAAAATGTTCGTTTATTTTCCCAACACAGTTAATTAAGTTAATTAGGCTTAATTAAGTGCAAGAGAAAGTAACTTAGGTTAACTTGAATTAATGTCAATTTAGTAGTATAGGGTCAAGCTAACCTAACATTTTAGATTTTTAATTCTTTTTTAACTGTTGAGTCCAGGTCGTTCACTAGGAGGCATAACTTAATTTAATTCACCACTTAATCCTAAGCATTAATTACTACTTAATCAATTAGAATTATAATTACCTTACTTTAAGAACATGAATCTTGCACAAAGGATATTTAATTAAAATACATGCAACATTCCATAAGACAAACATGTTTTCACATGTGATCAATTAAAAACAAGTAAACATGTTTATTTTTACTAACTTCATTTCATTTACAAAAGATTATGGCAAGAAGAAAAAGAAATTCAATTAAGTACAAGTGCCTTATTCATCAATTAAGCTCAAAAGAAATTGTATTAGAGTAAAATACAAAAATTAGACATCTTGAAAATAAGCTTTGAATTATCAGATGTCTAAAACTTAATTTTTCATTTATCTTCTTCATTCTTTAGCCTTCTTATCTTCTCTTCCTCTTCTGCCATCTCTTTCTTTTTCCTTTATTCTTTTCCTTTGCTCTCTGTTTACTTCTCCCTTTAGCTTCACGAGCTCTTCTCCTCTTCTTCTCCTGAATTCCTTAAGTCTCTTAACCTTTTCTATTCTCTTTCTTTTTCTCTTTATTCTTCAACACCTTAACTGTGCATTTGAACCACGTTTTGAACCAAAATTGGTTTTATGGTTGGTGGATTGGACTGGTCAGGGATACACAGCACCCCTCTCAGGGTGGGACCAGACCCTACTAGGTCCAAGCCTAGTTTATTATGTTTGGTTTATTTCTGGTTGAATCATCACATGCATAGTCTCTGGCCTCCCACGCCCATCATGCACACGCCCGCTCACGGGCCCACATTCGCACGCCCACAGGCGCACACACACCCGGGCACGTGCACCGCATGCACCCAAACACACACACATTCTCTTTATGCTCCCTACGCTGATGACCGAGTAGCCCATTACACTTTTTCATTTTATTCCATGGCTCACTCTCAGATCTTACCGATGTGGGACTAACCTTGTCCCCTCCAGGCCGAACTTTGGCTGGAGGCACAGGCCGGCTCAGAGCTCTAAATCGAGCAAGCTATAGCTCATTGGAAAGCTCTAGAGGAGTTCTATAAGATTTCAGCATCAATTTGATGCTGAGGACAGAATCTACCCTTCGATTTGAAGGGCGAAAATTGACAGTTTTCACGGCCATTTTGGCCTGCAGATGAGTTTCTCAGGTCTAAGGACCTGTAGACATGCTCTTTGACCTCAGATAAGGTTCTGAATAGGTTCAGGAGTTAATTCCACGTCTAATGGTGAAGGGAAAAGGTTCTAAAAAGCTTTTGGAAGGTGAAGAAGCTCAAGAGCTTCAAGCAGAAGCTTTAGAGCTTCAAATCAAGCTCTGAAAAGCTTAACAAATAGCTTAAGGGTAGCTGAATAAAATTCAACAACCTCTGAAGGTTGTTAGGAATCTATCTGGGCAGCATTTTCATTTAAATCTCGTCAGAAAATCACCAAAGTCAGCATTGGGTTCAAATGAACCCAAACTGAACAGAAATTGGATTCATCTGAAACTCTAATTAAAACTCATCCAAATCGAATCTAATCTCTTTAAAATCATCCCAGAAGTTATTTGAACTCATCAATTTCTCTAATTGGTGTAAGAATCATCCAATCATACCTAATTTTGACCACTGAACCTCAATATTTGACTTTCTTCATAAAGCATTTTCAGATAAAATTAACACTTCAATTCATCTCTAATCATCATCAGGAACATGTTCAGGGTCTAAAAAGGAAGTTTTAACCAAGAAGCTTAGGGTTTCAGGTCTGTCGCCTGAGTCCTAAATTTAGTTTGTTCGACAGAACAAACTAAGGCCTATCTGAGTAGATGATCTTCAAATCTGACCTTAGGACATCCATCTGATGCTTCTAAACCTCTAAAACCAAGCTTAACCCTAATGAACAGTCTTCTCCAACTCTGCCAAAGTTGGAGAAGACAGAGGTCTAGATCTAGCTCCAGGCTTTAAAACTTCAAATTAAACACTGCAGATTAATCATTAAACCTCAAGTAAGTGATTTGGAGCTTCTCAGGAAGTTCTATAGGCTGAAGAATGCATTTTGACTCGCCGAAGCTTGCCGGAGCTCCGATGAGTCCAGTCAGTGGCTAAAAGATTGTAAACATCATCAAAACATGCCATGGAAGGTCTAAAAAGTCTCCTGAGGTCACAAAGAACCTCAGGAACACATTAATTCATTCAATTATTAATTACACTGAAAGATATCCATTGAATTCATAAGAACTGTGATCTGAGTTTGCTGGAACTCAGGTCAAGTTCTCTCACTCAATTGAATGGAGAGAACATGACAATGGAGTGTGGCAAAGGTGTTTAGGTGATTGATTAGGTCGATACACTCCTCCTGAGCCGCCATTGACAACGAGCTTAAGAGGTTGAATGTATTTTAGGCATTTTATAGATGAATGATTATTAATCAAATTAAGGTGAGGATAGGGGCCCTAAGATGATGATTAAGTGATGAAGGGCCCCAGTGGAGGTGAATTCCCTCGGTTACTTCTGCCATGGACAGTGGAAGCAACCGGTGAAGGTGGAGATGAATTAGGCAATTAGGTGTTAAAATCAAAGAATTAAGGTGTCAGAGATGATCATGAAGGATTAAGAAAGGTGATTAGTGAAATAAAAAGACAAAAGAGTGCTCCAGTCAAGCTCAAAGAGCTCGCCGGAGTTGAGGAAGATGACGAAAAAATCATTTACAACAACTACTCTAAGCTACCTAATCAATTAATCTAACTAATCTAAACTTACCTAAGATGCTAATCCACTATTACCTGGACGAAGGGGGTAGAGGATCTCCGTCGATGGCTCGTAATGGAGGAAGAAATTAGAGGATGTTGGGAAGAGCTCCAGCGAGAAGTTGAAGGCAACAAGGAAGAAGAATTGATGCTCCAGGTCCTATCACGACCATTCGGAGTGGAAGAGGAGGTGAGAGAGATGAGTTCCTCATGCGAAAAAGCTCCGAAGGAGAGGTGAGAGGTCGCCGGAGGTAGTTGATAAATAGCCTATCTGTTAGCTCAGTGGGGGAAGGGGGAAGGGAGCTAACCTCTTAAAATCGGAGAGGTGGAGGAGTATTTATAGGCTGTGGCGACTGAGGAGGAGGGTGAATCTAGACGAAAAGGAGTCTAGGAGTGAAGTAACCACCAGCGTCTTCTCCGACGCCGATGAGGTTAACTTCAAGCCCTAAATAGGATTCAAGCATCATCCAAACCGATGGATGAAAAGAGGGTGGTGAGCGCAAGCTCCAGGAGCTTGGCAAGGATGGGCAGACGTCAGATGGACGGTGATCGGCGAGTAAAGATACCTCTTATTGTCAGTCATCGAAGAGGCTGAAGAAGAAATGAAGAGGAAGAAGAAGATGTTTACAGGGATCTATTTGCAATGAAAACTAAGGACCTAAGTGAAGAAGAAGGACTCGATTAAAATAAATCTTAGGGATTAAAACATAAACTAAGGTTTTCAAGGCTTATTTTAATTTAAATCTTTTTCAACTTTTTATATACGATTATAAATTAGACAAATATTATATTTAAACCTTGGATTTACATTTTTGACCTTTCTAGCTTAATTTATTTAATTAAGTAAAGTTACTTAAGTTATTACATACTTAGGTATAAATTATGCTTAAGTTAATTAACACATTAATTAGTTAAATAGTTAATGATATTTCGAGTCCATTTATTAATTAAATTATTAATAATATTAATTGGATAATAATATAGCATTTTTAACTTATTTTAAGATCCTTTAATGTTTTATCCCTTATTCTATAATTAACCCTTATATTTCCATATTCCTAGCTAATTAACTAGGAAGACTAGTTAATTAGGGGTAATTAGAAGCCATGATGAGCCTCTCATGCTACAAACAACAATTCCTTTGTCCCTCTAATCAGGAACGGATCCTCTAGTAGTGTATTATTCGATCCCAAATTGATGGCAAAACTCGTGAAGACAAACAAATGTGTAGAACTAGAATAAAAAAGTACGTAAACTAATCTGCCAGACACTGTAACCATACTTGCTACAACTGAACTTGAAGCTCTAGCATCTATGTGAGTCAGGGCATTGACAGGCCCCTCATCCCTGGGTGCAGAAGAGGTAGCCACGCTCTGGGTCGGGCAGGTAGCAGCTGGCCGGTACCCATCTTGTGACTGTTGTCCCCCTCCTCGAGCCTAGTAGCCACAGCTGCTAGATCGGCCACCTATGTTCGGTGCGGGGAGTGATGAGAGCCTCATCATGAGCCATAACTAGCTCATTTTGACCCAATAAAGAAGATAAAAGCTCCTACATAACCTGGAAGAAGGCCTAACTGAAGGAACAAGTGCTTTGAGAAGAAAACATGAAATAAAGGTTAAAACTGCAATTTTACCATTGCAGTACATAAACGGGATTTCTCAGAGGCAAAACATAGGTCAAATGGTCTAAATGAGATAAAAAGTGGGTTGAGTCAATCAGAAATGGGTTCATGTGCAATCTAAGAACTAAAAGACACTTGGTAACCCTAAAACAGACCCGCTTAAATTAACAAGGTTTCGGTCAGAACAAAAAGCAAGTAAACCCTCTACAAATCATGGAAAAACATATTCTAGGGTTTAGAACACTTAATTTGGCCTTTGGAACCTAGTTTGACCTAGATTAGGGTCCTAGCTCTTCAATTAACCTAATTTGGTTTTTTTACGCAAAATGTCCAGTCAAACGAGGTCAAACCTAAAATCCAACTTTACCATTGGATTCCTTAGGTCCAAATTAGGTTTGTACCAAAATTTGGACCTAAGGAGAGGTCATCTTGACCTACTTTGCAATTTAGTACACCCAAATCACAAATTGGTCCCTATCTTTTGAATACCGTTGTAGAGAACCCCCTAGGTTCTTCGCCTCCTTTGCAAACCGGTCCTGCCGCCATTGCTAGGGCAGAACCGAGCTCCGGCGAGGTTCGGAGAGGGATTGCTCTCTAATCCCTCAGAGATTCCCTCCCAGAAATGGAAGGAGGATTCTCTGAGGAATTCCCTTCCATTTAAGACCGATCTCGATCCCTGGTGTGAACCCAATCTCTCGTGCGAACGCACGAGAGATTTAGGTATCCTAACTCCTTTCCATCTCCGGCGACCAACCTCAGGCAATTACGTGCCCTTCACGCCCTGCACACCCAGTCCAGCGCCTATATAAGAACCCACAACTCCGGCCGAAGAGGCTGAGCTTGATTTGGCCGAGTTTCCCCCTTCAATTCCTCTCCTCCTGCTCGGCCAAATGTCCCAGCTAGCTCCGGCGAGCCCCCCTCCCCTCCCTCTTCGCTCTGCCACAAAACCAGTGGCAGAGTTAGCTTCCTGACCTCCCTCCGCGTCGCGCAGTACCAGCGCACGCCGCCTCTGCCCCGTCGTCGCCGCCGTTCTCCCCCACTGGGCGTCATCTTCTCCGGCGACAGCAGGTACTGCTGTCCGCCTTCCGTCCCCTTTCATCCTTACAATTAGGTTAGAACTCCTCTCCATCCTCTCCTCTCTCTTTTCCCCCACCTATTTTACTTGATTACCCCTCGATCGACGCTGACCACCCTCATCTTCCACATCACCAACCGCACTCCGGCGAGCCGCCCACACCACTCCGCCACTCCACACGGCTCGCCAACCACCTCGGGAGCTCCGCCTCACCACCAGGAACTCGCTCCACCCCACAACTGCCACTCCAGACCTCCATAACCACCCCCCGAACAACCCACCATCTCCGGCCACAGGTTGACCTAGGCGCGCACGCCTAGGCCGACCGGCAACCTGCAGCATCACCCACCGCCTTCGCCGTGCTACGGCGAAGGTTTCCAGCTATTCTGATTGGGCCAATAGGCCGTTCTGTGGAATCTCAGGTGAACGCCCCGGCCGCCATTAACAGCCGAAGCAGCAGGAAGCTTGGAGCAGCAGCAGGCGTCAGGCTTCCCAGGCGGCAGGTGCAGCAGACTCTCGCAAGTATCGCGAGGTGACTGAGTTCAGCGAGGAGCACGAGCAGGGCCTTCAGCGTGGGCAATTGCACACGAGAGTCTGCGGGCGCGCGCAAAGGAAGGGCGGAACGTTTAGTCCCACATCGTGGAATCTCAAGGCACAGGTATGGTATAAAGAGTTTTTGTGATATAGCTTTACTGCCTCGAAGGCACAGGGGTGAGGTCCCTCACTGACCCCACACCCGCCTCGTCCGCGACCTGACCACGCGGACTTGGCGGATCCGACCCGACCTAGACCTACGCACTCCTCGCGCATCACACCACCTTCAGGTGCGCCTGGTCCCGGGTACGATCCGACCCGATTAATGCCTGTGGCTCTGGGAGAGCAGCTCTGAGTGAATTGCTTGAGAGAGAGAGACGCGCGGGTAGAGGGAGAAGGGTTAGGTTTTGCTCCTGTGCAGGCAGGCTGAACGCAGGAGAAGGACTTGGCCGCTACAGAAGAAGAAGGAAAGGCAAGGCGAAGAAGAGAAGAAAGAAGAAAGAAATAAGCCTTCGCACGAGAAGCAGGAAAAACAGAGAAGAGAGAAGCAAGGCAAGACCACAGAAGAGGAGAGTAAGAAGCAAAGAAGAAGAAAATCAAGAAGGGAAAATACTTTTAAGATGTCTGATCACAAGATCAGACGTCCAATTTCATATTTTTGTCCTAATAACTTTTAATTGCATACATTCACATTTGGATTGATATTTTGAGTAAATTAGAGTGTTCAATTACATTTTGACTAGTAGTAAATTCCATTTGCTCCCTGTGTTCGACCTCGGATACTCCGGTTTTCGAGTAATAAAAATCTTTATTTGTTTTGAACGCTTTAGCGGCTATACTACAACGCGATATTATCTTTTAACAAACCGCACAAAAGCGCGACGAACAGGGAGCATTTAGTATGTTCCCATCCTAGACAGGCAGTCCCTCCTCATATGGCCCAGTTGGCCACACTGGCAGCAGAGAGGGACACGACCTCCTCCCTTAGTTTGTCCTTGCTGGTAGCTGAGCGGGGGTCTAGTGCTGGTAGCTGGCCTTTGCCTAGGGCCTCCAAAGGTTGCTGGCAACCGAACAGAATGGGATACCTCCCTCGCAGGTACAGTGAGCTAGAGCAGGGTGTGCCTCCTCTCCTGATGGACCTGAGATTGGTCAGGCTGGTAGGGCCTCTTCCGACCTCCTCCATCGGTGTCTCACACTACCGGGTTGATCTTCTCATAAGTCATTGCTGCCTCGACCACACAAGAGAAAGTAGGTAGCTTCAGGGGCTACACATAACCCCATATAGAAGGTCTGAGACCCTTAGTGAACCTCCACAGATGCTCCTCCTCTGCAGTTGCAGTGAGCGGGGCAAAATGTCTAGGAAACGCATGTGGTACGTGCTAACTATCATCACCCCCTGGCAGAGAGTGTGGAACTCCCGACTCTTCTAGTCCTGCCATGTCTATAGGAAGTAGTGCTCGTAGAAGAGAGTCACAAATCGATACTAGGATGGTTCCCCCCCTCCTGTTCTCGAACTGCCTGCCACCACTTGTGGGTGTCACTCTCTAGCTGGTACATGGCAAAGGCCACGCGATACTCTACAAGAGGGTGGAGCATGTCAAAGATCTTCTCCATCTTCTCCAACTAGTCCTCTACCTCAGACGGGTTTTCCTCCCCCTTGAAGGAGGGGGCTTCAGCTTCCGGAAGTACGTGAACAGCTTGTGGTGAAGCTGTAAAAGGGGCACGGGTACATCCCCCGGTAGGGAGGACTCCTGCTCAGTAGTGTCTGAAGGAGGTGGGGGTGGTGGAGGGTCATCCCCTCCCTCTCTAGCTCGCCTAGAACTGAGGTGACTCCCCTATCTCATGGAAGACTTGCCCTCCTCAGCCTCAGGAGGAGGCAACGAAGGTGGCAAGTGCTGAAACTCCTCCCGCACGATGTCTTGAATCAATTGAGCGAGGTCTTGGGCCTGGACACCCTAAAGGAAGGGTGGTGTGACCCCTACTCAGGTCCGACACGTCCACCCCTATGACCATGCCTACGGCTACGTCCTCGACCAGGCTCGCAAGCTAAATGACAAGGCATCTCCTCTAAGGAGACGGAAGGGAACAAAGATCATTATTGACACAAAACTAATACAAGGCTTAAGAGAGAAAACAAGATAACATGTTGTAATGGCTATTCTAGCTATATTTACATGAGTGGTTACTTCCAGGTTGTTTGATTGATTTCTCAGGATGACCTTGCTTTAATACCATCTTGTTACGACCCAAACCAACACCACATGGAGCCCAGGTCGGATCGCCTCAACTAACCTAAGACCCAGTCACCCAACGAGTAATAAATCAGAAATATTCATTTCCACACATGTAGTAAGCTAGAAGAAAGAATATAAGACTGAAAACTGTAAAGCACCAGCAACTGAAAAGAGGTTCCACAAGAGAGTAACATGATTACAATAAAGCCTCCACAACTTACTAGAAAATAGAAATTTAGCTACTAGTTCCAAAATAGAAACTCATGATAACAAAGGGAGAAATCAACCTACAATAGAAAAGAAGTAAGCAACTAAAGTTGGGCCTAGCTCCCTTCGCAGCTGGTGGAACTGGCTGCTTACTTCCCTATCCTAAACACAAGTAGTAGATGTCAAAAAAAGCTAAGTAGAGTGTCAAGAGTAAAATCATCTAATGCAATTTAACAAAGAAAACATAAAACATTTTAGGCAACAGTAAACATTCATACAATTTCATGTTTTGTTTATATCTATAAGCACTAGTTGTTTAGTGTTTTTGAATAATCTATCAAAGGGTTTTGTTATCTCTTGGTTCACATGTTCCCTAATGGAAGGATCTTTTTGCAGTTTTCCCCACGATGCAGAACATGTACATGGCGCTCTCTTGGCCGAGAGAACACCTCACATTTGTCCTAAACCCGATCTACCACCCCAGGGTCGTGACCGCGACATAGCGGTGACTACAGCACGTGCGATAAACACACTAGAGGCTACCTCGCACTGACACACGGTCAGTCATTTCCACTAACGGGTACGCTCTATGTCATACAACATAGAATGGAATAAGGGTTGTACCTTTCACCAATCTGCGTACCCTTACTCAACTATCCTAGTTAGCCCTGTGGGCCTAACAGGAGTCGGTGTAGGGAGGCCATTCCTACCCTGGGTCCTAACCCAAGGGAAGGCTAGCTCTCTCCCTACACAAGGGGTAATTAGCTCTCCTCGGAACGTGTGTGCCCGAGGGCCAGCTCACCCCCATTGTAAAACCAGACAACAGTCATGCCATGTAGTAGGCGAATCATCCCATCATTATCAACATTCATACCATGACAGATAAGTTATTTTTCTAGCTGTCACTATGAGCATTTATAGTCACTTAAATTCTATTTCAAGCATCAGAGAATACATGCATCTCAAGTCATAATTTATATTTTAGCATGGAATAGACAATTATATGCGTCACCATAAAAACCTTTATCCCAACCATGTGGGTTAATATTTCTTCATGTCAAACATAAATCAAACACCACATATAATTCAAGTGCAAAGTTTATCAATTTAAACTTAAGGCATCCATGTATGTGAATATGCCTGTAAGTCAATGCAATCATCTGTTTCGTTCACTAATCACACTTGTAAAATCTTAATAATTGACTAACTAGCTACTTGCAACATTCATTCAAAGAAACTAAACACACCGGGACGAGAGGGACCACTCTACCTAGGGGTAAGGGAGATATGGGGGCACGAGAGACTGATCCTAATGCCTCTGCAAGCCCCGCACTCACCCTAAATTGGAGACCTATGTCAACTAAAGCCCCAACAAACATTAGATGCTTAAATCTAATATTTCAATAGGCTAACAGACTCAAAATGCGATGAAACAGGTCTCAAAACGTGGGAAATTCCACTATCTTTTCAACGATACCTTGCGTGATTCGGAGTCTGAACGAACCCCAAACTAGCCTCAGGAAGGTCCTGGTTCACTTGAACCGGACCAGGCGGGCTTGGTTTGGCTGGACCGGCCGCCTGTCTGTAGCAGGTGCGCACCTCTCACAGCTATCAGATGTCTGGAGTGCATCCCAAACATCTTAAATTTGTCTAGAGCCTCGCCTAGTGCCCTCACTCCTCCCCTGACGTCTGCTGCTACTCCCAGCCGTTCGAGACTCTATCCGGATGTCTGGCACCACCCTCAAACATCTGAAAGCACATCAAGTGTCGCAAGCACACAGTTCCCCTTGCGACCGCCCTGCGAGAGTGCTTCTTCCCCCACGACGCACGTGCCTCGAGCCCATCCTTGCTGCAGACACCTCAGGCAGGCCGCACCTCATCCCTCGTGTTTCCTTGGACGTCTGGAACTCGTCCAAGCCGTTGCAAAGCTCCTCGGCGGTATGCAGAGCGATGTAGATGTCTGATGATTGCAACGTTCACCAGCGCCTCACGCACAGTGGCTTCATTTACTGCATCGCTCTGCCTCCCGAGCCACGCACCTCGATTGCTACATTGCCTCGCCTACCGTGCCCACAACACCTCTCGAGCCGCATCCCATGATCTCCCCTCATCTTCTCTTGCCTTCCTTCCCTCGGTCTCTGGTCGTCATCTTTCTCAACATAGTTAATTAAGTTAATTGTGCTTAATTATGTGCAGAAGAAAGTAACTTAGGCCAACTTGAATTTATGTCGATTAAGTAGTATAGGGTCAAGTTAAGCTAACATTTTAGATTTTATTTCTTTTAACTGGTTGAGGCCAGGTCGTTCGCTGGGAGGCATAACTTAATTAGAATTCACCATTGAATCTAAACTACTTATGGAAAGTATAATTAAGTTTACTTTAAGAACATGAATTTTGCTTAGGGGTTTCAAATTAGAAGAATATGCAAAATTCCATAACACATTTACACAAATGATCTTCTTTACCAAACAAGTAAACAAGTTTATTTCTTTTTATTTACAAGTGATTAAGGAAATAGAAAGTAATTCTAATGAACATATGCCATATTACAACATTAAGCTCAAAAGGAATGAATAATATGCAAGAAATTAAACCATTAATTTTTCTTCTTTTGTCTTCAGCCTCTTTCTTTTTCTTCTTCTTTTACCTTTCTCTCTCGCTTTCTCTTTTCTTTTTACTTATTTCTTAATCTTCTTCTTAATCTTTTCCTTAATCTTTCTCGAGCTCTTTCTTTTACATGTCTTCCTTCCTTTCTTCTCTTCCTTACTCTGCCTTTTCTCTTTAGCCCTTGTGCCTGTTCAACCTTCCTTTATCTCTACAAGCTCTCTGTTTCTTCTCCTTCTCTTCCTTTCCTTTGCTTTTTATCCTTCTCTTCTAAACCTTTGCATTCTTTCCTTCTGAACCCTTGCAGACCTTCTGAACCGAACTGGTTTATTCCTTGAACCAAAAATTAGGTTTTTGATTAGCGGCTTGGACCGGTCGGGAATACACAGCACCCTTCTGAGGGTGGGATCAGACCCTAGTAAGTCCAAGCCTAGTTTTATTTAGTTTCGATTTATTTCCAATTCTCAAAGTCTCGAGCCCATCCGGCTCACGGCCTCCCAGCCCCCATACACACGCCCTCACGAGCCCACACTCACAAGCCTACATGCGCACACACACCCGAGCACGCGCACCGCACGCGCCCACACACACACACACCCAATGCTTAGTTCGTTTCTTGCACCGTACGCTGTCGACTGATATGCCCTTAACACAAATTCATTTTATACCCATGCGGCCGCTTCAGTTCTACCGAGGTGGGACTAAGTTTCCCCCTCCCAGTCCGAACTTCAAATGTCGATTTCAGCCAGCTCAGAGCTCTGTTCCAAGCAAATAAAAGCTTGCTGGAAAGCTCTTAAGTTGTTCTACACAATCGGAGTATCAATTTGATACTCAGGGGAGGTTCAGCTCTTCGATTTGAAGGGTGAAAGTCCTGGGTTGACTACGCTATTTTAGCCTGCGGAGTGAAGTTTTGAATCTAAGGTCCATAGACTGGACTTTTGACTTCCAGATGAAGTGTTGAAGAGGTTCATAGGGTCATTCTGGGGCTATTGGTGAAGGATATGAGCTCTAAGGAGCTTCAGGGAAGGTGCAGAAGCTAAAAGCTTCTCCAGGGAGCTTTAGAACTATAATTTTAAGTTCTGAAAGGTCTAACAGACAGCTAAAGTCCTATTGAATCAGATCAAACAACCTTTAGAGGTTGTTATGAATATGTCTAGGCAAATTTTCCATTTAAATCTCATCAAAAATTCACTATCATCAGTTGAGTTCAAAAACAACCTAAACTGACAGAAATCAAATTCTACCATAAAGTTGATCAAAGCTCATTCAAATCTCACCTAAATCATTTACAAACATCTCAGCAATAGCTTGAACTCCTCAATTTGTTTGTATGAATCCAAATTCCTAGAATCAGGCTATAGGTTGACCATGAAGCCTCGAATTTTGACTTTCTGAGTTAAACCATTTCAAAGGAAATTAAAGCCTTAATTAGCTTCTTTTTAACCACAGGAATGGATTCAGACCCTTAAAATGATGTTTCAATTAAAGTTTCTAAGGTTCCAGGCCTATCGCCTGAGCTTCTAAAGGAGTTTGTTCGTCAGGACAAATCAAAGCTTATCACAGTGATTGACTCATAGTAACGGTCTCAAGGCAAGGCACTAAAGCTTTTAAACCTTTTGAATAAGCCTTAAACCTAACTTTCAGACATCTCCAACTCTGTCGGAGTTGGGGAAGATGAAGACCTAACAGAAACTCCAGACACTAAAACCTCAAATAAACTACCTCAGCATGATCAATGAGCTTCAAATTGATGATCTGGAGCTTGACACTGAGTTCTGCAGGCTAAAGAGCTTGTTTGACTTGCCGGAGCTTGCTGGAGCTCCGGTGAGTCCAAAAAAAGGTGAAACTGTACAAATGTTGTGAAATTATGCCATTAATGATTCAAAAAGCTTCCTGAGGTCACAAGGAACCTCAGGAACACATTAGTTTCGTCAATTGTTCATTAAAGTGAAGATTAAACAATGAATTCATATTACATAAGATTTAAGTTTGATAAGGCTCAGGACTTGTTTTCCCACTCAATTGAGTGGAGAAAACAAGTCAAAAGATATTTACGATGGTATATAGGTGAATGATTATTGATTTGAAGTTCCCCTGAGCCGCCATTGACAGCGAGCTCAGGAGCTTAAATAAAATTGGGCATTTAAGTTATATAGGGCAATTACTTAAATTAGAGTGAGGATTAGGTCCCTGAGGTGATGGATAAGTGGTGGAGGACCCCAGTGGAGGTGAAATAAGCTCAACTACTGCTACCATGGATAGCAGGAACAGTTGGTGGAGGTGGAGGTGGTTTAAGCGAATAGATGATTAATTCAGTAATTAAAGACTATAGAAATGTTCATCAAAGATTTAAGAAGGTGAACGGTGACTTAAAAAGATAAAAGAATTGCTCCTGACAAGCTCAAGGAGCTCACCGGAGCTGAGGAAGATGAGTGAAAAGCTAACATTACAACTACCTATTCTACCTAACTAACTATCCTAACTAATCTACTTACCTAACCTACTGTTACCTGGACGAAGGGGATAGGAGAGCTCCGTCGATGGCTCATAACGGAGGAGGAAATTAGAGGGTTGGCGAAAGAAGTCCGGCAGGCATTTGTGAGGTGAAGCAGAGGAGCTCCTAGTCAGCACTTGTGTCAGGAGACTCGGCTGACTTCGGCGGAGATCCAGAGCGATTGGAGATGGATGGAGGAAGACGGATGAAGCGGAGGAAGGTCGCCAGAGTTTAGAGAGAATAGCCTATCAGTTAGCTCAGTGAAGATGAGGGAAGGGAGCTAACTTGGTGAAAATCGAGAGTGTGGAGGGGTATTTATAGGTGGTGGCAATTGAGATGGAGGTGGAATCTGGACGGAGAAGAGGCTAAGAGTGGAGTAACCACCAACGTCTTCTCGGATGCTGGTGAGGTTATCTCCAACCCTAAAATAGGATTATAGCTTTATCTAGACCGGTGGAAGAAAAGGAGATAGTGAGCACAAGCTTCAGGAGCTTGGAGAGGAAAGAATGACATTGGATGTGCGATGATCAGGCGGTGGACGCACCCCCTGTTGTCAATCGTCCAAAAGGCTGAAGAAGGAAAGAAGAAGAAGTTTCAGGGACTTGTTTGTAGTGAAAGTTGAGGACCTAAATGAAGAATAAGGACCTGATTGAAATAAAACATAAGGACTAAAATGTAAACTCAAGTTTTCAAGGTTTATTTTAATTTAAATCTTTTTCAACTTTTTATATATGATTATAAATAAAATAATTATTATATTTAGACCTTGAATTTACATTTTTTACCTTTCTAGCTTAATTTATTTAATTAAGTAATGTTACTTAAGTTATTACAAACTTAGTGTATATTATACTTAAGTTAATTAACACATTAATTAGATGAATTATTGATAATATTTCGAGTCCAATTATTAAATAAATTATTAATAATACTAATTAGATGATAATATAGCATTTTTAACTTATTTTAAGGTACTTTACTATTTATCCCTTATTTAATAATTAACCCATATATTTACATATTTCTAGCTAATTAACTAGAAAGTCTAGTTAATTAGGGGTAATTAGAGATCATGATGAGCTTCTCATCATACCCCCAAGTCAAAGTTTTGCTAGTCCCTAGCAAAATTAACTAAAAATATGATGATTTAAAGCACTTGGTTTAAATTAATATAAATAAGAACTAAGTAGAGGAAAGCATAGGTCAGAATTAAATTTTTTTAGATTTAATATAAATATAAATAATTAATATACAGAGCATTTTGTGAAAAATTTCTTACTTAAACTTAAACTCAAAACATCTTCAAAACACACTTTATTAAAAACAAAGTTAACAAGAATTTTGTCAAAAATTAGAATCTCAAAAATCACTTATTCTTTGTAACCATTATTAACCCTTAAAAACCTGGAATTCAAAGTGTTTTAAGAAAACAAAACCTAAGAGTCGGAAATTAAATTTTAACTCAAAAACTAAATAGACTTAAGTTAATCCTTTGTTTATGATATTTGATTTCTATCAATCTAAGTTTAAGCAAATTAACCAAATATTCATTATTAATCAAATTTAGAGTTGTAAAACTTTAATCTACCAACCTACACCACTAAGGACAAATTTCTAGACCTAGGATTTTGTCAATCCTTCTCCTTTAGGTCTCAACTACAAATCCTCAAAACCCGATTTCTTAGGCTTCATTGCCCAATACCAAGGTTCAATAGCTATGATTTTAAAACATCCATGCTTGTGAAGAGAGTTGTCCTAAAGGCATCCAAAATTGCAAAAATCCAGATCTTAAGACATCAATTTCCAATCCATATTATTCCAATTCAAGCCTTTGGCTTAGCCTTACTCAGGTTTGGTTGCTTTCTCCTCACCAATTTTCTATCCTGAGGTCAACACTTTTTGTGTATATCTCCCTAGTGGACCACTGGGTCTCTTATTCCTAATTTTTATCTCCATATTTTTTTCAACTTTTTCTATAGGTTAGAACACCCATATGTAGCAAGGTGTTCTTTTATTTGATGGAAGAAAGGATAGCATCTATTTATACCGAGATGCTTTATTTTTATGGAAAAATTGCATAAGTACCAATTTGTAGTGAGGTACTTAACTGCAGGGTATTTTATTTTTTTTTATTTTTATTTTTCTCCCCCTTCTCATTTTTCTTACTAACTTTATATTTCAAATCCTTTTTCTAAGTGAGTGGCACATCCTTCACCCTTTCAAGAACCACCCTGCGGAAATCCTTGGACTAAAGAGGATTTAGAATTGATCTCTTAACCGCTGTGTTTTCATGGTTTCAGATGCCATCAAGATAATTATATGTGTGTGATATTTGGATGTTTATGTTGGTGCTAGAGTACCACGATTGTTTATTTTGATGATAACAAAACACGTGTCTTTTAACATTCGCATTTGAGTTCTAGTTTTCGAGTCAAATCGAAATAGAGACAAGTGTTTAGATAGAGTTATAGCTCACATCCATGGTGGATTGGAGGAGTTGGACAGAGGCGGAGGTGCTTCGCAAGGAGTGAAAGCTTGAAGATGGAAGGACAAGAAGAATAGGATAGATTTCTGTTTATCTATTTCTATGTACTTTTGTCTTTAGATTCTTGCTCTTTTTATTTCTTAGAATATCTGTTAAAGAGCCTCCAAGGATCTCTAAAGTAGTCCTAGGAACACCTGCACTACCCTAGGATACTTAGGTTTTCCATAGAGAACTTAGAAAACCAAAATAGGGATCAGACAGCCTTTTCAGACATCTAATCTGAATTTTAGACGTCTGATAAAAACTTTTAAGGCATCTGACTGTTGACTTAGACGTCCGATTATTTAGGCTGGATTGAGTTAGTTCTGTCTGATGAAATCAGACGTCCAGACCTTAGTCCAGACATCTTAGGAGACATCTGATGCCTTTGCCAGATGTCCAATTAGTGGACCATTGGCTTCCTTACCAAATGTTGAGGAAATGACCGTTAGCAGACGTTCATAGAGGACCCCAGACGTTTGATACATGATTGTTTTGCCTCGACTGACCCAAAATCTTCCTTCAGAGATTTTATAGCCATTAGACTCGTTGGGAATCCATTTCCAGAGAACAAACAGGTTTCCAAACATCTAGACCTTGTGCCAGACGTCCTGTGTGTCGTCTGATGAACATACATTAGAACCTTATTTCGGTCTGATTCAAGTCAGGAAGGAAACCCGCCTAAAATCAGACGTCTGACTTAGTTCCCAGATGTCTTAAACAAGTTTTCCAGACGTCTAATGCCAAGACCAGACGTCTGATGACCCTGTCAGAATCATGATTAATTCTGACTATGGCCTAATTCTCTTTGGCTTTGCATCCAACGACTATGGAAGCTTTCCAAGGTCTTCCAAAGCCTTCCTAAGGCCTCTATAAATAGAGGAGGACCCCTTGGCTTGTAAGACACACTAAGACACACTAAGAAAACCACTTTCCACATCTCTTGTGTCAAAAAGAAGTAGAAGATCAAATAGAAGAAGCTCTGGCTCTACAAGCACTCTTTTCACCTAAGAGCTTCATCCTGCTATGCACCCACTCTCCCACCGACGTTATGAGAGTGCTGTTGTGCCAAAGCGTGGTTCATGCATTCGCGTCGTCACTTTGATGCACTTCCACTAAAGGGAAGTTTCCTAACTCCTATAGAAGCTAGGATTAAATATTTGAGGCTCTATAGGATTGTTGTACTTTATATTGTCTTTGGTTGGGTACTCGCTTTGCGAATTCCCGTCTCCTTCGCGAGACAAATTCCTTCTTGTGAAGAGAAGGGGTGTTGAGGTATATTGCCTCGATCTAAGTAGTGTGGTTGTAATTAAGGTTCAGTCACCCTCGTTTAAGTGATTGGGTTTAGTGGATTTGATCGACTAGGTCGATCAGGAAATCCTAACTTGAGAGGGTTAGGTGGTGGTTTTCACCCGGTTTGGGTTTCCACCTAAAAATATTTGTGCCTATTGTGTGATTGCTTAATTTTGTGAGATTGTCCATTTTTATTCCACACTTTATATTACGTCACACATATCTCACCCCCTCCAACCAGAGAATTACAATTGGTATCAAATCAGGTTTTGCATTTTCGGCGTTACACACCAGTGAAGATCCGATGGAGGGAAGCGTCACCGCCAATAGAATCGTCGAGGGGTAGTCCACTGTTCGACCACCTTTCTTCGATGGAAGCAACTACGGCTACTGGAAGTTACGGATGAAGATGTGGCTTCAAGCCACCGACTTCACATTATGGGGACATTGTGAAATCCCATACAAAGTCCTGGAGAAACCAGAGAGAGGCTATTCACAGCAGCAGACCCGCGAGCTTTCCCTCAATGCGAAAGCTATGAATGTGTTGTACTGCACCCTTAGCCCAGAGGAGTTCAACCGAATATCTTAGTGCACCACTGCATATGAGGTATGGCACACTCTAGAAGTTACACACGAAGGTACGACTAAGGTAAAGACTTCTAAAATAAATTTACTTTCTTAAGAATTGGAATCCTTTTCTATGAAGTCTAATGAATCTCTAAGTGAGATGAACACTAGGTTCACTCTCATTGTAAATAACTTAAAAGCTTTAGGTAAGACCTTCATCAAAGGAGAGCTTCAAGGAAAACTACTTCGTTCCCTTGGACCGGAATGGGAGCAAAAGGTCACCGCCATCGAGGAGGCAAACGAAGTAGAAGAGCTTAATATGGAGGATCTCTTAAGCAACTTAATGGCCTATGAGACAAAGTTAAAGCAAAAGAAGAAGGATACACCGGAGCCTAAACCAAAGAAGACCCTCACATTCAAAGTCGCATCAGATAGCGAGGTAAGTTCCGACGACGAAGACTTTAAAATTTTACTTAAGAAATTTTCCAAGTTTTGTAGGGAGTCAAAGAAAGAAAAGAAGGAGAAGAAGGAAAGCCTGAGACGTTGCTATCACTGCAACGAGAAAGGGCATCTATGGCCAGAGTGCCCTCTTCTCAAGAAGGAGAAGAAGAAGGAAAAGGAGAAGAAGTCTAAGAAGAAGGCGTTTCAAGCAACCTGGGACAACACGAGCTCAAAGGAAGAAGAAGAGCAGAACCCCGAGGAAGAAATCGCCTGCATGGGCTTCATGGCCATAGGAAGTGATATCGACAGCGACAACAGCGATAATGAGGTAAATCCTGATTTACAAGATGCTTTCGATAAACTATTTGAGCTTAGTAAATCACTTAAGGTAGAAAATAAAAATATTAAAAAGAACCTTAGTTTTCTTAAAAATGAAAATGAAAGGTTAGAAAAATAACTTAAGGATCTAAAAGCTAGTCCTAAAAATCATGACTTATTGTTAGAAAATCATAACCTTATCGATGAAAATAATAAGTTGATTGAGGAAAACACTAGTTTAAAAATTGAAATTTCAAACTTAAAAATCAAGATGCATGCTATTGAAGGTGAACTTGCATGTCTTAGGGAGAAATCAAATAATTTGATAAATAAAGTAGATAACTTATATAGCCCTAAGGTTGAGAAAGGATCTCTATCAAGGAGACCCGCTAACAGATTCGAATCCAAGCTCACTTGGATACCAAAGAAGGAATTAGAATCTTGTTTTATAGGTTTCAAGGGTGACTATAATACAAGAGATTGGACCTACAAGCTCAAGAACCGTCAACTCGAGTTAGGAGGACCAAAGAGTAGACTAAGGAGAAGGACAAGAAGACCGACGAGATGACGAACAACCGAACAACCCGCCGCACGTCGACCGCCAGACTGAAGACCGATGCCAACGCCAGGGCCTCCAAACTATGGATGGGAGCCCCATCCGATATGGCATCCACCACCTCCATTTGGGCCATTCTATTGGCCATGGTAGGTGAGGTAACCCTTAACCCTATCTTTTTATCATTAGCATATAGATAGGGGGAGTTAAAATTATGAGCTATGTGTCAATCATTAAGGGGGGGATCTTGTTAACTATATTTCCTTTAGAAAGGGGAGAAAAATAATAGCTATCTTGTTCTTACAAAGAGGGGGAGGACATTACTTTTGTTAAAAGAAATTCAATCCAATTATAGAAGAGCATGTTTTAAGGGGGAGATATAGGATATTTCAAATTGATAAAAACCTTTTTGATAATGTCAAAACGGGGGAGGATTTTATGCATTATTTTTTGTGGTTTTGTCATCATCAAAAAGAGGGAGATTGTTGGTGCTAGAGCATCACGATCGTTTATTTTGATGATAACAAAACACGTGCCTTTTAACATTCGCATTTGAGTTCTAGTTTTCAGGTCATATCGCAAATAGAGACAAGTGTTTAGACGAAGTTCTAGCTTGCATCCATGGCGGATTGGAGGAGCTGGACAGAGGCGGAGGTGTTTCTCGAGGAGCGAAAGCTTGAAGATTGAAGGACAAGAAGAATAGGATAGATTTCTGTTTATCTTTTTATATGTACGTTTGTATTTATATTCTTGCTCTTTTTATTTCTTAGAATATCTATTAAAGAGCCTCCAAGGATCCCTAAAGTAGTCCTAGGAACACCTGCACTACCCTAGGATACTTAGGTTTTCCATAGAGAACTTAGAAAACCAAAATAGGGATCAGACAGTCCTTTCAGACATCTAATATGAATTTCAGACGTCTGATAAAAACTTTTAAGACATCTGACTGTTGACTCAGACGTCCGATTATTTAGGCTGGACTAAGTTAGTTCTGTCTGATGAAATTAGACGTCCATTCCTTAGTCCAGACATCTGATGCCTTTGCCAGACATCCAATTAGTGGACCGTTGGCTTCCTTACCAAACATTGAGGAAATGACCGTTAGCAGACATTCGTAGAGGACCCCAGACGTCTGATACATGACCTTTTTGCCTCGACTAACCCAAAATCTTCCTTCAGAGATTTTATAGCCATTAGACTCGTTGGGAATCCATTTCCAGAGAACAAATAGGTTTCCAGACATCTAGACCTTATGCCAGACATCCTGTGTGTCGTCTGATGGACATACATTAGAACCCTGTTTCGGTCTGATTCAAGTCAGGAAGGAAACCCGCCTAAAATCAGACGTCTAACTTAGTTCCCAGATGTCTTAAACAAGTTTTCCAGACGTCTGATGCCAAGACCAGACGTCTGATGACCTTGTCAGAATCATGATTAATTCTGACTACGGCTTGATTCTCTTTGGCTTTGCACCCAATGGCTATGGAAGCTTTCCAAGGCCTTCCAAAGCCTTCCTAAGGCCTCTATAAATAGAGGAGGACCCCTTGTCTTGTAAGGCACACTAAGACACACTAAGCAAACCACTTTCCACATCTCTTGTGTCAAAAAGAAGTAGAAGATCAAATAGAAGAAGCTCTAGCTCTACAAACACTCTCTTCACCTAAGAGCTTCATCCTGCTGTGCACCCGCTCTCCTGCCGACGTTACGATAGCACTGTTGTACCAAAGCGTGGTTCACGCATTCGCGTCATCACTTCGACGCACTTCCACCAAAGGGAAGTTTCCTAATTCCTATAGAAGCTAGGATTAAATATTAGAGGCTCTATAGGATTGTTGTACTTTATATTATCTTTAGTTGGGTACTCGATTTGCGAATTCCCGTCTCCTTCGCGAGACAAATTCCTTGTTGTGAAGAAAAGGGGTGTTGAGGTACACTACCCTTGTTTAAGTGACTAGGTTTAGTGGATTTGATCGACTAGGTCGATCAGGAAATCCTAACTCAAGAGGGTTAGGTGGTGGTTTTCACCCGGTTTGGGTTTCCACCTAAAAATATTTGTGCCTATTGTGTGATTGCTTAATTTTGTGAGATTATCCAATTTTATTTCACACTTTATATTATGTCACGCATATCTCACCCCCTCCAACCAGGGAATTACAGTTTAGGTTACTTAGCTCTCAAACCAGAGCTTGGACAACAAAGCCATTCACTCTCAGGTTCTTTAAACTTTTAGTTTCCTCCTATAGGATTTATCAAGACAAAAACTCACCAAGTCTAGCCAAATGTCCTTTAGTTGATTAAGTTAACTATAACCTGATAGACTTGAAGACTAAGATTCTACTAACTCTCTACTTAATTAATTCTGAATATCTGGCCTTTCTACCTAACTTGATGATAAAATCAAATATTCAAAAAGCAAAAGGATTACTTAATCTAATTGATTAAAAAGTTACAATTTAATTCCAAAACTTAAGTTTAAATCTTAATACACCTTAGTTTCTTAATTTCAAGGTAAGAATTAGAAAAAACAAAGCTTTAAGGTTTAAAGATTCTAATTTAAAAAAAAATCTTGATTTAAGATTTTGCAAATAAAAGTGTGTTTTTACAAAATGTTATAATTAAAAATCTAAATAAGGTTTTAATGCTCTTTAAATATATATACTATATATTCTTAATATTTATTTTTTTGATTTTTGACCTAAAAGGAAAATTATGCTCTTAATTATTAATATAAATATATTTTTTTTTCTTCTTCTTTTCTTTATTCTAGATGTAAATACCCCTTATTATAATTTTTTTTAATTTTTCAATTTCCAAATTTTTGTATTTATATATTTTTATTTTTATGTTTTATAAAATTTTCCAATTTTTATGAATTTTTCAAAATTTTTCAAATTTTTATAATATTTTTTATTTTGAAATTTTTAGAATTTTTTGTATTTCTATTTTTTTAAAAATTTCGTGGGTATTTAATTTTTATGTGTTTTTATATATTTTTCTCTACAAATACACTTGAAGTGAAAATTTCACTTCACACCCCCCCAAGCCAAGATTTTACAATGTCCTCATTGTAAGAAGGGTGAAAAGATATTACAGTTTATTTAGTGTAAGGTGATAAAAGGAGTCGGATAGAGGAAATCAAATATCTATATGCGGACAATTTCAATTCTGACCAAAGGTCATAGTGGACAGTCGGAGTAAATGAAGGTAATCAGTGTAAGATAAAGTGAAAAATCAGAAAAATGTATGGGAAGAGAAAAGTGTAGAAAGCAGGAAACAGCTTTGTACAAAATATGGATGGAAGTTAGCAAACCCTAATGGAGCGTGTAACATTCTCCAACAAGACCCAAAGGATGTGATTCTAAGAAAGATTTTAAACGTTGACCATTAACTTTGAAGGGTTGATCCTTGTTGGGTTCGGTGATTTCGACAACTCCGTTGTAGAAGACTCTAACAACAATAAATGGCCCTTGCCATTTAGATCTAAGTTTCCCAATGAAGAGCTTCAAACAGGCATCAAAAAGCAACACCTTCTAACCAGGTGTAAAAGATTTGCGAGAAATATATTTATCATGGAAGGCTTTAAGTTTTTCCTTATATAGCTTTGAACTCTCATAGGAATCATGACACAATTCCTCAAGTTGGCTAAGCTGCAACCTACGATGATCACCAGCCTTCGCGAGGTCTAAATTACAGGCTTTAATTGCCCAATAGGCCTTGTGTTCAATTTCTACGGGAAGATGACAAGTTTTTCCGTAAACAAGTCTATATGGTGACATGCCTATTGGTGCTTTGTAGGTAGTCCTATAAGCTCACAAAGCCTCATCTAAACGGGAAGACCAATCCTTCCTGTCTGGTCGGATTGTCATTTAAAGGATCTTTTTGATCTCCTGATTAGAGACCTCAGTTTGCCCATTAGTCTGGGGATGATAAGGTGTAGAAATACGAAGTGTAACCCCATATTTTCTAAGTAGATTTCTAAACTGGGCATTAATAAAATGGGAACCATCGTCAAAAATGATGGCATGAGGTACCCCAAAATGAGCGATAATATGACTCTGTATAAAAGGAATGACAACTCGATGATCGTTTGTGCATGTGGGTATGGCTTCAATCCAACGAGAAACGTAATCAACAACAAGTAAAATGTATTCGAAGCCAAAAGAGGACGGAAACGGACCCATAAAGTCTATGCCCCAAATATTAAAGATTTCACAGACAACAATCAGGTTCAGCGGCATCATGTCTTTTCGTGACATGCCACCAAGAGTTTGGCAGCGACTACATGCCTTACAATATGTCTGTGAATCTGCAAATAAAGTGGGCCAATAAAACCCACATTGTAGAATTTTTGTAGTGGTCTTCTGACCAGAAAAATGACCACCACAAGCCTAGTCATGACAAAAAGAAAGGATAGAATCAAGCTTAGAAGAAGTGACACAACACCTGATGATTTGATCATTACAGAGTCGGAAAAGATATGGATCTTCCCAGAAATAGTATTTGGCTTCTGCTTTGAGTCGTGATTTGCAATTCCCATCCCAGTCTGGCGGGAATTGATGTGTAACCAAATAATAACAATATCTACGTACCAAGGAAGATCTGAGGATATAGTCAAAAGATGTTCATCAGGAAAGTGTTTAGTAATTCGAGGAGATGATTCAATAGTATCAAAAGGAAGGCGGGAAAGGTGATCGGCAACAACATTTTGTAGTCCCACCTTGTCAAAAATTTCTAGGTCAAATTCTTGCAAAAGCAAGATCCATTTGATTAACCTAGGTTTCGTGTCCTTTTTGGATAGAAGGTGTCAGATAGCTGAGTGATCAGAGTACACAATGATTCGAGATCCGAGTATATAAGATGATCTGAACTTTTCTAAGCCAAATACTATTGCTAGTAATTCCTTTTCTGTAACTATATAATTCCTTTGTGTCTCATTCAAAGTTTTACTAGCATAGTAAATTACTACCAGATTCTTCTCAATTTTCTATCCCAAAATAGCTCCTATTGCATAATATGATGCATCACACATAATCTCAAATGGTAAATCCCAATTAGGTGGTTACAAGATCAGATCCTGTGTAACTCTGTCTCTCAATGTTTCAAATGCCGAAATACACTCCTCACTCATCTCAAAAGTAGTATCCTTTGTGAGGAGGTTTGTGAGTGGTCGAGCAATTTTTGAAAAATCAATTATAAATCTCCTATAAAATCCCACATGCCCGAGAAATGATCTAATGCCTTTGATCGAGTCAGGAATTGAAGATTTGCAATTTGATTGATCTTAGCTCGACCTACTTGGATACCTTGCTCAGACATGAGGTGGCCAAGTACAATGCCCTCTGGAATCATAAAATGGCTTTTCTCCCAACTGAGGACAAAGTTCACTTCTATACATCTCTTAAGAATCTTCGACAAATTATCCAGATAAATATCAAATGTTTCCCAGAAGACTGAAAAATCATCCATAAAAACCTCCATATATACCTACCATTTCGGTAAAAATGGCTAACATGCAATGCTGAAAAGTCGTGGGTGCGTTGCAAAGCCCAAATGGCATTCTTCGAAAAGAAAAAGTTCCAAAGGGGCAGGTGAAAGTCATTTTCTCTTTATCTTCGGGATATATTGCTAATTGATTATATCAAGAGTAACCATCTAAAAAGCAGAAGAACCTATTACCAGCTAATCTCTCAATGATTTGATCAATGAATGGCAAAGGAAAATGATCCTAGTTTGTAACTGTATTAAGCTTTCGATAATCAATACAAACCCGCCACGAATTTGCAATTCGTGTGGGAATGGTTTCTCCAGATTCAGTCTTAATTATGGTGAGTTCTGCCTTTTTAGGTACCACTTGAATTGGATGCACCCAAGGGCTATCAGATATGGGATATATAATATCAGCATCTAGCCACTTGATTATTTCTTTCTTAATGACCTCCTTTAAATTTGGATTTAGACGTCTTTGAGCTTCTCTTGAAAGTCGTGCCCCATCTTCAATATAGATGCAATGAGTACAAAAATTAGAGCTAATCTCAGTGAGATCATGTAAAGTCCACCCAATTGCCTTCTTGTGATCTCGAAGAACCTTGATCAATTTCAATTCTTGTGATTCAGAAAGTTGAGAGTTGATAATTACAGGATATGTTTGATCAGATTCGAGATAGACATATTTAAGATTATCAGGCAATGGTTTCAATTCTAGTACAGGAGTAGAATCAACAGCAGGATTTGGGGTCGGATTTTCGATTGCAAGAAGTGAGTTAAATGAGTCATAAGATTCAGATTCAGGATTGAGGAAAGATTCTAATAATAGGGTTTCATTGTTTTGAGGGTATGGGATATCAAAAGGTGTGCTCTCTAGTTCTAAAGAACAATGTCATCCTCAAAAGCTGCAATAGATTTGATTTCCTCAATCCAATTGCAATCCAATCCTCTAGAAGCTCTAAATATATCTAATTTAATTGTCTTCTCCCCAAATTTCAGTTCAATCTTTCCTGATTCACAATCAATGTTGGCTTTTGCAGTGGCCAAAAAGGGTCTCCCTAAGATAATTGGGGTATCTCTAATGTGTTCGGGTACTTCCATATCAAGGACAATAAAATCTACTAGGAAATAAAAATCCCGAACTCTTACAATTACATCCTCCAACATTCCTTTAGGTGACTTAATAGATTTATCAGCTAATTGTAAAGTCACATTGGTAGACTTAAGGTTTTCTATGTTGAAATGTTTTACCAAAGATAAAGGAATGAGATTAATAGATGCTCCTAAATCTAGGAGGACTCTATCAAAACACTGACCCCCAATTATACAGGAAATAAATGGAGATCCTGCATCTTTCTTTTTCAAAGGAAGCGTACTTGAAATTATAGAGCTCACATGCTCTGAAAGTACCACAGTGCTTCCTTTCTTTGGCTTACGCTTAGGAGTACACAACTCCTGAAGAAATCTCGCATAAGTCGGGATGTGTTTGATAGCATCTAGGAGTGGGATATTAATGTGTACCTATTCAAAAATTTTAATTAAATCTTCATCTAATGTAATAGGTTGTTTTTGTTTCCTAGTCTTCTTCAAAGCTTCAGGAAATGGGGCATGGATTTCCTGTTCTACTAAGGTATTTCCCTGATCTCGCGAATTAACGGGAATTGCGGGATCAGGTTTTGCACCTCTTTCAGGTGAAGAAACAGGGGTCATTCTAGATCTACTAGGGTCTTGGGATAGGTTCCTTGGATAAACTGGATCCCTAGTGGAAGTTCCACGGTGGGTTGTAACAGAGTTAATACCCACATGAGAAGAGGAAGCTGATGAAGAAGAAGATGCTTGTTGATTTTGGAAAGATGAATTAGAAATCAAAGGTTGATTTGAAAATGATTGTTGTTGATTAAGATACTCAAAATCATGATTAGCAGAGGGTGGATTTGTATTTTGATTCATATTTGGATTCAGGGGTAATTGATTAAGGAAATGGACATGTCCCTGATTCGAATTTTGCACTCTCGAGTGTTGTCTTTGCTGGATATTCCTAGGGTTTGGAATTGGCTGGGATGAAAGGGCCCCTAGTTGATGACATTCAGCTAACTATGTGATTTGGCCCCTAAGATCAGCCAACTTTGCTGAACATTGCTGTTGGACTTCAGCAAGAGCCTCAACATTCTATTGCTGGCTCTCAGTCACAACTCGCAAAATCTGGTCAAGCTGTGAATCTCTATTTGGCCCTGTGGGGTTTTGCGAACCTGCATAAAATGGCCTCGCATTAGGTTGCTAAAACGGCAACATAGGCAGGTTTTGCCTGGTCTGAGTCAGATATGATGGTCTTTGTGAATGGTCAGACCAAGAGAAATTAAGATGATTACGCCATCCAGGATTATAGGAATTAGAATATGGGTTTGATCTTGGTGCATATCCCTGAATGGTGTTCAAATCTAAAGGATAGGGTGTGTTTTCTGCAAAAATAGGAGATGGGGAAAAAGGTGGGAAAGATTATGGGACAAAGGTCCCTCCTTGGGTTGGTGCAGGAGTGGATAGAAAACCCAAGGAAGATGGATCTCTAGAATCCAAATTATTCACAAATTCCCTCTAGGTGGGAATTTGCGAAACAGGTGAATGCGCGAGATTTTGCGTAGCAAGTAGAGGTGTAAGAGTTTTCATAGTATTTTGGACCTCATCAAGATGCTTTGCTACGATGTCGACTTTGTCTAGTTTTTCTGCAGTAATCTCTAAATCCTTTGAACTAGATGGATTACCGATCTCGTGAATGCCCTTATGTAGATTTTGATGTGCTGTATCGTGCCCCACTTAAATTGCGACATGGATGCATTATTGATTGAATTCTCTGCCATCCCTTCAAATAATTCTAAAGCGGATTTTGCGTCGCGATTAAGAAAGTTCCCTCTACAAGAGGCATTGACTAGATTGCTAATGCCCTCTTGCAATCCATAATAGAAGATATGCATTAGTTGCTAACGAGGGATGTCATGATGTGGGCATTTCCTTTGTAATTCATGAAAACATTCCCACGCTTCATGAATTGGTTCTCGATTTTGATTGAAAGTTGTGATTGCTCGCCTTAAAGCATTCGTGCGACCAATAGGAAAGAATTTCTTCAAGAATGCAGATTCAAGTTCAGCCCAAGTTGAGATTGGTCTTGCAATAGTTCTATATCAATATGCAGCTTTATCTTTAAGGCTAAAAGAGAACATCTTCATGAGTAGGATTTCCTTATTTGATTTCGAGGTCCAAGAGTTTGAGATAGATTTTTAAGATCTTCAATATGTTGGAATGGATCCTTGGATGCAAATCCGTAAAAATGTGGGATTAGACCTACAATGTTTGGCTTTAATTCTGGGTCATTTTCCCCAATGGGAATCCTAACATTAGGCTCTACTTGTGCATTAGATGGATTATAGTAGTCTCAGAGTAGAGGCCTAGGATGGGGAATCAGTAAATCAGGAAGGTCAAAACCCACCTCAGGTTGAGGTGGAGGACGGGTTTGAAGATTTTGTAAATTATTTAAAGCTGCAGTTAAAAGATTGATTTGGCAATTTTGTTCAAGCATTCTAAGATTCTGGTTCAGGAGTGCCTCATGAATGTCAAAAGGCAACATCTCCCCTTGACTAGAAGAAGAAGGGATCTCAGGATTCTAATTTTGCAATTGATCCATAGAAACAGATGAATCAGATGGGAACTTGATTGGTTGCTTAGGTACAACCGGCTTAGGAGCACCTATCAAAGGAGTTACAAGAGGCGGATTCAAGGATCGCCTCCCGTGCATAAAATGAAAAGAATGTGCAAAGGCACAGTCACACCACCAGAAATCAGCAGCAACAAAACCCACAAAACAGCGTGAAAAAGCAGGTTTTTCTCTTCTTTCAAAGGAAAGAAGAGAGTCCTAGAATACGCAAAATACTTTGGACGCAAACAAGTATAGTATCAATATCAAAATATGCATCCTAAACCCATGTTTACGCAAGTGTGTATCCTTAAAGGCCTAAGGTCTAGGATCGAGATCGCTCACTACTGGCTCTTCGAGGCTCTAGTAGTGAAATAGACTTGTTGATCTTCGACCAAAGCCCTAAGAGGTGCAAAGAGGAGAGATAGAAAATTTAGACTCGTGTACTCTAGTGATCGCGCTGTGTGTATGATAGCATGCAACAAACAATAGCGATAAAATCCGCATGCATTCTGCAAACAGATTTAAGTCATAATTTTTATTATCCTCTTTTTTATTTAATCTTTTCAAAAATATAGTAGAAAGAAGTAAAGTGACTGCTTTTTAGGTATTTTCAAAGAATATGTGGTCTTGATATTATCTCCAGGTCAGGGATCTGCGTGGTTTTTCGCGTGTTTTCCCGCTGATGTGAGAAAAACAATAGAAATTTTTCTCGAGTCAGATCGTAAGCTACTAGCAAGTAAATGCACTCCTAAGAGTGTACGCTTATAACATGCTGCTGCTAGTCAGAAAGTATGTATTTTTGTATTTTTTTAATTTTTTAACTAACTAAATGCAACAATTCAAACTAAACTAGAGACTAAGGAAAGAATACTTACAATGGTATTTATAGTGAAAATCAAAAATAGAAAAAGAAAACCTGCCTTCTTTCCTAAGAATACCCGCAGAGATAAACCTAAAAAGAAGACAGAAACAAAACAAAAACAAAACTAATTAATACAAAACACTAAAAATAATAATAATGGCGAATATAATTACAGTTACCTCCCCGGCAACGGTGCCATTAAAATGGTCGTCATTTTCTCAACACAGTTAATTAAGTTAATTGTGCTTAATTATGTGCAGAAGTAACTTAGGCCAACTTGAATTTGTGTCGATTAAGTAGTATAGGGTCAAGTTAACCTAACATTTTAGATTTTATTTCTTTTAACTAGTTGAGTCCAGGTCATTCGCTGGGAGGCATAACTTAATTAGAATTCACCATTGAATCTAAACTACTTATGAAAAGTATAATTAAGCTTACTTTAAGAACATGAATTTTGCTTAAGGGTTTCAAATTAGAAGAATATGCAAAATTCTATAAGAAAACACATTTACACAAATGATCTTCTTTAACAAACAAGTAAACAAGTTTATTTCTTTTTATTTACAAGTGATTAAGGCAATAGAAAGTAATTCTAATGAACATATGCCTTATTACAACATTAAGCTCAAAAGGAATGAATAATATGCAAGAAATTAAACCATTAATTTTTCTTCTTTTGTCTTCAGCCTCTTTCTTTTTCTTCTTCTTTTACCTTTCTCTCTCTCTTTCTCTTTTCTTTTTACTTATTTCTTAATCTTCTTCTTAATCTTTTCCTTAATCTTTCTCGATCTCTTTCTTTTACATGTCTTCCTTCCTTTCTTTCTTCTCTTCCTTACTCTGCCTTTTCTCTTTAGCCCTTGTGCCTGTTCAACCTTCCTTTATCTCTACAAGCTCTCTTTTTCTTCTCCTTATGAGCTCTCCCTTTCTTCTCCTTCTCTTCCTTTCCTTTGCTTTTTATCCTTCTCTTCTAAACCTTTGCATTCTTTCCTTCTGAACCCTTGCAGACCTTCTGAACCGAACCGGTTTATTCCTTGAACCAAAAATTAGGTTTTTGATTAGCGGCTTGGACCGGTCGGGAATACACAGCACCCTTCTTAGGGTGGGATCAGACCCTAGTAAGTCCAAGCCTAGTTTTATTTAGTTTCGATTTATTTCCAATTCGCAAAGTCTCGAGCCCATCTGGCTCACGGCCTCCCAGCCCCCATGCACACGCCCTCATGGGCCCACACTCGCACACCCACCGGTGCACACACACCCGGGCAAGCGCACCGCACGTGCCCACACACACACACCCAATGCTCAGTTCATTTCATGCACCGTGAGCTATCGACTGATATGCCCTTAACACAAATTCGTTTTATACCCATGCGGCTGCTCCAGTTCTACCGAGGTGGGACTAAGTTTCCCCCTCCTAGTCCGAACTTCAAATGTCGATTTCAGCCAGCTCAGAGCTCCGTTCCAAGCAAATAAAAGATTGTTGGAAAGCTCTTAAGTTGTTCTACACGATTGGAGTATCAATTTGATACTCAAGGGAGGTTCAGCTCTTCGATTTGAAGGGAGAAAGTCCTGGGTTGGCTACAGCTATTTTAGCCTGCAGAGTGAAGTTTTGAATCTAAGGTCCACAGATTGGAATTTTGACTTCCAGATGAAGTGTTGAAGAGATTCAGAGGGTCATTCCGTGGCTGTTGGTGAAAGATATGAGCTCTAAGGAGCTTCAGGGAAGGGACAGAAGCTAAAAGCTTCTCCAGGGAGCTTTAGAACTGTAATTTTAAGTTCTGAAAGGTCTAACAGACAACTAAAGTCCTATTGAATCAGATCAAACAACCTCTAGAGGTTGTTATGAATCTATCTGGGCAGATTTTTCATTTAAATCTCACCAAAAATTCACTATCGGCAATTTGGGTTCAAAAACAACCCAAACTGACAAAAATCAAATTCTACCATAAAGTTGATCAGAGCTCATTCAAATCTCATCTAAATCATTTACGAACATCTCAGCAACAACTTAAACTCCTCAATTTGTCTGTTTGAATCCAAATTCCTAGAATCAGGCTATAGGTTGACCATGAAGCCTCAAATTTTGACTTTCTGAGTTAAACCATTTCAAAGGAAATTAAAGCCTTAATTAGCTTCTTTTTAACCATAGGAAATGATTCAGACCCTTAAAATGATGTTTCAATTAAAGTTTCTAAGGTTCCAAGCCTATCGCCTTAGCTTCTAAAGGAGTTTGTTCATCAGGACAAATCAAAGCTTATCACAGTGATTGACTCATAGTAATGGTCTCAAGGCAAGGCACTGAAGATTTTAAACCTTTTGAATAAGGCTTAAACCTAACTGTCAAACATCTCCAACTCTGCCGAAGTTGGGGAAGATGAAGACCTAACAGAACTCCAGACACTAAAACCTCAAATAAACTACCTCAGCATGATCCGTGAGCTTCAAATTGATGATCTGGAGCTTCACACTGAGTTCTGTAGGTTGAAGAGCTTGTTTGACTCGTCGGAGCTCGACAGAGCTTCGGTGAGTCCAGAAAAAGGTGAAACTGTATAGATGTTATGAAATTGTGCCATTAATGATTCAAAAAGCTTCCTAAGGTCACAAGGAACCTCGAGAACACATTAATTCCGTCAATTGTTCATTAAAGTGAAGATTAAACAATGAATTCATATTACACAATTGAGTGGAGAAAATAAGTCAAAAGATATTTGCGATGGTATATAGGTGAATAATTATTGATTTGAACTTCTCCTGAGCCGCCATTGACAGCGAGCTCAGGTGCTTAAATAAAATTGGGTGTTTAAGTTATATAGGGTAATTACTTAAATTAGAGTGAGGATTAGGGTTGTTAGGTGATGGATAAGTGGTGGAGGACCCCAATGGAGGTGAAATAAGCTCAACTACTGCTGCCATGGATAGCAGGAACAGTTGGTGGAGGTTTAAGCGAATAGATGATTAATTCAGTAATTAAAGACTATAGAAATGTTAGTGAAAGGTTTAAGAAGGTGAACGGTGACTTAAAAAGATAAAAGAATTGCTCCTAACAAGCTCAAGGAGCTCGCCGAAGCTGAGGAAGATGAGTGAAAAACTAACATTACAACTATCTATTTACCTAACTAACTATCCTAACTAATCTACTTACCTAACCTACTATTACCTGGACGAAGGGGATAGGAGATCTCCGTCGATGGCTCATAACGGAGGAGGAAATCAGAGGGTTGGCGAAAGAAGTTCGGCAGGCGTTTGTGAGGTGAAGTAGAGGAGCTCCTAGTCAGCACTTGTGTCAAGAGACTCGACTGACTTCGGCAAAGATCCAGAGCGATCGGAGATGGATGGAGGAAGACGGATGAAGCGGAGGAAGGTCACCGGAGTTTAGAGAGAATAGCCTATCGGTTAACTCAGTGAAGAAGAGGGAAGGGAGCTAACTTGGTGAAAATTGAGGGTGTGGAGGGGTATTTACAGGTAGCGACGACTGAGATGGAGGTCTAATCTGGATGGAGAAGAGGCTAGGAGTGGAGTAACCACCGGCGTCTTCTCCGACGTTGGTGAGGTCATCTCCAACCCTAAAATAGGATTATAGCTTCATCCAGACTGGTGGATGAAAAGGAGATGGTGAGCACAAGCTCCAGGAGCTTGGAGAGAAAGGAATGACGTCGGATGTGCGGTGATCAGGCGGTGGATGCACCTCCTGTCGTCAGCCGTCCAGAAGGCTGAAGAAGGAAAGAAGTTTCAGGGACTTATTCGTAGTGAAAGCTGAGGACCTAAATGAAGAATATGGATCTGATTGAAATAAAACATAAGGACTAAAATGTAAACTCAGGTTTTCAAGGTTTATTTTAATTTAAATCTTTTCAACTTTTTATATATGATTATAAATAAGATAATTATTATATTTAGACCTTAAATTTACATTTCTGACCTTTTTAGCTTAATTTATTTAATTAAGTAATGTTACTTAAGTTATTACATACTTAGGTATATATTATACTTAAGTTAGTTAACACATTAATTACATGAATTATTGATAATATTTTGAGTCCAATTATTAATTAAATTATTAATAATACTAATTGGATGATAATATAGCATTTTAAACTTATTTTAAGGTCCTTTACTATTTATCCCTTATTTAATAATTAACCCATATATTTACATATTTCTAGCTAATTAACTAAGAATACTAGTTAATTAGGGGTAATTAGAGACCATGATGAGCTTCTCATCAGTCTCCTCTCCCACTCACCTCTCTCTTTCTCACTGCAAAAGGGGAAATAAGGCACATCGCCTAAGGGAGAAGTGTGAATGGAGTGGGGTTACGATGAGGGGTTTTTAAGGGGGCGTTGGGTAGGGTTTTTGGTTTAGGAAATTTGTGGGTTTGGCCCCATAGTCTTGTAGTTTTCCTGTGAAGCCCATTGAATGAGGTTTGGGGGTGTTAAAATTTCCATAACACCCCGGAAAAACCCAGAAATCGGTAGGGACCCTTAAGGAGGGTCATTTCATAGGACTAATTTGACGTTAAGCATGGGAAAGCAAAAAAAAAATCAGAAAAAGTAGAAAAAGTTTCAAAAACATGATCGTATAAATTTGTTATCCCAAAAGTGTTGGCAAATCACAAGCACTGACACTTGATTCTTCATAGTTATGCGAGTTGCAGATCGAGTTCATGAGCTATGGAGGTCTTAACTGCAAAAGCAATTTTGGGTTATTTGAATTAGAAATAGGTTAATTAGTGAATTCTTGAAGGATACATATGTCCTAATTAATCTAACCTTTGGATTAAAAGACAAATCCTGATGTTTTATACTTAACAAATCCCGTATCTTTCTTATTCTCAATCAACCAAAGTCTTGTAGTAGTGCTTTCCTCAAAAGTAAAAACATTAGTTTTTCCCAAAATAGTTTTTGTGAAATTTAGTTTTGCTAAGAGGCTAGCAAAAAGATAAGCATAGTGGTGTGATAAACTCTAGTTTATCATCACTACTATGCCTAAAAACACATCTAACTCTTAGGTTTTGCACATTACATTATGGTTTTGGGTTGCATTTAGGCATTTCCTAGGATAAGCATGCATTGCATTATTTTTGTGTTTTTACATCTTTATTTCAGTGTTAGGGATAAATAGATTTAGAATATCTTGCAAACCTGGGCATTGAGAAAGGCAGAAGATGAAGGAGAAGCTCAATTCAACTGGATCTTAGTTGAATCCAGCTCAACTTAGCTGGATTCCAGCTCAACTCAGCTAGTTCCAGCTCATTTCAACTCCATTCAGCTCATCTCAGCTGAATGGCAGCTCAGGCTAGCTCAACTCAGCTGAACCCAACTCCTTTCAACTCCTCCTAGCCTTATTTAGTCCATGGAAGCTCCACTTGATTGTGCTTAGCTACTGCCATCAACTAGCTAAGCCTAGTCAGCTGATGAAGTCCACAACCAACTCAGGGCAGCTCAACACCAGCTCATGAAGACTCACCCTAGCTCAACTTAGTTGAGCTTGTCAACTGACCCTAGCTAGCAAGCTTAGCTAACTACGAAGTCTTCATAGAAATCTCAACCAGCTCCTCTTAGCTCCAGAATAGTTGAGACCAGCTCAACTTAGCTTAACTTACTCAACTTAGTAGCTAGCAAAGAACTAGCTAGCTAAGATGAGTAGCTGAGCTCCTAAGAAGACCTTTTTAGCATCAATCAGCTCCAACTAGCCTCAGAGTAGCTCAAACCTCCTTCTTCTCAACTAAACCCTAACTCATCCTCCACTACTCTACTATCTAAGCTAGCTTAGCTTAGCTCCACCTAGCTCCACCTCATGGCCTACTACCCTACCACCATACTACCTAAGCTTCACCAAAAATGCCACCTATTCCCTCCTCCTTTTGGCACCACCACTAGCCACCTTTTCACCCTATCACCACCACCAAAAGGCACCTTCATTTCGATGCCAACATCACCTTTAACTACCCCCCAAGTTGGTGCCAAAACAAGGGTGCATCACCACCCAACACCTACCCATCCTAAGCCATCTCCACCCTCCACATTTTCCCTCCAAAACAAACCCTTCTAGAACACCCATAGTTGGCACCAAACACACACACCCTTTCACCACACAACCACCCCTTAACCACCCACCCTTGGCGCCAAAAATCCCTACAACCACCACCCCATTTTGGTGCCAAAAAGCCCTTACATCTCCACCTTCCATCAGCCTCTAAACTTAATCCCAACCCTTAATTTTGGCGCCAGCTTCTAGAAACTATAGTTGGCACCAACATTAACCTAACCACAACTAAACCACCACCTAACACACCCTGTCATGTGGTGCCTAACACCCCCTACCCTTGCTCCTAAAACCACCACCTAAAGACTACATCCTAGCCATCCATCATAACCAACTCCACCTTAACCCTAGGCCTACTCTAGTTGGCGCCAACCCTTCCCCTCCTTTCCTATAAATACATCCTATAAACACTACTAAAAACCCATCTTTTGCTTCACATAATTCATTCTATATCCACCTTCATATCCGACCATAGGAAGGAGAGGAGAAGATTAAAAGAGCTACCTTGCTCTCTTGGTGCCTTCTTGTTCCTCCCTTCTTCCTTGGTCCAACCTAAGGATCAACCTTGAGGGGGATGGCTAGGCAAAGGAGAGTTCAAGGTGGTGCACGTCCACTTTGGAGGAGGAGATAGGGTGGAGACATCCACCATTGGAGGAGTTCAAGGAGAAGCTGCCAAGGAGAAGGAAGGACCCTTCTTCAAGTTCAGGAGCTGCTGAGCTTGGAGCGAAGGCTACTTCCATCTACACGGAGATTCTTCTTCTTCATCTTTATCTTTTTGTATTAGCTAGTTTTTATCACAAGCACTCTAATTCTTGTGACTTTATCAAATTTTAGCAATACAAAAAGTGTTTTGCCTTTCAATTCTGTGTGGTTTTAATTTCAAACATTTTCATTTAATCTCTTAGTGCATTACACTCTTCTCTCCTAATTACCCCAGACACACTTGCTTAGGGTAAGCTTAGAAGAGAAGACCTTTCATCTCTGTCACATAGGCGTAGCTATTTCCTTTCAATAGTTCTCTTCGCAATCCTGATTATTTCAAAAGACTAGAAAAGGTCAAAAACATAAAAATACAAAAAAGGAAGATTTGAGATTTGCAAGAAATAAAATACTTTTTGAAAGCTAAAGTTGCCTCCTTGAATAACCCTAGATACTCCTACTATCTAGGAATATAAATTTAAAAGTTAATCGAATTATACGTGTTATAATAACTCAAAACTTGCCTTTTACAAATCGCATATTTTTTGCATCAATACCATAACATGAGAAGACCTATTTCCACTTGGGAAGAGCTCAGAAGTACCTTCCTTAAAAGATTCTTTCCTATTGGTTGGACCAATGCCTTAAGGAGGGAAATTGTTACTTTCACTCAACACCCTTGGGAACAAATTCATGAGGCATGGGAAAGATTTGTTGAGTTGACTAGGAAATGCCCACACCACGAAATACCCAAATGGCATTTTCTATCACGGATTGAATGAAAATCACAGAAATTTCATGGATGCATCTTATCGAGGAAATTTTCTGAATAAAGATGATGTAACGACCCGATTCCCGAGTCCCTACGAGACACGAGAACCGGACCGACTCGACTAATCCCAAGACCTAGTCGTCCAACGAGGAAGTAACCAAAAGAGCAGTAAAATAAACCACATTCAGCATGAATATAACTAGCAGTAACAAAATACAGCAGTAAGAAAAGGAACTACTACAGTATATACCACCACAACAGTAGAACAACAATTATAACATAACATGAAGCTACAAGTAAAGAAGTACAGAGAGTAACAAGAACTACTCACTACAGTGGAACAAAAGGGGTACAAAAAGAACTGCGGTAACTCTACTGGACCCTACTCGGCCCAGCGTCCTCTGCAGCCGCTGACCCTGGCTGCTCAACACCTGGTCCTGAAAAGTAACGAGTGTAACACGTCAGCGAAACGCTGAGTAGAGTGGCAGCTAAAACTAAAGAAGCAATAGAGTGTACAGTGACTGTTATATATTTACATCCTTTATTTGCGTCTTTCTGTTATTTCATGATTTATTTATTTCTCAGATCCTTCACTTGATCTCGAATGTTCCTCGTGGGAACGATCTTGATTGCAGTCTTTTCCAAAAAGTAGAAGTAACACGTGGTGCTCTCCTGGTCGGGAGAGTCCCCGTGGTGATCCTACCCTCAGTCAACCACCCCAGGGTCGTTGACAGACGTAACGGTGACTACGGCACGCGCGATAAGCACACGGGTAGCTACCCCGCACTGGCACGCGATCAGTCGTTTCCGTTAACGGGTGCTCCCAAAGCACAGCACGAAACCAGTATAGGGCAGAGCCCTCTTAGTAACAGGGCTCCAACCCCTCCACAGTCCGCGCACCTTCGCCTGACTACCCTAGTTTGCCCCGTGGGCCTAACAAGTCAGTGTAGGAGGCTAGCAGAACCCCGGGGCCCGTGGGGTAGCTAGTGCTCTTCCTACACTAGTAGCTCTCCTCGGTACTGCGTACGCCAGGGCCAACAAGTCGGTGTACAGTGGCCAAACCCACCCCGGTCTCAACCTGAGGGCGGCAAGCTCCCCTCTACACTAAGAGGTAATGTGTGCTCTCGTTGGTACCACGTACCCCAGAGACAACACACTTCCACGTCTTTCTTTCTCAGTTCCATCCATTCTCTTTCCAGGAGTTCTACTCCTAATTCCCCGTAGGGTTCCAGCTCTTTTAACTCAGCACATTTAGGTTTCACCGTTCCGATTTTACGTTCATACAACCCATGTTCTCAATCATATTTATTCCTTCATAACAGGCAGCGGTTAAATCAATTTACAGGCAGCTATTATTTCCTTTCCACCTTTCCAAGACTGCAATATTTATATACATATTACTAGTTTTCCAGTCCTAAGATTCATGCCGTACCCTAGGATCTATCATTCAATCTAGTTTCCAGTCCTAGGTTTTATGCAATACCCTAGGATCTATCATTCACTCTAGTTTCTTAGTCCTAGGGTTCATGCAGTGCCCTAGACTCTATTAATTATTCCACAATTGTAACAAATTTGATTAAGTAAATTAAAAGCCACTCTACCAGCTACAACGGGAGTACTGGGGGCGTGGTCGGAAATCCTGCGTGCCTCCGCAATCCCCAAGACTGCAATGGAACGGGGTCCTAACACAAGGATCAAACACAAGGAGTTTCTCAGAACGGTATATAATTACTGTAAACGGGTAGAGGATTTTATTCCGGAAAGAACGCAACTTGAAACGCGGAAAATGGACTCCGAATGGGCCCTAAACGGGTCGAAAACGACGAAACTGCCCAAAATCAGACGTCTGTAACCTCTTCCAGACGTCTTAAAAAGTGGGTCAGAGCGTACCTTCGTTCTGTGTAGTCCCTCAGACGTCCAAAAGCCTGCGGGGGTGTCTGGCTTAGTTCCCAGACGTCCGATGGTCACCCCGGACGTCTGGAAGTCCTTCCCGTCGTCTGGCACTGCGGCCAGACGTCCGACTCACGTGGGATGGCGAGCCCTTGCGCCCTCCCGAGCAGAACCTTCATGTACCCACACCTGTTCTCAGTATGACAAGTCACAGACGAAGGCGCGGCGAACGGCTGCATGGCCGTACGTGCGAAAAAGGAAGCAGATCGAATATCTTACCTGCTAGACGTCTGGACAGTCCTCCAGACATCTTCACCGTCGTCTGGTTGGAAGCCCAGACACCTGATTCTAAAAAAACTTCCAGAATCAGAGCTCGACTCGTTCTCCGCCCGCGACGCACAGCCGCACCGCACCCTATCCACCTGCTGCTCGAGCTGCAGCAGCCCCTCCGCGACACTCCACGCCCGCTGCTCCCTCGCCGGCCGGCTCTAGCTGCCCCGGCAAGCTCGAGCCCTCACGGTTGAGCGTCTCCTCCCTCGCGCAACACCTCCTCCCGCACACTTGCCGCGGTCGCTGCTGCCGCCGCTCTCTCGCTCGAGCTCTCGCACCGGCTGGGAGAAGAAGAAAAGGGACACGGAGGAGATGAGGGTGAGGGAGAGGGCGAGGGGCCTTTTAAGGCCGTGCGAGGAGAGAGAGAGAAAAGTGTCGCACCCTGCAGGAGGAGAGAGGGAAAAAGAGGGAAGAGAGCTGCGGGTGCAGGTCTGCGTGCGCATGCGCGCAGACGCAACCCCGTACGCTGCAAAAATTAAATACCAGACGTCTTAAAAATCATCTTGAGGACGTGTTCGTAACAGATGAGGATAGTGCCTTTGAGCTATTCGAAAACATGGGCAAGAATTTAGTGAAAGCCTCCATGAGCACTTTTTGCTAACCTAGTCAACCAAGAGGGGGGATAATGAGGTCCACACTAGCCCAAGCCAATTTAATATGGACCTGATTGTAAAGAAACTTGACCAGGTGGATTTGGTCAAAAAAAATGTCGATGAGCTTGGGTGAAACTTTCATGCTTTCACTCAGAATCAAGTCACACCCAAGTTAATTTCTCACTCTATATAGGCCCCCCGAGGAGAGAAACTGTAAATAACCTGGACTTGGCTCAATCATTGAGCTAGATGCACAGGGACCTTTAATCTTAATTATTCTGAATTATTCAATCCATCCTCCACTTATGAGAACTGATAACACTACATATGGGGGTGATAAGTCTGTTAAATAGGGCCCATCTTAAGAATAAAAGGCACAACATAAGTAGAATGGGAGCATTGCATGCATCATATGCCAAGATTGCTTATAAAATAATATTAATGGCCATTTGTATAAGCACTTGTCAAAGCAGGCCTCAGATGAGCAATTGGACCACACAGATGGATTCAGAACGATGAACGGAGTCCAATAGACTCAAAATCGGCCAAATTCGACATCCGGAGCTCCCACAATGGGCTCGAGAAGTTCTGACCGTTGATCTGATGATCAACGGCCCTCGATGTGCCACGTGGTGCCCACCCACCGCGCGCCGCTTCCACCTTCAGCCGGAGATCAAATCTTAGCCGTCAATCTCTGATCGGACGGTCGAGAACCGCGCGCACACCCGCACCCACGCAACGCGGGTTCGAGCCACGCGGTGCGGGAATTCGAAGGTAGCGAGGCACTCGGATGAAATTCAGCGGTAGATCGGCACTTGGACGGTGGCGATAGCGCCACGCGACACACCCTCAGGCAGCGATCGGCCACGCGCACGCCAGACGGTAATGCCCGTGCACACGTGCACTCAAGGCGCGATCCAAGCATGCCCAGGCGAAGATCTCAGCCGTCCGATCTTCGATCAGACAACTCTCATGCCGCGCCCACGGATCGAGCGCGAGGAAGAACACCGCGAGCGAGTGACCGGCGGGCTGGGGGCTTCACCGATGCTTTTGGAAGGGTTTTAGCGACGTCCCGGACATCGCTAAAACCCCTTCTTCTTTTAGAAAGCCCTTCTCCCTATTTAAACCCCTTCCAACCACTCATTCAAGGCATTCACTTCCCTTGCAACTACTCAACCCCTCTCTCAGCTAGCTTTAGGCCCTCTTGTAATCGCCGGAAACGACGAGCCACCGACGGAGCCTTCACCATCGTGGCTGCCTCGTCGGCCTCCCTCTCTCTCTCTTTCTTCCTCTCTTTTAAGCAGTACTTTATTTATGTTTAAGCATGTATCTAATGTTTTAATTTATGAACTAAAGCTGCATGATTAATGAAGTTGTTTTCCATTCAGTTGTCTACTTTATTTCCTATCCAAGTTGCATGTTAAAGAAAGAAACGACTCTAACCCTAATCTCTCTCTCTCTCTCTCGCTCTCGCTTTGCTCCCGCACCTTTTTGTAAGCAAAACTCCGCAATTTTTGTGACAACAAGTGACAAGAAAAATCTGATTTTCACGCCTCCCTGAGACTGACACTCGAACTCACATCCATTTCTTTAAAATCGACGTTGCAAGTGCGAACTATAATGACACTTCTTAACACACATGCACGAAAGCACATCAGTTTTTGGCACCGTTGCCGAGGAGGCAACGGATTTGTTTTGTCACTTCCATTCCACATCCATTCTCACATTGTCTAATGCCTTGTTTCCTTTTTACTTGATGGTTGCAGGAATTCGGTGCTTGGATGGCAAAGCGACGCATCCCATGACGGTAACAAGGGAGTAGGCGCAACAAGGACCGGTAGTGAGTAATTCTTCACTCATGACTGTTTGCTTGCGTGAAAAACTAAAAAAATTGTAAAAATTGGAAAAAATTGGCGTGGCGTATGATTACATGACCCACATCCTTAACACATCACCCAACAAAAAAATGTACACTCTAACATTCTGAATAAATTCTTGGAGTGTTCTTTTCTCTTTTTGAGTGGTGTTTGCAAAGCCACCATGGATTGACTTGGGCCACACCACTCAACCCTAAAAATGACTCATCTAATAGAAGCTGCATGATCATTAGGATGAGTACATTAAGGCTTTAGAGCCTCTACACAATAAAAGGAAATCTACTTTCACCAAATTGTGTGCAAAACTTGACGTGCTCATTGAAACTTGTCTGAAAACACTAAGACACGTCTGTAGGTTCCCTACTTGGAGGGGTGAGATCAGCGTGACAAAGAAAATGCGGAATTGAAAATATAAACAATCTCACAAAAATAAGCAATCACAAAATGTACACAGGAATTTTTAGGTGGAAACCCAAACCGGGTAAAAACCACCACCTAACCCTCTCGAGCTAGGATTTTCCGATCAACCAAGTTGATCAAAATCCACTAAACCGAATCACTTAAAACGAGGGTGATTCAACCTCAATACAACCACGCTACAAGTACGAGGGTAGCGTTCCTCAACCCCTTCTCTCCACGAGAAGGATTTTGTCCCACGAAGGAGACGGGAATTCGCAAAGCGAATACCCAACCAAAAGACAAAGGTAAAATAAACAACAAACCTATAGAGCCAACAAAGTAATAAACCTAAGCTTCTATAGGATTTAGGAAACTCCCCTTTGCAAGGAGTGCGTCGACGATGACGCGGTGCATGAGCCACGCGACGGCGCAACTTCGCTCTCGTGAACTACGGCGGGAGAGCGGGTGCGCAACAGCTTGATGCTCTCAAGAGAATGGTGCTTGAGCTTGGAGAGCAAGAGCTAGCTAGGACACAAGAGAATGGAAAGTGTAATACAAATTGTTTCTTGTGTATCTTGGTCTCTCTAGGTGTGTATCTTGTGTATGTTTTGTGTTTCTCTTGGTGTGTCTAGGTGTGTAAAGGCTCCCCTCTATTTATAGAGGCCTTAGGAAGGCTTTGGAAGGCTTAAGAAAGGTTCTATAGCCGTTGGGTGCAAAGCCCAAGAGAATCAGGCCAAAATCAGGACAATGATTACATTTGACAGGGTTATCAGACGTCTAACTATGGCATCAGACGTCTGGAAGGCCACTTTAAGACGTCTGATTTAAATGTCAGACGTCTGATTCTATGCGGGTTTCTCCCTGACTTGGATCAGATCTAAACAGGGTTTTTACGCAAGTCCATCAGACGACATACAAGACGTCTGGCACTACGTCTGGACGTTTGGAAACCTACTTTTACTGTGGGAATTGATTTCCAAACGTTGCAACGGCTAGAAAATCTCTGAGAAGAGATTTTGGGTCAGCCAAGGCAAAACGGTCATTTATCAGACGTCTGGACAGTCTTATGGACGTCTGATAAGGCTCTAACGGTCATATCTGGAGTGTTTGCGAAGCCAGCCAACGGTCCACTAATTGGACGTCTGGCAAAGTCATCAGACGTCTCCTAAGACGTCTGGTCTAAGGTCTGGACGTCTGATTTCATCAGACAGAACTAACTATGTCCAGCCTAACAGTTATCAAACGTCTGAAACAACAGTCAGACGTCTTAAAATACATTATCAGATGTCTGATTTGGGAATTAGACGTCTGGAAAGTCTGTTTGAACCCTATATTGGTTTTCTAAGTATTCTACAGAAAACCTAAGTATCCTAAGGTTGTGCCGGTGTTCCTAGGACTACTGTTAGGGTTCTTTGAGGCTCTTTAACATAATTTCTAAGGAAAATAAAGAGCAAGAAAAATAAAGATAAAAGTACATGAAAGGATTAAAAAGAATCTATCCTATTCTTCTTGTCTTCTATCTTCAATCTGTCGCTCCATGCGAACCTCCTCTGTTTTCCGTCAAGCTCCTCCAATCCGTCCTGGATGCGAGCTCGAACTCCGTCTAAACACGTCCACATTTGCAATTGACCTGAAATCTAGGACTCAAATTGCAAATGTTAAATAACACGTGTTTTGTTATCATCAAAACAAATGATCGTGGTGCTCTAGCACCAACAACGTCAACCCCAAAAGACACTAAAGTAAGGATGAAATATTAAAAGACACCACATCTTAAAAATCCTTGCTTGAAAATCATGTTTTGATAGAAGCACACACAATGAAAGTGGAAAATTAAGAGGCACCACCCCAATCAACGCCTCATCACATAACCCTAACACAAGCACTATCCTAGCCCTTTTGAAAACTGAGTAGACGTGCCCTAGGCAGGACTGAGTTAAGTCTCAAAAGGCGAGGTTTTATTCGCTGGGCACTTGGCTCTCATTCCCTTGGTAGAATCTGGTGACTAGATTGCGGGGTAGTGTCAAACGACCGCGGTTGTGGGGTCTACAGAACCTGTGGCCCAAGCCAAAGGAAGAACCTTCCCTGCAATCCCCTCATAATCAACCTGGCCAGATTAGCCTTGGGAAGGGGAGTCCAGTGCTTACGGACTTAATCACCCTTTTTGAGATTTCTAGGTCTCCTAAGGAAATACACCATAAGGACTAGGCTTGTTTGCTTGATTGAACACATTTCTTGCATCTGTTGATCTCCGCATCCCCTCTTGTTCTTCTCTAGTGTATGCACGGGAGATGCTCACTACATCCCGAGTTGTTTGTTATGGGACAGGAATCTAGGCGACGTGATTCTGTTAGAAATATGGCTGAACCTAGGGTAGATGAGGCTGAGGATCAACCCCCACTAGACACAATGGCCATCATCCAAGCTCAAATTAATGCAAACCACCAGCTTCAGCAACAACAAATCCACACCATCATTCAAGCCATACATCAGTTACAGAACCCACAAGAACAACCACCACCACCTTTCCAAGGCCCACAAGGGCAACCACCACTCGATGTACCACCATTTCAGGATCAACCGAGGCTCCTCTGCGATTTCTACAATCCTTCTGCTATTAGAGTCAAGCCACACCTTAGGATCCCCGAAGGGGGAGATGATTTTGAGCTAAAACCAAATGTCTTAAGTCTGATCCAGAGCCACTTCCATGGAAGCTCAAATGAGGACCCCTTCCAGCACCTAGAGGATCTTGACCGAATAGCACGAACTGTAAAACCTAGGAACATTAGCCTCGACATTGTTCTAATTAAGATGTTCTCCTTTTCATTGAGAGACAAGGCTTCTCACTGGCTTAGAACCCTAGGTAGACCCATCGCCACCTGGGAAGAACTGAGGCATGCATTTCTAAAGAAATTCTTCCCCATAGGAAAGACCAATGCCCTCAGAAGAGCTATTACTACCTTCACACTCTAGGGTGGGGAACAGTTCCATGAGGCGTGGGAAAGATTTAATGAACTCTTGAGGAAATGCCCACACCACGAAGTACCAAGGTGGCAATTGGCCCAGATTTTCTACCATGGTCTAGAAAGCAACCTACGGAACTTCGTCGATGCCTCATGCGGGGGGAACTTCCTGAACAAGGACGAGGAGAGCAAGTTTGAGCTCTTTGAGTCTATGAGCGAGAATTCACTCAACAATGCCTCCATGACCCAATTTAACAGGTCCAGTAAACCCCGTGGTGGGATTTATGAGGTACAAGTAAATTCTAGAATGGTTGACATGGACATCATTGCCAAGAAACTAGATCGAGTGGAATTGGTGGACAAAAAGAGTGATGAGCTACTGAACCAGACCAGGAACCCGTTACAGACCTTCTCCCTAGCAAAGGGAGCACATAATGTTGACCTGGTCCAACCCTTAACCCAACTGAACCTGGAACAACCCCTGACCACGTTCCAGGGAGGGACCTTTGCTCCCTTAACCCTTGATTACTCTATTCTCTCTCCATCGACATCGGCTATCCTTGAAGATGTGCAAGCTATCCAAGGTTATGTTAAACCTAACCCTTTCTCCAACACTTACAACACTGGCTGGCGTAACCACCCCAACTTTGGTTGGACAAACCAGAAACCACCGCAATTCCAAAACCAGCCCAGGCCAAACCAGCAGCCATACTTGCCCCCTATCAGCAAGGACCACCAGTTAGACCCCCATATAATCAAAATAGGGCGGCCCCTCCCCCACAAAATCAAATGGACACCCTAATAAAGATGATGACTGACATGAACCAGAAACATCAGGAGGAAATGACTTTGGTAAAGGGACAGTTAAGCCAACTCTTGGACTATAAACAATAAGGATCCCTACCTTCCTAGCCACAACCGAATCTGCCAAACATAATTAACAGAGGCCCCAATTTGCAAGGGTTCCAAGGCAATTCCGGGCAGGCTCACATGGTCCAGCCAGCCCCGTAAATACCCCCTGGGTTTGGTGCTTCTTCATCCTCGTCTTCTCAAGGATCAACCCATGGCCCCAATGCCTCTGCGAATGCGGTGACCTTGAGAAGCGGCACCAAAACCCAGGATCCCAAATGGCTGACTCTCCCTGAGACTTCACCCGCTAAAATACCTGACTCAGAAGAGGCACCAGAAAAACCCAAGGACCCAGAAATAGACCCGATCCACATCCAGACACCCTACCCTGAGGCCTTGGAAATAATCAAGAAAAAGAAGAATGTTGTGGAAACTGAGGAGCTTTTGGAGATCTTTAAGCAAGTACAGATTAATATCTCGCTCCTCGAAGCCGTTAAGCACATCCCGGCTTACGCCAAGTTTTTAAAGGATGCCTGTACACCCAAGCGTAAGCCAAGACCTCAAGCACCTAGGAAGGTTGTGCTCTCCGAACAAGCAAGTTTCACAATATCAAGCAACCTTCCGCTCAAGCGAACTGACCCAGGAGCACCCCCGATTTCTTGCAATATCGGGGACATGACATTTGATAAAGCGCTCCCGGACTTAGGTGCTTCTATCAATCTGATTCCAACAACCCTGTACCACCAATTTGGTTTCGGAGAGTTGACACCCACACCTATCACCATCCAGCTGGCTGATAGATCAGTGAAAACCCCGAAGGGGGTTGTCGACGACGTGATTGTATGGGTCAAGGACTTCTATTCCCGGTTGACTTCTTGGTGCTCAACATGGGAGTCCTTGAAAAACTACAGAACACACCCATAATCTTAGGCAGACCTTTCTTAGCTACGGCTAAAGCAAACATTGATTGTGACACAGGATGTATGGAAATCGCCTTCAGAGATAGGAAAATGCAATTGGTATCTTCCGGGTGACAAAGTCTTTTGATTGTGATTGTGTTGAGGAACATGATCCCGTGGAAACTTTGGTCGAGGAATGCCTTACCCTTAGTTCTGTTTCAGACCACCAAACCTGTAATGACTGTTCTGACCCATCACTACCCGTGGACCTCTGTAAGGCTGATTACCATCACACAACACCATTTGAGGAGATCGATGTTGATCAACTCCCGCCTTTTCCCTTTCCGTCAACTGTGGTTCCACCCACACCCGAGCTTAAGCCACTACCCGAGAATCTCAAGTATGTCTTCCTAAGACCTGACCAGACCTTCCCTGTGATTATTAATTCTCATCTAACTAAGGATCAAGAATTCAGGTTGACTGCGACCCTTTCAGAACATCGGGCACCATTGGTTGGACCATTTCTGACTTGAGAGGAATTAGCCCCACCTATTGCACCCATAAGATTTACCTGGAAGGCGGGGCACGACCCTCCCGCCAAATGCAGAGACATTTAAACCCAAACATTAGGGAGGTCATTAAGAAAGAAATTATCAAGTGGCTTGACGCCGACATCATCTATCCTATCTCCGATAGCCCCTGGGTAAGCCCCACTCAAGTGGTTCCAAAGAAAGCTGGGCTCACCGTTGTCACCGATGATCATGGCGAATCCATCCCCACCTGCACTACCACCGCATGGCGGGTGTATATTGATTATAGGAAGCTCAATGAAGCCACTAAGAAGGATCATTTCCCCTTGCCATTCATTGACCAAATCCTTGAAAGATTGGCAGGGCAGAAGTATTTTTGCTTCCTGGATGGATATTCAGGATATAACCAAGTCGCAATTGCTCTGGAGGATCAAGAAAAGACCACATTCACTTGCCCGTATGGCACGTTTGCATTCCGTCGAATGTCGTTCGAGTTATGCAATGCACCTGCTACCTTCCAGTGTTGCATGCTAGCCATTTTTTTAGAAATGGTAGGTGAATACTTAGAGGTCTTTATGGATGATTTCTCTGTATTTGGGAATTCATTCGACCATTGTCTAAGCAACTTGGAGAAAATCCTGAAACGATGTATCGAGGTTAATCTAGTGTTAAGTTGGGAAAAGAGCCATTTTATGGTTCAAGAAGGAATCATCCTCGGTCACATCGTATCTCATAGGGGCATCGAGGTAGATTGGGCTAAGGTTGATTTGATTTCCAAACTTCCTCCACCTAGCTTGTTCTGACAGATTCGCTCGTTTCTGGGACATGTTAGCTTCTACCGAAGGTTCATTAACGACTTTCCCAAGCTTTCCAAATCCCTAACCGACCTTCTGGCCAACGACGCCATATTCCACATGTCTTCTGATTGCATTCAGGCTTATCACACCCTCCGGGACTTAGTCTCCACAGCACCTGTACTTCAGCCCCCAGATTGGTCCCAGGACTTTGAGATTATGTGTGATGCATCAGATTTTGCCATAAGCGTTGTCCTGGGACAAAGACAAGACAAGAAGCCCGTGGTGATCTACTACGCTAGCAAAACGTTGGACGAGGCCCAACGAAATTATACGATCATAGAGAAAGAGTTGCTCACTATAGTCTTTGGACTTGAGAAGTTCCGATCATACTTGCTAGGATCCCACGTGACCATCTATACTGACCATTCAGCCATCCGGCACCTATTGGCTAAGAAGGATGCAAAGCCCAATCTCATCAGATGGATCCTGCTTTTGCAGGAATTTGACCTGGAAATTCGCGACAAGGCCGGATCAAAAAATATGGTGGCTGACCACTTGTTTAGACTTCACCCAGACCACATTGGACCCTCCCTACCTCTATCTGACGGCTTCCCCGATGAACACATTCTGGCTGTGCAAGACAAGAGACTGCCATGGTATGATGACTACGTCAACTACCTAGTTGTAGGACAAACCCCGCACAGCTGGTCCAGACAGCAACGGGACAGGTTCTTGGCTGAGGCCAAGCACTATTTCTGGGATGATCCCATGCTGTTTCGCCTCTGTGCTAACCAGATCATCAGGAGGTGTATCCCCGAGAACAAAGTTCAAAGTGTGCTTTCCTTCTATCATGACCAGGCTTGTGGTGGCCACTTCTCTGGAAAGAAAACAGCTGCAAAGGTTCTACAGTCTGGATTTTACTGGCCTTCCCTATTTAAGGATGCACACAACTTTTCCAAGACTTGCTCACATTGCCAAACACTGGGGACCATGACCAAGAAAGATATGATGCCCCTCCAGCCCATTTTGATTGTCGAAATCTTCGACGTTTGGGGTATCGATTTTATGGGCCCCTTTCCATCATCCAATGGCTTCGAGCACATCCTAGTCTCAGTAGACTATGTTTCTAAATGGATTGAAGCCGTCGCCACTCGCCGATGCGACCACAGGACTGTCATGGACTTTGTTAAGCAGAACATTTTTTCCCAGTTTGGAATACCAAAGGCCATGATCAGTGATGGTGGAAGTCATTTTATCCACTCCCAATTCCGTGCCCTACTTAGAAAATATAGGGTTAACCATCGCATTGCTACCCCGTATCATCCGCAAACAAATGGGCAGACCAAGGTCTCAATTAGACAAATCAAGAACATTTTACAGAAGACTGTGAGACATGATAGGAAAGACTGGTCCACACGACTAAATGATGCCCTGTGGGCATACAGGATAGCTTTCAAGACCCCGATAAGCATGTAGCCTTATCGCCTGGTCTTTGGCAAAGCCTGCCATCTTCCTGTCAAATTGGAACACCGGGCTTACTGGGTTGTCAAGCAATGTAACATGGATTCCCAGTTAGCTAGTGTGCAGAGGATGCTCCAACTATCTGAGCTCAAAGAAATTCGTCGAGACGCTTTTGAGAATAGTCGACTGTATAAGGAGAAAATGAAAGCCGTCAACGACCGACTCATCCATAGAAAGACCTTTGAGCCTAACCAGCAAGTCTGGCTGTTCGACGCCCACCTAAAACTCTTTCCGGGGAAACTCAGGTCCAAATGGATAGGACCATTTCAGGTGGTTAAGCCTTACTCTAATGGGGTGGTTGAAATCGCTGATCCAAACACTGGACACACTTTTACAGTTAATGGTCAAATATTGAAACACTTCCTAGCCTAGGTTCCCCCAATGGAGAGTGTCACCCTCATTGAGGGATGACATGAAGCAACGCCCAGCTGGAGGCGTTAAACTCAGTGCTTCCTGGGAGGCAACCGAGAGGATTCAGACTGATCCAGTATTTCACGTCACTTAGGTACTATCTTTTTGAACCCCTGTTGCATCCATGTATTTGCCAATGAGGACATTGTCCAACTTAAGCATGGGGGGGGAGTGGTAAATTGCACGATCCTGAGCTCATTTAATCAGTCTGAATAAAATAAAATTTTAAAAAAATTGAATTTAGGAAGAAACTTAGGCATTAGAAACTTAGGCATTAGAAACTTGTCAATAGTGAAAAATAATACAAAAAGAACTTGAACACATAGACTTTTCAGGCCTTCAGGCTTAATCAGCCCTGGTGTCCATTAAAATATGGATTTAGCTTTGAATCCTTGCAACCTTAAGCTATTCTAATTCACCTACTAAATAAGGTGATAAGTATACGACTTATCAACTCACCCTCTAACTTAGAAGAACTTTGACTCTAAGCATCTGCACACATTTTTTGCACATACTCATTCCTCGGAGATTTTGACAGAAATTGGGTAGCTAATGAACTCTCTAGGGTGGTATGGTTGGCAAGTTGTCGTGGGTAACAGCCCATTGGCAGGTTGTCCAGAGCCCAACTCAATAATTGCATAAAAAGAACCAAAACACTTAGGAAGAAGCGTGAAAGTAGTACAAGTCGGGGAGATATATATTGGAAAAATCCTTGTGTTGACCCCAATTAAAACAAACATAGGGAGAAAGCTACCAATTGAACAAATACACCTTCAGGCAAAATACTTCCTCTTCCGGTCACCTAGGGGCATAGAAACTCGAAGTCTGTCTGAATTACCGTTGAGTGAGTCTATCACAATCTTCACACCAAGATGCTTAGCACTTAGGGTTTTGACTGAGTTTTGGGTGGGTTGGGTAGTCGTAAAAAGTTGCCAACTCACTCTGAATTCCAAAAAAATTCAAAAAAATATATATACGTATACATATGTATATTTACATACATTAAAGCAAGGATTCAGGCGATTCGTATTTTGGCAAACACCCGGGCGCTGTTTAGTCTTTGTAGATTAAGATCTTAGTATATTTCCTCCTATTGACAAGTGACGAAGTGTCTAAGCAATTACTTCTTAAATTTTGACAGAAAATAAATGCTAGAATAAACCTTGCTAGGGACTAGCAAGGAGTAAGCATGGGAATATGATAACACTGCATATGGGGGTGATAAGTCTGTTAAATAGGTCCCATCTTAAGAATAAAAGGCACAACATAAGTAGAATGGGAGCATTGCATGCATCATATGCCAAGATTGCTTATAAAAAAATATTAATGGCCATTTGTATAAGCACTTGCCAAAGCAGGCCTTAGATGAGCAATCTGACTGCACGGATGGATTCAGAACGATGAACGGAGTCCAACGGACTCAAAATCTGCCAAATCTGACATCCGGAGCTCCCACAATGGGCCCAAGAAGTTCTGACCGTTGATCTGATGATCAACGACCCTCGATGCGCCACGTGGTGCCCACCCACCGCGCGCCGCTTCCACCTTCAGCTGGAGATCAAATCTCAGCCGTCGATCTTTGATCGGACGACTGAGAATCGCGCGCACGCCCACAGTTGCCGCGATAAAGTAGCGGGTGTGGCGCAGCGGTTAACGCACACGCCCACACCCACGTGACACGGGTTCGAGCCGCGCGGTGCGGGAATTCGAAGGCAGCGAGGCGCGTGGACGAAATTCAGCCGTAGATTCGCACTTGGACGGTGGCGATAGTGCCACGCGGCGCGCCCTCAGGTAGCGATCGGCCATACGCACGCGCACGCCAGACAGCAACGCCCATGCGCACGCTTGCTCAAGGCATGATCCAAGCACACCCGGGCAAAGATCTCAGCCGTCCGATCTTCGATCAGAAGGCTCTCATTCCACCCCCACGGATCGAGCGTGAGGAAGAACAGCGCGGGCGAGAGACCGGCGGGCTGAGGGCTTCACCGACGCTTTTGGAAGGGCTTTAGCGACGTCCTAAAATCCCTTCTTCTTTTAGAAAGCCCTTCTCCCTATTTAAACCCCTTCCAACCACTCATTCAAGGCATTCACTTCCCTTGCAACTACTCTACCCCTCTCTTAGCTAGCTTTAGGCCCTCTTGTAATCGTCGGAGACGACGAGCCACCGATAGAGCCTTCTCCACCACCGTGGCTGCGTCGTCGCCCTCCCTCTCTCTCTCTTTCTTCCTCTCTTTTAAGCTTTACTTTATTTATGTTTAAGCATGTATCTAATGTTGTAATTTATGAATTAAAGCTGCATGATTAATGAAGTTATTTTCCATTCAGTTGTCTACTTTATTTCCTATCCAAGTTGCATGTTAAAGAAAGAAACAACTCTAACCCTAATCTCTCTCTCTCGCTCTCGCTTTTCTCCCGCACCTTTTCGCAAGCAAAACTCCATGATTTTTGTGACAATAAGTGATAAGAAAAATCCGATTTTCATGCCTCCCTGAGACCGACACTCGAACTCATATCCGTTTCTTTAAAACCGATGTTGCAAGTGCGAACTATAACGACACTTCTTAACACACACGCACGAAAGCATGTCAAGGACATCTAGGCCATACGGGGATATCCAATGAACGACTCCTATTCTAACACTTATAACCTTAGATGGTGGAATCATCTTAATTTCTCCTGGTTGACCCAACAACCAGGATAAGCACCTAACCTGAAGCAAGGCCAGATCAAACCTTCACTCAAACCCTCTTACACTAGCCCAAACACTTATTATCATGGTCAATAGATTAGGCAACCTAAGGGCTAGACCCAATCTAGCCAAATTGAGGCCTTGATTAAACTTTTTTAGGAAAGGGACCAAAAGCACCAAGAAGAGGTGAATATGATCAAGAACCAATTAAATCAGTTGGTAGACTCAAGGTAGCCCAGTGCTTTGCCTTCCCAACCCATCCCAAACCCTAGAAATAGTCCTAACTGTGGATACAATCCTCAAGGGTTCAACCAAACTAGGGAGCCACAACCTCAAGCCCATTTAGTTAATCAAGCTCCCTTGACCCCTCCTAGTTTCAATCAAATTCCACATCCAACTGCATCTATTCTTCCTAACCAACCTCAAGGTCCAAACTCTAATGCCAATGCTAGTGTCGTCACCTTAAGAAGTGGAACCAAAACCAAGGGCCCTATCTGGCCTACAAATAAGAATCTTAAGGGTCCTCGTTAACTTGATCAGGTTGAAGAACCTAAAAATGTTGAACTCAAGGCTTAAGAACCTACCATTATTTGATAAATGTATGATAATTAATGTTAATATACCTAGATTATGTTAGTTTCCTAGCTAGCTTGATTGTAAATAGTTGCATATTAGATTTAGAACATACATTTAGCACAAATTTAATTTGAGACTAATTATTGTATTTTGTATATATGCAGGTTGTAGATAAAATAAATTTTGAGGAGCTTAATAAAGAATAAAGACAAGAGGATCAAGAACAAAGGACAAGATGATACATGGCAACACCCACATCCCCTTCCAATTTCACCTTAAGATAACCTATCCTATCCAAAACCTATGCCCTAAAACCAATTTTTAGAAACCCTCCCACACATGTCCACCTTAGATCTCCCATCCTAAAGCTTGAACCCATTTACCAAAATTGATAAAATATATCCATTTTGGACGACTATGGAACTTCCTTTGGAAGCTATTATGGCCGACCAACATAGCTTCCCTTTCCACCTTTGGATCACTTCTTGATGGGTGTGATTTTTCACAAAAAGACTAATAACTCTCTTCTTACATCTCTCCAAGAGTCAGCCAATTTAAAATAGACCCTTGAATTCATATCTTGTAGCCAACATTGATCCAAAATTACTTTATTCCAAAATATTTTAGATGACTACATCAGTATCCTTAAATTACAAAAAAAAAAATATAATGTGATATTTAATTTTACTCAACGTCATTCTCTTTGACATTAATAAATTAACATAACTAAAATAATAAAATCAACGTAGATTATACTTGTGTCAGCAACTTTTTATCAAATGTCATCCAAAAAAAAATCTATGCGGACAATAAAAAAATGGAAAACGTCACAAAATTTCCCCATCCATCCTTCCCCCGTCCTCTTAAAACGTCACGGAGAAGAAAATAATCCCCTGCCTAACCCCCTCCCAGCGCCCACCATCTTACACGCAAAAAAAAAAAAAAAGGTCTCCGTGCCCTTCCCTTCCCTCGCGGCGAACACAAAACCCTCGCCTCCTCTGGCATCCGCCGATCACATCCTCCTCGTCTTCTCCCGCCTCCTCCGCACCTTCCTTTGGGTCGCCGCCCTGATGGCCTCCTACAACCTTGCTTTCGCCCTCGTCGTGCTCCTCCTCTCCTCCTCGCACTCCCCCTTCTTCCTCCCACTCCTCCTCCTCCTCCTCGTCCTCTCTGCCTAACGTCGTCCACGTCTACATCTCCGCCCTCTGGCACCTCGCCTCCATCGTCACCGCCCTCGAGCCCCTCGCAGGCCTTGCCACCATCCGCAAAAGCTGCGACCTTTTGCGCGAACGTACCTCCATGGCTGCCCGCTTCATCCTCGCCTACCTCTTTGCATGAGGGGTCGTGTCTGTTGCCTTCCACGTACTCGTCGTCGGGGACAATTTCGACGTTTTTGCGAGGTGGTTGTTACGGGGTTCCTCGTGGCGGCACTGGGGGTGGTAAACCTTGTTGGGTTGCTGCTGCAGATCATGTTCTACTACGCGTGCAATAGCTTCCATCGGTAGGCGATCAATAGGGCCGCACTTTGTGATCATCTTGGTGGGTACGTCGGGGAGTATGTGCCGCTCAAGAAGTCCATCCGGATGGAGAACCTCCGATAAGATGGAAAAGAGGTGCCTGTATTCTTCTTTCCTTGCTTACAATGGATCAATGTTCTTGCTGCTGGAGATTTGTACATGTTATACATCATATTATACAAGGGCAAATTCATGTTTCTCTATAATTTCAAGGGCTTGTGTTAGAAAGTGGAACTTTGATCTTCTTTGGAACTTGGTGGCCGTGGTGGTGATGGTTAGAGGTAATCTGTTTTTACAAAATAGAAAGCTTTTAGGGCAGAGTTGCTTGTGCTATGTGTGTGTGTTTGTGTTGTGAGAAGAAGGAGAACGGAGGAGCCTTTCCTTGATTGCTTAAATGCTCCTCCTGCTCTGGTTTGAATTGGGACTCATGTAGTATAATGCATGTTAAAAAAAAAAAAAAAACTTCCGCCACCATCGAGGTCATCAACCCTGCTTCGCCCCCAACCCCCGACAGTACCCACTCCCCTCCCTCAGCCGCCCACCCCTCCTTTACAATCAATATTTTTTTATCTTGCTCTCTGATAGGTATGCAATGTTATCTCTTAATCATTTTCACATACTTCAGTATTTTGAATATTCATTGTTGCGTACAACATGATTTTGATCACCTGTATAGATATCTCATGGAAAGCAATGTTAGCTCCTTTTTTTTTTGGATAAACACTTCTTTCATCTCATTGGCAACAGTAAAGATCCCCTCTCAATTGTATCTGCTAAAGCATCACGCTTGTAACAAGGGAAACAATTTCCTTAACATGAGTGTATGAACATATGAGCATTACGAGACACAAAGCTGATAAATAGAATCCAGGATTTACTGGGTTGAACATGTGACATCAAGATGGTTGTAAGCCAGCAGCAAACTGGCAAGCTGCTTGTTATTAATGCAGATCGGAACTTCCAACCTGTTTTTTTTTTTTTGGAAAAAAAGATCAACTCAACATGCCGAGCCCTCACCAAGACATGTCAAGGGCCTACTAACCTGCAGCAGATCATATAGAAAGACGAAAAGCACACGACCATGTTACACCATATTAAAGAAGAACAAGATAGAGAGGGAAGATGTAAAAAGAAAGAAAGCAACTCAGATATTGAGACTGGCTCAGAGATATCCATTCGTTGATCAGGCAAGTGGAAAGCATGGTAGATCCCACTACTAGAAAAATTAGTTTTGGTCATGATCATTTGGTCATGGTTTCTAAAGTCATGACCAAAAGAAACTTATGGTCACTGTTTCACTCAAAACCGTGATCGAAAAGGTAGATAAGAATTATTTTGCATTTTATCTTTTCGTCATTATTTAAAAAACTGTGACCGAAGCTTTTGGTCATGATTCCACTCACAAACCATGACCAAAGACTTCAGTTACGATTTTAAAATCGTGACAAAAAGGGTTTTACATAAAAAAAAAAACACTCCATCTCCCCCAAAACCCACACTCCCGCCCCCGTTACCTTCACCTTTGACTCCCCCACTCTCGGCAGCACACCTCCCTCTTGTCGACCATCCCCCATTCCCCGACCATCCCTTGCCCCCTTCCCTCTCCCAATAAAGGTGATGCCCTCCCCCCCGGCCACCTCCTCTCGTCCTCCTCTCTTGTTTCCCTCGTGCACCCCAAGCCCTTCTCTTGCTCGATTCTCCTCATCGTGCTCGTCCTCTGATCTCCTCATCGCTCCGATCGCCTACTTTAGAGCTTGCGGCCACCTCTGATCTCCTTGTCACACTCTGATGAGGTATGGCTCATCATAAATAAAATGTCTAAGTTGAGTTAGAAATTAGGTTAAACACTATTTAGTTAACATGATAAATGAGTTAAGTGTGGGAAATGAGGAAAAAGGCCTAAAATGTCAAATTTGGGTTAAAAATGCATAATTAGGTCAAATTAATGAGATATTCTATTTATAAATGTAAATTGATGATCCAATTACTAATTGAACACATTTTTGAGCTCAAAAGTACAAATCAAGAGTTGAATTAACTTCTAAAATGTTCAATTAAGCTATCATAAAAATTTGGTTGCATTTGGACATCAATAGGACCTTGCATTTAGAGTTTCACATTTAGGTCCTCATTTAATAACATTTTATTTACATCTAAAACCTCCAAGGACCTTCTTGCAAACCTGCAGGGACTTCTTTGTTAGCAGCCAGGGATCGCTCTGCGTTCTTTTTAGCCACTTATAGTTTTCTTTACAAAACACGTAGCATTTCAATATAAGGGCCTGAGTGTAAATTGTCCAAACACTTGCTACCTCGCGTGTACACTGTTCATGCGAAGAACACGACGTATAGCTGCCCTTGATTTTATAGACCTTTGATCCTATAACGGATCTGGATCGCAACTTCACGTGCTCTTGCGCATAGCATCACCCCTCACCTTAGATTTGATCCAACGAAACACTTTTGATTTGAAGCCTCCTGCGCCCCTTTTAATTATTTATCCACCGTTGAAACCCTACGGGCTTAATTTCACCATTGTGGTGATTTGATCCACTTCTCCACCTACTTAAACACTCCCCTGGCCTTGTAGGTGAACAATCGACCCCCTCCTGCATCTCTTGAGCCAGTCGCTTCCTCCCTCTGGTTTCCTCTCCTCAACAGACCCTTGGTTCCATTACTACTGGCGGTGGAGCTCCAATTCCTTCGACATTCCTTGCCGCTAGGGATCGCATAATACTTGAGGGCGACCCAGAGCTCCATTAGTGGGCTTTCAATCCGCCAGAGTCCCCTTCCTCTTCTTCCTCTCCATCCATCGGGTGGTGACTCACAGGTCCCTTCTTCCAATCAGAGTAGAATTTCCTGCTTTTAAGGATAATTATAGTGTAGTGTAGATCAATTAGGAGTAGAATTAGCTAGCGAATTGGTAGATCTAATCCAATTTAGTTAAATTAGAGGTAGATTAGACTAGTCTCGATTTTTCCCTCTCTGATCAATTCATATCAGAGAGGTGTTTTCACACTTTCTTTTCGATTCACTGATCTCCCTTTACATCTCATAATTCACATTTATTGATTTCCTCAAAGTTTTAATTCATCATTCACCCCTCCACCTAAGCCATTAGCAAATCCGGAGTTCTCGAGCACTGAGATCTATTACATGCACCAAATCCACTTGGGGGGTCTCCCATTCACTCCATCTGTTCACAAAGACCCCCAATCTGGATTCCGTTGTATCGGTTTTTCTTGATTGATTTGTATTTGGATTTTATGTCCAATCGCAAGATTTGGAGTCAACTCGATTTGTAATGGATTTAATTGAGTGATTCGAGTTTTGTTTAGCTAAATTGGGTATAATGCAAGGATTCTAAAGTGTTTTAAATTAGTGTTTATGTTCAGATGAGCATTTATCTAATTTAAGCTTTGTTTTAGGTAGTTTAGGACTAGGAATCTCAGATTCACAGATATGAGCCCTTAACCATGACCCATTTGGTTTCTTTAGGATTGCTTGAGTTCCTAAATCTCTAGTGTTTAGAAGCTCATGGTGATCAGATCACCTGAATGGATCCTCAATTAAAAGCCCTTAATAGGGTGACATTGGTTTTTCATCCAAAAGGTCTTCAATTTGATATTTGGTGTTTAACTGAGGTGTTTGAAGGTTTAAAAGAGATCTTAAGTTGGTTGTGAAGTGGATTCACTGTGTAATTGAATCCAATTCTCTTATGTTGTCTATGACAAAGAGAATGGATTGAATTAAGTTTTGTAGAAATTTTGTGGCTCAAGATTTAATTGAAATGGTTTTTAGATCTTCAAATTGATTTCCAGTGGATTTAAAGATGGAATTTGTTTTGAGAAGTTTTTAGATCTTAGATTTGGTATTTTGAACACCAAATTAGTGGAGTTGTTCTCACTGAAGTGGTTTCTGTAAACAACTAGCTGCAACATTAGTTGCTAGATTCGAAATAGTAGCAACACGAGCTGCTGATCACTTTTGCAGCAACAACAGCAGCATTAGCTGCTGAAATAGCAGCACAGCAACAGCAGTTGGACTAGCTCCTCTTGAACAGCAGCAGCAGGGTTTGAAAGTGGGAGTCCAAGATGGATTTTGAGTTGTTTTAGGTGTTTTAGGAGCTGACTTGTTGTATAAGGTTAGAAATTCTGTAACAAGCATTCATGTATCAGAATTGGGACTTAATTGGATTTGAAGTGCTTATTATTGGCTTTTAATTTCAATGTCAGCTACTTTGAAAAGGATAAACCGTCCAACTTGTGTTTCTAATGAAAGTCAAGGTTGAAAATCATGTTTAATTGTTCAAACATGTTTCATGCTATGTGTTGAGAATGGTTGGATGAGTTAACTAGGATTCTAGTCCTTAGAAACCACTTTAATGTGGTCTGAACCCTCTAACTAATCGAATATACTAGCAGACAGTTCAACATGAAAAACCCAAAAGAAATATTTCTTCTAGCATTTCACCTTCTATCTTTCTTCTCTTACCTCCATAAAACACAAAAAGACTATAAAAATAAAAAAAATCCAAAAATTTCATAAAAATACCTTATATATAGTATTTATACTTGGAAATATCTATTTAATCCTAAGCCAAATGTAAATAACAAATTATATAACTTAAATGTATACAAGTAACTTATATAATTATTATATTTATTTAAATAAGTATTTATGTTAAGTTAAACTATATATATTGTAATTATATAATTATCTATTTATTTATTTATATTATATGTACATCTAGTAAAGTAAATACAAATATATATGTATATATGTATAATCATATCTATTATTGTACATATAGATTAAGGTAAGTATTATAGTCTGTATGATACATGTATAAATATTTATTTATGTATTTATTGTATATATTTAAGTATTAAGTTAAATATCTAAATTATTAAGTTAAAATAAAATAAATTAGTAATTTAAGTTATTACGGAAGTAGGTTATCTTGTATCATTGTATATATTAGTTTTCAGTATTTTCTACCTATTTATTATGCATTTATACTGTATATTAGTATTTATATATATATAAAATGTACATAAATGTATGTAAATTAAAATAAATGACCAAAAATAAATTAAAAATGGTTAATAAATATTTTATAATGTATATCAACTAATTTATAACTCATTTGGGTCATTAATTTATTAATTTGTACATTAATTAAGTAATTAAATCCTAAATTAATGTGTATAAATCACTAACTTTTACTAATTTTTATATATAATTAAATAACTTATTTTTATAAATTAACTATATAATTGAGTAGCCCTATATAAGGGCTTTCCAAACATGTAATTTAATTGGAAAATGGATCCAATTTGGGCTCTCAATTCGAGGCTCAAGTTTGGCCTCAGCAAATGCTACACAGTGCTCAATTCGACCTGAAGATAGTGCCACATCGAGCATCGTTGAACGATCAGCAGTGCATAAATTGAATCGCCTCCTTAGCCTCCTCAGTTGTTAAGCGCTTGGTGCAATTAAAACCCATTACCGCTCCCCTCTCTTTGAGCATATGATGTTGTGGGCTGCGAGCTCGATTTCTCTGGATCGAAATAATGTGTTGAAAAACACTGAATTAAAACTAGGATCGAGCTTAGTAGTGGTTTGGTTTTACCCTTAGGGGTACTGTGTATACCACGAAAAATCCGATTCACCCATAAAAAAACCAAAGTTTAAGTATAGGCTGAGAAGCCTTAGTAAGTGTGAAGAGCCAAAATTTGGCTAAGTGTGGAGTGTTTGTACATAACTGGTAAGTGTTAAGTGTAAGTGTTATGATAGTAGTATGTGTTGTGTTAGCGTTGAGTTGTGTTTGTATATGTACATATGTATAATAATACATATATGTATGGTAGTATATATATATGTAATATATGAATAAGTGTGTAGAGTATACTTTAGCCTTAGGTTTTGTATAGAAGTTTTTCTCAGGTTTTAGTAATATTTCATATCTGTCACTGTAGATCCATATATACGTCAGTAAAGATAATTCTTTTTCTTTACCTTACACTATGTACATGAGTTTTTAAGAGTTATAGCGACACTTATATATATCACTGATTATATAAGTATACTTAGGTATATAAGTATACTAAGTATAGTACATATTAGTTAGTCTTTTTGTGCCTACACTTAGGCATTGATTAGGATAGTTGTATATACTAACATAGAATAGATTAGGTAGTTTTTCGTGCCTGTGCGATTGTGAATATGTTTAAGATATTGTAATTAGCATTAATTGATTCATTTTTAATATAATTAATTAATTCATTTATTCTTTGATTCATCGATTCATTTTGTAAATATAATTGATATTTTTGGAATAAAAGAACAGTTTTAGAAAATAAAGAGTGATGTATATCAATAACTGTCTTCTAGTGAACGACTTATAATAAACCAGTAAAAATTATGTAAATAAATAAAATGACACATTTATTTGCATTACAACTATACTATGACAACGACATAATTAAATTACTGTTTTTATGCAATACGGATAGTTCATTATATTTTTGGCGTCATTACTAGGGAGGCAACTTTTTATACGCCAAAAGTTTTCTTTTATTCTTAATTTGTACATATGTTTGCTTTGTTTGTATATAATGATTCGTTCATTCATATTCTTTGTTGTATATAGATTCTTTTATTCATTTATTCTTTGATTTATCTTTATATATAATTATCTTACTAATCATCTGGTGTTTTTGCAGCACTTGAGGATTAGGAGTAGTGTCGTCTTTCTAGAGGAGTATCTTCTTCTTGGTGGACCCGCTACGATTCTGACTTGGCTTCTAGGAGGAGTTTTCCCGATGGAGCTGCATTTTCCCACTTTTTAGTAGATTAGTATAGTGGTAATTAGACTTAGGTTTATCCTTAGGATATTTTGTTAGGCATAAGTTGTGAAAGCTTGTTCTCACATATTTTTGTAATAATTAGACTTTGAACTCTCTTTATTCTCTCTACTCATTTCTCATCGATCTCGTTTTCCTCTGTATCGCCTTCCTTTTCGATTTGATTTTTCTTTGTTGCATTAGAAAAATCCAAAAAAATTAGAAAAATCAAAAAGATCAAAAATATCTCATACCTTATGTTGCAGCATCATATCCTTAGGCATCCATAATTAGGTTGCACATTTATCCTATTAGATTTACTTGTCAAATTACATACTTGTAGAATTGCTGGAGTCAGATATGCATTTTCTATCTCTCTTGAGCTCCTGCCATATTGCATTTGACTAAGCTTAAAAAGACCACTACTTGTTTGAAAAGAAATTAAAAAGCGAGACCAGTTGGCTAGAATTCACTTTTAAACATCAAACTAAATTGAAAACGAGACATAAAAACTTGCTTGAAACCTTGATTGAGCTTTTCACCACATTCTGTTTATTGATTATTGTGTACACACTACACGATCACTTAAGTATACAACACAAAGTTTTCTATCTCATCTCCTTGAGTAACCATGGGGTCTGGATTCGCAGGTCGGTCTTATCTGGATTCCAGGTGGATTTTAGAGGTCTACACCCCGTTAGGTCTTGCTTAGGACACGTACAATTACACTGAAATAGCTGTTTGTGTGCTATATATTTTTACGTAGCAGACCTTAGGCAAAATCATGCTTTCTCGATTGATTGGTCTTGATTGTTGTGAGATAGTGGGATTTTTGTTTTCTGATTTGATTTGTGATTGAGATTGTGATTACCATTTTGAGTTGTGATTGCTTCAACACGTTTTTAAAAAATCGACGCATGGATGGGAGGAGATCCCAAAACCCTTCTTTAGTACCTCCCTTGGGAGCTGATGCCCAAGTTTCCATGTCTACTTCTATGCTTTCCACATCCAAACCAGTACCCCTTGAGCCTCAAACTCCTCCTATTCACCATTATGTTCATCTGAAGGATGAGCAAGATTTTGCCCAATTTGAGGACTTCAAAGAAGATCCTCATCTTTTTGCACATTCTCCACCATTGCCACTACCTTCACATTATAGGTTCCAACCTCCTCCCTATCCAAACTTTCCTAATCAATCACAACTGGAGAGAGGTGTTCAACTTAACCTTCAACACCTGTTCAATGCACAACTGCAAGTGAACACATTAACACAATAGGTGCAATAGCTAACTCAAGTTAATCTTTCAGCGAACCCTCATCTCTAGACTCATAAACCTCAACTACAAGATTACTATAATCATGTAGTTGCACCACCTATGCCTGTGGTACGTTATCCCACTGGGGTCGTGCTGCTGAGCTGAAGCCGAACATTATTGCACTTATCCCTTACTCCTATGGTCTTACTTTTGATGATCCTTTTCAGTATTTAGAAGAGCTGAAAAATCTCAACCAGACTTTGGGTTTGTAGGGCTATGATTAGCACACGTTGCTAATGAAGATGTTCTTCTCGTTTAAGGATAAAGCCACCTTCTGGTACCATACACTTTCACGGACTACACTGATAGAGACATGGGCTTTTTTGGAACATGAGTCCCTAAAGTACTTTATTGTAGGTCGCACAAACACTTTAAGGCGTGCTATCACAACCTTCACCCAGAATACAGGAGAATAGATGTATGAGGCTTGAGAATGATTTCATGAGCTTCTGCGAAAATATCCCCACCATGGTGTCCCATGCCAGCAATAGGTCCAAATCTTCTATCATGGGCTCCATGATGACACAAGAAACTTTTTAGATGCTGCTTGTGGTCGCAATTTCTTGCGTCAAGACGAGGACTTAGCCTTTGAGTTCTTCGAAGGTATGGCAGAAAACTCTATTAACGATGGTTTGATGAGCATGTTTAATAGAAATTCCTCGCATTCCCATATACATTCGGGGGTACACGAAGTCCAATCCAGCACAAGAGACTTAGAGATAGTGGTTAGTTAGCTGGATAAGGTGGGCTTAATTAAGAAAAAAGTAAATAAAGTATGAAAATTTTTATGTAAACCTTCATCTCCTTCTCAGTCACTTGCACCACACACTTCTCAGTTTCCTACATGGAGGGAAACTGTGAACAACCTTTCTGTGACACCACCACTTTCTGAATATTCATTTCCTATCCTTCATCGGTTGGAGGAACCTTTGTTCCTCCATACACTGAATTCCTTGCACTTCCCAGAGCTTCAGAGGAGCTCCACGCCATGCATAACCCTTATTCCCAAACTTATAACCCTGAATAGTGTAATCATCTAAATTTCTCGTGGTTAGGAAATTCACAGGGACCCAACTTCCAACAACCTTCTGCACTACCACTTCAAAACCCGATTCGAGCACCACCTCCACCACCACAAGCACAACACGGGTATCCATCACGTGCCTACCAGCATCCCCAACCAAGGCCCATCCAATACTCTCAACCAAGGCCTACACAAGATGATCAGTTGGGGACCATCATGAAAACTCTTGCTAACATGCAGCAATAGAACATTGCTATGCAGTAAAGATAAGATGCAGCTTTAGCTGAGATGAGAGCCTAGCTAGAACACTTTGCTGCACCATGTCAAGCACATGCATTACCATCTCAAGTAGAACCCAATTCTAGGAATGTACCTACCCAGAGGTACGTTCAACACAATCCTCCCCAAGGCCAAGCACATGTCATATCACAAGTCTTGCACAATTCTAATCCATCTGCACTATACTTAGATCAGCAACCACCTCTTCTTCCCAACCCTAATTCATCTTCTACCTGATTCCGCATTCATTGATTGAGAAGGTGGAAGCTGTATAATTTTCTAGATACATTCTAGTTCTCTACTTGGACCTTGAGCCAAGTCACTTGACTATATCCTTTACTTGGGCCTTGTACCAAGTATTTCTTAGTCTAATTCTTATTGACTATGGAGCTTATTCTCATCTTTTGAGATTGGCAAGCTTTTATCCTTCTATACATTGTGGCTTATATCCCTTTATTGAGCTTCATTGACTTGTCAATTATCTACCCATCCTTCTTGCTCCTACATTGTTGACACCTTTACTAGATTTACGCCTAGTTGAAGGTGTTAAATTTAGCAACCTATCTCTTGTATATAGCTGTTTTCATCTTTCTTATTTTTTATTTCTTCCCTAAGTGCCTATCCTTGCATTTTTAGCATGCATTTATAGTCACATATGTCTTACATTTCACTTTTTAGCCTGACCTTCCACGCTAATACTTGTATCAGACTTGAAATCGTTCGTATAGAGATTTTTATCTTCTCATTTTGACTTCCTTTTGTCACTCAGTCTAAGTTAGTGAAAAGCAGATGATGCATTTTCATCCACCATATTCATATAATGAGGACATTGCATCATTTAAGTATTGGGGGTGTAAATGGTGAACTTATTTTTTGAAATGCAATTTTAGACACACTAGTAGTGTATATAGTATAGTATTATTAAAAATACCAAAAAAAATTGAAAAAAATTACAAGATCAAAAATACAAAAAAATGTGAAAAATAAAAAATTCCTAAAATACAATAAGGGACCTGGTGTACTTATTGTTGAGGGAGAACACAAAATTTTTGAGTGAAAAAAAACTTTGAAAAGATCCATAAATGTTTAATTATGATCTTATAGCTGATAACAAAAATAAAATAAGTATTTATGGGCATTCAACCTTTGCTGGTTAGACTTTTTGGGTCACAGTAGCTTGATTCGCTTAGGTTTTGGCTTAATACACTTAAGCATAGACAAGATAAACTAGGATCTCTCCTAACTTAGGACATATTCTTGTCCCTTAGTCATCAATATAGGATTCGTTGGTTTTCTTTGGCTTAAGAGTTTAAGTAACTTTGGTTTTCACTATACAGTGTCGAGAATGACCTTGTGAACTTAAAATTCAACCCTAGTATTCATTAAGGAAGGTGGAGTCCTTACCTGTACATGCAGGTACACTCTTTATCCTAATCTTTGGTCTTGTATTTAGGAGAAGCTCTTTTCACCAAAGTACTCACCTACCAAATAAGTGTGCTCTATCAAATAAAGTTGTAGGAGACATACTAACATTTGTTTTTAGAAAAAAGAAGAAAAAAATCAGAAAAATGGGAAAAAACAAAAAAAAAGAAAAAGTCAAAAAGAATTTAGAAAAAAGACATTCTTTTCAATAAGTCAAGTATGTTTTCTAAATTCCTGTATATATTTTCCACCAAATATTTTTCAAGGTGCATTATAAATACCTTGTTTCCACTAAATATTCTTCGAGCTACAACGCAATAAGAGTTGAGTTTGTATCTTCACTCATTTTTTGGAGTTGGTCTAAAGACATTAGCTGAAGCTAGGACCAACCTGGACTTAAAAAGACATGAAACCCCAGGATTGAGTTTTAGGGTTCATCTGGTTAGTCCTGACCATTCACTAAGCATAACCATAACCTCTTAGCTTATGAGCTTTGTAAAACCCTCTTGAGTCCTGGACATCGTACTTAAGGTTTAAATATGAAGAGTTCTTGTTGGTCGAGAGATGATCTATATCATATCAGTCTTGAGTTCTGTTAGTCTTCCTAAGCAACTGGTTCTCACAATGTCCAGATATAAACACATTTGGCTTTTTAGAAGAAAAATTTAGCTTAAAGATTATCTTTAAACACTTAACAAGAAAGGATTAAATAGATATATCATCACTTACCTAGCTGATCCTTAATGCTTTGCACTAAATGAGTTGTTTGCTAAGAGATTAGCAAAATCTAAGCATGATGATATGATGAGGTATGCCTCATCATATCTAAAATACCCAAGTTAAGCTACAAACTAAGTTAAACACTATCTCATTAACATGATAAATAGCTTAAGTGTGGGAATTAAGGAAAAAGACCTAAAACATTAAATTTGGGTTAAAATGCATAATTATGTCAAATTAATGAGATATTATATTCACAAATGTAAATTGATGATCAAATTACCAATTAAATACATTTTTGAGCTCCAAAGTATAAATCAAGGGTTGAATTAACTTCTAAAATGTTCAATTAAGATATCATAAAAATTTGGTTGCATTTGGATATCAATAAGACCCTGTATTTAGAGTTTCACATTTAGGTCCTCATTCCATAATATTTTATTCACATCTAAAACCTCCAAGGACCTTCCTGCAAACCTACAGGGACCTCTTTGTTAGTGGCCAGCGATCGCTCTGTGTTCTTTTCAACCACTTATGGGTTTCTTTACAAAACACGTAGCGTTTCAATATAAGTGTCTGACTTTAAATTGTCCAAACACCTGCTACCTCGCGTGTACACTGTTCACGTGAATAACATATAAGCTACCCTTGATTTCATAGACCCTCGATCCTATGGTGGATCTTGATCCCAACTTCGCGCGCTCCTGCACATAGCACCACCCCTCACCTTAGATTTGATCCAACTGAGCACTTTTGATTCGAAGCCTCCCGCGCTCCTTTCAATCATTCATCCACCGTTGAAACCCTACGACCTTAATCTCACCATTATGGTGATTTGATCCACTTCACCTACTTAACACTCCCCTGGCCTTAAGCGTGAATGATTGACCCCTCCTACATCTCTTGAGCCGATCACTTCCTCCCTCTGGCTTCCTCTACTCAATAGATCCCTGGCTCCATTACAATTAGTGGTGGAGCTCCAATTCCTTCGACATTCCTCGTCGCTAGGGATCGTGTAACACTTGAGGGTGACCCAAAGCTCCACTGGTGGGCTTTCAATCCGCTGGATTCATCTTCCTCTCTTCTTCCTCTCCATCCAACGGGTAGAGATCCATAGGTCCCCTTCTTCCAATTAAAGTAGAATTTCCTGCTATCTAGGATAATTATAGTGTAGTGTAGATCAATTAGGAGTAGAATTAGCTACCGAACTGGTAGATTTGATCCAGTTTAGTTAGACTAGAGGTAGATTAGACTAGTCCCTATTTCACCCTTTCTGATCAATTCATATCAGAGAGGTGTTTTCACGCTTTCGTTTCAATTCACTGATCTCTCTCTACATCTCATAATTCGCATTCATTGATTTCCTTGAAGTTTTCATTCATCATTTACCCCTCTGCCTAGGCCATTAGTAGATCTGGAGTTCTCGAGCTCTCAGGTCTGTTACATGCACCAAATCCACTTGGGGGATCTCTCATTCACTCCATCTGTTCACAAAAACCCCCAATCTGAATTCAATTGTATCGAATTTGCTCGATTGCTTTTTTTTTGGATTTTATGCCCAATCGTAAGATTTGGAGTTAATTCGATTTGTAATGGATTTAATTAAGTGATTCAAGTTTTGTTTAGCTAAATTTGGTATAATGCAAGGATCTTGAAGTATTTTAAATTAGTTTTTATGTTCAAATGAGCATTTGCCTAATTTAAGCTTTGTTTTGAGTAGTTTAGGCATAGGAATCTTAGATTCACTAAGATGAGGCCTTGACCATGACCCATTTGATTTCTATAGGATTGCTTGAGTTCCTAAATACTGATCTCTAGTGTTTAGAAGCTCAAGGTGATCAGATCACTTGAATGGATCCTAAATTAAAAGCCCCTAATAGGGTGACATTGGTTTTTCATCCAAAAGGTCTTCAATATGATATTTGCTGTTTAACTGAGATGTTTGAAGGTTTTAATGGAGATCTTTAGTTGACTGTGAAGTGGATTCACTGTTTAATTCAATCCAATTCTCTTATGTTGTCTATGAGAAAGAGAATGGATTGAGTTAAGTTTTCCAGAAATTCTGTGGCTTAAGATTTAATTGAAATGGTTTTCAGATCTTCAAATTGATTTCCAGTGGATTTAAGGATAGAATTCGTTTGGAGAAGTTTCTAGATCTTAGGTTTGGTGTCTTAAACACCAAATAAGTGGAGTTGTTCTCACTGAAGTGGTTTCTGTAAACAACCAGCTGCAACATCAGTTGCTGGATTTGAAATGGCAGCAGCATGAGCTGCTGATCACTTTTGCAGCAACAACAGCAGCAATTAGCTGCTGGGATTTCATAGCTACAGTAGCATTAGCTGCTGAAATAACAGCACAGCAGCAGCAGTTGGACTAGCTCCTATTGAACAACAGCAGTAGTGTTTGGAAGTGGGAGTCCAAGATGGATTTTGAGTTGTTTTAGGTGTTTAAGGAGTTGACTTGTTGTATAAGGTTAGAAATTCCTGTAACAAGCATTCATGTATCAGAATTGGGACTTAATTGGATTTGAAGTGCTTATTATTGGCTTTTAATTTCAATGCCAGCTACTTGTAAATGGATAAACTGTCCAACTTGTGTTTCTAATGAAAGTTAAGGTTGAAAATCATGTTTAATTGTTTAAACATGTTTCATGCTATGTGTTGAGAATGGTTGAATGAGTTAACTGGGATTCTATTCCTTAAAAACCACTTTGAAGCCTTTGGTTATAATTCTTGACATCACAAGGCCTTCTTTGGGTGAATTTGTAAAAACAGAAAAAAATCTAAAAAATTTGTAACAAAATAAAATAAATGTCTTAAGTAGGATTAGGTACTTCTTTAGGTGTGTGTGAAGTTTCAAAGTGTTCTGAACACTCTAACTGGTAGAACATATTAGTAGACGGTTCAGTGTACTTTGAAACTGAATGAAAGAAATCAATATGAAAAACCCAAAAGAAAATATTTCTTCTATCATCTTACCTTCTCTCTCTCTTCTGTTACCTCCATAAAACACAAAAAGACTATTAAAATAAAAAAAAGTCAAAAATTTCATAAAAATACCTTATATATAGTATTTATACTTGTAAATATCTATTTAATCCTAAGCTAAATGTAAATAATAAATTATATAACTTAAATGTATACAAGTAACTTATATATTTATTATATTTATTTAAATAAGTATTTATGTTAAGTTAAACTATATAAACTGTAATTATATAATTATCTATTTATTTATATTATATGTATATATGGTAAAGTAAATACAAATATGTATGTATATATGTATAATCATATCTATTACTATACATATAGATTAAGGTAAGTATTATAGACTGCATGATACATGTATATTTATTTATGTATTTATTTATATATTTAAGTTATTAAGTTAAATATGTAATTTATTAAGCTAAAATAAAATAAATTAGTAATTTAATTTATTACAGAAGTAAGTTATCTTGTATCATTGTATATATTAGTTTTAAGTATTTTCAACCTATTTATTATGTATTTATGCTATATAGTAGTATTTATACTGTACATTAGTGTGTGTATATATATATGTATGTAAATTAAAATAAATGACCAAAAATAAATTAAAAATGATTAATAAATACTTTATAATGTATATTAAGTAACTTATAACTCAATTGGGTCATTAATTTATTAATTGGTGTATTAATTAAGTAATTAAATTCTAAATTAACGTGTATAAATCGTTAACTTTAACTAATTTTATATATAATTAAATAACTTATTTTTATAAATTATCTATACAATTGAGTAGCCCTATATAAGGGCTTTCCAAACAAGTAATTTAATTGGAAAATGGGTCCACACCATATTGGCGTACTGGTCCATGGATGGCCCAGAGATTATTGGTATTCCTGGCATGTTCTCCAACCAGTGGAATGGGTTCGTATTAAATAGGGCTAATGACAAGATTACATTTCGGTATGTACTTTACAATTATACAGAGTTCCTACTGAGGCTAGCTCTCAATTTTGAAGGTCAATCCGTTCACTGGCATTGGAATGAAACTAGAAAATATTGGGTTCCATAATGGAAAAAGCCCGAGGATGAGTGTGATTTATATGGTACTTGTGGTGAGTTTGCTATATGCAATCCTTATGATATCCCAATATGCTCCTGCATGAGAGGGTTTATGCCAAGATCAGGTGAGGAGTGGGTAGAGGGTATCTTCTTTGGTGGATGCGTTCGAAGAATGGAATTGGCATGTGAGAGAAATCAGAGTAATAAGACACCAACATTGGGTTATAGGTTCTTCGAGTTGGAGAAGTTGAAGCTTCCTGATTTTCCATCTTGGCTTAATGCAAATGAAACAAATTTTAGGTGGTGGTGTTCTGTGAGATGCAAGTGTTTGGCATATGCCTAAGCCAAATTGAATGGTTTGGATCCAAGGACTGCTGGATATGAGAGTGTTCCAAGAAGGTGGAGAGGATGTATTTGTTAAGCTGAATCCTTTAGAGTTGGATCATGCATCTGAACATGATTCTTCAAGTTAGCCAACTTTTTTGGTGCTGCTAAAAAGAAATCATTAGTACCATATCAGGAGTGGATTCAAGAAGGGCAAACCCTACCTTTCCATAGCAGATTTTCCTTCCAGAATTTGCTTTCATTTGGGCCTTTTTCTTCTCCCTTATTTTTTTTTCTCCCTGAACTATAGCCCCTATGATGGCAGCAGTAGGCAAATAGCAGCCTCTGCTCTCTCAAGCAGTAGCAGCAGCATCTTTCCTTAGTATTCCTTTTTTTTCCTTAACAGCTATGGCTCCTTGCTACTCCTTCTCAGCTCCAACAGCAACAGCAGCTATAGCCTACCTATTCTTCTTTCAATAACAGCACATCCTCTTCTTTCTGAGCAATAGTAGTTGCTATCCTTGGGAAGCAACAATAGCAATTGAAATGGTGAGAAGGGGGTGTTCAATGTAGGAATTGGAGCGAGAAGGGAGAAAAGGTGTTGAACGGTGGTGGTGGTAGAATTTGGCAAAAGTAGGGGATTAGTGGAGGTAATCAAAGGGAAAAAAAAACAATGTCAGTGACCATCTTCATATAGAATGAAAAAGGTGAGTAACAGGTCTCATGTTTCAACTATCTCATGAAAAACTTGATTGAAAGTCCAATCACTTTCCAAAAGAGGAAGCAATCCCCACTCCTAGTTATTGGCGCGAAGCGTAGGCTACTTATAAATACCCTTAAATTTTATCTATAGGACAAGATAATCTTTTGTGTGCCACTGCAAACACCAGATAGAAATTAATTTAATTAGTAACTCCAGGTGAGTGTTTCTAAGTTTGTAACCATATATATATAATAAAGTTGACAGAACTTTCCCTTCAGAGGTGGCAAATATGGTGAAAGACATTGGCATCCAAATATAAATGGTTACTTCAATACCAAATCAGGTTATCCTTATCTGCTGAACATTTTTGGCTTCTCTTGTAGTTATAATGATTCTATTATTAAAACCATCAGGAAAATCTGGAATTCTAAAATCCACCTTAGAATCAAAATGTTCTTTTGGAAACTCATTATCAATGCACTGCTCGTTGATGAACATATCATTAGGTATATGCAAGCTGTAACCTGAGCAAGATGGAGTTCCTGTGAACCCTTGAAAACTGTTTCAATCATTCAAATTGAATTCACGTCCTTTAAATTCAATTATTCCTTTATTGGTTACTTTTTCAGGTTTGTTATGACTGGAGCAAAGGTGCTGAAAACCATAATCCTGCAACAGCAAAGTTTTACATTTGCTTCAGTTCATACACTTTTAGATTATCCCTATTCCATTTCTTCATTTGTTCAATATAATCATGAAGCAACCATATTCAGCTTTCTTGTTATTACCTAAAAATCCAATGAACATTCATGCCAAGTTTGCATGCCTGTTTACATGATTAATTAAATGTATGATGCTAAAATAATGTTTTCTCTTTTCTCGCCATACAGGAGCCTGAAGTCAAAGGGAAGACTCGACTAGGAACAAGCCGAAAGTGTATTTGTTTAGAGGTTAGTTTAAGATTAATCTGGCTATTTACCAATTGTCCTTTTAAGTTGCATTCACATTGCTTCAAGATGCTATGTCTGGAGGTTTTCTTGCATATTTGCCTCATATTTTTCCGTTAGTTGAGTAGTTTTTTGCTAGATTTTACCTGTCATCATTCTAGGGAAACTAGGTTCCAATCCAAGAAAGCATGACCCTGGGCACCTTGTAGCCAATAAGAATGCTATAACTTGCCCAAACTAACATTGGGTTCTTGGTCATTTAAATATAATCTTTATCTTGCTTTATCTTTTAGTCTCTTACTAGGAGTTCATTTAAATTATGTTATTCTTTTGTTACTTGAGCGGGTAATTTCTTGGGTTCCATCCCCACGGCATGATAAATTTTCATTTGGCTCTAGTGAAATGAAAAGAATGATGGAAATGGAGACATATTAATACTCTAAAGAACTTCATTGGATACTCTGTTTCTTGCAATTATTGCAAATCTAGAATTTGCATGAGTCCACTCCTTACTGGGCCTTCTAATTTCTTCCTTTGGATCTGTTAAGAATAAGGGGCCACATGGACAACCATGTGGTAGCCAGCAGTCCATGTGGTAGAGTCTAGAGGGCCCAACAGGAGCCAATGGCTAAAGGTTTAAAGGACCAAGTTGGTTTTCGTCTTTAGAGTCAAGTTTGCTATTTTTAGAATATTTGTTTTAAAAATTGGTTGTTTGCTTTATTTAGAAGATTTGATTGTAATTTGTTTTTCCAAGAATAGGGATATGTACTCTAAAAAAGAGAGCATCCCCTCTTTGTAAGTCTTTGAATCCATAATAATATTTCCCAATTATTAAGGCTCCTCTCCTCTCTCTGTTCTCCAAATAGCCAGCCATCATCAAGAGCAGCCGGCCACCACTTCCGGCCACCCAAGACTGTCGGCCTCCACTGGCTGCTCTCCTCCGCTCTCCTAGTTCAACGTGTGAACAGCTCCCCACGTGGGACTATTTTCCCACACACAAGGAACCTCCACGCTCTGGATTGCGCCAATATTGATAGGATCGATCCTTGATTTTTGCTGATGTGGCAATTGTTTGTAGGCTTAAGGATTTGATGCACGCATTTGTGTTGTGTTAATGTCGTGATGTCTTATGGACAAATTTAAGCATGCACCATCTGCATGCACTCACTTTTTTGTCAATTTAAAGGGGATTTGGAGTGCATTTTTTTCACAAATTTGAACTCCATTAGTAGGAGAACTGCATATAGCAGGCTGCAATCCATGTTGTAAGGGAAGGAAGAAGATAAGTGCACCCCCACAAAGGGAACACAATTTATTTTCTACTCAGGAGGCAACACAGGTAATTCCTTGAGAAACACATGGAAACTCATTGGTCACCGATACATTTTCTATTTTTATTTTTCCCTTATTGTAACACCACATTGGCTAAGTATCTTGACATCCTTGAGCAAGCTGTTTTATTGTTTCCAAGCCTGATGTCTGTCTAATAGCTTCATTCAATTGCCTCCCCAATACACGTCTAACAAGTTCATTCAATTGCTTTCCTCTCAACTCAAATTCTAGTATCCCAGAAAATCTGGGACAAAATCGTCTTTTGTTGATAGTAGATTAGGGCATGATCTTTTGACAATCGATCCACTCCTCAAACTATATTGAAATCTTGCATTTCAAACTTTTTGGCCATATAATTCATTGGTAGTTAGCATATGTTCAGCATCTTCAGTATTCGTATTCACACGCTTTAACAGTCCTTGGTTATATATACATTTAGATGATGTTGTCACTGCTTCAATTGCTTGGATTGGAAGAGGCTTCTCTTGTGTTTGTGATCTGTCTAGCGAGTATAATGCCCATTTATTATTTGACCTAACACCTTTTCAGGTAAATGTGGAGCTATCACTTAATTTACCTCAAGCTAGACATTCCATTTCCTTTTTTTGGCTTACGCTTTCTGTCTATTTTAAGGAGGAATGCTTGCAGCGGCTATATAATCACATAGAAGTCATGTACGATGGCACCAAAATTAAGCATCAGGCAAGCCACCTTGTAGATATGGTTCCTAACTTCATACTGTTCTCATTCACTCCTTGAGAGTTATTCTTTCTACTTTTGTTTGAAGTTTTCATCTTCTGGTGGGATCACACATTCTTTTTCTTGTTTTATTAACCTTTTTTTTCTGAGCATTTTTCTGATTTTCTGTTATAGATGCATATTTACTTGCTCTTGTCAAAGGACGGCAAGTTAAAATTGTAGTTTCCAGGCAAACACGAGATTGTCGTGCCTATTCTGTCCTAAAGTTGCTTGGTTGAAGGCTTGTTTACTGTCCTCCAAACTCTAGGTAATATCGTGTTTTTAATGATTCTTTTTCACTTTTTATTACTTAGGCGGTGTACTTTTGTAGTGGAGATTTAACTACTACCGAGTTTCACCACAGAACATTAGATTGTGAGTGAAATTTTGTCGTAGATTTTTCCTAGAAATTATAAATTGCAGGGAAGCTTAGTATATTTGTTACAAGTAGATATGCACATCAACCACAACTTACGTGCATGCGATTAAATAACATGAAATAAGAACATTAGGGGTGTAGACATGGGTCTCGATGTAGTAGATATGGATTTATAGTGATTAATTATTATGTTGAAAGGTAATTATTTATTTCTATTTTCATTTATAGTTTGACTGTTATATGTGTTATTGACTTTATGATATAACATTGCAAATGTTGAGAGCATGATTTTAAGAGGTCACTAAAGCCGAAGCCTGTTGAGGATGTTACTGATCTCGAGGTTACTCATACAACTCGTCTAGCTAGTGAGTGAGTGAAGAGATAGACGCTCAAGATCCATAGATCGTGACGACAGTGATGACATGCCTCCTTCTGCTTGCATGGCTTTGTAGATCCATAGATTGTTCTTATTTCTTTTTGTCTATTGAATTTTTTGTTAAATTATGTTCAAAATCTTATGTTGTAGAACATGCATATATTATAGACTTTTGCATGTAAAGTTAGATTAGTATAGTGCTAAATTAGAAAATTTTATGGTGAGAAACAGATGTATATATGGTGGCCTTACATGGTGACTTTTTTGGTTAGTATCGTTTTTGGATGTAAAGAAACCATTTCAATATTTTTTTGAATGTGAAATGTAAATGTTGATTGTGATTTCAATGTGAAGTGTACTTTCTTTTTAAGTGTTTGTTGTGATTATGGTAGCAGGCACATATAGCAAATATGAGTGGTAGGAATGGAAAAAATATTTTATATGATCTAAGATGACGTTTAAATATCATATAAAATGTTTAAAGACAATGTTTGAATGTCATCTAAAGTAGTTTAAAGTGATGATTCAAACGTTGTTACAAATGCATAAAATGATGTTTAAATGCAATTAAAACATGTAAACATTACCCAATGATCATTGAAGGTATCCAAATAGGATTAAAAAGACATCTAAATGTGGTTAAAAGAAGTATATGATGATGTTTAAGCATCTTTTAAAGTTATCTAAAGTAACATTTAAGTATTATTGTAGGATGAATAAAATATTTAAATGTCACTAAAAGAAGTATAAGATGACGTTTAGGTAACTTTAGGTTTTTGAAAGCTACCTAAAGTAAAATTTAAAATGATACCAGGATGTGTAAGGGAACGGTTAAACATTATAGAAGAAAGCATAAGATGACGTTTAAACGTTACTAAAAGAGATATAACATGACATTTAGGTATCTTCAAAAGCTACTTAAAGTAGCATTAAAATGTCAATATAGAATATGTAAAAGGACGTTTAAACGTTGTTAAAAGTTATATAAGGTGACATTTAAGTGTCGGTGAAAGTTATTTAAAATGATGCATAAACGTTATAGTAAGATAAATAAAGTGACGTTTAAAGAGTTTAAATGTCTTCAAAAGCTACCTAAGTTAACATTTAAACGGTAATATAGAATATGTAAGAGGATGTTTAAACATCGTTAAAAGTTATATAAGATAATGTTTAAGCATTGGTGAAAGTTACCTAAAGTGACGCTTAAATGTTACAGTAGCATGAATAAAGGGATGTTTAAATATTACTAAAAGAGATATAAGATAACGTTTAAACATCTTTAAAACCTCTCTAAGTAATGTTTAAACATCACAGTATGATATATTAGGAGATGTTTAAACGTTGCTAAAAATTTCGCAGAAACTTAAGGAAAAATTAAAGCGATGTTTAAATGTTTGAGAAATTACCTAATGTGATGCTTAAATGTTATATTATGTAAAATACAGTGATGTTTAAATGTCTCTATAGTTATATTTTGGTGACGTTTTAACATCATCGAAAGATATCTAAGATGACATTTCCATAGGTTCGATTAGTTTGTGAAACTTTTAAGAGACATTTAAACATCACCTTAGATGTTATAAGCAATGTTTATTTAATGTCAGCAGAAATCCTTTAGGTGACGTTTGATCTTCAATGTCGATATAGACCTAAGACGACACACTTAAGAAGATGTCTATGGTGATGTTTTTTTAATGTCCATAAAAATTTATGGCGATGTTTATTTCACTTGCGTTGACGTTAATGGCCGACCAGGGGCCATAATTTAACACCATAGTGGTCGATCACCTAGCTTAATTAAACCATCACTATGGCTAACTACAGTAAGGCCATCATCCACTTTTGTTACGATTCGATTCCTAAATCCCTATAGGACACGAGAATCGGACCGACTCAACTAATCCCAAGACCTAGTCATCCAACGAGAAAGTAACCAAAAAGCAGTAAAATAAATCACATTCACCATGCAAGTAACTAATAATAACAAAAGTACAACAGTAAAGAAAAGAACTACTACAGTACACACCACCACAACAGTAGAGAATTTTAAACAAGTACAGAAATATGAAGTTTACAATAAAAGAGTACAAGAGTGTAACAAAATACTCACTACTACAGAAAATGGGTACAATAAAAGTACAACTACTGGGCTCTACTAGGCCCAACACCCTCCGCAGCCGTAGGCTCTACTGCTCAACACCTGGACCTGAAAAAGGTGGTAAGTACGACACGTCAGCGAAACGTTGAGTAAAGTGGCAACCAGCTAGCTAAGAAAAATAGTAAAGGTGCACAGGTAGCTGTTATTTTCAATTTCTTTCTTTATATAACTAGTTATCCTTTCTTTCATCACTTGGTTTATTTATTAGGTCTTTTTCTTGATCTCGAATGTTCCTCGTGGGAATGATCTTGATTGTAGCCTTTTCCGAAGAGTAGAAGTAGCACATGGTGCTCTCCTGGCCGGGAGAGTCCCTCGTGGTGGTCCTACACTCAGTTAACCACCCCAAGGTTGCTGAAAGACGTAACGGTGACTACGGCACGTGCGATAAACACATGGGTAGCTACCCCGCACTGGCACGCGGTCAGTCGTTTCCGTTAACGGGTGCGCCCAAAGCACAGCACGAAACCAGTATAGGGCAGAGCCCTCTTAGTAACAGGGGTTTAGCCCCTAAGAACCAAACAGGGGTCTCACCCATCCACAGTCCGCGCACCCTCGCTTGATTACCCTGGTTTGCCCAGTGGGCCTAACAAGTTGGTGTAGGACGGCTAGCTGAACCCCGAGTCCCGTGGGGTGGCTAGCTCTCTCCCTACACTAGTAGCTCTCCCCGGTACTGTGTACGCGAGGGCCAAAAGTCGGTACAAAGTGGCCAGACCTAACCCCGGGTCTCAACCCTAGGGCGGCTAGCTCCGCTCTACACTAAGAGGTAACATGTGCTTCCCTTGGTACCACGTACCCAAGAGACAACACACTTTCCCATTCACTTTTCCAGTTCTGCTCTATTTATTTTCAGGAGCTCTACTCCTAATTCCCCGTAGGGTTCATGCTCATGTTTCTCAGGCCAAGCCATACTAGGTTTCATCATTTCAAGTTTATTCGCATGTAGCACGTGTTTCCAACATTCAAACTTTCTTTTCCAATTTATGTACATGCAGCTCGTATTTAATTTCCAAACAGGAATTACAGGTAGCAGTTACTAACGACAGTACTCTACATTTCACAGGTAGCTGTTATCCAATTACAGGCAATTATTATTATTCTATCAACTCATCCAAGACTGCAATTCAGGCATTCAATACAATCGTTCCAGTGTTTCTAGTCCTATGGTTCATGCCATACCCTAGGATCTATCATTCAATCTAGCGTTTCTGGTCCTATGATTCATGCCATACCCTAGGATCTAACTTTCAATCTAGTGTTTCTGGTCCTAGGATTCATGCCATATCCTAGGATCTATCATTTATTCCAGGCATGCAGTTAAGTTTGTAATTAACTAAGGGAAGCCACTCTACCCGCAAAATCGGGAGTAATGGGGGCTCGATTGGCAGGTTCACATGCCTCTGCAACCCCCAAGTCCGCAATAGAACGAGGTCCTAACACAAGGATCAACCATAAGAAACCACTCAGAATAGGATAAAATTATTTCAAACAAGTAGAGGAACTTATTCTGAGAAGAACAAAACCTTAAACGTGGAAATCGGACCTCGAACGGACCCTAAACGGGTCAAAAATAACAACTCTGACTTAAATCAGATGTCTGGAACACCTTCTAGACATCTTAAAAGGGGTCCAGATCCATACCTCGCTCTGCGCTGCTCCTCAGACATCCAGGGGTCCTGCTAAACCATTTGGACCTAGTTCCAGACGTCCGACTATCTCTCTAGATGTCTGGAGACGCTCTCCGCCATCTGGTGACTCGCCAAGACGTTTGAACCATGTGGGAGGGTGTGTCCCGCGCCTTCCTGAAGCAATCCTGCAAGCGCATGCAAAACTCTCTCAACACGGCACGCAACAAAGCTTCGGCGGAGTGACTTGTATGGCCGTATCCGCAAAAAGAAGCATAGGAGGAAATACGTACCTCTCAGTCGTCTGGAGCTCCCTCCAGACGTCATCCACGTCGTCTGGATGTAGGTCCAGACGTCTGATTCTGGGAAAAATTCCCAGAATCAGAACCTCCTTCGTCTTCTTCCCGCTGCGCGCGGCTGCGCCGCGCTCGTCCGCCCGCTGCCCGAGCTGCAGCAGCACCGGGGGAAACCTCCCCAGCAAAACGCTCCTCCGTGCGCACGCCGACCGGCCTCGAACTGCTCCGACGAGCTCTCTCTCATGGCTCGCACTCTCTCTTCTCTTCCCTCTCGCTGCACCTCTCCTCTCCGCCGCTGCACTTGGCAGCAGCTGCTGCTCGCTCTCACTCTCGCTCTCGCGCTGGAGGAAGGAGGAGACGGATGGAGTGGGGTGGCGTGAGGGAGAGGACGGGAGTATTTGTAGGTGCGAGGGAAAGGGTCCTGCAGGTCGGCAAGGGGAGAGAAAGAGAAGAGGGCTGCTGGGTTTCAGTCTACGCGCGGTACGCACGCAGACTCGTGATCGTACGCATGCAAAAATTAATTTCCAGACGTCTGGGAAGGCATCTAGACGTCTGGACCAACTCCTATATGTCTTAAAGTGTTTTGATGTCACGGGTCTTAACAATATAACAAACTCAAAGGAAGTTTTGTCCCCGAAACTTGTGCTAACTAGGGTACGGATAAAAAACAACATATGCATAACAAACTCAAAGAGGACTAAAGCTGGTCCGAAAAGACGTACCCTCAAAGAGCTCCGGGTACTGCTCCCGCATGGTCGCCTCAGGCTCCCAGGTAGCCTCCTCGTACCGCTGGCTCCTCCACAAGACCTTCACCAAGGGTACCTGCTTCCGTCTCTGACTCCGGATGGCTCTATCGAGTATCTGCACTGGCTGCTCTGGGTAGGTCAGGTCGTCACCCACCTCGACGCTCTCGTGGCTCAGAACGTGACTGGGATCGGCGACGTACTTCCTGAGGTTGGACACGTGGAACACGTTGTGCACACCAGAAAGCTGGGGAGGAAGGGCAAGCCTGTAAGCAATGGGTCCAACCCGCTCCAGGATCTCAAAGGGTCCCACAAACCTCGGCGTGAGCTTCCCTCTCACCCCAAACCGCTGCAAGCCCTTCATGGGCGAAACGCGAAGGAAGACGTGATCCCCAACCTCAAACCGCACCTCTTTGCATTTCCGATCTGCATAGCTCTTCTGTCTGCTCCTGATAGTGCGGAGTCGCCTGTGAATCTGCTCGATCACCTCCTGACTCTGCTAGATTAGCCTGGGGCCAACCTCCCACTTGGTCCCCACCTCAACCCAACTCAAGGGTGCCGTACACCTCCGTTCGTATAGAGCCTCGTAGGGTGCCATGTCGATGCTTGATTAATAGCTGTTATTATATGCAAACTATGCCAGGGGCAAGTTCTCCTCCCAAGAGCCCCTCCAGTCCAGTACACAAGCACGCAAAAGGTCCTCAAGTGTCTGTATCGTGCGCTCAGACTGTCCGTTCGTCTGGGGGTGGTATGCTGTACTGAACTTCAACTGTGTCCCCAAGAGCTGCTGGAACTCAGCCCAAAACTGGGATGTAAAATGGGTATCCCGATTGGATACGATCTCCCGTGGAACTTCGTGTAGACGTACCACGTCACGGATATACCTCTTTGCTAACTGTGCTGGTCCCAAGGTGACTCGGATCGGCAAGAAACGTGCTGTCTTCGTCAATTTGTCTACAATCACCCAGACTGCGTCATGTCCTCGCTGGGTAACGGGCAAGCCCACCACTAAGTCCATGGTGATGCTCTCCCACTCCCACTCTGGCACTGGAAGTGGCTGCAACGGCCTTGTAGGTCTCTAATGCTCGGCCTTCACCTGCTGGCACACTAAACACTGCTGTACGAATTTACCTACGTCCCGCTTCATTCCCCTCCAAAAGTCGCGTCTCAAATCATGGTACATCTTTGTGTTTCTGGGATTTATGGTGAACCTAGAACCGTGTGCCTCAGTCAGGAGCTCTCTCAACAGCTTCTCGTCCCTGGGAACGCACAAACATCCCCTCATGCGAAGTACCTAGTCTGTAAAGGAGAAGTCCCCAGGGTCTCTTGACAGCACTATGTCACGCAACGACTGCAAGTACGGGTCAGCCAGCTGTCCAGTGATGATGCGGTCTATCAGCTCTGGCCTCGTCTGTCGTGTCACGGTCACTGCCCCACAGTGCCCCAGTAACTCTAGGGGTCGCCAACTGCCCATCTCCTCCAAGAGACTCTAACTCTGCACCTATAAACTGGCCAAGTGGGCGGGTGCCTTCCGGCTCAAGGCGTCAGCCACCACGTTGGCCTTCCCCGGATGGTAGGAAATGCTGTAGTCATAGTCCTTCATGAGCTCCAACCAACGTCTCTGTCTCATGTTGAGCTCCTTCTGATCAAACAAGTATCTGAGGCTCTTATGATCTGTGAAAATCTCAAAGGTCTCACCGTACAAGTAGTGCCTCCAAGTCTTCAGCGCGAAGGCGACAGCTGCCAGCTCCAGGTCGTGGGTAGGGTAGCTACGCTCATAGGGCTTTAGTTGCCGCGAAGTGTAAGCGACAACGTGACCCCTCTGCATGAGCACACCCCCTAACCCCTGCAAAGAGGCGTTCGTGTACACAACGAACTTGCCACTACTGTCTGGGATGGTGAGCATGGGAGCCGAAGTCAGCCTCTCCTTCAGCTCCTGAAAACACGCCTCACAAGCATCTATCCAAGAAAAGGGCACTTCCTTTCGGGTCAGCTGTATCATAGGACATGCAATCTGCAAGAAGCCCTTGATAAATCGCCTGTAGTAGCCTGCCAGTCCCAAGAAACTGCGGATCTTAGTAATAGTACGCGGCCTCTCCCACCTGAGCACTGCCTCAACCTTGGCTGGGTTCATAGCCAAGCCATCCCCGGAGATCACATGACCCAAGAAGGTCACCTCCCTCAACCAGAACTCACACTTGCTGTATTTGGCGTACAACCTACATCGTCTCAGTGTGTACAAAACCATCCGCAAGTGCTGTCCGTGCTGCGCCTGATCTCGAGAGTAGATGAGCACATCATCAATAAATACCACCATGAACTGGTCCAAGTACGGTCTGAACACTCGGTTCATCAAGTCCATGAAGGCAGTGGGGGCGTTGGTCAGCCCAAATGGCATGACCAAAAATTCGTAGTGTCCATACCGGATGCGGAAAGCTGTCTTGGAGACATCTGCTTCCCTGATCCTCAATTGGTGGTACCCATACCTCAAGTCTATCTTGGAGAATACCGTGGCACCTCGTAGCTGGTCAAACAAGTTGTCAATCCTCGGTAGCGGATACTTGTTCTTGATGGTAACCCTATTAAGCTGTCTGTAGTCCACATAAAGGCGTAGGGTACCATCCTTCTTCTTCACGAACAATACCGGGCTCCCCATGGAGACGCACTGGGCCTCACAAAGCCCTTCTCCAGAAGGTCCTGCAACTGAGACTTAGCTCTCGCAGCTCAAGTGGTGTCATCCTGTACGGTGCTGTAGAAATGGGGCTGGTCCCCAGTACCAGTGAGATCTCAAACTCGATCTCACGCTCAGGCGGTAGTCCTGGCAACTCATCTGGGAACACGTCGGGGTACTCTCTGACCATCGGGATACTTTGAAAGTCTGCCATAGGGTTGGGCTCCGCCACCACATAAGCTAGAAAGCCCTCACACCCTTGGCCCAAAAGTCTCACCGCCCGAAGTGCAGAAATGCACCTGAAGCCTCCGTCCACTGGTTGCCAGTGGAACTCGAATGAAGGCAACTCCGGTATGGAGAAGACAATCTTCCTCTCAAAATAGTCTACCAAGGCGTGGTAAGCGGACAACCTGTCCATCCCCAGAATCACGCCAAAATCCTCCATCTGTATCATAATCAGGTCAGCGGGAAGGCTGTGTCCCCCAACACTGACCTCACAATCCGTGTAAACCTCCTCAGCTACGAACAACTGACCACCTAGACCTCTGATCATAAACGGATCCTCTAACAACACATAGTCCTGCCCCAAACTAACCGCAAAACTGGCAGCGACAAACGAGTGCGTAGCCCGAAATCGAAAAGCGTGTAAACAAGCCTGTCGGAAACTGTAATCATACCTGCCACCACTGATCCTGAAGCTCTGGCATCCCTGTGTGTCAGGGCGTTGATACGCCCATCAGCCCTAGGTGCAGACGAAGTAGCCACACTCTGCATCGGACGGGTAGCCGCTAGCTGGTACCCTCCCCGCGACTGCTATCCTCCTCCTCGCGCCTGGAAACTGCAGCCTCCAACTCGTCCTCCGGTGCTTGGCGCGAGGAGCATCTACTGACCTCCAGCCCTAGACGGGCAGTCCCTCCTGATGTGGTCCGGCTGGCCACACTGGTAGCAAAGGGGGACTCGACTCCCGCCCTCAGTGGGTCCCTGCTGACGGCTGGGCGGGGGTCCGATGTTGGCAACTGCCCCTTGTTGGGGGCCCCCAAAGGCCGCTGACGGCCCCGCAAAGCGTAACGGCTCTCCTGCGGGCGCCACGTGCCTCCTCTCTCGTCGGCCCTGTGAGAAGTCTGGCTGGTAGGGCCTCTTCCACCCGCTGTCAGTGTCACATGCGGACGGGTTGGTCTCTTCATATGTCATAGTTGCCTCCACCACCCTTGAGAACGTAGGCAGCTTCAGGGGTTTGACATACCCCCGAATAGTAGGTCAGAGCCCCTCGGTGAACCTCCAAAGGTGCTCCTCCTCGGTAGCCACGGCTGTCACTGCGAAACGAGACAGCTCCAGGAAACGCGTGCGGTACGCGCTCACGGTCATCGTCCCCTGGCGAAGAGTGTGGAACTCTCGCCTCCTCTGATCCTGCCACGTCTGGGGGAAGTACTGCTTGTAGAAGAGGGTGACGAACTGGTCCCAAGTCGGCTTGTCCCTCTCTTGACCTCTGACCGCCCTCCACCACCTATGTGTCGCGCTCTCCAGTTGGTACATGGCAAAGGCCACGCAGCACTCCACAGGGGGGCGAAGGGTGTCAAATACCTTCTCGATCTGCTCGAGCCAGTCCTTTGCCTCGGTCGGGTCCTCATCCCCCTTGAAGGAGGGGGGCTTCAGCTTCCGGAATTGTCCGAAAAGCTCGTAGTGGCGCTGAAGTGGAGAAGCTAGTACGCCTCCAGGTAAAGAGGCCTCGTGTTCGGAAGTGCCAGAGGAAGGTGGGGGTGGTGGAGGCCCACCCTCTCCCCCGCGTCCAGCGTCGTGTCCGTCTCATGGTCCCACAGAGGACTCCCCCTTCGCAGCCCCAGGGAGAGGCGCTCGTGGCAGCGGATGAAGCTCCTCTCACATGATCTCCCGTATCAGCTGGGCGGGGTCCTGGGCCTGAATGTCCGGGAGCAGTGGCTGGTCCACTGAAGCGTTGGGCTCAACGCGCTCGCCCCTCCGACCTCGTCCTCAGCCGCATTCGCGGCCCGCCTCGCTACCTCCTCGTCGAGGCATCTCCTGCAAGGTACGTTGTGGTGGCTACTCTAGTTACAAGCACGTGATTGGTTATTTTCCAACCAGTTGGTTCACTTCTCGGGATGACCTTGCTCTGATACCATCTTACTACGACCCGATTCCTGAATCCCTACAGGACACGAGAATCGAACCGACTCGACTGATCCTAAGACCCAATCATCCAACGAGAAAGTAACCAAAAAGTAGTAAAATAAATCACATTCACCATGCAAGTAACTAACAATAACAAAAGTACAGCAGTAAAGAAAAGAACTACTACAGTACACACCACCACAACAGTAGAGAATTTTAAACAGGTACAGAAATATGAAGTTTACAATAAAAGAGTACAAGAGTGTAACAAAATACTCACTACTACATAAAACGGGTACAACAAAAGTACAACTACTGGGCTCTACTAGGCCTAGCACCCTCCGCAGCCGTAAGCTCTGGTTGCTCAACACCTGGACCTGAAAAAGGTGGTAAGTACGACACGTCAGCGAAACGCTGAGTAGAGTGGCAACCAGCTAGCTAAGAAAAACAATAAAGGTGCACAGGTAGCTGTTGTTTTCAATTTCTTTCTTTATATAACTAGTTATTCTTTCTTTCATCACTTGGTTTATTTATCAGGTCTTTTTCTTGATCTCGAATGTTTCTCGTGGGAATGATCTTGATTGCAGCCTTTCCCGAAGAGTAGAAGTAGCACGTGGTGCTCTCCTGGCCAGGAGAGTTCCTCGTGGTGGTCCTACACTCAGTTAACCACCCCAAGGTCACTGACAGACGTAACGGTGACCACGGCACGTGCGATAAACGCACGGGTAGCTACCCCACACTGGCACGCGGTCAGTTATTTCCGTTAACAGGTGCGCCCAAAGCACAGCACGGAACCAGTATAGGGCAGAGCCCTCTCAGTAATAGGGGTTTAGCCCCTAAGAACCAAATAGGGGTCTTGCCCCTCCACAGTCCGCGCACCCTCGCCTAACTACCCTGGTTTGCCCAGTGGGCCTAACAAGTTGGTGTAGGATGGCTAGCTGAACCCTGGGCCCCGTTGGGTGGCTAGCTCTCTCCCTACACTAGTAGCTCTCCCCAGTACTGTGTACGTGAGGGATAAAATTTGGTACAAAGTGGCCAGACCTAACCCCGGGTCTCAACCTTAGGGCGGCTAGCTCCGCTCTGCACTAAGAGGTAACATGTGATTCCCTTGGTACCACGTACCCAAGAGACAACACACTTTCCCATTCACTTTTCTAGTTCCGTTCTATTTATTTTCAGGAGCTCTACTCCTAATTCCCCATAGGTTTCATGCTCATGTTTCTCAGGCCAAGCCATACTAGGTTTCATTATTTCAGGTTTATTCGCATATAGCATGTGTTTCCAACATTCAAACTTTCTTTTCCAATTTATGTACATGCAGCTCGTATTTAATTTCCAAACAGCAGGAATTACAGGTAGCAGTTACTAACGATAGTACTCTACATTTCACAGGCAGCTGTTATCCAATTACAGGCAATTATTATTATTCTATCCACTCATCCAAGACTGCAATTCAGGCATTCAATACAATCGTTCCAGCGTTTCTAGTCCTAGGGTTCATGCCATACCCTAGGATCTATCATTCAATCTAGCGTTTCTGGTCCTAGGATTCATGTCATACCCTAGGATCTATCATTTATTCCAGACATGCAATTAAGTTTGTAATTAACTAAGGAAAGCCACTCTACCCGCAAAATCGAGAGTAATGGGGGCTCAATCGGCAGGTCCACGTGCCTCTGTAACCCCCAAGTCCACAACAGAATGAGGTCCTAACACAAGGATCAACCACAAGAAACCACTCAGAATAGGATAAAATTATTTCAAACAAGTAGAGGAACTTATTCTGAGAAGAACGAAACCTTAAACACGGAAATCGGACATCGAACGGACCCTAAACGAGTCAAAAATGACAACTCTGACTCAAATCAGACGTTTGGAACACCTTCCGGACGTCTTAAAAGGGGTCCAGATCCATACCTCGCTCTGCGCTGCTCCTCAGACGTCCAGGGGTCCTGCTGAACTTTCTGGACCTAGTTCCAGACGTCCGACTATCTCTCAAGACGTTTGGAGATGCTCTCCGCTGTCTGGTGACTCGGCCAGACGTCTGAACCGCGTGGGAGGGTGTGTCTCGCGCCTTCCCGAAGCGAATCCTGCACGCGTGTGCAAAACTCTCTCAACACAGCACACAACAAAGCTTCGGCGGAGTGGTCTGCATGGCCTTATTCGCAAAAAGAAGCATAGGAGGAAATACGTACCTCTCAGTCGTTTGGAGCTCCCTCCAGACGTCGTCCACGTCATCTGGATGTATGTCCAGACGTCTGATTCTGGGAAAATTTCCCAGAATCAGAACCTCCTTCATCTTCTTCCTGCTACGTGCAGCCACGCCGCACTCGTACGCCCGCTGCCCGAGCTGCAGCAGCATCGGGGGAAACCTCCCTAGCACAACGCTCCTCTGCGTGCACGCCGACCGGCCTTGAACTGCTCAGGCGAGCTCTCTCTCATGGCTCGCGCGCTCTCTTCTCTTCCCTCTCGCTGCACCTCTCCTCTCCGCCGTTGCACTTGGCTGTAGCTGCTGCTCGTTCTCACTCTCGCTCTCCCGCTGGAGGAAGGAGGAGACAGATGGAGTGGGGTGGCGTGAGGGAGAGGACGGGAGTATTTGTAGGTGCGAGGGAAAGGGTCCTGTAGGTCGACAAGGGGAGAGAAAGAGAAGAGAGCGGTTGGGTTTCAGTCTGCGTGCGGCACACGCGCAGACTCGCGATCGTACACACGTAAAAATTAATTTCTAGACGTCTGGGAAGGCATCCAGATGTCTGACCAGACGTTTGGACCAACTCTCAGACGTCTTAAAGTGTTTTGATGTCACGGGTCTTAACAACTTTCCATTAAGCTTACACCGTTGATGCCTCTATTTTGATCCAGCAAAATTATGTTTATCTGTGAACTAATCTTCCAGGCAATCTAGCGTGGATCTTATTATGCTAAGAGACAAGACATGGAAAGATGATATGTTAGACTTTTCTCTTTTAATTGAGTCTAGAACCTTTGTGTGGAACTTCTTGTTGAGATAAACACATATAGGAAATAAATAAATAAAAATATATGCATTTTCAATGTTTTCGCATAGATAAAAAAGATTAAATCAAGCAAGTCAAACATGATTTAACAAGATCCAAAATAAAATAAAGAACAAATAACATGCAATAGCACAAATAAACAAAATGAAGAAATGTTAGATATTACTCCGATTGAAGCGCCCATTAAGGACTTCCCTTAGAGAAGGTATCACCCCACACAATACCGGTGCGTCGGGGTCTGACGAACTCTTCCCAGGATACGACAATTCACCTCCAAGATTTGGCGCACTCCGATCTTGGACATGCTCGAAAACCACCTCAAGAGAAGGAAGCTGAGGCAATTTGGTTTCCAACCAAATTCCCAATTGACCTACCAATTTAATGGTTTGATCAACCAAAAACTTCTCATGGATCTCTCAATCTCCTTGTGCAAGATTGACAAAAGTGATTGGAGAATTTTCTACCAATCTCACTCGAATGAACGCACCAAGAAAGAGAGACAAGAACGAGAGAGAAGGGGAGAGAGTGAAGAGAGTTTTTTCTGCTCTTGTTATATGTTAAATGAGTTCCCTCGTGGCCTTTATATAAAGCCCACGACCAGACGTTTATGAAAATTTCCATTTTATGAAAATATGGTAATTGATTGACCAAAACAATTGGTTGATCAAACTTCACTATTTGGTCGACCAATCCAATTGATCAACCAAACTAAATTCATTGATCGACCAAAATAATTGGTTGACTAATTTTACTATTTGATCGACCAATCCAAATCAAAATCGTGAGATTAAAAATCCGTAGCAAAAGGAATCCAAGTTCCAAGTCCAAATTTATTCTCATCAAAGCTAGAGCTGGAGTTGGAGCCGGAGCTGGAGCTTAAGTTGGAGCTGGGGCGGGGTGAGGCGCACGTGTGTCCGTGCGTGGTTTTTAACCCCACCTCTCACTCTTTGCTACGTAAGCTATGGGAGGCAGAAGCCTTTTACGCCCACCAAGAGATTTGTCTACTTCCAGTATAAGACTAAAAACCTCTCCCAAATCTCACTGATTTCAACATGAATTCCTATGTCACTAAATAACAATTGCATCCCAATTGATACAATTAGGCTCTAAAATCCAACACCTCAAATATTTCAATCAAAATGCATTAGTTTAATTACAATTTCATAAACATTTGATCGACCAAAATATAATATTGATTGACCAAAACTAATTGATCGACTAAGATAAAATTTTTTATCGATCAATTAGTTGGGCGGGAAATTAAGTTTTCTCCAAACCAAAAGAGCTTGACCAATCAAATATTTTATATTTGATCGATCAAAAGTTACTTTGATCGATTAAAACTTAGTTTTGATCTACCAAATTTGTGCGAAATCTTTTGCAAATTTGATTCCAAGTCCCTCTAATATCAATCTCTCTTCCCAAAATCATTTCAATCAACTTACTTTCCATTTTCACTTTTACCATGTTTAACCCATTCAAAAATATAAAACCAACACCTCTTCGTATCACTTTTTTCACTTTCTCAAAAGAGAATTAACCCACCCCGTTACCCTTTTACCGACCCCATGTTGAATGTCACAAAATGTGTATATGATTAAGAAGCATCGTAGTATAGCACGAATCACGACTCAAACAAAAATTATTAACGAGACGGTGAGTTCTTGTCGATCTCAGGGAGGCGTATAAAAGCGAAATTGATTTTGATTTTTCTTTCATGCTTAAAATCGAATTCTAGTCTCGAGAGTGCGAGTGAAAGATGTGCTGGTCACGTTGTTGACATAGAAAATATGTGCGTGAGTCAAATAAATCACAAATGTGAATCTGTGTGTTTCAATTCGCAAAATTTCTATTATGCAATGGCAACTAGTAGAAAATGAATCTATCACTAAATCATTAATATCCTATAGAACCAACATGTTTTTTGTAATATATATAGATGAAGTAGGCAACTGATGATTCCTGTTTCTTCACAAATTTTATCATTACAGTGGTTCTAGAGGAATGTGATGTAAACATGTTTATATCACATAAATCGTCTATTTATGCGTGTTCTTAGGCGTATAGTTGCATCATACGTTATAAATATTGCATAACATGCATCATCTTGCATTTAGGTTAGATTGTATAAAGCTTAGGTTAATTTTCTCTTTTTGTGGTCAGGTAATAGGGTATCATATCACGGCCTCAGATTGAAGATCCAACTGTACGGATTTGACCAGAGCGATAATCGAAGTTCAACGACTCCAAGATTGCCTTGATTGGACTTCCGTAGTATCAGATGTAGTCCGAGAAAGATCAGAGGTCAAGGGGCCAAGTGGTGTAAATCCGTTCTTCAAACAACAAATCCGACCCCACGGATGGGTTCGGATTGACGATCGACGATCGCAGTCCAACGATGTGAAAATCGATCCAATTCGACATTCGTGGCATCACCTACGAGCATATGAAGATGGATGGCCAAGATGGTGCCACGTGGCACCATCACAGCCACCCAAACCAGGCGTAGCATCTCTTCGCAGCTTCTGAAGGTGTGGGTGAGGCGAGATCTCAGCAGTTGGATCTTGATTCAACGGCTGAGAGGGAGGAGCTGTCAAACGATCTCTGCGCCAATCCACAGAGACAACACAGTGGAGAACTCCTCCACGACAACTCCGTGATGCGCGTTTGAATCCGTGCACCTCAAATGGCGGGTGCAGGCAAAATTCCACCGTCAGATGAGGATGGGCTTGGGGCGTGTTGATGCCCGATCTCACACGTAGGTGCTCACTAAAGGCGCGATGGCTTTTAAGCCGTCTGATTGTGATATTGCACAAACATGCGCATGCGTTGAGAATGTGAGGAGAGGAAGAGGTGCGGCGAGCGCATGCACATAAGCCCACGTTGATGGTCTTTAGTGATGAATAAATCCATCACTAAAGACCCTGACATTAATGTTTTGAGATGAAACAACCCATTTACCCCTCCAATCCTCACCTATAAAAGGCCCTATGACCCCCATATATCAATCATCCCTTCCTCTCTTCTCTCACCCCCTTAAAGACTTTATGAGCTGGTCCCAAACCTGGGATGCTAAATTAGAGTTACAAAAATATTTTTCCATCTCCTCACCTCCTTCGTGGAGCATCCCGCAATTGTCTTCTCACCACCGTTCGGGAAGGGGATCCCACTGCGACGTCTCCCTACCCCATCCTCCATCGTCCATCATCGTTCTCCATCTCCCGCATCTCACCACCTTCGTCTGGGAGCTCCATCAACGCAGCTCGTCATTCAAGCAGCCGTCGAGGAGGATAATTTCTCATCTCCCTTCTCTTTACTGCTTTCAAGAGTAGATTTATCGCTTTCTAATTGTAATATTTCCAGCTTTCTAGTGTAGTGATTAGTTGTAATGAACATTACTCTCTGGTTATGAAATCCATGTTTATTCTATCTCTATTTTGGCTTTATTTGTATTATTCTCTCACTTCTATTAATTATTCTTTAAGTAGATAGCTATTTTAGATTTAATTCAATTAACTAATCTGCTTCATGACAACAAATCAAATGCGATTTTTAATCAAATGTCTGATGAGCCCATATTTGTGGGCTATTTAGGTATTTCGATGCCTCAATATTAAGTTATCTTTAACATTTATTTAGCATGCATTAGGATGTAAATATATTAGTTTATGTTTTTAACTTAATTGTATAATTCATGCATTGCATTCACAATTAAATGTATTTAGAATTGAGTTAGAATAGCATGTATTAGAATAGTTAATCAATTAAGTGCATTACATGCATTGTTTTGTTTTAACATAGAAATTAAGGGTTTGCACATAAATAACCCCTTATTTCTTTTTCATTTTTTAAATTTTCTTTCTTCTCCAATGGAAGCATGCAAGAGACGCACATCAAGGAAGAAGCGACAGAAGTGGATCTCTATTCCCCACGTTCTTCGTCGCTTCATCTCTTCTCCTCAACCAACACAAGTTGTTCTCTTGCAACATAAAATGAAGTTTCCACCCCAGAGCTCGCCTTAGGCCACCACCTTCACTCCGCCATTGTGCAGAGAGTTCAACTCTCTTTTGCTCATCATTGCCGGCCTCAGCTGCAGCAACAAGTCTCCACCACCGTGGGCATGTGGCATGACAGGCCACACCGCCGCCTGGAGCTTGCTTGCACCATTGTGCGTCAACAGCAACCACCACCACCATCACCGACACTAGCAACCACCACCGCAGCCACACACCAGTAGCCATCCACACACAGTTAAGACGTTCGGGAAGGTTCCCGGACGTCTGAAGACCCAACCTGCTTCTCCACCTCCTCGCGTGCCACCCTCTATGCACGCACGCAACAGCCATCCTCCGCGCACGCACACCCAGCACCCTCGTGCGGTCCCAGCTGTGCGCGCACCTCTCCTATCCTCCGTTCACGCACACAACAGCCGCGTGCTCCCCCCCAACACCAGCTTCTTCGTTTCTTCTTCTTCATCTCCTATGAAACAAACCCATCAATAGACCACTAGCAACCACCGCCCCTCGCATCCACCGCCCCACTGCGCGACCAGCGCCCCTCAGCCACACGACCCAGCGTGCGTCTACTGATAACACTACACAAGGGGGTGATAATTATGTTTAATATGGCCCATCTTTAGAATAAAAGGCACAACATAAGTAGAATAGGAGCATTGCATGCATCATGTACCAAGATTGCTTATAAACTGCATTAATAGCCATTTGTGTAATAATTTGTCAAAGCACGCCTCAGATGAGCAATCGGACCGCACGGATGGATTTAGAACGACGAACGGAGTCCAACGGACTCAAGATCGGCCAAATCCGACATCCGAAGCTCCTACAATGGGCCCAAGAAGTTCTGACCGTTGATCTGGAGATCAACGGCCCAGATTGCGCCACGTCAACCCCGCCCCCGCGCTCGCCGCGCCTTCAGCCAGCCGAGATCAAATCTCGGCAGTCGATCTTCGATCGAATGGCCGAGATTCACGCGCCCGCCCGCGGTCGCCGCGACAAAGCGCAGGCGTGGCGCAACGGTGAGTGCGTAAGCCCGCACCCACGCGACGCGGGTTCGAGCCGCGCGGAGTGGGATTTGAAGACGGGCGACAGGCGCGGAGAAATTGGGCCGCCCGATCAGTAGCGGGCGGCCGAGATCTTGCCACGCGGCGCGACCGTAGCTCATGAGTGTCCACGCGCGCGCGCACGCCGGGTAGCTGTAAAAAGTTACCAACCCACACTGAATTCCGAAAAAAATTCTAAAAATATATATATATATACATATGTATAGTTATATATACACATTAAAGCAAGGATTCAGGTGATTCGTATTTTGGCAGACACCCGGGCGCTGCTTAGTCCTTGTAGATTAAGATCTGCGTATATTTCCTCTTATTGACAAGTAACGAAGTGCCTAAGCAATTACTTCTTGAATTCTGCAAGGAAATAAAGACTAGAATAAACCTTGCTGGGGACTAGCAAGGAGTAAGCATGGGGGTATGATAACACTACACAAGGAAGTGATAATTATGTTGAATATGGCCCATCTTTAGAATAAAAGGCACAACATAAGTAGAATAGGAGCATTGCATGCATCATGTACCAAGATTGCTTATAAACTGCATTAATGGCCATTTGTGTAAGAATTTGTCAAAGCACGCCTCAGATGAGCAATCGGACCACACAGATGGATTCAGAACGACGAATGGAGTCCAACGGACTCAAGATCGGCCAAATCCGACATCCGAAGCTCCTACAATGGGCCCAAGAAGTTCTGACCGTTGATTTGGAGATCAACGACCCAGATTGCGCCACGTCAGCCTCGCCCCCGCGCTCGCCGCGCCTTCAGCCAGCCGAGATCAAATCTCGGCCATCGATCTTCGATCGAACGGCCGAGATTCGCGCGCTTGCCCGCGGTCGCCGCGACAAAGTGTGGGCGTGGCGCAACGGTGAGCGCGCACGCCCGCACGCACGCTACGCGGGTTCGAGTTGCCTGGAGTGGGATTTGAAGACGGGCGACGGGCGCGGAGAAATTGGGCCACCCGATCAGCAGTGGGCCGCTGGGATCTTGCCAGGCGGCGCGACCGTAGCTCACGAGCGTCCACGCGCGTGTGCACGCCGGGCGGAGGCGCGCGCACACGCGCGCCCGAGGCGCGATCCCAGCGTAGGCGAGGAAGAAGATCGGACAGCTCTCGTTCAGCGGCCGCGGATCATGCGAGGAGAAGGAACGAGGAGGGTGGCTGACCAGCGGCGGGAGGGCTTCACCGACGCTTTTGGAAGTAGTTTTAGCGACGCTCTGGATGTCGCTAAAGCCTCTTCTTCTTTTAGGAAGCCCTTAACTCTATTTAAACCCCCTCCAACCACCATTCAAGGCATTCACTCCCCCTTGCAACTACTCCACCCCTCTCTTAGCTAGCTCTAGGTACTCTTGTAATCGCCGGAGACGACGAGCTGCCGACGGAGCCTCCTCCACCGCCGTGGCTGCCTTGTCGCTCTCCACACACTTTCTCTCTCTCTCTCTCTTTTAAGCTTTCTATTACTTTTGTTGAAGCATGTGTTTAATGTTGGAAGTTATGAACTACAAGTGCATGTTTAATGAAGTTATTTTCCGTTCAGTTGCCATTTTAATTTCTGTTCAAGTTGCATGATCAAAACAAAGAGCTTTCTAACCCTAAACCTTCTCTCTCTCTATCTCTCTCTCTCGCTTTTCAAAAACGCACCTTTCGCAAGCAAAACTCTGCACTTTCCGTGACAACAAGTGGTAAGTAAAAATCCGATTTTCACGCCTCCCTGAGACCGACACTCGGACTCACCTCCGTTTACTTATTTTAAAACTGACATTGCAAGTGCGACTATAACGACACTCCTTAACACACACGCACAACAGCATGTCATCTACCACCCCTCGCGTGCCCTTTGCTAGCTCCACCATGCACCGGCATGCCTCACGCGCACGGCCAACACGCCCTCAGCGTCGTGTCCGACCCCAACTACATGCGTGCATACCTCCGTGCACACCTCCAGCAACAGTGCACACCTCTCCTCTCCACTCCCTCATCTCCAGTAGCAGTAGGAGGAGCTTCATCGCCGACCATCCAAACGGCTGACCACCACCATCGAGTAGCCCTCGGCTCACTCGACCTCCACCGCACTTACCACCGTCGCAAACCCTCTCCTCCGTGCGTGTGAGCAAGGGAAATTTTTTCCCCTATTTCAGCCACATTAGAAATTACATCTCATACCATTGTTAATTTTTATTAATAATTTATTATAGTGAAAATTACAGAAAAGTCCATCCCCTTTTGCATTATTATTATTTCAGCATATCATGCCATTAATTAGCCTAGTCTAAAGGAGATTTCAACTCGATTTTTGGGGAAATCATTCATGAACAATAATATTTCGACTTGTACGAGTTTTAATAGGCCATTGCCTCCCTGTTGATACGGCCTGCTCTCTCGAGTGGTTAATTTTAAATACTTTGATTAGTCGATTTTCCACCACTTAGAAATACAAATGACAAATCATTTTAATTATCATCCTGTTAAGTGAAAACTATCTTTTCAAATGGTGCCATTGCCAGGGAGGCAACAAGCGTGCTAAATTTGCATTTATCTATTTATTTGTTCACGTTTTAGTTGAGGCATATTTTAATTCGATTAACTGTTTGGCGCGAGGTACGTGTATCCTGAGATGAGTTGTTGCACCAGCCTTAGCGACACTGAGGTGGACCTTGTTTCCATCGCTTGGAGGACATCTGGAGTGATCATATTCATCTTCATCTCTATTAATTTTTTTTTTAGTAGATAGAGTTTAGGTTTTAAAACTTTACTTTTCTTTATTTTCTTTCACATTCATTTTGTTTGAGACTCTTGTTCTGGGATATATTTTAGGGGTTTGTTCCCTGACTTTCTTTTAGGCCGGTGTTGGGTAATTTTTTAGGAGCCTGTTCCCTTTTCTTTAGATTTAGGTTTTTATTTTCTTTCATGGATTGATTTTCCATTATTTGTGCATTAGGTAGAAATAAAGAAAAAATAACAAAACACAAGCTACCTACCTCTAGGACGAACCATTTAGGTGTGTATGAGTAGCCTCTAGATTTATTTTCTGCATTGCGTGCATTCTCGCATCGCTGATTGCTGGAAGCAAGGTACGCATCCTCTTACTTTGCATCTATATCTTGATCACGCATTTGCATTTGGACTTAATTCCTGGACCACATAATTTATCTTGAAATGATCTCACAAGTGATCACATCAAATATCTGAAAAGGATTAAGTAAAGGATGAACACAATAAAACCCAAGGAGTTGATTTGAGACATGTGCTGCAGTTCAAAATTTAAACTCAAAATTTTATGGTATGCACACGTGCATGACTACACACTAAAGCACACATTTAGACACTCCTAGGTTTTTGAGTTGCTAGGAAAGAACTCTCCTACCATTGGATACCAAAGTGCTTGAAACTTAAGATCAAAGGTTTTGTAACTCCAAGGAGGGGGATATCATGTCACGGATTTTTGAGGGTAGTTAAGAAGCATCGCGAAAGCACAGCTTCAATGGAAGGCTTAGGCTTACTTGCATCCCTTGATCTTCCGTCCTTGGAGTACTTTACCATTTGAAATTTAGGGTAGGGCACCTAAGTTCCAATTAGGTCTTTATTAAGGCATTTCATAGGTCGACAATAGGCACGTAATTGATTGGACAATTTGTATTTTCACCTACAACTGGACTAAAATCTCAAAAATCTTAATTGATTAAAGACATAAAAGTTCTTTTCAAGTGTGTTTATGTTGTTGGTATATGCTTGGTAGGCAATCCCTGAGGAGACAACTCGTGTTTAATCTAGAACCTGAAAGAATCCTTAGGAAAGCCAACCAAGAAAGAAGAGAGATGGCCGAGGAAGGAGAAGATAAAATTGTGGAAAACCAACGATCTGTGAGAGACTATTTTATCCCTATCACCAGCTTGGCCATGCACTGAGAAGACCTAGGGGGAACAATCCTTATGAAATCAAGAGCAGTACCATATCTTTGATGCCCTCATTCTATGGTACTTCTAGGGAGGATCCCTACAGGCATTTGAAGGAATTTACCGAGGTCTATTTCACGGTGAGATTGCACGGTGTTATTGATGGCACCTAAATGTGAACCCTCTATCCCTTCTCCCTCAAGGATAAGGCAAAGCATTGGTATCACACTTTAGATGGTAGAGTGGATACTTAGGATGCCTTGAAGGGAGAGTTTTTGAAAAAATACTTCCCCATGAGCAAAACTAATCATTATAGGAGAGAAATCACAGGTTTTGCTTAACAAGATGGAGAGCAATTTCATGATGCATGGGAGTGCTTCAAAGATTTGTTACGCTTATATCCCCATCATCAAGTGCCAGGATGGCAACTTGTAGAAAGGTTCTACACTGGATTAAATGATAAGCACAGGTAGACAGTGGATGGTGCTTCTGTAGGAACCTTTCTCACAAAAATTGAAGATGGGGCTTGGGAGCTTTCTGAGATTTTGAGTGAGAATTCTATCCACCTAAATTCTGCCTATTTGGATAGGAAACCCACTCTTATGCAACGAAAGATTGAGGCAAATGAGGCTAGGGATACCTAGAATTTAGCCTTCCAAATTCAATTGTTGAACCAAAATATGGAAAGGCTTATGTCAAACCCTAACCAACTCACACCAAATGCCTCCATTTCCCAAGTTTCTGAATGCTCCATTTGCCAAGGCAATAAGCACGCTACTGTGGATTGCCACTTGGACTCCCAATTCCCTGACCTTGTATAGGTAGACTTGAATGCCGCTCAAGGGTTCCATCCCAGACCCCGCAATGACCCTTTTTCCAACACTTATAACAAGGGTTGGAGGAACCACCCCAAGTTTTCATGAAGATAGGGGAATGTCTCCAATTCAGGGAATTACTGACCCCAACCCTTTCAGACTCAACAGTATAATCAACCTCCTATTCCCTCCCAACTGTCCAAGACTTATGAGATGGATGAGCTTAAGGCCATGCTGAAGGCCATGCAGGAGAATCAAAGCATGATCATCCAATCTCATGGCAAGGTAATCAATGAGATGAAATCCCAAATTGGACACCTTGTCAAGGCTATGAGCAAAAGGGAGACTGGGAAGCTTCCCAGTTCATTTGAGGAGAACCCTAAAGGGAAAGGGATTGTCTTTAGGGAGCATGCCCAGGAAGTGATTATTCTGAAGAGTGGGAAAGAAATTTCCAAACCTGATGCTCTTATAGTCTCACATTCTGAAAACCCATCCACCCCGACTTTCGCCCCCACTGGAAAAGAGCCGCTCAACTCTTTGCTTGAAATCACCTCATTGGAAGAGGTTGTCCCCATTCCCCCACTTACCCAACATGACAACCCTTCAACCCAGAGACCTAGAGTGTCCTTTCCAGAGCGCTTATTTGACTTTGGGCAGACTTCTGCTGGCTCATCTGGAGTCAAAGATAAGATGGACGAAATCATGGAGACTTTCAAGCAAGTGCAGATTAACCTACCTTTGCCTGAGGCTATCAGGCAGATTCCATCCTATGCCCGCTTTTTAAAGGACCTGTGCACGAAAAAGCGATAATCGAGGAAATAGGTCCAATCAAAAGTTGTCCTGCCTGATTCTGTTAGCTCAATTATACAACACAAGACACCCCTGAAACTTAAGGACCTAGGAGCCCTGATGTCAACGTTTCTGTGCGGATTTAAAGGCGTATTACGTTGTAGTAGAACCGACAAAACGTTTAAACAAATAATTTTATTACTCGAACAACTAGAGTATCCGAGGTCGAACACAGGGAGCAAACTCAGTACTTTGTAAAACCCAAGAATACAACTGTTAAATGCAAATATAATTGATTCAAAGAGTTTTCAAGAAAGATGTAAAAAAAATAGAATTAGACGTCTGATTTATGTATCAGACGTCTTAAATGTGATCTTTCTTTCTCTTTTTCTTCTTCTGCTTTGCCTTTCAGATCTCTTTGCAATCTTCCCTAGTCCTTCTTCTTCTTCTCCTGCGAAGACCTCTAACCTTTCTGTTTTCCTCCTTCGCCTGCGAAGACTTCTTTCTTTCTTCTTCTTCTGTCTTGCTTCTCCTTTCTTCGTTGCCTTCTTCTTCTTCTTTGTCTTGCTTTCTTCTTCTTCTTTGTCTTGCTTCTCCTTTCTTCTGCAGCGGCCACGTCCTTCTCCTGCAATTAGCCTGCCTGCACAGGGGAACAAAACCTAACCCTTCTCCCTCTACCCGCGCGTGTCTCTCTCTCAAGCAATTCACTCTAACCGCTCTACCAGAGCCACAGTCTCAATCGGGTCGGATCGTACCCGGGACCAGGCGCACCTGCAGGTGTGTGATGCGCGAGGAGTGCGTAGGTCTAGGTCGGGTCGGATCCGCCAGGTCCGCGTGGTCAGGCCGCGGACGAGGCGGGTGGGGTCAGTGAGGGACCTCACCCCTGTGCTTTCGAGGCAGTAAACGTATATCACAAAAAATCTTTATACCATACCTGTGCCTTGAGATTCCACGATGTGGGACTAAACGTTCCGCCCTTCCTTTGCGTGCGCCCGCAGACTCTCGTGTGCAATTGCCCACGCTGAAGGCCCTGCTGCTGATCCTTGCTGAACTCAGTCACCTCGCAACACTTGCGAGAGTCTGCTGCACCTGCCGCCTGGGAAGCCTGACGCCTGCTGCTGCTCCAAGCTTCCTGCTGCTTCGACTGTTAATGGCGGCCGGAGCGTTCACCTGAACTTCCACAGAACGGCCTATTGGCCCAATTAGAATAGTTGGAAACCTTCGCCGTAGCACGGCGAAGGCGGTGGGTGATGCTGCAGGTTGCCGGTCGGCCTAGGCGTGCCCGCCTAGGTTAACCTGTGGCCGGAGATGGTGGGTTGTTCGGGGGGTGGTTATGGAGGTCTGGAGTGGCAGTTGTGGGGTGGAGCGAGTTCCTGGTGGTGAGGCGGAGCTCACGAGGTGGTTGGCGAGCCGTGTGGAGTGGCGGAGTGGTGTGGGCGGCTCGCCGGAGTTCGGTCGGTGATGTGGAAGATGAGGGTGGTCAGCGTCGGTCGAGGGGTAATCAGATGAGATAACAGGGGGAAAAGAGAGAGGATAGGATGGAGAGGAGTTCTAACCTAATTGTAAGGACGAAAGGGGACAGAAGGCGGACAGCAGTACTTGCTGTCGCCGGAGAAGATGACGCCCAGTGGGGGAGAACGGCGGCGACGACGGGGCTGCGGCGGCGTGCGCTGGTACTGCGCGACGCGGAGGGAGGTCAGGAAGCTAACTCTGCCACTGGTTTTGTGGCAGAGCGAAGAGGGAGGGGAGGGGGGCTCGCCGGAGCTAGCTGGGGTATTTGGCCGAGCAGGAGGAGAGGAATTGAAGGGGGAAACTCGGCCAAATCAAGCTCAAGATGAGTGGCCGGGTCCGAGGGGTGTTTTATAGGTGCTGGACTTGGTGTGCAGGGCGTGAAGGGCACGTAATTGCCTGAGGTTGGTCGCCGGAGATGGAAAGGAGTTAGGATACCCAAATCTCTCGTGCGTTCGCACGAGAGATTGGGTTCACACCAACGATTGTAATTGACTTTATGAGGAAGGGAATTCCTCAGAGAATCCTCCTTCCATTTCTGGGAGGGAATCTCTGAGGGATTAGAGAGCAATCCCTCTCCGAACCTCGCCGGAGTTCGGTTCTGCCCTAGCAATGGCGGCAGGACCGGTTTGCAAAGAAGGCGAGGAACCTAGGGGGCTCTCTGCAAGGATATTCAAAAGATAGGGACCTCTTTGTGATTTGGGTGTACTAACTTGCAAAGTAGGTCAAGATGGCCTCCCCTTAGGTCCAAATTTTGGTACAAACCTAATTTGGCCCTAAAGAATCCAATGGTGAAGTTGGATTTTAGGTTTGACCTCTTTTGACTGGACATTTTGCGTAAAAACCCAAATTAGGTTAATTGAAGAGCTAAGACCCTAATCTAGGTCAAACTAGGTTCCAAAGGCCAAATTAAGTGTTCTAAACCCCAGAGGATGTTTTTCTATGATTTTTAGAGGGTTTGCTTGATTTTTATTCTGACTGGAACCTTGTTAATTTAAGCGGGTCTGTTTTAGGGTTACCAAGTGTCATTTAATTCTTAGATTGCACATAAACCCATTTCTGATTAATTCAACCCACTTTGGACTATTTGACCTATGTTTTGCTTCTGAGAAATCCCGTTTATGTACTGCAATGGTAAAATTGCAGTTTTAACCTTTATTTCATGTTTTCTTCTCAGAGCACTTGTTCCTTTAGTTAAGCCTTCTTCTAGGTTATGTAGGAGCTTTTATCTTCTTTATTAGGTCAAAATGAGCTAGTTATGGCTCATGATGAGGCTCTCATCATACCCCCATGCCTAGCTTTTGCTAGTCCCTTAGCAAAATTTCAAAGTTTTAACTTCCATTCTAGACCCAAAGTGTCCTTAGTTATGATAAGTGCTTCTTTTGTGATTAGGTAGGAATGCCGACAATAGGCCTAGAGGTACTCAAGTACCAACCAAAATCTGGACCTGTTCTGCTTTAGCCTCAGTCCTTCGCAAAGGTTTCTACGGCCCACAAAAACTATCCTAGGGTTTGTTGGACTCTGCGGTTAAAGCACCCGTGCTTGAGACATTTTTAGCCTACGCTCAGTTTGCAGTGCGTTTTTTTTTGTAAGAGAGAGATAGAGGATTTATTTGTTTGGAGAGCTTTTCTCTCTCTTTTCTTTTTATTTCTAGCTTCGGATTAGCTTCTCAACACGGTCTGTATCGGATTCCTCGTCCCCATCATCAATCCTCAAGGGTCCCTGGCTTTCGAGATTTCGAGATAATCCCGCCCATGGCAACCCCCGGAACCCTGGCTTTCGAGATTTCGAGATAATCCCGCCCATGGCGTTCCGTGGCCGAATTCAGACCCTGGCGATCGACATTTCGTGATAATGCCACCCATGGTATCTGAACCAGCAGAGTGCTTACATGCCCCCAGTAGGATATTTAAATATCCTAAGAGACAAGCACCGAGGAGACGATATGTTGTTACGCATCTTCGAGGGGAATTTCCCGCCTCTCCGCGCTGGGAACTTGTCCAAATCAACTTGTGTTGATTGGCCGCTCCTAATCTAGGTGACTTTTTCAGAATATTAAACGCTCTTGCGTGTTTTGAATATTTATGCGCACTGAACCAGACTGTGTGTGAATTTGGGTGCTTAGGTTACCGAATCCCGCAAACCGGAGGTCAGTTGACGAGGCCGAATACTTCCTAAGCCTTAGACCTAATACTTAAGCTTCGCATTTTCCTCAACCTCTTGAGGATTGTCCAGATTTTAACGGATACGTGAATTTTTAAGCTAAAAATCTAGCCCAAGAGGCCTAAGACCAGCGTTCCCGCTAATCTCTTGTTATATCTCTGTAGCATTTTTCTTTTCTTTTTCTTGACTCGGTCTAGAACTTCAGTTAACCCCTTAATCTTTTACTAATGACTTTTTCTTTTTCTTTTCCTTTTGTGCTCCTTTCTTTATTTTTGCTCTTTTTTTGTCATTTTTCTTTCTTTTCCTCCTCTCATTTGTATGACCCTGAATTGTTCCTCCCCTCTATCAAGTCCCCTTTTTTTTTTTTTTTTATGAATGAAACCCTTTCTTGATATGAATTTTCTGACATTTTGCACTTTCATACCCCCCCATGCCTAAGATTTGCAATGTCCCCATTGTAAATTAGGTGGGTTCGAATTCAGCTTAGTTCATGTGTTAGGACAGGTGTGTGGTGAGTGAATGGGTCGAAGCGACTTGTTGCGAACGATTTCTAATCTCGGGTAGGTATACCTGAGGTGAAGTCGGCTGTTCTAATGGATGAACCCTAAAGTGCAATATGAGTTCCGCATAGCGATGTCAGAAACGGTTTCAGGTTTTTCAAAGAATGACGGGTTGCCTCCCGTTAAGCGCTGAGTTTTACGCCATCGGCTGGGCGTAATGAGCTCAAGAGGAAAGGAGGGTAAAGGATGACTCAGTCAAATCTATATCGGTCATGTCAATGAACGGCTTGAGTCTCTGCCCATTCACGACAAATGGTTCAGAATCGTGGCTGAGTGGGCTGATTTCAATAGCTCCATTTCCGAAGATTTGGCGGACTAGGTAGGGTCCGACCCACTTGGATCTTAGCTTTCCTGGGAATAGTTTGAGTCGAGCATCAAAGAGTAAAACTTTTTGACCAGGATGAAAGACCTTTCTAGAAATGTGTTTGTCGTGAAAAGCTTTAACCCGTTCTTTGTAAATTCGCGAGTTCTCATATGCGTCGTGGCGTAATTCATCGATCTCGCTCATTTGAAATCTTCTGTGGGTTCCAGCCTTAGAAAGGTCGAGATTACAGGTCCGTACTGCCCAATAGGCTTTATGCTCCAATTCGACGGGAGGTGACATGCCTTCCCGTACACTAGTCTGAAGGGAGACATTCCTAATTGGGTCTTGTGGGCGGTCCTATAGGCCCACAATGCTTCCGGAAGCCGAGAAGACCAATCTTTTCTATCAGGTCGAACAGTAACCTGAAGGATATTCTTGATCTCTCGGTTAGATAGCTCAGCTAGACCATTAGTTTGAGGGTGGTAAGGAGTAGAGATTCGGTGTGACACCCCGTATTTGATCATCAGTGACCTGAACTGAGCGTTTGTAAAATGGGTCCCTCCGTCGAAAATTATAGCACGCGGAATCCCGAACCTTGAGAAAATGTTTTGATGAAGGAATTTTATAACGACTTTATGATTGTTGGTTCGAGTCGGAATGGCTTCTATCCATTTGGAAACATAATCAACTGCGAGTAAAATGTATTCGAAGCCATCCGAGGTAGGAAAGGGTCCCATGAAATCAATCCCCCAAATATCAAAAATTTCGCATACCAAGATCGGCTGTAGAGGCATCATGTCTCTATGGCTCATGTTGCCTAGAGTCTGGCAACGGGAACATGCCTTACAGTGATTGTATGCATCTTTGAAAATTGTGGGCCAGTAGAAACCACACTGGAGGACTTTCGATGCGGTTTTATGTCCCGAAAAATGTCCACCGCATGCCTGGTCATGGCAAAATGAGAGTATGTCTTTGATTTCCACTTCCGTGACGCATCGTCGGATTATCTGATCAGCACCAATGCGGAAGAGATACGGGTCTTCCCATAGGTAATACTTGGCATCAGAACGCAATTTGTCCTTTTTGGCCTTCGACCAATCGGGCGGAATCTGATGTGATGCCAGGTAATTAACAATATCGGCGAACCATGGAAGACTTGTACTGATAGTCAGGAGGTGCTCATCAGGAAAATGTTCTGTAATAGGTCCGGACGGATCAATAATTTCAGGAGGAAGGCGGGATAAATGATCAGCTACCACATTGTGCTTTCCCGCCTTGTCGCGAATCTCGATGTCAAATTCTTGCAACAGCAAGATCCAGCGGATTAATCGAGGTTTCGCGTCCTTCTTGGCTAGGAGATGCCTCACAGCTGTGTGATCCGAGTATATGATAACACGGGAACCCAGAAGGTATGATCTGAATTTTTCCAGGGCAAATACTACGGCCAGCAGCTCTTTCTCAGTAACCGTATAGTTACGCTGAGCCTCATCCAGTGTTTTGCTGGCGTAGTAAATGACCACAGGTTTCCCATCAATTTTCTGCCCCAAAACCGCTCCTACAGCGAAGTCAGATGCATCGCACATGATCTCAAAGGGTTGAGACCAATCAGGGGACTGTAGGATTGGGGCTTGGGTGACTCGGTCACGTAAGATCTCAAATGCTTGAGTGCATTCCTTGGAAATTCCGAAAGGCACATCCTTGGAAAGCAGATTGGTCAGGGGGCGCGCGATTTTGGAGAAATCAGGGATGAATCGACGGTAGAAACCGACGTGCCCCAAAAAAGATCGGATGTCCTTAATCGAGCTAGGCATAGGGAGCTTGGAAATCAGGTTAACCTTAGCTCGATCCACTTGGATGCCTTTCTCTGAGATTAAATGTCCCAGGACAATTCCCTCAGGCACCATGAAATGGCTCTTTTCCCAGGAAAGAACCAAATTCACCTCGATGCACCGCCTGAGTATATGGACCAAGTGTTGGAGGCAATCGTCAAATGATTGTCCAAAAACTGAAAAGTCATCCATGAAGACTTCCAGATAGTCACCTACCATATCTGAGAATATGGCAAGCATGCACCGCTGAAAAGTTGCAGGTGCATTGCAGAGACCGAATGGCATCCTTCGAAACGCGTACGTCCCGAAGGGGCAGGTGAATGTGGTCTTTTCTTGGTCCTCTGGATGGATTGCCACCTGATTGTAACCGGAGTACCCGTCAAGAAAGCAGAAGAATCTATTTCCCGCTAGTTTCTCGAGGATCTGATCAATAAACGGTAGTGGGAAATGATCCTTCTTCGTGGAGGAATTTAGTCTTCTGTAATCAATGCAGACTCTCCACGAATTAGCTATTCGGGTAGGAATGACTTCCCCGGTTTCTGTCGTGATGATGGTAAGTCCTGCCTTCTTAGGTACCACTTGTGTTGGACTCACCCAACGACTGTCGGAGATCGGGTAGATGATCCCTGCATCTAACCACTTAATGATCTCCTTTTTCACGACCTCCTGTAGGTTAGGGTTTAGTCGCCTTTGCATTTCTCTTGAAGGTCGTGAGCCTTCTTCTGTATAGATTCGATGCGTGCAGTATGAAGGGCTTATACCAGTCAAATCATCTAGAGTCCATCCAATGGCTCTACGATGTTGCTGGAGAACAGAAATCAAACGGAGTTCCTGGTCAGGTGTGAGTCGAGAATTGATAATCACAGGAAACGTTTGATTTGAATCCAAAAAGACATATTTTAGATGTTCAGGAAGGGGCTTGAGTTCCATGACAGGATTGTCAGCAGCAGCGGGTAGTTCAGGGTTTGTATCGGGAGCAATGGTAGGAGTCATAGGTGTGTCTAGATTGTGTTCGCACTCCTCTGTTAGCGGTTTTTGACTTTCTAGTGGTTGATCAGGAATAATCAGGTTGTCCTCTATGTGCAATTCATCAACCACGGCTTTGACATCACAAATTTCCTCTATAACCCCGCAATTAATCCCTTGTTGGGCTTTGAAAATGTCGATCTTCAGATTTTGATTCCCAAATTTTAATTCTATCTGGCCCTCTTCGCAGTTTATATTGGCCCTAGCAGTGGCCAGAAAGGGTCTCCCTAATATGATTGGTGTGTCCCTTGGGTTCTTAGGTGCATCCATGTCCAGTACTATGAAGTCCACTGGGAAATAAAAATCTCGTACCCTAACAATGACATCCTCGAGTATACCTTTGGGTGACTTGATGGATCGATCAGCTAACTGCAATGTCACCTCAGTGGGTTTAAGTTCAGATTCTTCAAGGTGGTCAAGGAGGGATGTAGGTATTAAATTTATGGAGGCACCTAGGTCTAGTAGGGCTCTATCAAGTTGGGTTTCACCAATTTTACAAGAAATCAAGGGGGTTCCTGGGTCTTTAGCCTTGGGTGGGAGTTTGCTCAGGATGACAGAGCTGGCTTGCTCTGACAGTACAATCGGATTCCCATCCTTGGTTCGCGGCTTACGTTTAGGTGTACATATGTCTTTCAAGAATCTTGCGTAAGCCGGTATGTGGCGGATTGCATCCATCAACGGGATGTTTATCTGGACCTGTTCAAAGAGCTTGACCAGATCCTCCTCAGGAGCCACAGGTTTGGTTGTCCTTTTTCCTTTGGTCAAGGCCTCAGGAAATGGGATCCTAGCTGGTTCCTCTAGGATAGGTCCAGGTTCTTGATCTGGGACAGTAGTATCTTGGATGACTACCCTAGGGTCTTGGCGATTATCAGGCTTGGAGTGGTTCAGATAATGTGGGTCTTGTGTTGTTTTACCACTACGTGTTGTTACAGAGTTTAATCCAGCCTGACTTTGGTTTGGGTTAGGTAGGAGAGGTGGCTGCTGCTGAAATTCTGCATAAGATGTAGAAGCCTCCATCCTGTCTGGTGATGGAGTAGCAGGGGCCTGATAAATCAAATGTGCGTGGCCTGGATTTGGATTCATAATGCGCCTCTGGGTCGGCACATTATTTGGGTTGGGCAGAGGTTGCGAAGGAAGGGTGCCAGGTTGGCGAGAATTTGCCATCTGGGCCAGTTGGTTGCGAACCTCTGTGATCTCGTCCTTGTGTTGTTTTTGCATTGCCGCATTCGTTTTTTGAATGTCAGCCAGCGTTTGAAGGATAAGAGTCAGTTGATCCTGATTTTGCCCAGATTGGTAGGTGGGATTGGGCCGAGGCTGAGGCGGCTGATATGGACGAGGAGCTTGTGGGCGGGGTTGATATGGTGGTTTTTGAGAGTTTCCCGCCCACTGAAAGTTAGGATGATTTCGCCATCCAGGGTTGTAGGTATTGGAGTATGGGTCGTTCTGGATGGCGTTGAGGTCCTCGCAGTTCTGAGAAACCTCAGGAAAGTCAGAATACGAGGGTTCAGAGTTCCCCCAACTCGAGTAGACGGGATCGGAGGTCACTCCGGTCTGGGAGGTAGACGGGGGTGGATAGGGGCCCATCCCCTTGGCAGGTTGGTGATAGATGTTTTGCACTGTTTCCCTTGCCAGAGGAGGTCGTGCAAAAGAGTTTTGTGCAGAGGTGGCTTGCTGCAAATGTCGAGTTAGCTCGTCCACCTTCTTTTCTATGATAGAGACCTTGTCCAACCGACTGGCCATCAATTCCAGGTCAACAGAAGTGGACAGGTCCTGCGTCTCATGTGTCCCTCTTAGATTCGTCGATGCGCGGGCATTCGTCCTGTCGAATAAGCCCAAGGAGTCATTGTTTATGGAGTTCTCGCACATGTTTTCGAGAATCTCCCACACCGTGTCCTCGTGTTGGCCCATGATGTTTCCTCCACATGTTGCATTGACGATTAGACGAATATCCTCACGGAGTCCCTGGTAAAAAGACTGGACTTGTTCCCACTTAGGAACTCCGTGATGGGGACATTTTCGCATGAGATCTAGGAATCGATCCCAAGCTTCGTGAAGAGGTTCTCCCTGTTGTTGAGTGAAATGAGTGATCTGGTGGCGCAAGGCATTCGTCCGGCCAACAGGGAAGAATTTTTTCAAAAATTCGGACTGTAATTCCTCCCAAGTGTTGATCGGGCGGGTCTGAGTCTGATACCAGTGCGCGGCCTTGTCCAAGAGGGAGAACGAAAACATTTTCATGAGTAGGATATCCCGGTTTTGTACATCTGACCCGAAAGTCTGGGCCAGATGCTTGAGTTGTTTAATGTGTTGGAATGGATCCTCAGAGTTAAGCCCATGGAACTTTGGTATGGCATGAATCATATTGGGCTTTAGATCAGAATCGGGTCCTCCAATTGGGATTCGTACTCGGGGTTCAATTGCCACCGCAGCGGGATTATAGTGATCTCGCATCATAGGTCGCTGTGGTGGGTTTACAAAGTTCTGAAAGAGATCGTTCAAGCGTTGAAGTTGGTGTTCAAGGTTATTCTCATCTTCAATGGGTTGTGCCATGATGGGAGAAGGAGGAGAATCAGGGTCTGAATCAGATGAAAGATTTATGTGGTGGGGTTGCTGCACAAACAAGGGCGTCGAGGCTTGGCCTCGGCGAGAATGAATTTCTAGAGGAGGTCTTAAAGGTGGTCTCAAGGACCTCCTACCAAACATGCACCGGAAGATGTGATGAGATTAGAAGGTACTGGACCCAATCAAGACACCCAAGAATTGTTGGGTGACTATAGAGGTTCGGGGCAGATGGACCCCTGGATCAGAAGATCGTCCACCTGAGAAATACCTGGGCAGCCAGAGAGGGAGAGTCCCGCAAAGACCCCTACACGGTAGAGCGTCCCTACGGGTTACAGGGTTTCCCCCACCCGACCTCTCTTGTCACTGCGGTTCCAGGTAGACCAGAATGGGGATCTTGACCTCTTAAGTCTACTTTTTTTATTTTAAGATCAAGGTGCTTAATGTTCCACTTGAACTTTTAAGTATTTTGAGTGCAAAAAGTGACCTAATATTAAGGTTGGTTGACCCGAGGGATCAACTTCACCTTTGAGAGCTTTTAGGTCCTTCCTTTTATGATTCAAATGAATTATCAGCCTGATTTGCTTAGGGTTCCTCTTGTATAAATATTTTCAAACACGGTTTAGGCACACTTCTTTTTGGAAAGTTTGTTTCTTTGTTTTAGAGAAGATGTGTCTCTAAAAACCCTAGCTTTGCAATCCTAACTTGGCTCTAATGGGTCCAATTTAGTTGCCTTAGAATTTAGCACCTAGGGCTCAATCAAGAAAGTTTTAGCCCTAGTTGCCTTAGTTGGATGACAGACAAAAATATGTTGAAATGAAAATCAGGCAACTTGATGAGTTACTAAATATAAGACAGGTAGCCCTAAGTTGACTTCTCCCTTTTTTTTTTTGTCTTTTAGATTGTGAGAGGGTTAAGGGGGAGGGCTTATGGAGATTACCTGCTCCAGTCTGTTGTGCAGTTGCTATTCTTTCCTTTTTGTTTTGCTTTCCCTGTTTGAACACAACAAAAGAGAAGTTAAGTCAGATATTAAATAGAAAAGTTGTACTCAAAAGCTTTACAAGTGCCCGTTGCTCCCCGGCAGCGGCGCCAAAATGATGTCAACGTTTCTGTGCGGATTTAAAGGTGTATTACGTTGTAGTAGAACCGACAAAACGTTTAAACAAATAATTTTATTACTCGAACAACTAGAGTATCCGAGGTCGAACACAGGGAGCAAACTCAGTACTTTGTAAAACCCAAGAATACAACTGTTAAATGCAAATATAATTGATTCAAAGAGTTTTTAAGAAAGATGTAAAAAAAATAGAATTAGACGTCTGATTTATGTATCAGACGTCTTAAATGTGATCTTTCTTTCTCTTTTTCTTCTTCTGCTTTGCCTTTCAGATCTCTTTGCAATCTTCCCTAGTCCTTCTTCTTCTTCTCCTGCGAAGACCTCTAACCTTTCTGTTTTCCTCCTTCGCCTGCGAAGACTTCTTTCTTTCTTCTTCTTCTGTCTTGCTTCTCCTTTCTTCGTTGCCTTCTTCTTCTTCTTTGTCTTGCTTTCTTCTTCTTCTTTGTCTTGCTTCTCCTTTCTTCTGCAGCGGCCACGTCCTTCTCCTGCAATTAGCCTGCCTGCACAGGGGAACAAAACCTAACCCTTCTCCCTCTACCCGCGCGTGTCTCTCTCTCAAGCAATTCACTCTAACCGCTCTACCAGAGCCACAGTCTCAATCGGGTCGGATCGTACCCGGGACCAGGCGCACCTGCAGGTGTGTGATGCGCGAGGAGTGCGTAGGTCTAGGTCGGGTCGGATCCGCCAGGTCCGCGTGGTCAGGCCGCGGACGAGGCGGGTGGGGTCAGTGAGGGACCTCACCCCTGTGCTTTCGAGGCAGTAAACGTATATCACAAAAAATCTTTATACCATACCTGTGCCTTGAGATTCCACGATGTGGGACTAAACGTTCCGCCCTTCCTTTGCGTGCGCCCGCAGACTCTCGTGTGCAATTGCCCACGCTGAAGGCCCTGCTGCTGATCCTTGCTGAACTCAGTCACCTCGCAACACTTGCGAGAGTCTGCTGCACCTGCCGCCTGGGAAGCCTGACGCCTGCTGCTGCTCCAAGCTTCCTGCTGCTTCGACTGTTAATGGCGGCCGGAGCGTTCACCTGAACTTCCACAGAACGGCCTATTGGCCCAATTAGAATAGTTGGAAACCTTCGCCGTAGCACGGCGAAGGCGGTGGGTGATGCTGCAGGTTGCCGGTCGGCCTAGGCGTGCCCGCCTAGGTTAACCTGTGGCCGGAGATGGTGGGTTGTTCGGGGGGTGGTTATGGAGGTCTGGAGTGGCAGTTGTGGGGTGGAGCGAGTTCCTGGTGGTGAGGCGGAGCTCACGAGGTGGTTGGCGAGCCGTGTGGAGTGGCGGAGTGGTGTGGGCGGCTCGCCGGAGTTCGGTCAGTGATGTGGAAGATGAGGGTGGTCAGCGTCGGTCGAGGGGTAATCAGATGAGATAACAGGGGGAAAAGAGAGAGGATAGGATGGAGAGGAGTTCTAACCTAATTGTAAGGACGAAAGGGGACAGAAGGCGGACAGCAGTACTTGCTGTCGCCGGAGAAGATGACGCCCAGTGGGGGAGAACGGCGGCGACGACGGGGCTGCGGCGGCGTGCGCTGGTACTGCGCGACGCGGAGGGAGGTCAGGAAGCTAACTCTGCCACTGGTTTTGTGGCAGAGCGAAGAGGGAGGGGAGGGGGGCTCGCCGGAGCTAGCTGGGGTATTTGGCCGAGCAGGAGGAGAGGAATTGAAGGGGGAAACTCGGCCAAATCAAGCTCAAGATGAGTGGCCGGGTCCGAGGGGTGTTTTATAGGTGCTGGACTTGGTGTGCAGGGCGTGAAGGGCACGTAATTGCCTGAGGTTGGTCGCCGGAGATGGAAAGGAGTTAGGATACCCAAATCTCTCGTGCGTTCGCACGAGAGATTGGGTTCACACCAACGATTGTAATTGACTTTATGAGGAAGGGAATTCCTCAGAGAATCCTCCTTCCATTTCTGGGAGGGAATCTCTGAGGGATTAGAGAGCAATCCCTCTCCGAACCTCGCCGGAGTTCGGTTCTGCCCTAGCAATGGCGGCAGGACCGGTTTGCAAAGAAGGCGAGGAACCTAGGGGGCTCTCTGCAAGGATATTCAAAAGATAGGGACCTCTTTGTGATTTGGGTGTACTAACTTGCAAAGTAGGTCAAGATGGCCTCCCCTTAGGTCCAAATTTTGGTACAAACCTAATTTGGCCCTAAAGAATCCAATGGTGAAGTTGGATTTTAGGTTTGACCTCTTTTGACTGGACATTTTGCGTAAAAACCCAAATTAGGTTAATTGAAGAGCTAAGACCCTAATCTAGGTCAAACTAGGTTCCAAAGGCCAAATTAAGTGTTCTAAACCCCAGAGGATGTTTTTCTATGATTTTTAGAGGGTTTGCTTGATTTTTATTCTGACTGGAACCTTGTTAATTTAAGCGGGTCTGTTTTAGGGTTACCAAGTGTCATTTAATTCTTAGATTGCACATAAACCCATTTCTGATTAATTCAACCCACTTTGGACTATTTGACCTATGTTTTGCTTCTGAGAAATCCCGTTTATGTACTGCAATGGTAAAATTGCAGTTTTAACCTTTATTTCATGTTTTCTTCTCAGAGCACTTGTTCCTTTAGTTAAGCCTTCTTCTAGGTTATGTAGGAGCTTTTATCTTCTTTATTAGGTCAAAATGAGCTAGTTATGGCTCATGATGAGGCTCTCATCAAGCCCCATACATCTCAATGGTCATTGGCGACTTACATATAGATGAGGCTCTACTTGATCTGGGTGTGGGGGTAAATATCCTTCTGAGCTACATATATGAACAACTTGGAGGAGGCAATCTGAAGCCTTCCCCCATAATCCTCCAAGTTATAGACCAATCCTTGAAGACACCACGGGGCCTACTGGAAGATATCCTCGTGAGAGTGGAGGATTTCTTCTTCCTCGTTGACTTTTTGGTGTTGGACACTAACCCTACCAACAAACCAACCAAGCCCTCCAACATCTTGGGCCACCCTTTCTAATGCTTCAATTAATTGTCACACTGGGGCGTTAAAAATGGGCTTTGGAAACAAGAAAATTTGGCTTAACGTGTTTGATGCTTATAAACAAGCTAGATTTGAGGATTGTTCCCATGTTGAGGTGGTAGATGACTTGATTGAAGAGACAACTCTTACAATTTTATGTGATGACCCCCTTTAGCATGTCATGCTAAATGAGCATTCCCATCTCTTGGAGGAATGTGAAGGGGATGTACTAGAACTTGTGGAATTGCTTGGAGTTTCTACTAAGTCTCTCTCCCCATCATACCTGCCTAAGGTAGATCTGCTACCTGAGATGGGAACTTCTATTATGAAACCCTCAACCATACAGGCCCCTGACCTTGAACTGAAACCCCTCTCAGACTCCCTCAAGTATGTATTCCTTGGGCCAAATGACACGCTCCCTGTAATCATCTCATCTGCACTATCTGAGGTGCAAGAAGGAGCCTTACTAGACTACTTATCAAGGCACAAGGAAGCCATAGCTTGGACAATCGCTGATATTAAGGGTATAGACTCTACACTCTACATGCATCACATTTATACTGATGTTCTATCAAACCATTTTGAGACATGCAAAGACGTCTTAACTCTAACATGAGGGAGGTGGTTAAAAAGGAGATTCTGAAGTGGTTGGACGCTGGGATCATGTATCCCATCGCGGATAGCAAATGGGTTGGTCCAATACATGTGGTGCCAAAGAAGGTAGGCTTTATGGTAGAAACCAATGACCAAGAAGAACAAGTGGTGACCAGAACCTTAACTGGCTGGAGGGTCTGCATAGACTACGGCAAACTGAACATGGCTATTCAGAAGGATCACTTTCCCTTGCCCTTTATTGATCAGATCCTCAAGAAATTGGCAAGGAACAAGTATTTTTGCTTTTTAGATGAATATTCTAGGTATAATCAGGTTGCAGTCTTCCCTGATGACCAGGATAAGACAACTTTTATTAGTCCTTACGGTACTTTTGTGTTTAGGCGTATGCCGTTTGGATTATGTAATGCATCGGCAACCTTCCAACTGTGTATGATGTTCATTTTCTCAGACATGATTGATGAGTGTGTCAAGGTTTTTATGGATGATTTCTCCATTTATTGCTCGTCTTTCAACCAGTGTCTCTTGCACTTAGAGAATGTGTTGAAGAGATGTAAGGAGACTAGTTTAGTCCTCAGTTGGGAGAAAAGCCACTTCATGGTACATAAAGGCATTATACTTGGGCATGTTGTGTCTAAACAGGACTTGGAAGTAGATAAGGCTAAGGCTGATTCTATTTCCAAACTCCTATTGCCCACGAATGTCAAATAGATTAGATCCTTTCTAGTCCATGCAGGCTTTTATAGGTGTTTTATTAAAAATAACAGCAAAATTTCTAGGCCACTTTGATCTCTGTGCCTATTCTCCAAGCTCCAGATTGGGCACGCCCATTTTAGCTGATGTGTGATGCTTCGGATTACGCAATGGGAGCAGTCTTTGATTAAAGGGTTGAGGGAAGACCACATGTGCTACACTATGCCAGCAAAACTTTAACCGAACCACAACAAAACTACACAGTCACTGAAAAAGAATTACTTGCTGTAGTTTTTGCTCTGGAGAAGTTAAGGTCTTATCTTCTTGGGTTTAAGGTGGTCAGTTTTACTGATCATGCGGCAATGAAACACCTCATTGCCAAGAAAGACTCTAAGCCATGTTTAATTAGGTGGATTCTACTCCTTCAAGAGTTTGACTTGGAGATTTGTGAAAAGAAAGGAATGGAAAATGTAGTGGCTGACCACCTGTCTCGCCTCCCACTTGATGACTCTCCACCTGGAGACATCTGTGAGACATTTTCTGGTGAAACCCTTATGGGAGTAACACCAACTTTACCTTGGTATGCAAATATCGTCAATTACTTGGTCACTGGAGAGACTCTTAGCTCTTGGGGTGAGTAGAAATGGAAGAGATTCATTTCCCAAGCTAAATTCTTTCATTGGGAAGAGCCAGAATTATTTAGACTTGGACAAGACCAAGTATTGAGATGATGTGTGCCTGAAGAGGAGAAAGAAAGTGTGTTGAGATTTTGTCATGAACTTCATTGTGGAGGACACTTTGGTGCTAAGAAAATGGCCTTTAAGGTTCTCCAGTTTGATTTTTGGTGGCCTACTTTATTTAAGGATTCGCATAATTTTGCTAAGGCCTGCATTAGATGTCAACGGACTAGAATGATTGGGAAGAGGAATGAGATGCCCCAACACCCCATCCAACCTGTCGAAATTTTTATGTTTGAGGGATAGACTTCATGGGTCCCTTCCCTTCGTCCCATGGATATGAGTATATCTTGGTGGCAGTCGATTATGTCTCTAAATGGATAGAGGCCATTCCTACGTGCACAAATTACCACTCTGTGGTATTGAAATTTGTGAAGGACAATATCATATCTCGCTTCGGCTGCCCTAAGACGATTATAAGTGATGTGGGACCTCATTTCCGGAACCACCACTTCAATTGACTACTCAGGAGTCTGGGAGTAACTCATAAGATTGCTACCCCTTACCATCCTTAGACGAGTGGCTAGGTGGAAGTGTCGAATAGGGAGATTAAGAACATTTTGGAAAAAACCGTTAGGCCTGATAGGAAGGACTAGTCCCAAAAGCTTGATGATGCTTTATGGGCTTATCGAATGGCCTACAAAACCCCTTTGGGTGTGTCTCCCTTTCGGATAGTGTACGGGAAACCATGCCATTTACCTGTTGAGCTTGAACATAGGACACTTTGGGCTATCCGAAGTGTCAACATGGATTTAGAGTAAGCAGGGAAGGCATGTTTACTGGAGTTGACGGAGCTTGAGGAGTTGAGGAATGATGCTTATGACACCTCCCAAGCTTATAAAGAGAGAAATAAGGTCTTGCATGATAAGTATATCCTTAAAAAGACCTTTGAGCCAAACCAACAAGTCTGGCTTTTTAATTCCAAACTTAAGCTTTTTCTAGGGAAATTGAAATCACGTTGGGATGGGCCTTACATAATCACCAAAGTGTTTTCACATGAGGCTGTGGAGATCAAGAGCCCTTCCTCTTCAGTAACGCCCTTTACTGTCAACAGCCAACGATTAAAACCATATGTTACTTTGGATGGCTATCTAGTTGACGAGGTCACCCTCGAGGAGCCTTAGCTCCTTTCATTCTCTGCCTCAGGTAACATCTTCCCTTGGCTATTTTACTTCCAATGAGAACATTGTTTGAACTGGGCATGGGGGGGATAGGACCTGAGGCATCTGTTTATAGCATGTATACATATTGCATTCATGCATTCATACTGCATTCAAAAAAAAAAAAATTTAATTTGTTGAGCTTAATTGGTTAGTCCCAACAATCTCTTTAGATGAGTTACCTAAAGTTCTGGGCTGGAACGAATGATGAGATAAGACCTTAAATGTCTTGCTTCAGGAGATAAGGAAGTGATATTAGTCTTAGACCCTTAGGGCTGGGTTGGCTTAAAAATCTCAGTATTTGTTAAGATATAGATTTTGCCTTAAGTAATTGAGGTACTTGAGAAGCTGATGTATAAAGTCAAGGGCTTAGGAAGTAAAGAACTTTGCTGTTTATTCCTTGGTTTAGAGATCCTTGAAACCGAAGTGTCTTTTTCATTTACACAAACTTAAAACTGGGGCAACCATGTGAGAGCTTATCGTGGGTTTTATCAGAACCGGGGTTGGGGACTCTAAATTAATGTACCTTAACTTATATTCAAACTTAATAGAGATCCCTACGAGGTATGGCTGGCATGTCACACGCAATAACCCCTGGGTGTGGGATGTCCAGAGCCCAACCTTGCACCCTAAGTCTTCCTAGATTTTACTTAGGTGAAACATTTAGAAAGGATGGAGTGCCACTCACCAAAAAAAAAAGAAAGAAATGGAGAAAAAGAAAAACGAGGAGGGAAATAACACCTCGTTACACATAGGTGTCATTAAAAATAAATGGTACCTCGTTATACATGGGTACTAGAATTATGAGAAAAAAAAAGAAAGAAAAAAAAGAAAAAGAGAAAGGAGAAATAGTTGAGGAGATATAGATTGGGTTCACCTTTGTGTTAACCTCAAAATAAAAAAAGTAAGGAGAAAGCTGCCTAGTCTAAGTATGGTTGAACCTAGGTAGGTTTAGGTAGATGAAGGGCGAGTCCAGTCCTGGGAACATATGGGAAGAACAAATGTGAATGCTCATTAATCAAATTATACACTGATCACTAACACTTTAACCTCTAGGATTTACAAACTACAGGATAAACTTAGAAGTTTAAGAAACCATTGCCCAAGACCAAAACTGAAGCAAATCAAGTATGAATTTTGACTAGTACTTGGATTCCTTAAGGTCTGAGGTTAGTATTTTAACAAATCTCTAGAGGTGAGATATAATAAGGCATCCTAACGGTTAATTCTAGCCCAGAACTTAGGAATTCTTCATAGATGTTGCTAGGGACTAGCAAAAACTAGCCATGGGGCATTTGATGAGCCCATATTTGTGGGCTATTTAGGTATTTCAATGCCTAGATATTAAGTTATCTTTAACATTTATTTAGCATGCATTAAGATATAAATATATTAGTTTATGTTTTAACTTAATTTACATAATTCATGCATTGCATTCATAATTAAATGCATTTAGAATTGAGTTAGAATAGCATGTATTAGAATAGTTAATCAATCAAGTGCATTACATGCATTGTTTTGTTTAAATATAGAAATTAAGGTTTGCACATAAATAACCCCTCATTTCTTTTTCATTTTCTTAATTTTCTTTCTTCTCCAACGGATGCATGCAGGAGACACACATCAAGGAAGAAGCGACAAAAGTGGATCTCTGTTCCCCACATTCTTCGTCGCTTCATCTCTTCTCCTCAACCAACATAAGTTTTTCTCCTGCAGCATAAAATGAAGCTTCCACCCCAAGCTCGCCTTAGGCCACCACCTTCACTCCACCACTGTGTAGAGAGTTCAACTCTCCTTCGCTCATCACTACTGGCCTCAACTGCGGCAACAAGTCTCCACCACCGTGGGCGTGAGGCGTGACAGGCCACGCCACTGCCCGGGACTTGCTTGCACCACTATGCATCAACAGCAACCACCACCACCATCACCTGCACCAACAACCACCATCGCAGCCAGGCACTAGCAGCCATCCACACGCAGTTAAGACGTTCGAGAAGGTTCCCAGATGTCTGAAGACCCAACCTGCTTCTTCTCCACCTCCTCGCGCACCACCCTCTATGCACGCACGTAGCAGCCATCCTCCACGCACACACACCCAACACCCGTGTGCGGCCCCAGCTGCACGTGCACCTCCCCTACCCTCCATTCACGCACATAGCAGCGGCGTGCTCCCCCCCAATGCCAGCTTCTTCTTCGTTTCTTCTTCTTCATCTCTTGTGAAACAAACCCGTCAATAAACCACTAGCAACACCACCCCTTGCCTCCATGCGCCCCACCGCGTGACCAACTCTCCTCAGCCACGCGACCCAACGCACGTCTACCACCCCTCATGCACCCTCTGCCAGCCCTCGCACGCCCTCTGCCAGCCCCCATGCGCCCTCTGCCAGCTCCACCACGCACTGGCATGCCTCAAGCGCATGACCAGCATGTCATCAGCACAGCGTGCGACCCCAGCTACGCATGCGTACCTCCGTGCACACCTCCAGTAATAGTGCACGCCTCTCCTCTCTGCTCCTTTGTCTCCAGCAGCAGCAGGAGGAGCTTCATCGCCGGCCATCCAGACGGCTGGCCGCCACCTCCGGCCACCGTTTGCCACACTGCCACCACCATCGAGTAGCCCTCGGCCCACTCAACCTCCACCGTGCTCGCCACCGCCGCAAACCCTCTCCTCCATGCGTGCGAGCAAGGGAAGTTTTTTCCCATGTTTCAACCACATTAGAAATTACATCTCATGCCATTATTAATTTTTATTAATAATTTATTATAGTGCAAATCATTGAAATGCCCCTCCCCTTTTGCATTATTATTATTTCAGCATGTCATGCCATTGATTAGCCTAGTCTAAAGGGGATTTCAACTTGATTTTTGGGGAAATCATTCGTGAACAATAATATTTCAACTTGTGCAAGTTTTAATAGGCCATTGCCTCCTTGTGGATACGACCCGCTCTCTCGAGTGGTTAATTTTAGATACTTTGATTAGTCGATTTTCCACCACCTAGAATACAAACGACAAATCATTTTAATTATCATCCTGCTAAGTGAAAACCATCTTTTCAACATTTGCCTCCCTGTGTTCGACCTGAAATTCCTTTGGAGTTTTGGTAAAATTATCTGTTGACAGATTTTTCTCGCAAATTACGCTACGGTGATAGGTTTTCAGAACTCAAAACTTTTTGCGATGATTTCTCTGATACAACAGAAAGCTTGTACATGGAACTTGAAAGTGCTATTTCTAGCTAATAGAAAAAATATGCATGCATGGATCTAGGGTAAATTATGCATGCATTATTAGAGAGGGTACTACTAATACTAGTAGCAAGATATTAATGCAGAAATTAAAACATGAAGAACATTGATCTAGCCACTAGAACTCAGGACATTGGAGGTGGTCTCCAATGGCTATGTAGCTAGTCGTGCTAGGGGGGAAGAGAAAGATGGCCAAGGTGTGTAGGTCTGCCTCTTAAGAAGGTGGTGGAGTTTCTTGGATCTTGGACATGAGGGTGATAGTGCTTGAAGGTGGAGGAGCTCGCCAATAAGGTTGGAGATGGAGGTGGTATCCAAGATTGGTCACTTGGTCATCCAAGGAGAGTCTTATATAGACTCTTGGATGGCCAAGGTGCTCTCAAGAGAAGTCTCTAGACTTCTCTAGAGTGGTCGGCCAAGAGGTCTAAAAATAGGTCTTCTTACTCTAGAGTTGGCAGCTAGGTGTGTGCATGTGGGTGTGTGTGCGTGAATGTGTGGGTGTGTGTGTGCATCAATAGGTGGTCAAGTGGACCACCTAGGTCCATGGCTTGGTTGGGTCTAGGATGGTCTAAATAGGTTGCTAAAAATAGGTTTATACAACCTATGGCAAAAGTGATTGATCCAATTAAATTTTACTAAGTTTAATTGGATTAATGTGTGTATAATTGGGAGAAAGAGTTTCTAATTAGATTAGGCTTGAGTCAATTGGACTACTACTAAGTCCAATTGGATTTGTTTTGGTTGAGATTTGAACTCAATTGGACTCTAGGAGTCCAATTGACTAGGTGAAGTGTACTTGACTTAGATCCAAGTCAATTGGGCTTAGTGAGAACCTAATTAGTTTCTTAGAAGGGTCTTAGGGTAGTGTACTAGGCTTAGGATACCTTAATTTAGGTTTCCTAGTGTGTAGGATTGGGTTTAGGTGAAAGATCATGCTGGACGAAAAGAATGAGAGAGAGAGGGCGAGAGAGCGATTGGCGTCGGGCGACAGGCGGTGGTGTGGCGGAGCCATCTAGGGCTGGAGAAGGAGGCGAGTGGAGGACGTGGAGATCGAGGTCTTGGAGGAGAAGGGAGCGGGTATGGCAGGAGGGATTTCGTAGGACGTCTGAAAATGTTCCAAGAAGACCCTGGAGGAGGTTGAACGGCGACGTTCTTTGTTTCAGATGCAGGCAAAGGGGACATGTGGTGGAGATTTGCAAAAACCCTCTGATCTGCTTGGCGTGTAGGGGAGAAGGGCACAAACGTGAGTCATGCCCTAGGAGGGTTCCTTTGCAAACAAAGAGGGTATTCTCGCACCCTATCTGGAGGGTGAAGAAAGAAGCCTGACCGCTGCCGCCGCCGGCTTTGGGCAGGCACTCAATCGAAGTTGAGATTCCGATTTCTGAAGAGATCTCGTCTGCTGAGATCATGCTGAGGGGTGCTTTGATTGGTGAGATCATGGAAGGAAAACCATCGATAGATAGGCTTCAAAACCTGGTATGTTCCTTAAATCTCTTGTTTGCGGGCTGGAAGGTAGCCATTCTCTCCCATTCTCGATTCCTGGTATATGGTTTGGGTATGATGGATGTTGAACGACTGAGATTTCATTTGAGCTCTTTTGAAGAATTTATTGTGATTTGGAGAATGGTGACTCCCTTTGATGGGGCTCTCCCTGATCGGCCTCCGCAAAGAGTGGGCTCTAGAAGGATTCTTCTTGAGATTTCTAGCCTGCCGTTACATCTAAGATCTAAGGGGGTCATTTCTAAGATGCTAGCAGGCTTTGCATCCATCTGTGATGGGTTTGAAATTTTGATTGGAGAGGGGGACGTTAGATCTCTTAGAATTGAGGCTGATGTCTTCAGTGCTGGCTCAATTCCTGATATGGTTACAATCCGATGTGGGGGCACTTCTTGGCTTATTCGGCTAGCAGTACTTGGATAGGTGCCTGGGCAGGTTGAACAAGGGTAGGATAAGATGTCTGGAGCCAGCACTGAGGTGAGGAAACAGAATGAAAGGCATGGCCAAATTCCTCCTATTGATGCTCCTGAGTCTAAAAAGAGGAAGGACTGCCACCAGGTCTATGCTGAGGAGGACCAGATGGAAGAGGTTGATACAACTGGTGATTGCAGACAAGCCATGGTAGTCAAAGAGGATGGTTATCTGGAGGTTGCTGAGAATTTAGTGACCGATTTAGAGATGCTTAGCAGTAAAGAGGAGGGCAGGATAGGAAGGGAACTGGTGCTCAGAAATGATAGCAGTGTGCTCAAAGAGGCAAACTAGATGCAGCTCTCAATTCCTACTGATATGAAATATGGCTGTGGATCCATTCAGAAAAGAGGTGTGGGTAGATCTCCCTACATGCTGAGAAGGAGAAGGAAGGAGAACTTGCCCCCTATTGAGGAGCAGGATATTGCAAATTCTATTATGGTCGAATTTGTGGGTTGTATGGCCCAAGGGAGCCACTCTAATAAGGAATGAGAGTGATGGCTTGGAATGTGCGTGGGTTGCGCAATAAGATGAGAAGGACTTCCTTGTGTAGATATCTCTCTGAGTGGGAGATTGATTGTGCTCTCATTCAAGAGACACATTTGGAGATGGAGAATGGTCAAGAATGGGATTGCTTTAAGCAATTTGGTCGCAGTGATGTTGTGGTTAAGGGTGACTCTGGAAGGTTTGGGGGAATGGCCTTTTGGTGGAGAAAGTCTTGCCTCTCAGTAACTGAAGTTATTCGTGACAGGTACATGCTTTCTTGCAGATGTCAGTCTCCCCAAGGAGATATGGAGTGGTTTATGTCTTGCATTTATGGTCCTTGTGTGGCTGTAGACAGGGCTGGCTTGTGGGAGGAGCTCTCTGCTATGCATCAAAGAGTGCAAGAGGTCCCATGGCTGCTAGGGGGTGATTTTAACTGTTATCTCTTAGGTGATGACAACCCAGATGGGAGAGTGGACAGCTCAATGGTAGGCTTTCAAATGGCTGTGCAGAACATGGGACTGACTGAATGCCCAATTAGTGGTGTGGAGTTTACTTGGAGAAATGGCAGTGGACATGTTTCCAAATTGGATAGGTTTTTTGGCAGTCCTAGCTTGTTGGAGGGGCATCAATTATCAGCAGTTTTGAGCCTTGATAGGACTTTCTCTGATCACACTCCACTTGTTTGGGATAGTGGGATGAGTTCAGACATTGGATCATATTTCAAACTCAAGAGATCTTGGTTTAGGGAGGAAGGTTTTGTGCAAATGGTGTCCCAGTGGTGGTAGAACAAGGCTGTTCAAGGTACTGCTACACAGCAGCTGGCTGCAAAATTGTCAGGTCTGCGTGATATGCTTAAAGAATATGGGCAGGCTATGACTCTGATCAGAGAACAGAAGAGGAGGGAGGCTCTGGCAGTAATCAGGGACTTGGATCTGAAAGAATGCAGGCAGTCCTTGAACCTCCAGGAACAACAGCTAAGGCAGCAGATGCAATCTGCAGTGGGGGAAGAGGATCTGAAAACAGAAATGGACTGGTGTGAAAGATCAAGGCAGCTATGACTCAAAGAGGGTGATGCGAACACGAAGTTTTTCCATCTTGCGGCCAGTGGTAGGAGGAGATTCAATCTTATCTCATCAATTAAAGTGGAAGAGAAAACTGTTACCTCTGTTAGTGAAATCAGAATTGAAGCAGGTAAATATTTTAAAGAAATATCCAAGGCTGCTCCAAGAGGTTCTTGGAAGATGGCATCGGTGGATTTCCCTTGTGTTAGTGATGATCAGAGAGACATGCTTGTCACCCCTATATCTGAACAAGAAGTACTAAAAGCTATTAAAGATTTAAATAATGAAGGTGCTCCTGGTCCAGATAGATTTCAAGTGTTCTTTTATAGAGAGCTGTGGAGTGTTGTCAAGGTGGATGTATTAAATGTTATTCATGAATTGGAACTGGGAAACTCTGGTTTTGAGAGGTTGAACAAATCCTATCTATTTCTGCTTCCTAAGAAATCAGGTGCGGAGAGATTTTCTGATTACAAACCCATTGCACTATCTAATTCCATCTATCTTATTATTAGTAAGGTTATAGCCAACAGATTGCGGGAGGTTTTAAAGGACTTGATAATGCCTGTCCAGTCAGCTTTTCTTCTTGGGAGATCACTACAAGAGTCTTTCATTGTTGCATAGGAGATGGTAATGGGTTGGCACAAGAGAAAGTCCAAGGCCTTTTTATGGAAAGTAGATTTTTCCAAGGCCTATGATTCAGTCTCCTGGTCATACTTGTGGGAGATTCTTAAAAGAAGGAAGTTTCCACCTTTATTGATACAATGGGTAAAGAGGTGCATTACGATAGCCTCTTTTTCTCCATTGATAAATGGGAAACCATGCCGCTCTTGGATTCAGCCCCAGTGTGGAGTTAGGCAAGGCTACGCAATTGCTCCTCTGATTTTCAACCTTGCTATGGATACTTTGGCAAGATACGCCTGCAAACTGGCAGTGGATGGTTTTATAAGGGGGTATTCAATGTCTAATCATAGGGCTCTAGCCCCTATACTCCAATATGCAGATGATACTATTTCTTTTGTGGAAGGGGGGAAGAGGGAAGCACAAGCACTTATACATATGGTAAAGATTTTTGGGGAGATTTCTGGTCTCAGACTGAATGGAAATAAATCCTCCCTGGTCTGCTTTGGGATGAATGGTTGTTACAGAATGACATCTCTACCATTCTAGGTACACCTGTGGTTTCATTGCCTATTAAATATTTGGGTCTGCCTTTAAAATGTTCTAAGATAAAGAAAGCAGATTGGTCTTTCCTTTATGAAAAGGTAGCTACGAAATTGGAGGGCTGGAGCAGTAGATACCTATCAAAAGGGGGGAGGTATATATTACTGAATTCTGTCATCACTTCGATTCCGGTATTCTTCTTCTCTGTTCTTAAATCCCCGAACTCAATTTGGAAAAAACTAGATGTGATGCGCAAAAGATTCTTTTGGAAAGGGGCCTCTCATCAAGGGTCTTTTTTTCAACCTTTGTAATGGGACTCAATTTGCAAGCCAAAAAAGATGGGAGGTATGGGTGTTAGATCCCTTAAGGAATTCAATGAAGCTTTGCTATTGAAGTGGGTTGTTTGGTTGCTGCAGGGAGAAAAAAAAATCTGGACAGAAATTATCAGGACAGTTATGGGACTGCTAATGATGAGAATAATCATCTAAACCCCCGTAAACCTTCCCCCTTTTGGTCTTCAGTGGTGTGCGCCCTGAGGGACAATTGGAATTTTTTCAAATCTATATTAGGTGATGGGAAAAGCTTCAAGTTTTGGCTAGAAAATTGGGTACCTGGGGGGGTGTTTAAAGACAGGTTCCCACTTGCTTATGTAGCGGCTTCGGATAAAAATGCTGTGGTGTCTGATTATTGGGATGCGGAATCTGAGCAATGGTCTTTCAATAATGTTGGGGGGAATAATCATGAAACAAGAACACGGGTAGAGAATGAACGTCTCATGCAAGAACTTGCTACCTTCAAACCCATGCCTCATGAATATGACACATACAAATGGGAGGGTAAATTTTCTACTGCAGCTGCTTATGGCAAATTGATAATGTCTTCCAGGATGGCGGAATTTGATGAGATGGGGAAGAAGCTATGGAATTTAAAAATACCATTGAAGATACAAATTTTTTTGTGGCTCTGCAGAAGGGACAACTTGATTACTGGAGATCTGAGGCACAGGAGGATGGGTACCCCCACCTAGTTTCGTCACCTATGTGGGATGCATAATGATTCTAGCATTCATATCTTTTCTTCATGTATGATCACTAATTATGTATGGAGGAGAGTATGTAATGAGTCTCTACCCACATGGGAGAATCTGTGGCGTTGTCTTGTGGATGGGAATAAGCCATGTTTACATATGGTGGTAGTGTTATGGGCTGTATGGAGGGCTAGAAATGAGTGCGTTTTTCAGGAGACCCTAGTGTATGTGGATATTATTGTAAATTTTTGCTGGAGTCTCATATAGCATTGGGGTTCAATCATGTAATTATTTCATTTTTATTAATAATAGCTCTCCTGGTTTGCTATTGGTGATTCAATAGCATTCCTTTCTTTCTCAAAAAAAGGATTGGGTTTAGGGGCTTAAGAAATCAAGATCTAGGCTTGATTTCAAAAACAACTGGAGAGGGGTTCTAGACGTCAGATTTAAAGATCAGATGACTTATACTTCGAAATCAGAAGTCTAAGTCTCTGGTCTGGACGTCCAATGCTGAATTAGTGTGGATTTAAGGTTCTGTCTTGGGTTTCTGCAGAAATTAGATGTCTGGAACCTTGTCTGGATCCCAATATTCCAACAGATTGGGCTTTAGGTTCTGGGGGTGGTATCTAAGGGGCTTGGACATCTAGAGATGGGCTAGAATGTGGGTTTTGAGGTATTCTAGGGTAAGGTGACCTAATATGAGGGTGGCTAGGGTTTGAGGTGTCTAGGGCTATCCTAGGGCTAGGAATAAGTGTGGGAATGCCCTATGTTCTTCATAATTTAATTTAGACATTAAAATCCTACAATTAGTGTAGTATACCTCTTCCTTACATTATGTCTTTATCTTTATTCCAAGGCTTCTGCTCCAGCTCTGCTGTAGCTCTAGCCTCTTACTCCAGATCCAGCTTCAAACCATCTCCTGAGCCTTTATTGCCTACAAACCAAATAATATACTAATCAGTACATTATTATAGCATTATTTCATGATTATGTAAGTAAAGTAAGAAAGATGCAATGTATGCTACTAATGCATGAATTACTTCAATTATGTTAAGTTCTAACTCAATTTAGTTCTTTTAAGCCCTACGATTGCTGTGTAGTCACCCCACAACCATCCTCACCAATGACCTTCTCACTTCCGATCAACTCCACCACCGACCAACCTCACCACCAACCAACATCTCCACATCCACCCTTCCCATCCTTCCTCGCTAACCATTATCGTTGTCACCATCATCGCCACCATCAACATTGCTGCCATCAACGCCACCGCCATCTCCACATAAGCGTCCACCTCTCGCCAACGTCTTTTTTTGACATCAACCTCGTGTCTTTCTCATCGCGTCACCACTCCCTCTTGCTAGGGTGGTTTATCATTTGATCGATCAATAAGTTCTATTGATCAATCTTGGTATATCTCTTCCTTACTACTCTTCCCCCAAAATTTATGTAGATTTTCTTTTAACTTCTAGCACAAGTTTTCACTTCGATGTATTGTGTATTGCTTTAGGTATTCCCTATGATTTATTCAAATGGATTTGTGATCTTATATGGTCTTTTAACACCTCATTTCATACAATCCTTTTTCGCCATAAACAATGATTGATTGATCAACCCACCCTTTTGATCAATCAAAAATTACATTTCGAGTATCTATTGTCGCAATTTGACCAACCAAACTTATTTTTTGATCAGCCAAACATACAATCCTGATCGAGGAAATTGGCATTGATGGCACCTAACCGATCACGTTAGCTGTGGTCACATCTTCTTGTAACAACAAGGGCGATCTAGCAGTGTATGGATCAGGATAGCTAGATTCAGGGGTGCTGTGGTCAGAAACATACCCTAAACAATCGGATCCACGGGGAGATATGTGTAGTGCAGTGGTATTAGTCCCGTGTGGATCGAGGTCTAAGAACCCTGATAGTGCAGACGAATGAGACATTGGATCGTCACAAAGGAGCCCAATGTTACCACAGTATGCCGAATCTTCGTCTTCACTGTCCTCCCCTTTGCGATCACAATCAAAATTATTTGCTACCTTGAATATGTCAAGTCGAAGTCACTTATTACCTAGGGCTATCTCCATACACCCGGATGCACAATCAATGTTTGCTTGGGTTGTCGCTAGAAATGGGCGACCCAAAATGATTGGTGCATCTCGGAGATTAGGAGGAACTTCCATATCGAGAACGAAAAAGTCTACGAGAAAGCAAAATCCGTGGACTTTTACGATCACATTCTCAACCACCCCCCTCGGTGTTTTTACTAATCTATTAGCCAGCTGAATCATGACCGAGGTTGGCTTTAACTCCCCAAATCGAAATCGATCAAATACAACAGTGGGAGTCAGGTTGATGGATGAACCTAGATCTAGAAGGGGCCGATCAAATGGAGATCCTGCAAGAAGCAGGGTAGGAGTGGGCTACCAGGGTCTTTCTTTTTTAGTGGTAAGTCGGCTAGAATCACGACTCTAGCCTCTTTTGACAATACCGCCTATCGTCCAATTCTAGACTGTCACTTCGGGGTACAATAGTCCTTGAAGAAGCTAGCGACAGCGGGGAAGTGATCAATTGCCTCTAGGAGAGGGACCTGAATATGTACTTCCTTGAACATTGACTTCAGGTCCTCAAAATTCCACGTGTCCTTCCGTACTACATTTTGTGTCAGAGCCTTGGGAAAAGGGACGGGAATCTCAGGGTTAAGTGGCCTCTTACACTTATCTACCGTAGGTGGCTCCTGAGATGAAGGAGTCAAACCCGCCTGCGGTGAAGGGTGAGACAAATCAGGACTCGCCTGCCTATGTGGTGGGTCGAATGTCTTCCTTCCACTCCTCAATGAGACAGCATTTGCATTGGCTTACTGTCCATGAGGTGGTGGGGGAGCGGAAGGGGCAGAGTATGCAGGGTTCTACATCAAAGGCAGCTGGCCTTGAGCGTAACCAGGTGGTGTAGGAGGCACTTGTAATATGGCGTGTGCCTGTCTTTGTGGTGCCTGAAACCTAGGCAGGGCGCCTTGGTTCTACACATACCGAGGGTTCGAGACAGGTTGGGAGGGCAAGGCTCCCTAAGTCCTATGCTTCTGCAATAACTGATTTTGCGTGTTCTATATAGTCTGTATCTGGTCAGCCATCACCTTCATTATTTGTAAGCTTTCCTGTGTAGACTTCCTCATCGATTCTTGCAGCTCCTCTTTCAGTGCCTCCAGAGGGTCAGCCTGCTTTGGAGGGTGACTAGCAGCTTGGTGCAGCGGCTGATATATAGAACAGGGTTGCTGCTGCTGAGATGGGAATGGCTGTTGACTGGGGTATGTGTTTTGCACATTCCCTTATTGCCTGGTCTAGTAGTGTGGATCTTGATGTCTTTGTGAGTTACCTGACCAGGAGAGGTTCGGATGCTGGCGCCAACCAGGGTTATACGTCTCTGAATGCAGATTATTACTCTCGTATCCTTGAATAGCACTGACATCCTCGTAGGTCGAAGATGTCTGAGACGTATATCCATCAAGGGGATACGTATTATAGTCAGTAAGTGGTGCGTAACCCTGGTCATATCGTGCCAGATCAGGATTGTTTACGGGATCCTGATATGCAGGATCTCGTAAATAAGGAGAGCATGCATCCCGAGTGAGTAGATTAACTCGAGTAGGAGGGGCTCGGGCGCATAGGAGGGTCTTAGAGCAGCAGAGTTCAGGTCAGATTGACCCTGATTAATTTGGTCAATCCTTTTTTTATTAGGTTCATTCTATCCAGCTGCTTGACAATGATATCCATGTCGGCTCAAATAGACTCAGTGTGAGCCTCGTGGACACCAACCAGCTGCTGACCAGGCTGCTAGAACTGGTTCATGGACGCGGCATTCATCGAGTTCTCTGCCAAAGATTCGAACAACTCAAATGCGTTGTTCTCGTCTTTTGCGAGGAAATTCCCGCCACTAGATGCATTAGCTAGATATCAATGTGTGTCATCCAGCCCATGGTAAAAGATCTAAGCTAGGTGACATCTAGGCACACCATGGTGCGGGCATTTCCGGAGAATGTCGTGAAATCGGTCCCAGACATCATGCAACTTCTCCCCAGCTCCTTGGGAGAAAGTCGTGATCGCACGCCTCATTGCATTTGTTCGACCGATCGGGAAGAACTTTTGTAGGAATTCACATCGTAATTCCACCTAGGTTCCAATTGGCTTCCCAATGGTCTTGAACTAGTATGAAACTTTGTCCCTCAGAGAAAATGGGAAAAGCTTCATCAGAACAATCCCAAGATCAACATTCCTGGGTCGAATCATCTCTGCGAGTCGACTCAGGTCCTCTAAGAGTTGGAATGGATCTTCGCTTGAATTTCCATAGAAATGAATATTGATCAAATCAATCACATTAGGCTTGAGCTCAAACGTGTCTCCTCCTACAGGAATCCTAACTAAGGGTGCGATGATCGGTGCAACTAGATCATAGAAATCTCGAAGTTGTTCTCCTCATGGTGGATGCTGCATTCTCTCAAGCGTTGTCAAGATACGGTCCATGCTTTGCTGATGCCACTCCTCTGATTCAACCACCCGGGCCTCCGAATGAGCCATCAGGTCCAGATTACCTGCATCCTGACCTGATCTAAGTCCAGGTCCAGGATTAGGGTTAGCCATCTCAGTTAAGGGAGTAGAAGAAGTGGGGGGAGAAGATGGTTCTGGGGAGGTGACTCACCTCCTTGGGAGCGGCTCCCAAGGTCCAACCAGTCGAGGTATGAGTGACCTCCTTCCTTGCATACACCACCCAACCCCTGAGTTGGTGTAGCCAAGCCAGACAAGGCTAAGGCCCTGTCAATCAGATGGTCCTTATGATCAGATGATTAGATTTTTCATTGTAAGTTCGAATTCTTGAAGAAAAATACATTGTACAACCAACTGAAAGTGATTTCCACCTCTCAAGCTAACCCAACCAGTTTGGTTACGAGGGGACTAAGGGGAAGGTTCTTCCTTCGGCTCATGCCTCCGATTCCATTACCCCTTAGCTGCAGTCGTTTGACATTGCCCCGCAGACATAGTCACCAGGTTCGGCAAGAGAGGTTGAAGCCACCCAGTAGTACGACAACAAATTCGGGTTTGCTTACGTGTTTTAAAATTAATTTGAGCCTGTTTTTCTTTAGTTGGGGTTTGTGGTGAGTGGCCCACAAGGTGACCAAGCTCACCGGCTAAACACTAGACTTGACTAAGTCTAGGTTAGCCCAAATGTGGCCTCTAGAATGTAACTCTAAAGGTATAACCTAAGGTTCATGCAATTCTAGGTTTTTTTCTTTGTGATTTCAGCAGACCAATGAAACACAAATAATTTTATGGACAAAATTTGAATCCAAATAAACTGAAATTTTGCAAGTAGATTCCTTTATCAATCATCTTTTTAGAGAGTATTTTTTTGTGATTTTTACTATTTCAACCTAATTTCTAGGGATTTTTTAATGTCAGCGGGTTAGAACTGGAATTGTGATCCCTGATCGATTTTTCAAATTGAAATAGTATTAAATGATCCTCAAAAATTTGGAAAAAATATGCAAATTAAATCCAATGAGATCAGCTTTCAAACCTTACCATTTTTAGTCAAAACAGATTCGCAGATTGCTCGAAATTGCTTTTGGAATTTTGAAAATTTTCAAATCTGGGTCAATCTGACCCCCTTGCGCTTCGTGAATTTTTAAAAATTTTGTACTTGAAAAATTTTCAAATGAATGGTGTCATTTGAAAGGTAATTTAAAAATGAATGTCTAGCTTAAATTTAAGAATTTTATGCTCATTAATTTTTCAACAATTGAATTTTTAAATCATAATTTGACATCTGGCCGAAAATCAGAGAATGGTTGGAAAGCTTTTGAAAGGGTGTTTGAATTTGAAATTCAAACTTTCCACCAAAATGATTTTTAAAAATTTTTTTTTTCAAAAGATTTTCAAATTCTTTTTTTCTCTTACATTTTTTTCAAAACTAACTAATCTTAAGATTCAAAAAGGGAAACCTATTCTAACAACCTAATTTTTCTTTTTTTTTTATTTTTTATTCACGAAAATAAATAGGCTTTTTTTTTTTTCAAATGAAATTGCTAGAAGGAAATCTAACCTAAGGTTCAAATCAAACCTAGACTAAGAAAGATATGATGTGCACCTGGTATTTTTTTCCGCGCTCATGTGCGTAGAACCTATTTTTCCCTGTTTTCTTGCACATCAAAAGACTAGCAGAGGAAAATTTATCAGTGATAATTCTAGAGATCGAAATAAAAAATGGCGTTGCCTCCTTGGCAACGGCGCCATTTTATTGGGTTTATAGATCGCGTATTTGATCAAAAATGCGTCGTAGTACAGTTGCGAAATACAATCAACAAAAATGATTTCTAAGATAACGAGACTTGGAGTCCCAGTCGTTCATCTCTGGGAGGCATTTATGGAATGCAGATTTGAAATCGATCTCTCTTGCTCTACTTATTCAAAATCGCATGTTGATTTATGCTAAGTTCGTATTTATGCACGACATGCTTAGTTGCTAGAGTATCAAAAATTGAAACATGCGACTTCAATCATATAAAAATATTGCAACAAGGCTCATGGTGATTTTCACAAATAGACATATACATATAAAAATATTTTCGTTGATTCATGATGGTGTTTGCAACATAAAGCTCATGGAAAGCTTGTAGAGGAATGCTTGAAAACATAAATCTAGCTAGTAGAAAACGACTGCATACATGAATCTAAGGGAGGGATTATGCATGCATCATTGGGGGAGAATATAGAGCTACACTATTAAGCAGTAAATAAAGCAGTAAAACTGTGAAGAGCTATAGCAGAACTAAGGGCATTCAGAGGTAGGCTCCAATGGCCTTTGACTTGGTTGAGAGGAGGAGGGGCAGCCAATGGTGCTTAGGCCGGCCCTTGGAGAGAGGTTGAGGAGGTGATCCAACATCTTGGCATGGAGATTGTGGTGGCCATGGTGAAGCTACTCGTGAAGGTGGAGTGGAGGTGGAATGAAGCTAAGCTAAAATGGAGCCAAGAGTGAATGGTTGCGAAGTGCCACCCCTTAGATATTTTTATAGACCTAAGGGAGACTCTTTAGAGAAGTGTGGAACTCTCTAGAGAGTGTCCCAAGTGTGGCCGTCCAAGGAGAGAGAGAGGGTGGTTCTTAGATCCACCAAAAGTGGATCTAAGAGAAGACTCATCCTTGGTTGCTATTTTTGGCAACCAAGGTGGCGCCACCTTTGGAAGGTCCTAGAATACTCTAGGTGGTGTGGGAGTGCGTGAATGGGTGTGTGTGTGTGGTCTTGCCCTAAGTGGTTAGGTGGGTTAGGATAGGTTCTAATGGGTTTAAGTCTAGGTTAGGTCTCAAATTAGGGTTGCAAACCCTAATTCACTAAGGTAAAGTGCAATTAAACTTAATACAAGTTTAATTGGGTGTGTGGAGACATAATTGAGAGTAAAACAACTCAATTAAGTTAGGTCTAGGTCAATTGGACTCTCACTGAGTCCAATTGGATAGTGTGTGCTGAGATCAGGGCTCAATTGGACTCAATGAGTCCAATTGAATAGGCTGATGGAATTGACTAAAATCCAAGTTAATTAGGTTTAGTGAGGACCTAATTAGGTCCTTAGGGAGGTATAGAGGTGATGTACTAGGGCTAGGGCACCTTAATTTAGGTTCCTTGGGGGTTAGAATTGGGTTTAGGGAGCTGGAGATCTAATATCAAGGCTTGAATCTCAAAACAGGGTCTGGAGGGCAGTTCTGGACTTCTGATAAAAGTGTTAGACGACTTATAGTAAAAATCAGAAGTTCAGACTTATTGTCTGGACATCCAATCAGAGTCAGGAGGGATTCTAGGTTCTGTCTTGGCTATTCTGCAGAAATTGGACGTCTGACCAAGTGTCTAGACGTTTAATAACATTGCAGAAGTGGTTTTAAGGTGTGCGGGAGTTGGCTAAAGGTTTTGGACATCCTATAACTTATTTGGACGTCCAGATAGAGGTTGGATTTAGGGTTTTAAGGTTTCCTAGGGTGCGGTGACCTAATCTAAGGGTGGCTAAGGCTTGGGGAGGCTTCTAGGCTGTCCTAGGGCTAGGATGGACCTAAGTTCTTCACAATTTATTGCTTTATTCCTACTTAATAGAATAGCATACCTTAACTCCCTTACATTATTATCTACTACATCTAATCTAGGTCTTCCATTCCAGCTCTGTTGCAACACCAATTATTCTTTATTCTTTAGATCCACCTTAGATCTAGCTTCTGATCAGCTTATTACTTGTAATTGACATAATGCACCTAATCTGTACGTTATAGCATTATTTTATGCATAGATAAGAGAAAGTAGTAAAGGTGCTAGTAATGCTTATGCATGCATGAATTACCCTAACTTATGCTAAGTCGTAGCCTAATTTAGGTCAATTAAGACCTATGATTGCTGCTCAATCAATACCTTTATTTTGATGAAACAAAATTATATTTATCTGTGAACTAATCTTTCAGGCAATCTACCGTGGATCTTATCATGCTAAGAGGCAAGACATGGAAAGATGATCTATTAGTCTTTTTTATTTTAATTTAGTCTAGAATCTTTGTATGGAACTCTAAATATTTTGATCAAAAAGCATTAGTTTAATTATGATTTCATAAACATTTGATTGACCGAAATATAATATTGATTGACCAAAACTAATTGATTGATCAAGATAAAATATTCGATTAACCAAACTACATAAATAGGGAAATCCAACTTTCATAGATTAAACAATCAAAATAACCTTTTAATCGACCAATCATTATTTTGATCGATAAAAACTATATTTGATTGACTAAATCTAACCAGATTTAAATTATTACCAAATCTATATGGTTTTCAACTATAAATAGGACCTAAATTATCACCAAATCTGCACGATTGTCAACTATAAATAGGAACCTTTAGCAGCCTTTTCAATGCACACTTTAAAGCAAATCTATAAGAGAAAAAGTGTTCCTACTCTCTCATTCTAAAGTGCTTCAACACTCATTTTTCTATGCTTTCCTAAGCACTTCAATTTGAGCTACTATGAAATATTTTGATTTGATTTCTGTACTCATTTGAGGTTCTTTAGGTTATAAAGTTGTATACTTTTATTCCTTTTTACTTTGATCTGGGTACCAAGTTGTTTGCGAGACCCGTTGTTTAACTTCTCTTCGCGTGCACAAGAAAAGGATCGTTGTAAGAGGTTGTGTCACCCTCGTTTAAGTGAAACGTATTAGTGTATTGGTTAGCTCTTACTAGTCAAAAAAAATCCTAAGCTGAGAAGCCACAAAAGGGTTTCAACTAGAAATCCAGGTGCAATCATGGGATGTGTTTTGTGGTTTGATTTATTTTAAAGATTACCATACTTTTGCGATATACACTATTCACCCCCCTTTAGAGTAGATCCTTAGATCCTGCAGGTAATTACATACACTTCCATCTACACTCTCCATTCACTTCTAACTAAGCCTAATTATCCTAACCTTCTAATCTAAACCACCTAATCCTAGCCCTTCATTTACCTTAATCCATGGCCAAACCTATGGACCAATCGCATTCATCCTCCATTTCTATAAATACACCTAGCCTCCCATCATTTCCATTCATTCAATTCATTATCTATCTTAGTCTACCTAGGCTTAGCCTTAGTCGTCCACCTTCTCTCACTCCGTCATCTTGATCTTGAGGCCTTCCTCTAGGTCAAGGTGACTCCACGCCACCTTTGGTGTGGAGGTTCTGCCAGGTGTGCCTTCGCCTCCACTGCTTCTCCGCCTCTCCGCAACTCCTTTGGACTACACTTTTGTGGCCACTACTGATTTTGTTTCCTTAGCAATTTTATTGTGTTTGTAATCTTTCCTCTATGTGTAGTTTTATTTCATTTGTCATTAGTTTAATATTATATTGTAATAGACTCTTTTTGATAGCACTAAAAATTCAATTATATTCCATATTGCCTCTATCTCTTTATTGCATCTGTAGTTAGAATTATCTCTATCTCTACTTTTGCGTTATAAAAAGAATACAAAAAATAAAAAATAGAAAAAGACTAAAAAAGATAGTAATCTTAAGAAGCACGAATATCCGGTTGCATCCCCGTGAGACGACCCAGACTCTGATTTCAACTACTTTTTTTTGAGTTTAGTAAATAAATTTTCTAAAGATTTACACGGTTTTTCACTACAACGAACATGTTTTCACGTGTCTATATTCATATAGATCAATGATGCTTGCCCAATTGGCAATCCTCACAATCTGACAAAGCTTCCCAAAGAAGGGATGTCCAAGTCTACGATGTCAAAAGAGAGGATCCATGGAAATAGAGGTTGCTCTGGAAAAATGAGTGGGAATATTAAGGTAATATGGTCCATCTCTCTCATATCCTCCACCAATAATCTGGCTGCTCTGCTTGTCTTGAAAATAGTAGTGATGCCCATCAAATATGACTTGACATTTGAGATCCTTACATGTTACGACCCGATTCCCGAATCCCTACAGGACATGAGAATCAGACCGACTCGACTGATCCCAAGAACCAATCGTCCAACGAGAAAGTAACCAAAAAGCAGTAAAATAAACCACATTCACCATGCAAGCAACTAACAGTAACAAAAAGTACAGCAGTAAAGGAATAACTACTACAGTACACACCACCACAACAATAGAGAATTTTAAACAGGTATAGGAATATGAAGTTACAATACAAGAGTACAAAAGTGTAACAAAATACTCACTACTACAGAAGACAGGGTACAACAAAAGTACAACTACTGGGCTCTACTGGGCCCAGCATCCCGTGCAGTTGTGGGCTCTGGCTGCTCAACACCTGGACTTGAAAAAGATTGTAAGTACAACACATCAGTGAAACGCTGAGTAGAGTGGCAACCAGCTAACTAAGAGAAATAGTAAAGGTGGACAGGTAGCTGTTATTTTCAATTTCTTTCTTTATTCAACTAATTATTCTTTCTTTCATCACTTGATTTATTTATCAGGTTTGCTTCTTGATCTCGAATGTTCCTCGTGGGAACGATCTTGATTGCAGTTTTTTCCGAAGAGTAGAAGTAGCACGTGGTGCTCTCCTAGCCGGGAGAGTCCCCCGTGATGGTCCTACACTCAGTCAACCACCCCAAGGTCGCTGACAGACGTAACCGTGACTACGGCACGCGCGATAAACGCACGGGTAGCTACCCCGCACAGGCACGCGGTTAGTCATTTCGTTAACGGGTGCGCCCAAAGCACAGCATGGAACCAGTATAGGGCATAGCCCTCTCAGTAACAGGGGTCTAGCCCCTAAGAACCAAACAGGGGTCTCGCCCCTCCACAGTCCACGCACCCTCGCCTGACTACCCTGGTTTGCCTAATGGGCCTAACAAGTCAGTGTAGGACGGCTAGCTGAACCCTGGACCCCGTGGGGTGGCTAGCTCTCTCCCTCCACTAGTAGCTCTCCCCGGTACTACGTACGCGAGGGCCACAGAGTCAGTACAAAGTGGCCAGTCCTAACCTCGGGTCCCAACCCTAGGGTAGCTAGCTCCGCTCTGCACTAAACAGGGGGGATAGTCGCTCTCCTTGGTACTCCATACTCAAGGGCCAGCTCACTTCCCCATTCACTTTTCCAGTTCCATTCTATTTATTTCCAGGAGCTCTACTCCTAATTCCCCGTAGGGTTCATGCCCATGTTTCTCAGGCCAAGCCATACTATGTTTCATCATTTCAGGGTTATTCGCATATAACACATGTTTCCAACATTCAATCCTTATTTTCCAATTTATATACAAGCAGCTCGTATTTAATTTCAAACACAGGAATTACATGTAGCAGTTACTAACAACAATACTCTACATTTCACAGGCAGTTGTTATCCAATTACAGGCAATTATTATTATTCTATCTACTCATCCAAGACTGCAATTCAGGCATTTAATAAAATCGTTCCATTGTTTCTAGTCCTAGGATTCATGCCATACCCTAGGATCTATCATTTATTCCAGATATGCATTTATGTTTGTAATTAACTAAGGAAAGCCACTCTAACCACAAAATCGGGAGTAATGGGGGCATGATCGGCAGGTCCACGTGCCTCCGCAACCCCCAAATCCGCAACAGAACGAGGTCCTAACACAAGGATCAACCACAAGAAATCAATCAGAACATGATAAAAAGCATTCCAACAAGTAGAGGAACTTATACGAAGAATGGAATCTTAAACGTGGAAATTGGACCTCAAACGGACCCTAAACAGTTAAAAAATGACAACTCTATCTCAAATCAGACGTCTGGAACATCTTCTAGCTGTCTTGAAAAGGGGTCCAGATCATACCTCACTCTACACTACTCCTCAGACGTCTAGGGATCCTGCTGAACCATCTGGACCTAGTTCTAGACGTCCGACTATCCCTCCGGATGTCTGGAGGTTCTCTCCGCCGTCTAGTGCCTCGCCCAGATGTCTGAACTGCGTGGGAGGGCATGTCCCGCGCCTTCCCGAAGCGAAACCTGCATGCACATGCAAAATCTACTTAACATGCACGTATCAGAGCTTCGGCGGAATAGCCTGCATGGCCGTATCTGCAAAGTGGGAGGTATAGGCGTAGTATGTACCTCTCAGTCATCTGGAGCTTCCTCCAGACGTCGTCTACATCGTCTGGATGTAGGTCCAAACGTTTGATTCTAGGAAAATTCCCAGAATCAGAACCTCCTTTGTCTTCTTCCTGCTACGCGCGACCACGCCGAGCAGCTGTGCGTTCGCTGCTCTAGCTACAGCAGCGCCTGGGGAAACTCCACGACACACACTCCTCCTCGCACATGCTCGACCGGCCTCGAGCTGCTCCAGCGAGCTCTCTCTCACGGCTCGCGTGCTCTCCTCTCCGTCGCTACACTCGGCTGCAGCTGCTACTCTCGCCCTTGCTCTCGCGCTGGAGGAAGGGGAAGACGGATGGATGTGGGGTGCATGAGGGAGAGGAGAGGGTACAAGTAGGCATGGGGGGGGTAGCTCTGCAAGTCGGCGAGGGAAGAAGAAAGAGAAGAAGGTGGCTGGGGCTCAGTCTGCACGCGGCACGCATGCAGACTCGTGGTCGTACGCACGCAAAAATTGATTTCCAGACGTCTGGGAAGGTGTCCAGACGTTTGGCCCAAGTCCCAGATGTCTTAAAGAATTTTGATGGCACGAGTCTTAACAACATAACATTCTCAAAGGAAGTTTCATCCCCAAAACTTACGCTAACTAAGGTGCGGAAAAAGAACAACATACGCATAACAAACTCAAAGAGGACCGAAGTCGATCCATAAAGACGTACCCACAAAGAGCTCCGGGTACCGCTCTCACATCGTCGCCTCAGGCTCCCAGGTAGCCTCCTCGTACTGCTGGCTCCTCCACAAGAATTTCACCAGGGGTACTTGCTTCCGTCTCAGACTCCGGACAGCTCTATCGAGTATCTGCACTGGCCGCTTTGGGTAGGTTAGGTCATCACCCACCTCGAAGCTCTCGTGGCTCAGAACGTGGCTGGGATCGGCGACGTACTTCTTGAGTTGGACACATGGAACACGTCGTGCACACCAGAAAGCTGGGGAGGAAGGGCAAGGCTATAAGCAACGGGTCCAACCTGCTCCAGGACCTCAAAGGGTCCCACAAACCTCGGCGCGAGCTTCCCTCTCACCCCAAACCGCTACAGGCCCTTCATAGGCAAAACGCGAAGGAAGACGTGATCCCCAACCTCAAACTGCACCTCTCTGTGTTTCCGATCTGCATAGCTCTTCTATCTGCTCCTGACAGTGCGGAGTCACCTGTGAATCTGCTCGATCACCTCTTCACTATGCCGGATCATCCTAGGGCCAACCTCCCACTTGGTCCCCACCTCAACCCAACTCAAGGGTGTCGTACACCTCCGTCCGTAGGGTGCCATGCTGATGCTTGAGTGATAACTGTTATTATATGCAAACTCCTCTAGGGGCAGGTGCTTTTCCCAAGAGCCCCTCTAGTCCAGTACACAAGCACGCAAAAGGTCCTCACGTGTCTGTATCGTGCGCTCAGACTGTCCATCTGTCTGGGGGTGGTATGTTGTACTGAACCTCAACTGTGTCCCCAAGGCCTGCTGAAACTCAGCCCAAAATTGGGACGTAAAATGGGTATCTTGATCGGATAAATCTCCCGCGGAACTCCATGCAGACGTACCACGTCGCGTATATACCTCTGCCAACTATGCTGGTCCCAAGGTGACTCGAATCGGCAAGAAACGTGCCGTCTTCGTTAATCTATCTACGATCACCCAGACTGCGTCGTGTGCTCGCTGGGTAACGGGCAATCCCACCACCAAGTCCATGGTGATGCTCTCCTACTTCCACTCTAGCACTAGAAGTGGCTGCAACGGCTTTGCAGGCCTCTGATGCTCGGCCTTCACCTGCTGGCACATTAAGCACTGCTGTACGAATTCACCTACATCCCGCTTCATTCCCCTCCACCAAAAGTCGCGTCTCAAATCATGGCACATCTTTGTGTTTCCGAGATGTATGGTGAACCTGGAACCGTGTGCCTCAGTCAGGAGCTCTCTCAACAGCTCCTCTTCCCTGGAAACGCACAAACGTCCCCTCATGCGCAACAGCTAGTCTATAAAGGAGAAGTCCCTAGGGTCTCCTGACAGCACTCTATCACGCAACGACTGCAAGTACGGGTCAGCCATTTATCTTGTGATGATGCAGTATATCAGCTCTGGCCTCGTTTGTCGTGTCACAGTCACTGCCTCATAGTGCCCCAGTAACTCCAGGGGTCGCCAACTACCCATCTCCTCCAAGAGGCTCCAACTCTGTGCCTGTAAACTGGCCAAGTGGGCGGGCGCCTTCCGGCTCAAGGCGTCAGCCACCACGTTGGTTTTTCCCGGGTGGTAGGAAATGCTGCAGTCATAGTCCGTTAGGAGCTCCAACCAACGCCTCTATCTCATGTTGGGCTCCTTCTAATCAAACAAGTATCTGAGGCTCTTATGATCTGTGAAAATCTCAAAGGTCTCACTGTACAAGTAGTGCCTCCAAGTCTTCAGCACGAAGACGACAGTTGCCAGCTCCAGGTCATGGGTAGGGTAGCTATGCTCATGGGGCTTCAGTTGCCGCGAAGCGTAAGTGACAACGTGACCCCTCTGCATGAGCACACCCCCTAACCCCTGCGAAGAGGCGTCCGTGTACACAACGAACCCGCCACTACTGTCCGGAATGGTGAGCACGGGAGCCGAAGTCAGCCTCTCCTTCAGCTCCTGAAAACACGCCTCACAAGCGTCTGTCCAAGAAAAGGGCACGTCCTTCGGGGTCAGCTGTGTCATAGGATGTGCAATCTGCGAGAAGCCCCTGATAAACTGCCTGTAGTAGCCTGCCAGTCCCAAGAAACTGTGGATCTCTGTTACAGTACGCAGTCTCTCCCACCTGAGCACTACCTCAACCTTGGCTGGGTCCACCTCCAAGCCATCCCCAGAGATCACATGGCCCAAGAAGGTCACCTCCCTCAACCAGAACTCGCACTTGCTGTATTTGGCGTACGGCCTACGTCGTCTTAGTGTGTCCAAAACCATTTGCAAGTGCTGTCCATGCTGCGCCTGATCTCGAGAGTAAATGAGCACATCATCAATAAATCCACCACGAACTGGTCCAAGTACGGTCTGAACACCCGGTTCATCAAATCCATGAAGGCAGCGGGGGCGTTGGTCAGCCTAAACAGCATGACCAAAAACTCGTAGTGTCTGTGCCGGGTGCGGAAAGCTGTCTTGGAGACGTCTGCCTCCCTGATCCTCAACTGGTGGTACCCAGACCTCAAGTCTATCTTGGAGAATACCGTGGCACTCGCAACTAGTCAAACAAGTTGTCAATCCTCGGCAGCGAATACCTGTTCTTGATGGTAACCCTATTCAGCTGTCTGTAGTCCACACAAAGGTGTAGGGTACCATCCTTCTTCTTTACGAACAATACCGGGGCTCCCCATGGAGACGCACTGGGCCTCACAAAGCCCTTCTCCAAAAGGTCCTGCAACTGAGACTTGAGCTCTCATAGCTCAAGTGGTGCCATCCTGTATGGTGCTGTAGAAATGGGGCTAGTCCCCGGTACCAGTGAGATCTCAAACTCGATCTCACGCTCGGGTGGTAGTCCTGGCAACTCATCTGGGAACACGTCGGGGTACTCTCTGACCACCGGAATACTCTGAAGGTCTGCCACAGGGCTGAGCTCCGCCACCACACAAGCCAGGAAGCCCTCACACCCCTGGCCCAAAAGTCTTGCCGCCCGAAGTGTAGAAATGCACCTGAAGCCTCCGTCCACTGGTTGCCCGTGAAACTCGAAACTAGGCGAGGTCCTAGGCCTGAATGCCTGCGAGTAGTGGCTGGTCCACTGAGGCGTCGGGCTCAACGCGCCTGCCCCTCTGACCTCATCCTCGGCCGCGTCCGCGGCCCGCCTCGCTACCTCCTCGTCGAGGCATCTCCTGCAAGGAGATGCAAACACAGAACATAAAAGACGTCAATTCTACCGACATTCAACAAAAGAACCCCAGAACAGATGTCAAAAGGTATGTTGTGGTGGTTACTCTAGTTACAAGCACGTGAATTGGTTATTTTCCAGCTAGTTGGTTCACTTCTCAGGATGACCTTGCTCTGATACCATCTTGTTACGACTCGGTTCCTGAATCCCTACAGGACATGAGAATCAAACCGACTCGACTGATCCCAAGACCCAGTCGTCCAATGAGAAAGTAACCAAAAAGTAGTAAAATAAACCACATTCACCATGCAAGCAACTAACAGTAACAAAAAGTACATCAGTAAAGAAATAACTACTACAGTACACAACACCACAACAGTAGAGAATTTTAAATAGGTACAGGAATATGAAGTTACAATACAAGAGTACAACGTGTAACAAAATACTCACTACTACAGAAAATGGGGTACAACAAAAGTACAACTACTGGGCTCTACTGGGCCCAGCACCCCCTGCAGCCGTGGGCTCTGGCTGCTCAACACCTGAACCTGAAAAAGGTTGTAAGTACAACATGTCAGCAAAACGTTGAGTAGAGTGGCAACCAGCTAACTAAGAGAAACAGTAAAGGTGGATAGGTAGCTATTATTTTCAATTTCTTTCTTTATTCAACTAATTATTCTTTCTTTCATCACTTGGTTTATTTATCAGGTCTGCTTCTTGATCTTGAATGTTCCTCGTGGGAACGATCTTGATTCCAGTCTTTTCCGAAGAGTAGAAGTAGCACGTGATGCTCTTCTGGCCGGGAGAGTCCCCTGTGGTGGTCCTACACTCAATCAACCACCCCAAGGTCGCTAACAGACGTAACAGTGACTACGGCACGCGCGATAAATGCACGGGTAGCTACCCCACACTGGCACGCGGTTAGTCATTTCTGTTAATGGGTGCTCCCAAAGCACAGCATGGAACTAGTATAGGGCATAGCCCTCTCAATAACAGGGGTCTAGCCCCTAAGAACCAAACAGGGGTCTCGCCCCTCCACAGTCCGTGCACCCTTGCCTAACTACCCTGGTTTGCATAGTGGGCCTAACAAGTCGGTGTAGGACGACTAGCTGAACCCTGGGCCCCGTGGGGTGGCTAGCTCTTTCCCTACACTAGTAGCTCTCCCCGATACTACGTAAGCGAGGGCCACAGAGTTGGTACAAAGTGGCCAGTCCTAATCCCGGGTCCCAACCCTAGGGCGGCTAGCTCCGCTCTGCACTAAACAGGGGGGATAGTCGCTCTCCTTGGTACTCTGTACTCAAGGGCCAACTCACCTCCCCATTCACTTTTCCAGTTCCATTCTATTTATTTCCAGTAGCTCTACTCCTAATTCCCCACAGGGTTCATGCTTATGTTTCTCAGGCCAAGCCATACTATGTTTCATCATTTCAGGGTTATTCGCATATAGCACGTGTTTCCAACATTCAATCCTTCTTTTCCAATTTATATACAAGCAGCTCGTATTTAATTTCAAACACAGGAATTACATGTAGCAGTTACTAACAATAGTACTCTATATTTCACAGGCAGCTGTTATCCAATTACAGGCAATTATTAGTATTCTATCTACTCATCCAAGACTGCAATTCAGGCATTCAATAAAATCGTTCCAGTGTTTCTAGTCCTAGGATTCATGCTATACCCTAGGATCTATCATTCAATCTAATGTTTTTGATCCTTGGATTCATGCCATACCCTAGGATCTATCATTTATTCCAGATATGCATTTATGTTTGTAATTAACTAAGGAAAGTCACTCTACCTGCAAAATTAGGAGTAATGGGGGCATGATCGGTAGGTCCACGTGCCTCCACAACCCCCAAATCCGCAACAGAACGAGGTCCTAACACAAGAATCAACCACAAGAAATCAATCAGAACATGATAAAAAGCATTCCAACAAGTAGAGGAACTTATACGAAGAAGAACGGAATCTTAAATGCGGAAATCAGACCTCAAACGAATCCTAAACGGTTCAAAAATGACAACTCTGACTCAAATCAGACATCTGGAACATCTTCCAGACGTCTTGAAAAGGGGTCCAGATCATACCTCACTCTACATTGCTCCTCAGACGTCTAGGGATCATGCTGAACCATCTGGACCTAGTTCCAGATGTCCGACTATCCCTCCGGACGTCAGGAGATGCTCTCCGCCGTCTGGTGCCTCGCCTAGACGTCTGAACCATGTGGGAGGGCGTGTTCCGCACCTTCCCGAAGCGAAACCTGCACGCACACGCAAAATCTACTTAACACGACACGTATCAGAGCTTCGGCGGAACGGCCTGCATGGCCGTATCCGCAAAGTGGGAGGTATAGGCGTAGTATGTACCTCTCAGTTGTCTGGGGCTTCCTCCAGACGTCGTCCATGTCGTCTGGATGTAGGTCCAGATGTCTGATTCTGGGAATATTCCCAGTATCAGAACCTCCTTTATCTTCTTCCTGCTGCGCGCGACCACGTCATGCAGCCGTGCATCCGCTGCTCTAGCTGCAGCAGCGCCGGGGGAAACTCCCCGACACACACTCTGCCTTGCGCACGCCCAACCGACCTCGAGCTGCTCCGGCGAGCTCTCTCTCATGGCTCACGTGCTCTCCTCTCCGCCGCTGCACTTGGCTGCAGCTGCTGCTCTCGCTCTCAAGCTGGAAGAAGGGGAAGACAGATGGATGTGGGGTGGCATGTGGGAGAGGAGAGGGTATAAGTAGGCACGGGGGGGGCGGCTCTGCAAGTCGGTGAGGGAAGAAGAAAGAGAAGAAGGCGGCTGGGGCTCAGTCTGAGCGCGGCACGCATGCACACTCGAAGTCGTACTCACGCAAAAATTGATTTCTAGACGTCTGGGAAGGTGTCCAGACGTCTGACCAGACATCTAGCCCAAGTCCCAGACGTCTTAAAAAACTTTAATGGCACGGGTCTTAACATTACATAACTTGCTCACAAAAAGAGCCTCATAGGAAACTCAGGTGCATAGTGAGCATTTGATTACCGTAGCCTAGAAGTAAACTAAACATCTCCATCTATAGTCATTGGAGAGTAGGAGCCATTCACCAACTTCATGGAGCCAATTTCTCTAGCTAGTTGGGTCACACACAAAGAACTAAGATCACCGGTGAGGTGAGTAGATGCACCTGAGTCAATCACCTACTTGCTAGTAGTAGTAGATACCAAATTTGCTTGAGCTCCATCAATATACGTAAAAGCAACAAGAGCACAGGGACCATTATCACACATGATTAGATTGTCTCTATTGCAGATCCATCTAAACAATAATCCTCCAAGAAGATAGAATACCAAGGAGAGGGTAACAACGAAATGGTCCCAAGCAGTAGTGAAAGACGATCCCAAGTAGAAATTATCTCAAGGAAAGTATCTCAAGAGTCACAAACTCAAGGAAAGTATCTCAATCTCAATCTCAATCTCAAACCAGAAATCAGAAATCCCAAGAAATATCACAATCACAAGACCAATCAACAATCAAGCAAGAAAACACAAATTTTTTTCTAAGGTCTGCTACAAAAAGTAGATAGTATGCAAACAACTATCTCGGTAAAATAGTATGCATCTTAAGAAAGACCTAGTGTAGTGCTAACCCCTATAATCCAACCAGAACTTGGATAAGACTGGTGTGTGAATCCAAGCTCCTGTGGGTGCATAGAGAGATGAGATAGAAACCCATGTGTACCTTAATGTAATCGTGTAGTGTATACACGATAAGCAATCAACATATGTATGCAGTGAAAGACTACACAATGTATCAATCAAAGTTATTAATTCACCTTTTGAATTAGATTCTTCTTCTTAAGATATGAATTGCAGGAAGAAGATCTCACTTTTTAGTCTTTTCGACCACAGAAGATGGTCTTGATTAGTTAAGTGTCAAATGCAAGAGATGTCAGAAGCTAAAGAAGATAGAAAATACATACCTAGCTCCAACAGTCAACGAGTAATGCCATTTGACAAAAAAGATAAATCTAGTAGGAAAGATGCAATCTATGAATGAAGGCCTAAGGATATGTTGCTACTAGATAAAAGATGAAGTATTTTTGGTATTTTTGATTTTCTAATTTCTCTTTTGATTTTGATAATGCAATCAAACAAAATCAAATCGAAAATAAGATGAGTCAAAAAAATTGAGTCAATGAGAGAGAGAGAGAAATCATAGGTCAAGTTATTATAAAAATGTGTGAGAACAAGTTCTCACAACTTATGCCTAACAAAATAAACCTAAGATATAAACCTAAGCCTAAACTACTATCTACACTACACTAAGAAAGTAGGAAAAATCTGCAGCTCCATCAGGAAATAACTCCAACTGGAAGTAGAGTTTGAAGTGCAGTAAAGCCACCAGGAAGAAGAACTCCTCTAGGAAGACAACACTCCCCCTCCTACTCCTCCTCAAGTGCTATGAAAACAAACAATGATTAGTAAGACAGTTATTTACAAGCAAATCAAATATGAATAAAAAAATGTATATACAAGAATAATTTTGAATAAAAGAATGACTATATATAAAGAAATATATATATATATATATACACAAGATAAAGAATAAAAGAAAATTTTTAGCGTATGGAGAGTTGTCTCCCCAGCAACGATGCCAAAAAATGATCGACCTTTTGGATCACATGTTAATTAAAGTTAATTAAGCAAGTCGTTGTGTTATAGTATAGATGCAATCCAGATAAATGTCATGTCATTTATTTAATTACAATTTTTACCGGTTAGTTTCTAGGTCATTCACTGGGAGACAGTTATTGATATACATCGCTCTCTATATTCCAAAAAAATTATTTTATTTCAAAAATATTAAGTTTATTTGCAAAAGAATAAATGAATTAAAGAATTAATCAATTTAAGTCAATTATGTACAAAATAAATCAATTAATGTTAATCATATTGCTTCAAACATATTTATAAAGGCATTAAAAATTAATCTAAACTACTCTAGGTTAGTTATGTACACTAATCACTAAGTAATGACTAAATGAAGGCACAAAAAGAATATATAAATACACTAACATATGCTATACTAACACATATAACTATCTATACTAACATATAATACTATCTATATTGACATATATAAGTGTCACTAAAAGAACCTTAAAAACACATATATATAAATAAGGTGAAAAGATGTATATATACTAAACTACTTATATACACATATTTGTACTTACTAATACTATACATATACAAGACACATACTTATAACACACACACACACACTTAACACTTAACTCAACACTCAACACACTATACACACAACACAGGCTAACACCTAGTCACTTTTATGTTAACTTAACCCAAGTTTAACCCTTAGGCCAAAATTTATTGGTTGGTGGGCCCAATTTTCACATGATCTACATCCTCGTTCGAAGTTGGATTGATACCATTACTAGGAGGGCCCTAGTTTAATTAATTGTGAATTTTGGTATATTTTAGTATAGTTATATAGCTTATTATTTACACTTAATATTATATTATATATTCAAGTATAAACACTATATACAAGGTATTTTATAGAATTTTTGGCTTTTTCAGATTTTTATGGCATTTTTGTGTTTTATAGAGGTAGGAGAGGAGAGAGAAAATGTGAGAGTAGAGAACAAAGGACTCTTTTTGGTATTTTATGTTTAATTCCAATATTTCATACCAAAGTAGGCCTAATCGTCTACTAGTATATTCTACTATCTATAGGACCCAAAATCTACTCAAACTTGACACAAACCTAAAACTATTCCTAATTTAACTCAGACACAATTATTTTATTTATTTACACTATTTTTGTATTTTTTATAATATTTACAATGTGATACAATTGAAGGCTCAAATGAATGTGGAACATGAACCCAAGCCATGAAAATGAGTTTAAAGTACTAGAACTAAAGTCTAAGCATTCAAAAACATCCAACAAAAAACAGACAACATATTTGAACCAAAAAACATGATTTTAACTTCAAATTTCATTAAAATTCAACTTGGATAGAAATGACATTTCACATGCTGCTGATAATGAACTGAAAATGAATTTACAAGCATTCAAAATAGATTTGAATCCAATAATAGTACATGAATGCTTATAACATGAAGTTCTAATAGTCCAAAACATCAACAGTTCAAATAAATCCAAAAACCAACCCAGAACCCTCAAGACAGTTGCTGCTGCTGCAGCTGCAGTTTAGATCAGCTAGATCAGGCCCTTTTCAAGTCTGATAATGGGGCCTAACAAGTCCACTTTAGATCTAAAAATCCTGATCTAAGTTCCATTCAACCAAAAAAATCATTTCATTTCAGATCACAAGAAATAGAGCAGCTACTATTGCTACTAAATTCAGCTGACAGACGGCCTAAGTGAAACCTCTAAGGTCTGATCTGAGGCCAAATGCATCGACCTTAGATCTGAGAAATCAGATCAAGGTGCTATTTACCCAAGCAAATCAGTTCAACCTCAAATCCTTAAAATCAAGGACTGAAATCCATAGAAAACTCGTTTAGACAGCAAAATAGAGCAGCAGCAGCTGCTGCTGTTCTGATCTGAACCAATCCATAAACTCCACTTTAATTTGTCGCAAACCCTCTTTAAAAGATCTGGAACTTAAAGGAACTCAAATCAAAGTTGATCAATGACCATACAACCTTAGAAACCCTAATCTAACCTCTACCTCATGCTATATACAACATGAAGGTAAGAGACTAAATTAGGCATGTAAATCGACTCAAAGTCATTCCTAGATCTACATTGAACCCTTTCAAACATCAAACATCCATAAATCATCAGATTGAAACCATTGTGATTCAGAAAACAATGTTGCCTAGATTAGGATTTTAATTTGGATCCGCCCAAGTGATCTGATCACCTAGAACTCCTAAACACTAACAATCAGTGTGTAGAAGCTCAGGTGATCCTAGGAAATCCTGATGGGTCATTACTAAGGCCTCATCTAAGTGAATATGAGATTCTTAGACCAAAACTACCCAAAACAAAGAAGAAATTGAGAGTATGCTCATGTGAGACTAAAATCAAATTAAAACCCCTCAGATTCATTACAATGCATCCAACTAGATGGATAAAAACTCAATTTACTCAATTAAATTCGTTTCAAATCAAATTGACTCCAAATCTTGCGACTGGGCATAAAACTCAAATCCAAATCCATCGAGTGAATCGATGCAATTAAAACCAGATGGGGGATCTTTGTGATCACATGGAATGAATGAAGAGACCCCTAGGCGAATTTGAGTGTGATTTGGATCTGAAAGCTAGAGAGATTCAGATCCAAATCAACTCTGATGGATGGAGTGGTCAGGTGACTGAAATAATGAGGAAATTAGTGAATATGGATTGTGAGGTGATGAGAGAGTTGTATGGATCAAAATGACATGATGGAATCGCCTCTCTGATCTGAATTGATCAGAGAGGTCAGATCGAGTAAATCAAGTGCTAACATTAATCTACTCTTACTCAGACACAATTAAGTGATAAACTCTAATCTAAACTATCTAAACTATATTAGAAAACATCTAAATCAATCTACAAAAGAAATACATCCTAATCTAACTGGATGAATGGGACCTCTAAGAAGATCCATGGCTGGTGGCCATGGTGACGAAGGAGGGAGGATCTCCAGTGGACAAAAGCCCTCTAGAGGAGCTCAGGGACATCCTCAGGTGTTATGAAATCCGTAGCGACGTGGATTGAATTGGAGACGAGGAGGTAAATCTATTGCCACTAGCTTCGAACAAAGGGGAAGGAGAGTTGGAGAGGCTGATTGGACAACCTTAGGAAGTAGGAGGGGGGTTGGTCCTCGCATGCAAGTAGTGATGTAGGTGCTTAAATAGGCGCTAGGAAGGCTCTGGTCACCATATTGGAGGGAGGTGAGATTTGTGTTTGTGTGGTGTGGATGGGTTGGATAGAGACGTGGGAAATGTTGGAGGCAAATCATACCATAGGATGAGATCTGGAGGAGGTTACGAAGCTTTGCGCACCAATGTTGAGGCTACGGTCAAGGATCGATCATTGATCATGTGGATCATTGAATGGACGGCTGCTACTTCTCTAGTTCATCGACAATGAACAGTGCAAAACGAGGTGAAGAACTTTGAGCCTAGGTCTAAAGGAAATTTTGCAAGAAAGGCCCAACAAGCTGAACCATTAGAACATTTGTGAACAAGACCTGAAAGTGGAAGGTATTATGACGGGGCGGTCCTTAAGGGCTTACAAATAAGCCCTTGCAACATTGATATGTGAAAGAATGTAATGAATTGAAGGACCTAAGTGAAATGCTTTAAATCCAAAGTCCTAGTGATATCCAAATGCCCTAAGATTTTGATAGAATGCTAATTGAACACGTTAGAATATAACTCAACCCTTAATTTGTACTGTGAAGCTTAAATTGATGTTCAATTGCCATTTCGATCATCACATTGTATTTATGAATAGAATATCTCAAATGTGACATAATTATGCATTTTTAACACAAATTGAGTGTTTTTAGGTCATTTCCATTAATTTTCACAGTTAACTAATTTATTATGTTAATATGATGGTGTTTAACCTAGTTCCTAGCTTAACTTGGGCATTTTATCTATGATGAGCCACACCTTATCAGGGAGCACACAACCAATACTTCCAAGATATAAGATAGATATGGGTCATTGATGTGTACTCGAATAGGCTTTATTAATATGGTGATATTAATGTCGAAATAAGTATAGTGAGTTAACCTAAATCGAGTCTACACCAGTTTCACAAAATTTTTAACTTGGCCTACTTGATTTTATCTTGATCACTTTTAGGCCCAGGGTCTATCTCAGGGAGGCGGGGATTAGGAGATTGCGAAGTTCCTACGCCTTTCCTAAAACGTATCTCTTCCTTGTGTTTATTATATTTTTTGGTTTTCTTGATTTTTAGGATTTTTTTTTCCGATAAACTTGTCCTTGTGGCACACCCTCAAATAGGTCCTTGGTTATACGCCAAAATACAATGAATCTTGTCTCGCCACACGTGAGACCGTGTGCCTGCAAATCAAGATTTATCTTTTCTATTTTATACTTTTTTAGTCTTTTTAGTAGCAAGAAGAAAAGACAAATTGAAAGCAAAATAGAATGCAACAAAAGAAATGAAAAGAAATACTTAGCTTAGTATATCTATATCTGTATATATAATAGATATAGAATATATATATTTATATAGATGTTATATAAATAGGGGTGAAAATGGAGATGTGGATGAGATGTAGCACGGTGTCAAGTTGGTCCACGTCTAGCAAGACGCAACCAACAAGACTAAGTGCTGCGTGGAGTGTAGAGCGGATGTGTGTGAGTGTGGGTGGAAGCGCTTGCTTTGCGCGGGTATCGAGGAATATCAGCAACTGGTGCGAATATTCCCGCGATATGATGTGCAGTGGAGGGGTGAGTGCACGGTATGTGGGTAGTATATATGAGGTGTGTATGGGAGAATGTAGGTGTGTGGATATATAAGTATATACGTATATATCTATATAAGTAGAAATAACTATATAGATGTGTGTATATATATATATGTATAGGAATATATATATATATTTAATTACGTATGTATAAATATTTAAGGGTGAGGGTGCGTGAGTATATATATATGTATATGTATGCGTGTAGGTGTGAGTATCTGTGAGTGTGTGTATCAGGGTGTGTGTGTGTGCGTTGGAGGGGATGGAGGTAGCCGTTTAAGACGTTTGCAGCGTAGAGGCGTCATCTAGAGGCACAGGCGTGCAAGCGCATAGGCGAAGGTGAATGAGCATGCGGAGCGGTTGATCGTAGCACACGCGTTGCGTGGGAGCGCGAGCCGTTGAGTGTAGCACACGCGCTACACGGGAGCGCCGGTGGTGATCGACTGGAGTGGGTGTAGGCGAGGAGAGAGAGCAACGTAGCCACCGGCTAAGTAAGAAACGAGCCGGTGGCTACAGTGTCGCGCAGACCACGCGCTACAATGCACTACAGTGCGCACCCGGTCTGGTGACCGACTAGAGGCGGTTTGGTGCATGATCAGCGCTGTGGAGCGCTCGCACGCACGGAAAGAAGCCTTAAGCGGTCTGCTTGGGTAGGCGGTGACCGGCTGGAGGTGCACGGACGTGCTAGAGGTGCACGAAGGGCGTGAGCTTTAGAGCTTGGAGCCCTGCATTAATGGCAAAGGAGAAGAATAGCAACAAAATGAAAAAGGAAAAAAAATGCAAATAAAAAAATGAAGCAAGAAACCACCACGCCCACCTACTCACAACAGAGCTAGGCGGTAGTGGAACTCACAGTGGTGGTCTGAGACCACTGTGAGCTTTCTCCTGCATACGGTGTGCCTCTTCTCAACTTGTGAGAAGAGGAACTATGTATGGAGAAGGAGAGGCAAGGAGAGTGGCTAGTGGTGCGTGAGGTGTTGTCTGAGGGTGGTGATGGGTCTGTATGAAGGTGGGATGCCGGCTGCTACAGCAAGGGGAGTGCAAGGTCTTTTATAGAGAGAGAGCACGCCTCTCCCCATGCTGCTAGCAGGAGGAGCGGCGAGGAGAGGTGCACACTATGCCTTGTAGCCGCATGGGAATGAAATGGTGAAATTGCAATGCCACACTCAAGGAAAATGTTAATAATGGAAGTGGATTGGATGGCCATTTATTCTTACTCTCTTCCCCTCTTTATAAATGCATGTTGGTATATATTTACAAATGCAAGTTTGGCTACATAAGATGCATGGGTAATGCTAGGAAATAACACAAGATGACATATTTATTGGTGTATCTTGCTGTGCAATCATACCCCCATGCCTATCTTTTTCTAGTCCCTAGTAAAACATTTGTATTGTGTTTAGAAATGATCTTAAGCTGAAGACTTTTTTTCTGAAGCAACATTAATGCATTGATCCGTTGGATATTGTGAGAACCAATTGCAGAGAAGACTACTAGTACTTCAAGTCTTACATGATATAGACCATCTCTCGACTAACCTAGACTCTTAATATTTAAGCCTTAAGTACGATTTCCAGGACTTAGAGGGTTTTGCAGTACTCGAGAGCTAAGAGCTTATGGTTTGTGCATAGTGAAGGATCAAGACCGACCAGGTGAACATTAAGGCTCAAGCCTAGGGTTTCACAAATTAAGTACAGGTTGGTCCCAGCTTCAGCTCATGTCTTCGGATTAACCCTCAAAAAGATGGAAAAACTCAACCCCACTTTTATTATTTTTTTGGCTCAAAGAATTTATGGTAGAACAGGGTATTTGTAACTTGCCCTGAAAACTTTCGGGAGAAGAATTTACAGATATTTGGAGGATATACTAACTTATTCGGAAGATTTTTTTTTTGAAACAGGTGTCAGTATATCTTCTACAACTTTATTTGGAAGAGCACACTTATTTGGTCGGTGAGTACTTTTTCGGTGAAAAGGGTTTCTCCTAAACACAAGACTAAAGACTGGGATAAAAAGTCTACCTGCACGCACAAGTAAGGACTCAACCTTCCCTAATGAACACTAGGGTTGAATCTTATGTTCACCTTGTCCTTCTTGATATGTGTAGTGTGAACCAAGATTACTTAGGTTCTCAAGTAGAGGCAGACTAATGAATCCTGTACTAGTGACTCAGGTACAAGAATACGTCCTTAATTAGGAGAGATTTTGATCTATCTTATCAATGCTCAAGTGAATTAAGCCAAGACTGAGCGAATCAAGCTCCTGTTGTCTGGAAAGTCTTCAAAGCAGCGGTTGAATATCCATAAACACTTATTGTATTTTTGTTTCAGCTTTCAGATCATTGCTAAATACCTTTTTTTTTTTTGAATTAGGATATGTACAAATTTATAGATGGATATGTACAATGGATGTAGAAGCTACATGATACCCATATAATACCTAGATCCTATGGATGCCTATCCACTTCCCCATGCCAAATGATGATATGTCCTCATATGCATGCAGGGTAAAGCAAGGTCCAAGGATCATGGTACGAGAGCTGAGGTGCGAGGTATACAATAGGGAGGTAGGGGGGGTGGAAGGTGGGTGGTGAAGTGAAGAAGTGTGAAGTGAAGTGAAGTGAAGTGAAATTGTGTAGGCGATAGTGGAGTGTTGCTGGGGTGCCTCCCAACGAGCGCTGAATTTAACGTCCTTAGTTGGACTCAAAATGAGGCATGAAGTCAATTACCCTACAACAGGGTAACAGTTTCACCAACGGGGCAGGTTCATGAGTAAGATAGGGTTTTAACTGCCGCCCATTGATCGTAAATTTATGCCCAAATTTAGGATCTTCAATTTCAATGGCCCTGTTGGGAAATGATCTCGAGACCAAGTAGGGACCAGTTCATTTGGACTTCAATTTCCCTAGAAAGAATTTGAGTCGAGCATTGTAAAGCCAAACTTGATGAGATGGTTCAAATTCCTTCTGCCAAATTTGGCTGTCGTGAAAGGCCTTAGTGCGTTGTTTGAAAGTTAAGGCAGAACCATAGGCTTCACGACGGAGCTCTTCCAACTCTTGGAGTTGGAGTTTCCTTTCTTGACCACACAAGTCTGGGTCGAGGTTACATTGGCGAATCGCCCAATAAGCACGGTGCTCCAGCTCAATGGGCAAATGACAAGTCTTCCTGCAAACAATTCTATAAGGAGACATACCAAGGGGAGCCTTGAAGATGGTTCGATACGCCCAAAGTGCGTCAATCAACTTGTCGGACCAATCCTTACGGTCAGGCAGAACCATTTTCTGGAGAATTTGCTTGATTTGCTGGTTTGATACCTTAGCCTGGCCGTTCGTCTGAGGATGAAACAGAGATACGATACGATGGTGGACTCCATATTTCTTCAGGAGTGCCCGAAAAGAAGCATGGGTGAAATGACTTCCTTCATTAGAGATAATGACTCGAGAGATCCCAAAGCGTGCAAAAATGTGATCTTTGACAAATCGAGTAGATATGACATGGTTAGCATGGAGCGTGGGAATAGCCTCGATCCATTTCGAAACATAATCAACAGCAACGAGGATGTACTCAAAGCCGTTGGAAGGAGGAAAGGGACCCATGAAATCAATTCCCTAAATGTCAAAGATTTCAACAACTAGGATGGGTTTCAAGGGCATCATGTCACGACGTGACATTGATCCTAATGATTGGCACCTAGTGCAACGTTTAGCATAATTGTGTGCATCCTGGTGAAGGGAGGGCCAAAAGAAATCGTACTGCAACACCTTGGCTACAGTTTTCCTCCTAGAGAAATGGCCTCTACAGGCCTGATCATGATAGAAGGTTAGCACACTGGGGAATTCGCTGTCAGGAATACAACGACGGATGATCTGGTCAGCACCTACTCGAAAAAGTAGTGGATTATCCTAGAAATAATACTTTGCTTTTGCGATGAGACGCTTGTGCTAGCTTTTAGGCCAGCCACGTGGAAGGGAGCTAGAAGCAAGGTAATTGGCAATGTCGGCATACCAAGGTCTACTTGCCACATTATTTGCTAGTAGGTGCTCATCGGGAAAAACCTCATTAATCAGCAGGGTAAGTCCAATGTGGTCAGGGTCCAGCCTCGAGAGATGAGCAGCAACAACATTCTGGGCTCCGACCTTATCGTGGATCTCAAGGTCAAATTCTTGGAGTAAAAGGATCCAACGAATTAGTCTAGGCTTAGCATCCTTTTTGCACATGAGATGACGAATGGCCGCATGATCAGTGAATACAGTAACATGCAAGCCCAGAAGGTAAGAGTGGAATTTCTCTAGCCCAAAGACAACCGCCAGTAGTTCTTTCTCAGTAGTCGTATAATTACGCTAGGCCTTGTCCAACGTCTTACTAGTGTAGTACACCACGAAGGGGTGTCTATCGCGTCTTTGTCCCAGGATGGCTCCGACTGCAAGGTCGGAAGCGTCACACATGAGTTCAAAGTCGAGGGACCAATCAGGTGGTTGGAGAATAGGGGCCTTAGTGACAGCATCACGTAGTTGTGTGAATACTTGTATACAGTCGGGGCCCATATCAAAGGGTACGTTGGTCGATAGGAGATGAGTTAAAGGTCTAGAAATCTTGGAGAAGTCTTTGATGAATCTCCTATAGAAACTGATGTGTCCTAAGAAGGAGTGGATTTGCTTAACAGAGCTAGGCACAGGTAAATTAGCAATCACATCAAGCTTAGCTCTGTCAACCTCAATACCCCTATCGGAGATGATGTGACCGAGAACAATCCCCTCGTGTACCATAAAATGACTTTTCTCCCAAGAAAGCACGAGGTTCACATCAATACATCTCCAAAGGATGCGGGTTAGGTTGGCTAGACAATCATCATATGAAGGTCCGAAGATCGAAAAGTCATCCATGAAGACCTCAAGAAAGTCACCCACCATATCATGAAATATCGCCAGCATACATCTCTGGAAGGTTGCTGGCGCATTACAAAGTTTGAATGGCATCCTTCTAAATGTGAAGGTGCCAAAGGGGTAGGTGAAGGTGGTTTTCTCTTGGTCCCGGGGGTCAATAGCTACCTGGTTATATCCAGAGAATCCATCCAGGAAATAGAAAAATTTATTTCCTGCTAACTGCTCTAGGATTTGGTCAATAAAAGGTAGCGGAAAATGGTCTCTCTTTATTGCAGCGTTTAGTTTCCTATAATCTACACACACTCTCCAAGATGTAGGAGTGCGTGTAGGGATGGATTCGCCCCTGTCATTGACACGAATGGTGAGTCCCGCCTTTTTGGGCACGACATGAATCGTGCTCACCCAGGGGCTGTCGCTGATCGGGTAGATTATACCTGCATCTAGACACTTAATGATTTCCTTTTTAACGACTTCACGCATGTTAGGGTTGAGACGTCGCTGCATCTCGTGGGAAGGTTGAGCCTCCTCCTTCGTATATATATGGCGAGTGTAGTAGGAGGGGCTAATGCCAGTTAAGTTAGATAAGGACCATCCCATGGCTGCCTTATGTTCCATGAGGACTGATGTATACACATTTACACTATTTAAGATGTCTATTTATGCATGTTCTTAAGCATAGGATTGCATTTCATGATATAAATATTGCATTACATGCATCATCTTGCATTTAGAATACTTTGAATAAAATGGAGGTTAATTGTCTCCTTTTATATGCTTGGACAGGGCAAATATTTTATCAGGGTCTCAAATCAAAGATCCAACTGTATGGATGTGATCAGGGCGACGATTGGAGTTCAACGACTCCAAGATCGCCCTAATCAGGCATCCGTAGCATCAGATAGTGACCCGGGAACCCTAGAAGATCAAGGGCCAGGATGGTGTAAATCTGCACTTCAGATGATAAATCCGACCGCACGGATGAATTCGGATCGATGATCGCAACCCAATGACACAAAAATCGAGTCAATCCGACATCCGTGGCACCATCTACAACTTCCAGAAGATGGACGGCCAAGATAGCGCCACGTGGCGCCATCTCAGTCGCCCAAACGGCCGCTTGAGTCTTGTGAAAGCCCCGCGCCCAATCACTCTTCGCTGTTGGATCTTAATCCAACGGCTGTGGGCGCTCGCATCTAAAAACGCCCGCTCGACCATCCGCGCCCCATAGCGTAGTGGTCGAGCGCGCTATCGCGAGCGCGGGGCGTGGGTTCGATCCGCGGCGAGGCGCTGGAGGGCGCGATCAATTGAGGCGCGTGGAGCGTCAGATGAAGATCGTACGACCGCGCGCGCCCGATAGCGTCGACGCACGATTGGACGCGCAATCGGGGATGCGCAATCAGACGCGTGGGGGGGGCGCAGCGCGTGGGCGCGGACGCATCTTAAGCCTTCCGATCTCGCGATCGGACGGCTGACAAGCGTTGGACGTGCATGGACGTTGAGGAGCGGGCAGCCGAGGAGGCGCGTGTGGGCGCGGAGGCGATGCCCACGTCAGGGCTTTAGTGACGGATTTATCCGTCACTAAAGACCCCTTATTTATTATGTTGAAGTTGTAATGTCCATTTTGCCCCCACTCCTTGCAACTATAAAAGGAGACCCCCTCCATACGAAATTCTCATCCCTTCTTTCTCCTCTCTACCCCTCCAAAGCTCAAAAGAAGCTTGTCCCACACCCAGGATGCTTCTTGCGAGATAAAGTCCAATTTTCGTTCCCCTTCGGAAGTGGATCCCGCGACGATGACGGCGTGTTGCTCTGTTCCCGTTCTTCTGCTTCGTTCTCCTTCGTCCAGGCGTCGTCCCGTCCGGCTCGTCCTCGAAGCTTCGTCGAGGAGGATAACTTCTCTCTCCCATTCTTATTAACAGCTTTTCTAGTGTCGAATTTTCCTGCTTTATAGTGTAATTGATTTTCCGCTTTCTAGTGTAACTTTTATAAACAATTGAAATATTGAATGCATGTTCTCTCTCTCTCTCTCTTTCTCTCTCTCTCTGTCTCTCATAGTTTGATAGCTCCATTGTAATTATATCGCCTTGCTTAATAAAAAATCCTAAAAAAATAGATCAACGTAGCCTCCCTGTGTTCGACCCGGAATTTTTTTCGGTATAAATTTTATTTGTTGAACACGAATTCTTCGCTTTTTGAACTACAACGACAGGTTTTCCAACGCCAATCTCGTAAGCGTAGCGATTCGAAAAAAACCCGTTCAACATTTTGGCGCTGTTGCCGGGGAGGCAACGATTTCCGATCTTTTCTTCGCATTTCTTGCACTTTATTTGTTTTCTAACTAGCTTTCTCTTGTGTCTATTGTTTTGCAGAGACCTCCATCAAGGAATCAACAAGCAGTAGACTGGAGTAAAGTGCAGTTGAAGACAATTGTAAGTGCTCCCCCATTCTTTCCCCCTCCATAGATTTCATTCGCCACATTAAATCCAAATCCCAATTAACCTAGGTGTTTGCATAAATCCTAGGAATAGCTTGGTTGTTTGGATTTTCATTCACATTCATTCCACCCTCATCCATAAAAAAAAAAAAAAACAAAAAGATAATCTTGTGGGGTAATTTTCAACAAACACACAACACACACCCACATTCAAGGCACTTGATCAACTTGATTTGTTTTCTACTCAATCGGGTTCTGATATGTGGAACTGGTACACACAAAGCAACACATAACAGAGTAGAAATCATTCTAGGTTAATCATCTTTGAGTGCCTAACTTAGTGGTGCATATGTGGCCAGTTGTTTCAGTTGTTTGGGCCGCACCACTTTATTTAAAACCAACTCATCAAGTAGCTCCTCCTTAGAGTTTTCAATCTAGATATATTCCAGGCACTCCACTTTCTTTCTGATTTTAAAGGAAAACAATTTTCACCCGTGTTTTACAACTTGGTTTTCCTAGAAACTTGATTGCAATTCACCTAATTTAAAACCCTAAAAGCTACTTAAGCAAGATTTGAACACTAAAATTCACACATTATCAATAATCTTGCTTGAAAACCCTGGTTGTGCACGCACTTACACAAATCTCAATCAATCATTAAGGGCACAACCCATTGTAAGGGCCCATCACATTCCATAAGCACCACAATCCCAGGCCTTAATAAAATTGAGTAGACGTTGGCCTTAAGGTTTGATTCGCTCTTCAGGGCCTAGTCTGAGATTATTTTTGATTAACCTACTTGTACTGATTAATCTGATGTCTAGCTAGGGGAGTAGAGTCAAATGATCGCGGCTGGGGGGTACACTAGGAACCGGAGGCGAAAGCCAAAGGAAGAACCTTCTCCCCAGTCCCTCCTTCTAACTGGTTGGATTAAACAGACGCAAGTAAAGTAAATCACTTACAGTCTTAAGGCTGGTTTTGGGAGTCAGTAGATCCTTAGGCTACCCCACTTAAGGACAGCCTTGTTTTGTTGTGCTGTAGGGTCCCTATCCCCAGTCCTTCCGACCTTCTCCTAGTTTATGCTGGGAAGACGGTCATTGAATCCCCGATTGGAAGGATCGTTAGAACATTCTAGGAGGCGCAAGTTAGATTTTGGTCAATTTGATCCCATGGCCGAACAACAGCCTCCTCTGCTTGAAAATCCACACGAAGAATTTCGAAGGCAGCTGGAACAAATGTAGAGAATGCAGGGCACTCAGCCCTTGAAGGATTTTTATGATCCTTCGAATTACGGGGAACGTCCCGACGTCCAGATTCCAACCGGTGACGTAGAAATCAAGCCTCAGGTGTTAAGCCTGATTAAACATTATCATGGGCTTGGCTCCGAAGATCTGTTTCAGCACTTGGAAGATTTGACCACTTTGGTCCAGACCACCAAGGCTCGAAACATTAACGAGGAGCAAATGATCATGAGGCTCTTCCCCCACTCTCTTAGGGATAAAGCCGCGCATTGGTATAGGACAATAGGAAGACCAATTACAACTTGGAATGAGTTGAAATCGGTCTTTCTGAAGAAATTCTTCCCAGTTGGTTGTACCAATGCTTTGAGATGGGCAATCACTACCTTTACCCAGCGGCCGGGGGAGCAGTTTCATGTGGCCTGGGAGCGATTCCAGGACTTATTGCGGAGGTGTCCACACCACGAGGTGCCGAAATGGCAACTCGTGCAGATCTTCTATCATGGGTTGAATGAGCAACTCAAAAACCATGTGGATGCTTCTTGCGGAGGCAATTTCCTCAATAAAGATGCAGATAGTGCACATGATTTATTTGAGGAAATGAGTGAGAATTCAATTAATCATGCCACCATGGATACTTTTAACCGGTCCCAGCAACCCAGATCAAATGTCAATGAAGTCCATGACTCTCATTCATTTGATATGGAATTGATTTGTAATAAACTTGATAAGGTGGACTTGGTTGCTAAAAGAATGGAAGAGTGGATGGCTGGCAATTCTATGAACAACTCTCAATCCACTCAATCCCAAAATTTGGGATTCCATTCCTCACGAGCTCCTTCTGGACGAGAGTTTGTGAATCAACTCGATGCGACTCAACCTATGTGTCAGCATTTCTCGGAACCCCATGGGTTCCCAACTGGGACCTTTGATCCCAGTTTTTATGATCCTTCCCTTTCTTTCTCTCCATCCTCACCCTATGAGGATGTCTGTGCTGTACAAGAGAATGTTAGATTCAACCCCTACTCGAATGCCTATAATCCAGGTTGGAGAAACCGCCCTAACTTCTCTTGGAAAAATCCGGGGCAACAGACCCAATTCCGACCCAGCAACTATGCTCCACAACGACCAATGGGTCAGGGTCAAGTATATACTCAGTTGCCTCCGAATCAGGTCAATCAGCCAGCTTGGAATGCCCGTCAACCCGCAGGGCAGGCTGATTTGAACCGTCAAATGGTAGAGATGCAAGGGTCTATGCTCCAGCTTATGCAGCAAATGAAAAACTCACTGGACAACTTGCAATCCGGGCTCATTGCTAACTCTCGTCAACCCGGATCTCTACCATCCCAACCCGTACCCAACCTGCGAAACATTATAAATTCGGGCAATCAAGCCCAAGGGTACGGAAATCAGAGGGACCCGCACGCACATGCTCAGGTGGTTGAGCAGGGTTCCTCGTCTTCTTCTTCTGCTAATCAACAATTCATGGTCAATCAAGCCCCTCAAATCTTTCCTAACCCTCCCCAAGACCCAGATTCTTACGCTTCTGCAAATTCTGTCACTTTGAGGAGTGGTAAGAAGACTCAGGATCCACAACCACACTATTCTGATCTTTTGAATCCTGAAGAATCTGAGGAGAGAGAGGAGAATTCTAGAGGAGAAATCAAGGCTCAGGAACCTGATTCCAAAGATCTGACTCATGTTCTTTTCCTGAAGCCTTAGCCAAAACAAAGAAGAAGAAGTCTGTTGATAGCAATGAGGAGCTTCTGAATTTATTTAAGAATGTTGAGATCAATAATCCGCTCCTTGATGCTATCAAGTACATACCAGCTTATGCAAAATTTTTAAAGGAATTATGTACACAAAAGCGTAAGTCGAGAGAATCTATTCCAAGGAAGGTGGTACTCTCCGAGCAGGCTAGCTCTGTTATCCTGCACTACCTCCCTCAGAAAAAGAGAGATCCTAGTGCTCCTTTGATTTCTTGCGTTATCGGAGATTACACATTTGATAGAGCACTTTTGGATCTCGATGCATCCATCAACCTAATTCCGACTTCTCTTTATGAGAAGTTTGGGTTAGGTGAACTTCGGCCAACTTCAGTAACGCTACAGTTAGCAGACCGTTCGGTCACAAACCCGCGAGGCGTTATTGAAGATGTTATAGTTAAGGTCAAGGATTTCTATTTTCCTGTAGATTTCCTTGTCCTTGACATGAATGTACCAGATAATCTTAGGAACACGCCCATCATTCTGGGGCGTCCGTTCCTGGCTACCGCAAAGGCCAACATTAATTGTGAAAGCGGTAGCATGGAAATCGCCTTTGGGGACCAATGAATGAAATTGGATATTTTTAAGGCGATCAACAAATTTGAGGATTGTGGATTTATTGAGGAACTTGATGAGGATAATGTTAATATTGAAACTTGTTTGATAGTTTCTTCAATTGAAAGTTCCTCTTTGGTTGATGAATTTGACCTGCAACCCTCTAACCTAACATCTTCGGAAGAGGTTATTGATTTTGTTCACTCAAAACCTCTTCCTCTTGTTGAATCTTCAGCATCTACCCTACCATCAATCATTACCCCACCCCAGCTTGAATTGAAACCATTGCCTGAGAATTTAAAATATCAATTTTTAGGACCACAGAATACGCTCCATGTGATTATTAGTGCTAAATTGATAAAGGAGCAAGAGATTAAATTGATTAAGGTCCTAAAGGATCATAAGGAGGCAATTGGTTGGACCATTCATGACCTTAGGGGGATTGAGCCATCTTACTGTAATCATAGAATATTTTTGGAAGATGGATCCCACCCTTCACGCCAGATATAGAGGAGATTGAATCCAAATATGCGAGAAGTGGTCAAAAAGGAAATCATCAAGTGGCTCGATGCAGGAATTATTTATTCAATCTCTGACAGTCCTTGGGTAAGTCCCGTTTAGATTGTTTCAAAGAAAGCCAGGATTACTGTTGTGACCAATGAGAGAGGTGAATCTATCACAACTCGTTCAGCTTCCTCTTGGAGAGTTTGTATTGATTACAGGAAGCTGAACACAGCCACTAAAAAGGATCATTTTCCCCTGCCCTTCATTGATCAAATCTTGGAAAAATTAGCTGGGCAGAAGTACTTCTGTTTTCTTGATGGCTACTCGGGATATAACCAAGTTCCTATCCATCCAGAGGATCAGGAAAAAACTACTTTCACCTATCCCTACGGAACCTTTGCTTTTCGTAGGATGCCTTTTGGGTTATGCAATGCACCTGCGACTTTTCAAAGGTGTATGCTAGCCATATTTTCTGACATGGTGGGAGAGTTTATGGAAGTCTTCATGGATGATTTCTCTGTTTTCGGAGAATCATTTGACTCATGTTTGGCTAATTTGGAAATGATTCTTAAGCGATGTATCAAGACACGACTGGTCCTTAGCTGGGAAAAGAGTCATTTCATGACCCAAGAGGGCATCGTTTTGGGTCATGTAATCTCTGAACGAGGAATTGAAGTGGACAAAGCTAAGGTTGATGCTATCGCTAAACTTCCTCATCCCACATCTATTAAACAAGTCAGATCATTTCTTGGCCATGTGGGATTTTATCGAAGATTCATCAAGGATTTCTCGAAGGTTGCTCGTCCTTTGAGCAATCTTCTTGCCAAAGAAACGCCGTTTGTTTTTGACGAATCAAGCCGAAAGGCATTTGATTTTCTGAAAACGGCAGTCACCTGTGCTCCAATTTTGCAAGCACCAATTTGGACAGCCCCATTTGAGATCATGACCGATGCTTCTGATTATGCCGTCGGGGCTGTCCTGGGTCAGAAAATTGACCGAAAGTCCTCTGTCATTTACTACGCTAGTAAAACTCTGGATGAAGCCCAGAGGAATTACACTGTTACTGAGAAGGAATTACTAGCTATAGTATTTGCTTTGGAAAAATTCAGGGCTTATCTCTTGGGGTCTCATGTTATTGTTTATACCGACCACTCGGCCTTGAGACATCTCTTGGCTAAAAAGGATGCTAAACCCTAGCTTATTCGTTGGATTCTTCTTCTTCAAGAATTTGATCTTGAAATCAAGGATAAAGCCAGGGTGCAAAATGTGGTAGCGGATCATTTGTCGAGACTCCTAGGTGATTCTTCTTGTCCGGACATTCCGATTGCTGACACTTTTTCGGACGAAACCATTCTTACAGTTTTAGGTGTTCACTCCGCATGGTTTACTGATATTGTTAACTATTTGGCCGTTGGTCAAATCCCCCAGGATTGGACCAAGCAACAATGAGATAGACTCAAATCTGAGGCCAAATACTACTTTTGGGAGGACCCTGAACTGTATCGCATCGGCTCTGATCAGATTATTCGCCGATGCATACCGGAGAATGAATTCAACAGTACACTCGAGTTCTGCCATGCATCTGGGTGTGGTGGACATTTCTCCGAAAGAAAGACGGCTGCAAAAATCTTGCAATCTGGCTTCTATTGGCTGTCTTTATTCAAGGATGCCCAGGACTTCTCAAGGTCATGTTCTCGATGTCAGTCACTCGGGAACATAACTAAGAGAGATACTGTAACGACCTGATTCCCGAGTCCCTACGAGACAAGAGAACCAGACCGACTCAACTAATCCCAAGACCTAGTCGTCCAACGAGGAAGTAACCAAAAGAGCAGTAAAATAAACCACATTCAGCATGAATATAGCTAACAGTAAGAAAATACAGCAGTAAGGAAAGAAACCACTACAGTATATATCACCACAACAGTAGAATAACATTCATAACATAATATGAACTGCAGGTAAGAAAAGTACAGCGGAAACAAGAACTACTCACTACAGTGGAACCAAAAAGAGGTACAGGAGAATAGTGGTAACTCTACTAGACCCTACTCGGCCCAACATCCTCTACAGCCGCTGACCCTGGCTGCTCAACACCTGGTCCTGAAAGGTAACGAGTGTAACACGTCAGCAAAACGCTGAGTAGAGTGGCAACTAAAATAAAAGAAACAGTAGAGTGTACAGTAGCTTTTATGTTCTGTTACTTTCTTTAATTACGTCTTTCTATTTTCCCACAATTTATCTATTTCTCAGATCCTTCACTTGATCTTGAATGTTCCTCGTGGGAACGATCTTGATTGCAGTCTTTTCCGAATAGTAGAAGTTGCACGTGGTGCTCTCCTGGCCGGGAGAGTCCCCCGTGGTGATCCTACTCTCAGTCAACCACCCCAAGGTCACGGACAGGCGTAACGGTGACTACGGCACGCGCAATAAGCGCACAGGTAGCTAACCCGCACTGGCACGTGGTCAGTCGTTTCCGTTAACGGGTGCGCCCAAAGCACAGCACGGAACCAGTACAGCGCAGAGCCCTCTCAGTAATAGGGGTCCAACCCCTCCACAGTAACCAAACAGGGGCCTTGCCCCTCCACAGTTTGCGCACCCTCGCCTGACTACCCTGGTTTGCCCCGTGGGCCTAACAAGTCGGTGTAGGAGGCTAGTAGAACCCCGGGGCCCGTGGGGTAGCCAGTGCCCTCCCTACACTAGTAGCTCTCCTCGGTACTACGTACACGAGGGCCAGGAAGTCGGTACAAAGTGGCCAATCCTAACCCCGGGTCCCTGGGGCGGCTGGCTCTGCTCTGCACTAAACAGGGGGACAGTCGCTCTCCTTGGTACTTCGTACTCAAGGGCCAGCTCACTTCCCCAATTATATTCCATTCACCTTCCAGGAGTTCTACTCCTAATTCCTTGTAGGGTTCCAGCTCTTTTAACTCAACACAATCAGGTTTCACCTTTCTAGTTTCACGTTCATACAATCCATGTTCTCAATCACGTTTATTTATTCATAGCAGGCAGCTGTTAATTCAATTCACAGGCAGCTATTAATCCCTTTCCACATTTTCCAAGACTACAGTATTCATACATTCCACTAGTTTTCCCATCCTAAGATTCATGCCATATCCTAGGATCTATCATACAATCTAGTTTTCCAGCCCTAGGATTCATGCAACACCCTAGGATCTACCATTCAATCTATTTCTCATTCCTAGGATTCATGCAATGTCCTAGGTTCTATTTATGGTTTGATAATTTAACAGATTATACTTGAAGCCACTCTACCGGTTACAACAGGCGAACTGGGGGCGTGGTCGAGAATCCCGCGTGCCTCCGCAACCCCCGAGACTGCAACGGAACGGGGTCCTATCACAAGGATCAAACACAAGGAGTTTCTCAAAACAGTATATAGCTACTGTAGATGGGTGGAGGATTTAATTCCGAAAAGAATGCAACTCAAAATGCGGAAAACAGAACCCGAACGGGCCCTAAACGGGTCGAAAATGACGAAATAGTGCAAAATCGGACGTCTGGAACTTATTCCAGACGTCTTAAAAAGTGGATCAGGGGTTACCTTGCTCTACGTGGTCTCTCAGACGTCCAGAAGCCTGTAGGGGCGTCTGGCCTAGTTCCCAGACATCCGATGGTCACCCCGGATGTCTGGAAGTCATTCCCGTCGTCTGGCACTGCAGCCAGACGTCTGATTCGCGTTGGATGCGAATCTCAGAACCTGCGCGTACCCATTCCTCTCTCTCTTAGTACGGTCAGTCGAAGAAGAGGAAGAAAGATGGAATAACTCACCTTTCAGATGTCTGGACAGTCCTTCAGACGTCTTCCACGTCGTCTAGCTAGACTCCCAGACGTCTGATTCTGGAAAAGTTTCCAGAACCAGGGCGCCACTCGCCCTCCGCTCGCGACGCTCAGCCGCGCCGCGTCCCGTCCGCCTGCTGCTCGAGCTACAGCAGTCCTCCCGCGTCGCTCTGCACCCGCTGCGCCCCCTGCTGGTCGGCCCTAGTAGCCCCGGCGAGCTCGCCCTCACGGCCGAGCGCCTCTATCCACGCGCAGCACCTCCTCCCACGCTCACCGCGGTTGTCGCTACCGCCGCTCACTCGCGCTCGCTCTCGCGCACTGGCTGGAAGGAGAAGAGGAAGGGAACAGAGATGACGGGAGTGAGGGAGAGGGCGTGGCCTTTTAAGGCCGCGCGAGGAGGAGAGAGAGAGCGGACAGGGCGTAGCCTGCGGCCGCAGGAGAGAGGGAAAAATAGAGAGAGAGAGAGCGTTCGTAGGTCTGCGCGCTCAGGCGAGCAGAAGAAACACGCGTGCCGAAAATAACCGATTCCCAGACGTCTGGTAATTTGAAAACGTCTGAAGCCGCGCATTCGTAACAATATAACAAACTCAAAGGAAGTTTCGTCCCCGAAACTTGTGCTAACTAGGGTGCGGGAAAGACGTCAAAATAACCATAACAAACTCAAAGAGGACCGAAGCCGGTCCGAAAAGTCGTACTCGCGAAGAGTTCCGGGTACCGCTCCCGCATTGCCGCCTCAGGCTCCCAGGTAGCCTCCTCGTACCGCTGGGTCCTCCACAAAACCTTTACCAGGGGTACTTGCTTTCATCTCAAATTACGGACGGCTCGGTCTAGAATCTGCACTGGCCGCTGGGGGTAGGTCAGGTCGTCGCCCACCTCGACGCTCTCGTGACTCAGTACGTGACTGGGATCGGCTACCTACTTCCTGAGGTTGGACACGTGGAACACGTCGTGCACACCAGAAAGCTGCGGGGGGAGGGCAAGCCTGTAAGCAACGGGTCCAACCCGCTCCAGGACCTCAAAGGACCCCACAAACCTCAGCGCGAGCTTCCCTCTCACTCCAAACCGCTGCAGGCCCTTCATGGGTGAAACACGAAGAAAGACGTGATCCCCAACCTCGAACTGCACCTCTCTGCGTCTCCGATCCGCGTAACTCTTCTGTCTGCTCCTGACAGTGCGGAGTCGCCTGTGGATCTGCTCGACCACCTCCTGACTCTGCCGAATCAACCTGGGTTCAACCTCCCACTTGGTCCCCACCTCAACCCAACTCAAGGGTGCCGTACACCTCCGTCCGTACAAAGCCTCGTAGGGAGCCATGCCGATGCTCGAGTGGTAACTGTTGTTGTATGCAAACTCCGCTAGGGGCAGGTGCTCCTCCCAAGAGCCCCTCCAGTCTAGTACACAGGCACGCAAAAGGTCCTCAAGTGTCTGTATCGTGCGCTCAGACTGTCCGTCCGTCTGGGGGTGGTAAGCTGTACTAAACCTCAACTGCGTCCCCAGGGCCTGCTGAAACTCAGCCCAAAACTGGGACGTAAAGCGGGTATCCCGGTCAGATACGATCTCCCACGGAACTCCGTGTAGTCGCACCACGTCGCGGATATACCTCTCTGCCAACTGTGCTGGTCCCAAAGTGACTCGGATCGGCAGGAATCGTGCCATCTTCGTCAGTCTATCCACGATTACCCATACAGCGTCGTGCCCTCGCTGGGTAACAGGTAAGCCCACTACCAAGTCCATGGTGATGCTCTCCCACTTCCACTCTGGCACTGGAAGCGGCTGTAGCGGCCCTGCAGGCCTCTGATGCTCGGCTTTCACCTGCTGGGACACTAAGCACTGCTGCACGAATTCACCCACATCCCGCTTCATCCCCCTCCACCAAAACTCGCGTCTCAAGTCGTGGTACATCTTCGTGTTTCTGGGATGAATGGTGAATCTGGAACCGTGTGCCTCAGTCAGGAGCTCTCTCAACAGCTCCTCGTCTCTGGGAACGCACAACCGTCCCCTCAGGCGCAGCACCTGGTCTGTGAAAGAGAAGTCCCCTGGGTCTCCTGACAGTACTCTGTCGCGCAAGGACTGCAAGTACGGATCAGCCATCTGTCATGTGATGATGCGGTCTATCAGCTCTGGCCTGGTCTGTCGTGTCACCGTCACTGCCCCACAGTACCCCCGTAACTCTAGAGGTCGCCAATTGCCCACCTCCTCCAAAAGGCTCCAACTCTGTAACTGTAAACTGGCCAAGTGTGCGGGCGCCTTACGGCTCAAGGCGTCAACCACCACATTGGCATTTCCCGGGTGGTAGGAGATGCTGCAGTCGTAGTCCTTCAGGAGCTCCAACCAATGTCTCTGTCTCATGTTGAGCTCCTTCTGATCAAAAAGGTATCTGAGGCTCTTGTGATCTGTGAAAATCTCGAAGGTCTCACTGTACAAGTAGTGCCTCCAGGTCTTCAGCGCGAAGACAACCGCTACCAACTCTAGGTCGTGGGTAGGGTAGGTATGCTCATGGGGCTTCAGTTGCCACGAAGCGTAAGCGACAACGTGACCCCTCTGCATGAGCACACCTCCTAACCCCTGCAAGGAGGCGTCCGTGTACACAACGAACCCGCCACTACTGTCAGGGATGGTGAGCATGGGAGCGAGGTCAACCTCTCCTTCTGCTCCAGAAAACATGCCTCACAGGCGTCTGTCCAAGCGAAGGGCAAGTCCTTTCGGGTCAACTGTGTCATAGGACGCGCAATCTGTGAAAAACCTCTGATGAATCGTCTGTAGTAGCCTGCCAGTCCCAGGAAACTGCGAATCTCAGTGACTGAACGCGGTCTCTCCCACCTGAGTACCGCCTCGACCTTGGCTGGGTCCACCGCCAAGTCGTCTCCCGAGATCACATGACCTAAGAAGGTCACCTCCCTCAACCAGAACTCGCACTTGCTGTATTTGGCGTATAGCCTACGTCGTCTCAGAGTGTCCAGAACCATCCGCAAGTGCTGTCCGTGCTGCGTCTGATCTCGAGAATAGATGAGTACATCATCTATGAAAACCACCACGAACTGGTCCAAGTACGGTCTAAACACCCGGTTCATCAGATCCATGAAAGTAGCGGGGGCATTGGTCAGCCCAAACGGCATGACCAAAAACTCGTAGTGTCCGTACCGGGTGCGGAAAGCTGTCTTGGAGACGTCGGTCTCCCTGATCCTCAACTGGTGGTATCCCGACCTCAAGTCGATCTTGGACAACACCGTGGCACCCCGCAACTGGTCAAACAAGTCGTCGATCCTCGGCAGCGGATATCTGTTCTTGATGGTGACCCTATTCAGCTGTCGGTAGTCCACACAAAGGCGTAAGGTCCCATCCTTCTTCTTCACGAACAGTACCGGGGCTCCCCAGGGAGATGCACTGGGCCTCACGAAACCTTTCTCCAAAAGGTCTTGCAACTTAGACTTGAGCTCTCGTAGCTCAAGCGGTGCCATCCTGTATGGCGCAGTGGAGATGGGGCTGGTCCCTGGTACTAGTGAGATCTCAAACTCGATCTCACGCTCAGGCGGTAGTCATGGTAACTCGTCTGGAAACACGTTAGGGTACTCTCTGACCACTGGGATACTCTGGAAGTCTGCCACAGGGCTGGGCTCTGCCACCACACAAGCTAGGAAGCCCTCACACCCCTGGCTCAAAAGTCTCGCCGCCTGAAGTGTCGAAATGCACCTGAAGCCTCCGTCCACTAGCTGTCCATGAAATTCGAAAGAAGGCAACTCCGGAATGGAGAAGACGATTTTCCTCTCAAAACAGTCCACCAAGGCGTGGTAAGCGGACAGCCAATCCATCCCCAGAATCACTCCAAAGTCCTCCATCTATAACATAATCAGGTCAGCTGGCAGGCTATGCCCCCCGACGCTGACCTCGCAATCCGTGTACACCTCCTCAGCTACAAACAGCTGACCACTCGGACCTCTGATTACGAATGGATTCTCTAACAGTGTATAATCTTGGTCCAAGCTAACTGCGAAACTGGCTGCGACAAACGAGTGCGTAGCGCCGGAATCGAAAAGCATGTAAACGAGTCTGTCGGAAACTGAAACCATACCTGCTACCACTGATCCCGAAGCTCTGGCATCCCTGTGTGTCAGGGCGTTGATACGCCCCTCAGCCCTAGGTGCGGACGAAGCAGCCACATTCTGCGTCGGACGGGTAGGTGCTGGCCGGTACCCTCCTCGCGACTGCTGTCCTCCTCCTCGCGCCTGGGAATCGCGGCCTCCTGCGCGCCCTCCAGTGCTCTGCGCGGGAAGTATCTGCTGACCTCTTGCCCTAGACGGGCAGTCCCTCCTGATGTGTCCCGGCTGGCCACACTGGTAATAGAGGGGAACTCGACTCCCGCCCTCAGTAGGTCCTTCTGTCGGCTGGGCAGGGGTCCAGTGCTGGCGACTGGCCCCTATCGAGGGCCCCCAAAGGCCACTGAAGGCCTTGCAAAACGTGACGGCTCTCCTGTGGACGCCACGTGTCTCCTCTCTTGCCGGCCCTGTGAAAAGTCTGGCTGAAAGGGCCTCTTCCGCCCCCGTCAGTGTCTCGTGCGGACGGGTTGGTCTCCTCGTAAGTCATGGCTGCCTCCACCACCCTCGAAAACGTAGGCAGCTTCAGGGGTTTGACATACCCCCGAATCGCAGGCCGGAGCCCCTCGGTGAACCTCCAAAGGCGCTCCTCCTCAGTGGCTACCGCTGTCGCTGCAAAGCGGGACAGCTCCAAGAAATGCGTGCGGTACGCGCTCACAGTCATCGTTCCTTGGCGGAGAGTGTGGAACTCCCGCCTCCTCTGGTCCTGCCACGTCTGGGGAAAGTACTGCTCGCAGAAGAGGGCGATGAACCGATCCCAGGTCGGCTCGTCCCTCTCCTGTCTCTGGACCGCCCTCCACCACCTGTGTGCCGCACTCTCCAGCTGGTACGTGGCAAAGGCCACGCGACACTCCACCGGGGGGCGAAGGGTGTCGAAAATCTTCTCCAGCTGCTCGAGCCAGTCCTCTACCTCGGTCGGGTCCTCATCCCCCTTGAAGGAGGGGGGCTTCAGCTTCCGGAACTGCCCGAAGAGCTCGGAGTGGCGCTACAGTGGGGATGCTGGTCCACCCCTAGGCAACGGTGCCTCGTGCACAGAAGTATCGGAGGAAGGTGGGGGCTGCGGTGACCCATCCCCTCCCCCGTGTCTAGCGCCGCGTCCGTCGAGTGGTCCCACAGAGGACTCCCCATCCGCAGCCCCAGGGTGAGGCGCTCAGGGCGGTGGGTGGAGCTCCTCTCGTACAATGTCTCGTATCAGCCGGGCGAGGTCCTGGGCCTGAATGCCCGGGAGTAGTGGCTGGTCCACTGGGGCGTCGGCAATGGCACGCCCACCTCGCCGACCTCGTCCTCGGCCGCGGCCCGCCTCACTGGTCCCACTACGAGGCATCTCCTGCAAGGAGACGCGAAACAAAATGGAACACGTCACTACGGAACGATACCTAACGGAAACCTCTAAGAACTCATGTCAAAAGATATGTTGTGGTGGCTACTCTAGTTATAAACATGTGAATTGGTTATTTTCCAGTCAGTTGATTCACTTCTCGGGACGACCTTGCTCTGATACCATCTTGTAACAACTCGATTCCCGAGTCCCTACGAGACAAGAGAACTGGACCGACTCGACTAATCCCAAGACCTAGTCGTCCAACGAGGAAGTAACCAAAAGAGCAGTAAAATAAACCACATTCAGCATGAATATAGCTAACAGTAAGAAAATACAGCGGTAAGGAAAGAAACCACTACAGTATATACCACCACAACAGTAGAATAACATTCATAACATAATATGAACTGCAGGTAAGAAAAGTACAGCGGAAACAAGAACTACTCACTACAGTGGAACCAAAAAGAGGTACAGGAGAACAGTGGTAACTCTACTGGACCCTACTCGGCCCAGCATCCTCTACAGCCGCTGACCCTGGCTGCTCAACGCCTGGTCCTGAAAGGTAACGAGTGTAACACGTTAGCAAAACGCTGAGTAGAGTGGCAACTAAAATAAAAGAAACAGTAGAGTGTACAGTAGCCGTTATGTTCTGTTACTTTCTTTAATTACGTCTTTCTATTTTCCCACAATTTATCTATTTCTCAGATCCTTCACTTGATCTTGAATGTTCCTCGTGGGAACGATCTTGATTGCAGTCTTTTCCGAACAGTAGAAGTTGCACGTGGTGCTCTCCTGGCCGGGAGAGTCCCCCGTGGTGATCCTACTCTCAGTCAACCACCCCAAGGTCACGGACAGGCGTAACGGTGACTACGGCACGCGCAATAAGCGCACAGGTAGCTAACCCGCACTGGCACGTGGTCAGTCGTTTCCATTAACGGGTGCGCCCAAAGCACAGCACGGAACCAGTATAGCGCAGAGCCCTCTCAGTAATAGGGGTCCAACCCCTCCACAGTAACCAAACAGGGGCCTTGCCCCTCCACAGTCCACGCACCCTCGCCTGACTACCCTGGTTTGCCCAGTGGGCCTAACAAGTCGGTGTAGGAGGCTAGCAGAACCCCGGGACTCGTGGGGTAGCCAGTGCCCTCCCTACACTAGTAGCTCTCCTCGGTACTACGTACGCGAGGGCCAGGAAGTCGGTACAAAGTGGCCAGTCCTAACCCTGGGTCCCTGGGGCGGCTGGCTCCGCTCTGCACTAAACAGGGGGACAGTCGCTCTCCTTGGTACTCCGTACTCAAGAGCCAGCTCACTTCCCCAATTCTATTCCATTCACCTTCCAGGAGTTCTACTCCTAATTCCCCGTAGGGTTCCAGCTCTTTTAACTCAACACAATCAGGTTTCACCTTTCCAGTTTCACGTTCATACAATCCATGTTCTCAATCACGTTTATTTATTCATAGCAGGCAGCTGTTAATTCAATTCACAGGCAGCTATTAATCCCTTTCCACATTTTCCAAGACTGCAGTATTCATACATTCCACTAGTTTTCCCATCCTAGGATTCATGCCATATCCTAGGATCTATCATACAATCTAGTTTTCCAACCCTAGGATTCATGCAACACCCTAGGATCTACCATTCAATCTATTTCTCATTCCTAGGATTCATGCAATGTCCTAGGTTCTATTTATGGTTTCATAATTTAACAGATTATACATAAAGCCACTCTACCGGTTACAACAGGCGAACTGGGGGCGTGGTCGAGAATCCCGCGTGCCTCCGCAACCCCCGAGACTGCAACGGAATGGGGTCCTATCACAAGGATCAAACACAAGGAGTTTCTCAAAATAGTATATAGCTACTGTAGACGGGTAGAGGATTTAATTCCGAAAAGAACGCAACTCGAAATGCGGAAAACAGAACCCGAACGGGCCCTAAATGGGTCGAAAACGACGAAACAGTGCAAAATCAGACGTTTGGAACTTATTCCAGACATCTTAAAAAGTGGATCAGGGGTTACCTTGCTCTGCGTGGTCTCTCAGACGTCCAGAAGCCTGTGGGGGCGTCTGGCCTAGTTCCCAAATGTCCGATGGTCACCCTGGATGTCTGGAAGTCATTCCCGTCATCTGGCACTGCAGCCAGACGTCTGATTCGCGTTGGATGCGAATCTCAGAACCTGCGCGTACCCATTTCCTCTCTCTCTTAGTACGGTCAGTCGAAGAAGAGGAAGAAAGACGGAATAACTCACCTTTCAGACGTTTGGACAGTCCTCCAGACGTCGTCCACGTCGTCTGGCTAGACTCCCAGATGTCTGATTCTGGAAAAGTTTCCAGAACCAGGGTGCCACTCGCCTTCCGCTCGCGACGCTCGGCCACGCCGCGTCCCGTCCGCCTGTTGGTCGAGCTGCAGCAGTCCTCCCGCGTCGCTCCAGCCCACTGCGCCCCCCGCCGGCCGGCCCTAGTAGCCCCGGCGAGCTCGCCCTCACTGCCGAGCGCCTCTATCCATGTGCAGCACCTCCTCCCACGCTCATCGCAGCTGTCGCTGCCGCCGCTCACTCGCGCTTGCTCTCGTGCATCGGCTGGAAGGAGAAGAGGAAGGGAACGGAGATGACGGAAGTGAGGGAGAGGGCGTGGCCTTTTAAGGCCGCACGAGGAGGAGAGAGAGAGCAGACAAGGCGTAGCCTGCGGCCGCAGGAGAGAGGGAAAAAGAGAGAGAGAGAGCGTTCGCAATTCTGCGGGCTCAGGCGTGCAGACGAAACACGCATGCCAAAAATAACCGATTCCCAGACGTCTTAAAAACGTCTGAAGCCGCGCGTTCATAACAGATATAATGCCCCTAAACCCTATTCTTCTTGTAGAAATTTTCGATGTTTGGGGCTTCGATTTCATGGGACCCTTTATCCCTTCATTTGGACATCAGTACATTCTTGTTGCTGTTGATTATGTGTCCAGATGGATTGAGGCAATTCCCACCCAAACCAATGACCACAAGGTGGTCATCAATTTTGTCAAGAAAAATATCTTCAGTAGGTTCGGGATTCCGAGGGCTATCATCAGTGATGGTGGCACTCATTTTACTAATGCCCAATTCCAGAATTTATTGGCCAAATACAGGGTTAATCATCGAATTTCCACACCTTCCCATCCCCAAACGAATGGACAAGTCGAGATCTCTAATCGAGAGATCAAGAACATTCTGCAAAAAATGGTTAGGCCTGATCGTAAGGATTGGACTCAAAAGCTTGAGGACGCTCTTTGGGCCTACCGTACGGCGTATAAAATGCCATCGGCATGTCTCCATTCCGTTTGGTGTATGGAAAGGCGTGCCATCTACCCGTAGAGATTGAACACAGGGCATTCTGGGCAATCAAACAATGTAATTTAGATCTGAATCTAGCTGGAAAGACCAGGAAACTCCAACTATCTGAGTTGGAGGAGCTTAGAAATGATGCTTATGAGAATGCCAAGATCTATAAGGCTCGGACCAAAGCTCTACATGATCAATTGATTTCCCGCAAGAGCTTTGAGCCAAACCAGAAGGTCTGGTTATTTGATTCTAAACTTAAGCTCTTTCCTGGTAAACTTAGATCTAAATGGAATGGCCCATTCATAATTGATCAGATTTTTCCTAATGGTGCCATTCAGATTTTTGACCCAAAGACGGGTAACACCTTTAAAGTCAACGGTCAACGTTTGAAGCCTGTTGTTGACCGTAATCTTCCAGAACCCGTCTCAGACTCTGTTGCTCTAGCCATTCTATGACTATTTTGGCTGGACTTCGCCTAGCTGACGGCATTAAACTCAGCAATTGTACATATGACACAAGGCTGATATGAGCTTCATATCCAGGTGACATCTTTCATATTCTACCCTTTCTTTCATGTCTCTTTTTCAATGAGGACATTGCATCAGCTAGGCATGGGGGGGTGGATTCATTCTTGAATTATTTGGTCAGCCTTGTGAAATCCATGTAAATTGTCTCTCTTCTTATTAAAAAAATAAATAAATAAAGAAAAAATTAGGAAGGATTAGTTGGACATTAGGACTTTTCAAGCTTAAGAAATTTTACATTAGGATTTGAACACAAAGACCCCTCAGGTCTTTGGACTTAATCAGCCTGTGTATCCACTAAAATGTGAATTTGTTTTCGAGTTCTCGCCAACTTGAATTTTATTATAATTGGAATAAACAAGTTTGGGTGATAAGTACACGACTTATCAACCCGCCCTCTGATTTGAGGGAAATTTGAGTTTTAAGCATCTACACACTTTCCTTGCACTGACTCGTTGTTCGATGATTCTAACGGAAATTGGGTAGCTAATGAACCTTCTAGGGTGATATGGCTGGCAAGTTATCGTGGGTAACAACCCATAGATAGGTTGTCCAGAGCCCAGTCACTGGACCTTTCTTAGTTTGCTGCCTTTAGGTAAATCTTAGACTAGGGAAGCCACCTACTTAAAAAAAAAAAAAAAAGGAGAAAAGAACAAAAAGAAATAAGCCATACTTCGCCGCACGAGTATGGCTGGCAAGTTGTCGATGGTAACAGCTCATCGACCGGTTGTCCAGAACCCAGCTCAGAAATGCACCAAAAATTCCCAAAACACTTAGGAAGAAGCGGAGAAGTAGAATAAACCGAGGAGATATACACTGGATTCACCCTTGTGTTGACCCTGTAAAAAAAAAATAAAATAAAAGTAGGGAGAAAGCTACCGGTTGTAAAGATACACTTTTAGGTAGAATTCTGGTTAGGTCACCTAGAGGCGTAGAAATCCGAAGTCCGTTCTAATTGCTGGTCAACGAGTCTATCACAAGCACAATAAGATGCTTAAAGCTTAGGGTTCTCATCAAATTTTGGGTGAGTTGAATGGCTGTAGAAAGCCACTCTTAAACCCAAAAATTTGAAAATAAAAAAAAATTAGAAAAGAGAAAAAGAGAAAAAGAAATTTTTCTTTTAATAAGGCGAGGGCTTGAAGCGGTCTGCATTTTGGCTGATACTCGGGCACTGTTGTGTCTTTGAAAGTTCAGTTCCTAAGTAGACAATTTCTTAATGATTGAAAAATAACTCAAGTCCAAATAATCTAACCTAATTCTTTTATAAATAACATATAGTTTTTGTTAGGGACTAGCAAAAGATAGGCATGGGGGTATGATGTAAACACATTTACACTACTTAAGATGTCTATTTATGCATGTTCTTAAGCATAGGATTGCATTTCATGATATAAATATTGCATTACATGCATCATTTTGCATTTAGAATACTTTGAATAAAATGGAGGTTAATTGTCTCCTTTTATGTGCTTGGATAGGGCAAATATTTTATCAGGGCCTCGGATCAAAGATCCAACTGTATGGATGTGATCATGGAGACGATTGGAGTTCAACGACTCCAAGATCGCCCTAATCAGGCATCCGTAGCATTAGATAGTGACCCGGGAACCCTAGAAGATCAAGGGTCAGGATGGTGTAAATCCGCACTTCAGATGATAAATCCGACCGCACGGATGAATTCGGATCGACGATCGCAGCCCAATGACATAAAAATCGAGTCAATCCGACATCCGTGGCACCATCTACAACTTCCAGAAGATGGACGGCCAAGATAGCGCCACGTGGCGCCATCTCATCCGCCCAAACGGTCGCTTGTGTCTTGTGAAAGCCCCGCGCCCAATATCTCTCCGCCGTTGGATCTTAATCCAACGGCTGTGGGCGCTCGCATTTAAAAACGCCCGCTCGACCATCCGCGCCCCATAGCACAGTGGTCGAGCACGCTATCGCGAGCGCGGGGCGCGGGTTCGATCCATGGCGAGGCGCTGGAGGGCGCGGTCAATTGAGGCGCGTGGAGCGTCAGATGAAGATCGGACGGCTGCGCGCGCCCGATAGCATCGACGTGCGATTGGACGCGTGATTGGATGTGCAATCGGACGCGCAATCAGACGCGTAGGGGGCGCGCAGCGCGCGGGCGCGAACGCATCTTAAGCCTTCCGATCTCGCGATCGGACGGCTGACAAGCGCTGGACGTGCGTGGACGTTGAGGAGTGGGCAGTCGAGGAGGCGCGCGTGGGCGCGGAGGCGACGCCCACGTCAGGGCTTTAGTGACGGATTTATTCGTCACTAAAGACCCCTTATTTATTATTTTGAAGTTGTAATGTCCATTTTGCCCCCACTCCTTGCAACTATAAAAGGAGACCCCCTCTATACGAAATTCTCATCCCTTCTTTCTCCTCTCTACCCCTCCAAAGCTCAAAAGAAGCTTGTCCCACACCGGGGATGCTTCTTGCGAGATAAAGTCCAATTTTCGTTCCCCTTCGGAAGTGGATCCAGCGACGACGACGGCGTGTTGCTCCGTTCCCGTTCTTCTGCTTCGTCCTCCTTCATCCTGCTTCGTTCTCCTTCGTCCAGGCGTCGTCCTGTCCGGCTCGTCCTCCAAGCAATCGTCGAGGAGGATAACTTCTCTCTCCCATTCTTATTAACAGCTTTTCTAGTATAGAATTTTCCTACTTTATAGTGTAATTGATTTTTCGCTTTCTAGTGTAACTTTTATAAACAATTGAAATATTGAATGCATGTTCTCTTTCTCTCTCTCTCTCTCTCATAGTTTGATAGCTCCATTGTAATTATATCACCTTGCTTAACAAAAAATCCTAAAAAAATAGATCAACGTAGCCTCCTTGTGTTCGACCTGGAATTCTTTTCGGTATAAATTTTATTTGTTGAACACGAATTCTTCGCTTTTTGAACTACAACGACAGGTTTTCCAAAACCAATCTCGTAAGCGTAGCGATTCGAAAAAAACCCGTTCAACAAGGACCTTCATTAGCTTGCACTCTTGCTGCTTGGGCAGTTTTGAACTAATAATTACGGGGAGCGTTTCATTTGGCCCAAGAAAAGCATATTTGAGCGTGTCAGGTAGTGCTTTCAGTTGGGGAGTGATGGTGAAAGATCTGGCATTTCTTGGGACGAGAGTGTCCCAAGCGGATCAGAAGAAAGAAGGGCAGGAGAAAAAAGCTGGCCCTCAGATTGGCCAAGAAGAGGGGCATCTTGGATTGATGGATCCAAGAAAGGAGAGCCCTGTTGATCAGCATTTGGGCCCAAGGTCCCAGTGTAGAGTCACATGTCTGCCTGATTTGGTGGGAAAGAAAGGGCAATCCGGTCTTCAAGAGGGTGGATCGGAGGTGAGTAGCTCAGATATGACTTAGACAACAAGGTGTGGGAAGCGGAGAAAACCTCGTCAGAAGTTTGGTCAGAAGAAGGTAAGGGTAAGGGGAGGGATGGGAAAACGTCACAATATATGTCAGTCAGGCGATGGTTTGTGTTCAGGGGCAATCCACAGTAGTTAGAATAGGTCCCTATTAGTCCGATACACGCGCTGACGACCATGTCCTCGTCAGATGTGTCATCCTCGATGCAATCGCAATCAAATTTCTTGGCGACCTTGAAGATGTTCAGCTTGAGCTTCTCAGAGCCAACGGTGATCTCAATGCAACCCGATTCACAATCGATATGGGCGTAGGCTGTGGCCAAGAATAGTCGACCAAGGATGATCAGACAATCAGAAAGTGAGCTAGGAACTTCTATATCCAAAACATAAAAGTCAACAGGAAAATAGAGACTGTTGACCCTAACCACCACGTCTTCCACCACACCCTTCGGGATTTTGGCAGAATGATCTGCTAACTGCAATGTGACAAGGGTGGGTTTCAGATTTCCTAAGGCAAATTTCTCGAGCATGATGGTTGGTATAAGGTTGATGGAAGATCCTAGATCAAGCAAAGCATGGTTAAAATTGCAGCCTTGGATGCTACATGAAATAAGCGGTGTGCCCAGATCTTTCTGCTTCGGTGGTAGATTTGACAGTATAACACAACTCACATGAGGTGAGAGGACCACCAGATTCTTTGTTTTCTTTGACTGTCGCCTGGGTGTAGTGTAGTCTTTGAAGAATCGGGCGACGGTTGGTATATGGTCGATAGCCTCCAACAGGGGTATTTTGATCTCAACATCCCTGAATAAATTACACAGGTTATCAAAGGCTTGCATATTCTTTTTCTTGCCCTGTGGCTCCCTCAGTAGAGCCTCAGGGAATGGGACCACTTCTGGCACCAGTTTGGGCGTATCATCCTCACAAGAATGCGGTGTGCATCCCAATTGAGAGGGCGATGAAGAAGATGGGCCAGAATCAGGTCAAGGCGGATCGACGATTTGCTTACCACTCCTCGTAGTAATCTCATTGGACGTCGTGGGTCCAGTAGGATCATAAGGCAGAGGAGGGTTCATAATAGGGACATAAGGGTGATGTGCTGCTGTGGGATTAGCCTGGAATCCCGGTGGAGTGCTCAGAGCTTGCAGAATCTGATGAACCTGCCTCTGAGAAGGTCGTACCTGTGGTTGCGGACCACGGGGTACAAAATTTCGCAGGATAGGAACACGTTGGGCTGGAAGAGTGCTCTGAGATCGAGTCGTCATGCGTAGTTGACTGATCTCAGCATTCTGTTGCGCCAATTGGTGCTGAAGAGAGGTCATGTTTTCTTCATGGCGCTTGGACATTTTCGTCATCATTCACATCAATTTATCAAGAGGACTTGATGCGTGTTCTGTTTGAGGTGCGCAACGACCCAATGGCGTATTTGCCACAGGATTATATTGGACCCTTGGAATGACGGGTGCGGACGGTCGCATTGGTCCACTAGCGAGGTTCTGGCGCTGTGGGTTATTGGACCATGTGAAATTAGGATGATTTTGCCACCTTGGGTTATAAGTAGTCGAGAATGGGTTGTTCCCCAGGGCACAAGCATCTTCTAAGCCAGAAGACGAGTCCGCATGTGTATATGCATCCGAGCACACGGAGGCTTGGTCCTCCGTGTCAAAATACTAGCTTGCAGAAGCCAGGTTCACATTGCTTACCAAATCGCTCGGCACGATACTTGATAAGGATGGTCTCACAGGATTCTTGGGAATTAGCCTAGTTTTGGAAGGATTAAGGTTGTGACGGAGTGATGGAGTGGAGGTGTTTGCCATAGAGTGGGCAGGGTTGGCCAGAAGCTTGTCCAGCTTCTTGTGCACGACGGAGACTTCATCCAATTTTTGTGTAATTAAGTTAAGATTTGTGGATGAATGGGAGGGTCCCGTGTCAACTTCGTGAACATTGTGGGGCATGTTGGTATGATTAAAGGTGACAATGGAGGCATTGTTCATTGAGTTTTCACTCATGTTGTCAAATAATTTAAATGCTCCATTCTCGTCTTTATTCATAAAGTTCCCTTTGCAGGAAGTGTCGGCGATTTGTCGTAAAGTCTCATTTAGCCCATAATAGAAGATTTGGGCTATATGCCACTTTGGAAGACCATGGTGCAGGCACTTCCTTAGGAGGTCATTATACCTCTCCCAAGCCTTATGAAATTGCTCGCCATGTTGTTGCACGAAAGAAGTTATAGCCCAGCGAAGCGCATTGGTTCGCTCGATTGGAAAGAATTTCTTGAGAAATGTTGTGATCATCTCTTCCCAAGAATGGATGGTTCTCCCAAGGGTGCGCAACCACTGTGACGCTTTGTCCTGCAATGAAAACGGGAACATTTTCATGAGGACAATTGATAACCTGATGTTTCTTGGTTTAACAGTTTCAGCCAATTGGGTTAAGTCTTCCAAATGAAGAAAGGGATCTTCACTTGCAAGACCATGGAAGTGAAAGTTAATTAGGCCAATGACATTAGGTTTTAATTCAAATCGTCCCCGCCCATGGGGACCCGAATTTGCCCAATGGTCTCTGTAGCAGCGGGATTTTGATAAGAACTAAGAGACCTGGGTTCCTCCCTTTCAGGGGGAGGGCGATTCATTTCCTCAAATATTTCCCTTATGGCTTTGATTTGTTCATTATACAGTGCCATTTGGGCTTGGAGGCGGGTTATGGGGTCTACGGCTCCAACACCACCTGGTGGGATTGGAGGGGGGCGGTTTCCTCCCTCGAGATTTGGGGTTGGGCGTGCAAGCATGTTTGTGGAGGAGGATGATGATTCACCAGTTTCTATTCTTCTAGAATTATCAGACAATTCAAACAATTCAGGATTTTGTGACCTCCTCCTAAACATGCACTACTGCAGGAAGAATTTGGGAGATGAGAAGGGAAAGGGGATGAGAGAAAAAATGCCATAAGGGTACACTTGATGACAAATCAAAGCAATCAATTTCCTAACCTCTACAATGTGCTCTTAGACCTAAAGATCTAAGTTCCTACTATTACAACCTACGGAACCAAATGAGAGCATCGCAGAACCACCAGGCCAGATTGAAAGGCCGTTTGCCCTAGTCTTAAACACCTGATAGCATGCGGGAACCCACACCAGCATGTAGGCGCTACACGTAGGTAAGTAGACCTCCAATCCTTAAGAGGGGTCAAGTTGCTACCAGTTTTAATTTAGAGGCTAAGGATCAAGTGCTCCAGGAATGTAAAGGGCATTGTATACGGGTAATGTCCAAGTGTGTTAATTTGAAGAGTGTGTAAATCAAGCATGCAACGGGGAAATCTCATCAAATTGAAGTTTTAGATGGTGAATGGCTTTTAGAATTTCAACCTTAAGTAGTATGGATTTTAGGATTCCACTGGATTACCACTTCAACAAATCTCCGGGTTTTTAGAAAATACAAGTTTTCTATGCCCAACAAACTCTTCTTAAATGTGAATTAGTTAATGCATGCTAAAAATGCAATGGGCTTCCCTAGATGGAAATTTCTAGGTGTGAATGCGCGAGTCAATTTTAGCTTAATGTGAGAGGGAGCCAACACACTCAATTCAAGTGCTCCCAATCACTAAAATGATAATCCACACAAGGCTCAACTACCAAAATGATGTAAAAATGAAAATGTTGGGGTTTAAATATTCGAGATCGAATCTAAGGCAGATGTAAAGTCGTGGTGGGGTTGGAATCAACTCAATTCCAAGACTCCCCACCAAAAAAATGTGATCCTGAAATGCTAATAAATGAGGCAAGGAAGGATGACAATCACTCAATTTTTATCTTGCCTCTAAGAAGACTTCACACAACGTAAAAGGCAAGAATCAAGATTCTTGGATTTTCTCTATGTGAAGTTTACGGGAAATCAAGGGGTAGTGGGGGTGATAGCAAACAATCAACAAGTGTGTTTTAGTCCACTTGCCCTAAGAAACTCCCAAGAAGTGTTTTTAGGTTTTTGGAATTTTAAGATTTTTTTTTGCTCTTTTCTTTCAAGGTGACAAGATGACCTAAGTTACTATGAGGAAGACACCTACCTCCTCAGCAACGTGGGTGAAGCTCTAATTGCAGCGTCGACGATTTCACGCTCTCGCACCCGCCTTGGATTTGCCCATGTCTCTGACCTCCTCTGCGTGTCTCCTCCTTGCAATAGGTACACCTGCACACAAACAAACAAAACACCTATGAAGAGAAGGGTGGGAGAAGAGAAAATCAAAAGGAAGAGAGTAAAAACTTACTTCAAATAGCGCCTCCCCGGCAACGGCACCAGAAAAGCGTGATGCGTACTCGAATAGGCTTTATTAATATGGTGATATTAATGTCAAAATGAGTATAGTGAGTTAACCTAAATCGAGTTTACACTAGTTTCACAAAATTTTTAACCTAGCCTACTTGATTTTATTTTGATCACTTTTAGGCCAAGGGTTGATCTCAGGGAGGTGAGGATTAGGAGATTGCGAAGTTCCTACGCCTTTCCCAAAACGTATCTCTTCCTTGTGTTTATTATGTTTTTTGATTTTCTTGATTTTTTGGTTTTTTTTTTCTGATAAACTTGTCCTTGAGATACACCATCAAATAGGTCCTTGGCTATACGCCAAAATACAACGAATCCTGTCTCGCCACATGTGAGACCGTGTGCCTGCAAATCAAGATTTATCTTTTCTGTTTTATGCTTTTTTAGTCTTTTTAGTAGCAAGAAGAAAAGACAAATTGAAAGCAAAATAGAATGCAACAAAAGAAATGAAAAGATATACTTAGCTTAGTATATCTATATCTGTATATATAGTAGATATAGAATATATATATTTATATAGATGTTATATAAATAGGAGTGAAAATGGAGAAGTGGATGAGATGTACCATGGTGTCAAGTTGGTCTACGTTTAGCAAGATGCAACCAACAAGACTAAGTGCCACATGGAGTGTAGAGCGGATGTGTGTGAGTGTGAGTGGAAGCGCTTGCTTTGTACAGGTATCAGGGAATATCAGCAACTGGTGAGAACATTCCCGCGATACGATGCACGGTGGAGGGGTGAGTGCATGGGTATGTGGGTAGTATATGTGAGGTGTGTATGGGAGAATGTGGGTGTGTGGATATATAAGTATATATGTATATATCTATATAAGTAGCTATAACTATATAGATGTGTATATATATATGCATAGGAATATATATATATATATATATATATATTTAATTACGTATGTATAAATATTTAAGGGTGAGGGTATGTGAGTATATATATATGTATATGTATGCGTGTAGGTGTGAGTGTCTGTGAGTGTGTGTGTATCAGGGTGTGTGTGTGTGCGCTGGAGGGGATGGAGGTAGTCATTTAAGATGTCTGCAGTGCAGAGGCATCGTCTAGAGGCATAGGCGCGTGGGCGCACAGGCGAAGGTGAATGCGTGCGCAGAGCGGTTGATCATAGCACACGTGCTTCATGGGAGTGCAAGCGGTTGAGTGCAGCACACGCGTTGCGTGGGAGCATGGGCGGTGACCTGCTAGAGCGGGTGTAGGTGAGGAGAGACAGTGACGTAGCCACCGGCTACGTGAGAAACAAGCTGGTGGCTACAGTGTCGCATATATTGCACGCTACAGTGCGCTACAGTGCGAGCGCAGTCTGGTGATCGGCTGGAGGCGGTTTGGCGCAGGACCGGCACTGTGGAGCACCCGCACGCACGGAAAGGAGCCTTGAGTGGTCTGCTTGGGCAGGCAGTGATCGACTGGAGGTGCGCAGAGGGTGTGAGCTTCAGAGCTTGGAGCCCTACATTAATGGCGAAGGAGAAGAACAACAACAAAATGAAAAAGGAAAAAAAATGCAAATAAAAAAAAATGAAGCAAGAAACTATCACGCTCACCTGCTCACGACGGAGCTGGGCGATAGTGGAACTCACAGTGGTGGTCTGAGACCACTGCGAGCTTTCTCCTGCACATGGTGTGCCTCTTCTCAACTTGTGAGAAGAGGAACTGTGTATGGAGAAGGAGAGGCAAGGAGAGTGGCCAGCGGTGCGTGAAGTGTTGTCTGAGGGTGGTGATGGGTTTGTATGAAGGTGGGATGCCGGCTGCTACAGCAAGGGGAGTGCAAGGTCTTTTATAGAGGGAGAGCACGCCTCTCCCCATGCTACTGGCAGGAGGAGCGGTGAGGAGAGGTGCACACCATGCCCTGCAGCCGCATGGGAATGAAATGGTGAAATTTCAATGCCACACTCAAGGAAAATGTTAATAATGGAAGTAGATTGGATGACCATTTATTCTCACTTTCTTCCCCTCTTTATAGATGCATACAGGTGTATAATTACAAATGCAAGTATGGCTACATAAGATGTATGGGTAATGTTAGGAAATAACACAAGATGACATATTTATTGGTGTATCTTGCTGTGCAATCAGTCATCTCATGAACTGGGAAAGCATAAGGCTAACACACTCAGACCCCTACTTGGTAATAGAATGCACTGGGCTATAGGACAACTATATGTTGTCATATGAAGGACATCAAAGAAATCACCAAAGTAATATGTGCTGGATCCACTTTAGTGGATTAAATTGGAGTTTAAGAATATTATTATTAGAATAAGAGATTAATTTAAAACATACATGATATTAACAAAATTATATAAATTTTAAATTTATCATTTCATATATTAATTACATAAATCTTTATATAAAATAATTAATTATTTAATTTAGAATTGAGACACCATATCAAATCTCAATTTAAGATATCAGCAGTAATGTTAAAATTTTATTCAAGAAAAATAACAGGAAAATCAATTAAATATATCCTTACATGTCCCAATTAATTACTTTTCTTCTCCTCCCCCCCCTCCCCCCACCCCACCACACACACACCGAAACCTCTTCCCTCTTCCGGTCGCATAAAATCTCGATCGTACCTTCCTTATTCTCTCTCTCCCTGAGGGAGAATCTTCTCTGCACAGCAACCACCGAATCCACCACCGTGTGCCACCACCAAAACCACCACCGCGAGCCTCGACGACAACCGCGACACCACCATCGCGTCCGCTACCGCATCTTCGACATCACCACCGTGCGCCTGCCTCCCTCTCTGTTTTCTTGTTCCTCGACCACGACCCGCATCTCCGATTCCCCCTCTCGACCTTCGTACTTCACAGTAGAGGAGCGGCCGCCACCACCGTGTGCTCCACAGCGTTGACTGCGAACCACCTACGACTTGCACGGCCTCGACCTCCACGCGAAGTGCCAGCCCATCACCGCCCACGCACAGCCGCCGCGCGCACGCTCGGGTGCGTTCTCCTCCCCCTCTAGTCCTCAATAGAGCGCGCCTCCACCCGCAACACCGCCTCCCGCGTGGCCACGCGCGCAGCTCTTCCTCGCGCGCGTAGCCACCAGCCGCGCACGCTTCGCACCCACAGCCACCAACCGCGCACGCCTCGCGCCCACAGCCACACACGCAGTCAGCCCCTTGCACGACCACACGCGGCCACGCACGGCTTCCTCCTCCTCTTCTTCTTCTTCTTCTTCCGTAGCTCCTGCAACAACCCAACACTGCCCAACTCCTCCTCGGCCGTCAACGACCCTCCGCACGCGCCGCCAACCTCCAGCCACCTCCGGCGCACCCTTGCGTGCCACCAGATCTTCGCGCGACTCCTCCTCGACGGCGCGCGGCTCCAAGCAGTGGCAACAGAACACCACTGCCGCCAGCCCTTTTCGTCGCAGGCCGTCATCTCCGGCCACTTGCACCGCCGAACCACCACCGGAGTACTCCTCTCCTCTGGCCCTACTCCTCGGTCGAACCACCCCTCCGGCGGTGCCTCCAGCCCAGCGCACGGCCAGGGAGATCAAGCTTCCCTGTTTTGCTACAGGAGGTCAATTAAGTTAAATTTGAAGAATTGGGATTTTTGGGATACTATTGATTCTTAGATCCTCTTGATTCTCTACATTTCATATTAATGATCATTCAAGTCATTTTTGCTCTCATCTGATGTACTTAATTGACTAATTGATTTTATATCATATTAGTCTTGTAAAATATTGGTAAATTTATTGATATATACTTTCTTATATATATGAAAACTTTTGTGATAATTTTAACTGTTAAATAATTTTTATCAGAAATTTTTCAGGACCATTTACAACGTATTTTTTTGACAAGTAAAAATTTTTCATTCAATATGCAACTCTTCTATGCCAACCTTTACATTGGAAAAGATCAATCATTCATATTGAGCACCTTTGAATTGAAACTTGAAGATAGCACGAGCGTTCGTGTGTTTGGTATGTGGAATTGACACTAATTTTATTCCTAATTTCAAGTTTAGCACCTATTATTTTGGAATGGAGCCATTCTAGAATTGGGGTGTAATTTTGGATTTTGGCAATTCCACCCTCCCCTCTAATTATCTAATTAATTCAAATATCTCAAGTAAAATAAAACTTCATAATTTTTTTAACAAGACACAAATCTAACCAAACACCGCAAGCAGAACAAAATCCCTAAATCTCATTTGGTAAGGGAAATTATTAGGAAGAATAAAAATTAGAAGTAAAAATAATGGAGGAATTAAGAAACTTTATTCCGCTTTAGTGTTTGATTGGATTTGTTGTCCTGTCATAAGGATTATGAAGTTTTATTTCACTTGAGGTATTTGTTTGGTGGAATAAATTAATGGATTAGTGAGAAAATTAGTTGAAAAGGAGTAGATAAACTAACCGGCAGAATTAGATAGTTCTAGGAGTGTTGGCAGAATTGTCAAAATCCCGAATGCGACTCTGGAATTATATGCACCAAATGCAAAATTAGGGGTAGAATTGATGATAATTCCGTATACGTGTACCAAATGCCTACTAATTTTATTCCTCCTAATAATATTTCTCCTTACCGAACAACACCCAAAGGAATTAACTCTAGATGAAGAGATATGGAGTTCCCATACTGCAGGTGCCCTCTTCCCACCGTTGATGGTGGTACTCTGGGTTCTACTACTTGACATTCTTCTTTTCCCAAGTTAGTTCTCTCATTCAAACTTGTGACGTTTCTTCCTTGTATGATGGATTCTAAAGTGATTGAGATCATGAAATACATTCATTCATTGCTATGTGAAGAAGAACATAAGATCTATGTAAGAATGAAGCTTAAGAATCTTAAGGATCCTAAGAGTTGGTTTCAATGTATATATTTCCGTATTCTCTCCGTTAAGAAGGTACGATTTGTTACGGTTTCTAAGGTTGTCACAAAAGTCTGGACAATTAAAGAAACTCCTTTATTGTCGGAACTGGCTGAAGGGGTCTAGGCTGCCACATTCAGAAACAATGGTGATCTGAGATCGGTTCTGTATCGGAGCCCATGGCATTTTGACAGGGATATAATCCTCACAAGGGTTGGGAGGCTAGAGATGAAAAATGGTGACTACTTATTTCAAAAGGTTTGTTTATGGGTTGAATTTTGGGATCTTCCTCCTAAGAATAGATGTTGTTCAACACTTTCGAGGATGGACAGACATCAAGGATCTTGATGCTTATGATAGAAGAGGGGGAAGATATATCAAAGAAAAATTAGAATTAATTTCTAACGATCCTCTGGTCAAAGAGGTTGAGGTCACTTCTACCGCTACAAAATTAATCCTTGTTCCTCTCAGATATGAAAGCTTGCCACGTTACCGTCATCTGTGTGGTAAGCTTGGACATGAATATGAGATTTGCGACCGATGGTTGAAGGCTAAAGCAAAGATGGAGAATATTCAATCAGTAGAATTGGTGCAGAAGATAGAGGATGAAGTTGTTTTTAAGTATGTTGAATTAAAAGCTTTCAGAAGAGGAAGAAGATCGACTAAAGAAGCTTGCTCGGAGGTTGGTCGGCTTGTTGATGGAAGGTTGTCGGTGTGCATCAATGATGGGGATAGAGTGGATGATGAGGAAGATGCTGAATGTCCAACACAAGCCATAACTTCTCTTGTTCCTATCAGAGTTTTCGAAGAGGGGCCGCCCTCTCACCACCTTGGTTTTCTGTAAGGGGAGGTGTGGATTTTGGCTTAGATTTTTACCTGGAAAAACATTTTTCAACACTAAACCTCTGCTGGTTATGTCATCTCCTACATTCAATGCCTGTACCCCCACCCTTACCTCCTCACCTAATCCATGTTCTTTTAAGTCAACACTTCTATCGCCTTCGATGTTCTCTTTCTACCTCTCCTCCCATTCCTCGTACGTCTGTGGCCCCACCTCCCTACAATACGGTCTCCCAATCTCCCATTTCCGCCAGTAACTTCTCTCAGTCTCCTACCTTTTATAGCCTCTCTGTTGGCCATATTGCATCCACTGACATTCTTCCTATAGTGGAGGGCCTTCCTGAGGCTATGGCCCATTCTAAGACTATCATCTCTGAGCCTTAAAAACTTTTTCCTATAGGTTCCTTAAATCCCCTATCAGCTAAATCCTCTACTGCTCTTCCTACTGAGTGCCGTGTTCACTCTAAATCCCCATCCACCCCAAGACTCCCCTACTCGAAATTCCAAAACAACTCGATCTTCATTCCAGGACTCTTCCTTTGTTTGTGTCAATAAACTTTCCCCAATGAAAATAGACCGTATCTATTCTCAATCTAAGTTAATGCTTTTCCCCTTCACTTCAACAATTCTAAGATTGACAAAATCTATTATCCTTCACTTGTGGAAAGTAATTTTAGAAGGCTCTAGTCTGATGTGTATATCAATTCATAGCATATCTGATGGAAACTTAGAAGGAAGTTCAAAATAGAGGCTAGAGATTTGCCTTCTGCTGTGCCTAGGATACTGAATGATAAGCTAGCAATTGGCCAGGGAAAGAGACAATTCATTGGCAATATGGCAGATGAATGTTTTGTAAGCTCTAAGAAGCTAAAATCTAGTGTTGCATTTTAAGGGGATGTTTCTGGGTCGGCCTATGCCAGCTAAGCCTGATCAGCTGCCAAGAGAAACATGAATGTGACCTCTTGTAATTGGAGATGGTTGGGGACTCCGTCTGCAACTCAACGTCTTAAAAATCTTTTTACAGCCACTTCCCCTTATCCTTTATTTCTGAAACTCATCTTCTTAAAGGCAGGATGGCATCAATTGCTGCTGGACTAAAGAATTTTCAGAAATTTAGCATTGACGCTCATGGCAAATGTGGAGGGTTATGCCTCTTGTATAATAATAACTATAAGGTAGCCCTAGTGTATTCTGAAAGGCACTATCTACTTGTCAATGTTATTTTTTGAAGCAACAGTTGATATTTATTTTGTGCATATGATACTTCGAAGAATGAAAAAAGAAAGATTCTGGACTATAGGATTATGCTAATAAACTAGTATGTATTGGTGATTTCAATGCTGTTTTGGAAGCTAAGGACAAACTAGGTGGGTTGCAGCTCCCAAGAAGAGAATACAGATATTTGAGAAGTTTTATTGATGCATTAGGCCTCATGGATTATACTGTTGGATTTGAGAGTTTAATTGTATCAATCGGGATACAATTATTTTATGGTAACGTTGGAATTCATGTTGAAATATGTGAGATTTGTGATAGGTGTTTAGTATCATACTGGAAGTGGACAAATCTCTTGGTTGGTGTAAAATATTTCTGCCTCCCATGACTTATGTAGCAAATAGTGAGAGGTGGGGTTGGGGACCACGCACGCTCGCGCATGCGTCCCACCCTACCCTGGCTTCGGCTCGGGCTTGGACTTGGGTGAGAATCAACTTGGAACTTGGATTCCTTTTGCTACGGATTTTTAATTTCACGATTTTGACTTGGATTGATCTATCAAAATGTACAATTGGTCGACCAATTGTTTTGGTCGATTAATGAATTTATCAATTGGTTTGGTTTGGTCGATTAATGAACTTAATTGGTCGACCAATTGTCGTGTTTCTATAAAATGGGAATTTCCTTAAACGTATGGTTGTGGACTCTATATAAGGGCCACAAGGGGGTTCTCATTTGATGCACAACAAGAGCAGAAAAGCTCTCTTCACTCTCTCCCTCTCTCTCGTTCTTGTCTCTCTCTCGATACGTTCGTTCAACGTGAGATTAGTAGAAAAATCTCTAATCACTTTTGTCGATCTTGCATAAAGAGATTAAGAGATTTACAAGAAGTTTTTTGTTGATCAAACCATTCAGTTGGTAGATCAATCGGGAATTTGGTTGGTAACCAAATTGCTTCAGTTTCGTTCTCTTGAGGTGGTTTTCGAGGACATTCAAGATCGGAGTTCGTCGAATCTTGGAGGTGGATCGTCGTATCCTAGGAGGAGTTCATCAGATCCTGACGCACCGATATTGTGGGGGGCGATACCTTCTCTAAGGTAAGTCCTTAATGGGTGCTTCGATAGGAGTAAAATCTAATCAATTCTCATTTTATTTATTTACGCTATTACATGTTATTTATTCTTTATTTTATTCTGGATCTTGCTTGATTATGTTAAACTTGCTTGATTTAATATTTTTGATCTATGCGAATACGTCGGAAATGTATATGTTTTTATTTATTTATTTCTTATATACATTTTCTTTAACAATCTTAGAGAAGGTATCGCTTAGATTTAAAATATTTAGGATGTCGGAAATGGCTTTTAAATCATGTGGAGACTTATCTGGTATGCCCGAGAAATTTGGTGGGCAAAATTTCAAGTGTTGGCAACAATGCATGAAAATTTGGTTGACCACCATTGGTTTGATCTCAGTTTGGAAATCGGTTGCTCGATTTTAGATAAGGAAAAACCCACTCTTGAAGGCCAAAAGGTGATGGATGTGTGAAATGAGTGTAACCGTATTTATCATAGTTGCATCTTATTGGTATTATCCAATGTGCTGTTTGATGTGTACAGCACATCCATGTCCACTGCGAAGGGGCTATGGGAGGAGTTGGACAAGAAGTATAATGCCGAGGACTTTGGTATTGAAAAATACTTTGTTGCAAATTTCCTTAAATTCTAAATGGTTGAGGGTAAATAGGTATCAGAGCAGGCACATGAATTTCTGTTATTACTCCATGGTTTAGCAGAGGTTGAAATGAAGCTTCCTGAGAAGTTTCAAGTTATGTCTATCATTGAGAAATTTCCTAAATCTTGGGAGGATTTCGGGATGACTCTCAAGCATAGGAAGGGAAAGATTTTTCTTGATAACTTGATGATAGCCATTGCTATTGAGGAAGAGCATAGGGAGCAGAAACCTATAATGCCTATGGAGTCTAAGGTGAGTGTCATGACATCTACGGGCAAAGAGAATAAAAATAAGAACAATAAAAATAAAATGAAGGCCAAATCCAAGATTCAAAAGAAATCCAAGAACAAATCATGCTGGCACTGTGGGCAGGTTGGGCATTAGAAGAAGGATTGTCCTTCTAATAAAGCTCAGCAGAAGACCACAGATGGGAATCCTTAGGTGAATGTGATCACCGAGGAGGCTGGGCCTAGTGATGGGTATGTCTCAATAAAATCCGAACTCTATGTTATTCATAATCCTATTGAATGGCTCATGGATACTGGAGCCAATGTACATATTTGTACTGATAGATTGTTCTTTTCTTCCTATTAGGCCTGTAGTGGCAGAACTGTGAATATGGGGAACGACTCTGCAGCCAAGGTGCTGGGATTCAGACGTATGGACTTAAGGTTTTCCTCGGGGCGAGTCTGGACACTACATAGGGTGTTGCACGTTCCTGTTGTGAAAAAGAATGTTCTTTTCAGTTCCTTGTTGGTTAGAGAGGGTTTTGAGTTAAATTTTAAATGTAATAAAGTTGTTATGTTGAGACATGAGATATTTTATGGAAAATGGTATTTGGTAGATTTTGATCTACTTTTTACAGTGAGATGTGATGTGGATGTATCATCAAGAAATGCTCTAAATAATGTTAGTTTTCATTTGATTCAATCTGTTTGCAGTAATATTGAATCTTGTGATATATGACATGGTAGATGGGTCATGTAAATTTCAATTCTTTAAATAGAATAATGAAATTAAATATGATTCCTGAACATACCATGGATAAAACTAGGAAATGCGAGATATGTGTGCAGGCTAAACAAACTAGAAAACCTTTTCACTCTATTACTAGAGATACTGAGGTTCTAAATTTGGTGTACACGGATATATACGAGTTTAATGGTGTGTTAACTAAGGACAATAAAAAGTATTTTATCACCTTTATAGATGACAGTAGCGGATACTGCTATGTGTATTTGCTTAAGTCTAAGGATGATGCATTAAGTAAATTCTTTGTCTTTAAGAAAGAAACAGAAACACAAACTGAAAAAACTCTTAAGAGATTGAGGTCGGATAGAGGAGGGGAATATACGTCCAACTTATTTGATGAACAATGCCAAGCTTTTGGTATAGTTTATGAAGTGACGACCTTATATTCCCCTCAACCTAATGGGATAGCAGAGCGAAAGAATAGGACCTTAACTGACATGGTTAACACTCTCTTGTAAAGCTCAGGATTACCTACTTACATGTGGGGGGAAGCTTTGAATACGGCATGCCATATTCTGAATAGAATTCCCCTCAAGTATAAGGAAAGTAGTTCATTTAACATTTGGAGAAACAAGAAACCAAGTTTCAAATACCTCAAAGTTTGGAGCTGCCTTGCAAAAGTGGTTGTCCCAGAACACAAGAGGAAGAAGCTTAGACTTAAGATAGTTGACGCAGTCTTTCTAGGTTATGTTGATAATAGCTATGCCCATAGATTTTTTGTTATAAAATCTGATATTTTAAGCATAGATGTCAACATTATTGTTGAGCTTCGCGATACTATATTTTTTGAGGATGTCTTCCCTATGAAGACTGAATTACCTAAAAAATGTGACTTCAGATGATCAAGCCACCACATCTAGTTCTATTCTTGATCAAGTGGAAAGAATGTCTAATGTGGGGGTTAACTCTTCTCGTTCTAAACCCAATCAAGTAGAAAAAATTGAACCTAGGAGAAGTAAAAGACTAAGAATTGTCAAGGATTTGAAAAGTGATTTTATTACTTACCAGATCGAGGGTGATCCCCTCACTGATTGTGATCCTATGGCTTCTTCTAAAGCCAAGCATTGGAAAGATGTTAAGAATGAGATGGATTCAATCATCTCTAATGGCACTTGGGAGTTGGTTGATTTACCTTGAGGGTATTCTACTATTGCGTGCAAGTGGGTGTTTAAGAGAAAGCATAGGCTTGACGGATCTATTGAAAAATTCAAAGCTAGACTTATTGCTAAGGGGTTTAAGCAAATGGAAGGAATCGATTGTTTCATTACCTATTCTCCAATAACTAGGATAACTACTATCCGGATGCTTATTGCATTGGTTTTTATTTATGATCTCACTATCAACTAAATGGACGTGAAGATTGCCTTTCTTCTTGCTGATCTTGAGGAGGAGATTTATATGGACCAGCTTGAGGGATTTGTAGCTCTTGGGAACGAGAAAAAGGTTTGCAAGCTTGTTACATCTCTTTATGGTTTGAAACAAACTCCCAAGCAATGGCATGAAAAGTTTGATAAGACTATTTAATCTTTTGGCTTTGTAGGTCACAAATTTGACAGGTGTGTCTACTCTATGATTAAGGGTGATATGTGTATTGTCCTATGCCTATATGTAGATGATATATTATTATTTGGATTAGACATTAGAATTGTGAATAAAACTAAGTTGTTCTTGAGTAGTAAGTTTGAGATGAAGGATATGGGTGTTGCAAATGTGATCCTAAGCCTCAAATTGATTCGGTTAGCAGAGGGGATAGGTATTTCTCAATCTCATTATGTTGAAAAGGTTCTTGAGAAATTTAGTTATGAAAATTGTAAGGCTGTAAGCACTCCTTTTGATTCATCAAAAACTTTCTATAAGAACAAAAGTGGAACGTGTGTTTTACAACTAATATATTCACAGATTATAAGAAGCTTGATGTATTTGACTAACTGTACTAGATCGGATATTTCCTTTTCTATATCTAAGTTGAGTAGATACACAAGCTGTCCTAACCATACTCATTAGGATGCCTTAGATCGAGTACTTAGGTATTTAAAGGGAATTGTTTCCCTTAATTTGCATTATAGTAAATACCCTTCAGTTTTGAAATGATATAGTGATGCAAGTTAAATCGGTCAAATGGAGGATTCCAGGAGTAATGGTGTTACAGAGTATGTCTTTACCCTTGGAGGCGGTGCAATTTCCTAGCAGTCGACAAAACATACCATTTTAGCCCAGTCTACCTTTGGGGCTGAGCTATGTGCTTTGGACACCACTAGAATTGAGGTCGAATGGCTAAAGAGACTTCTTACAGAAATCCCTATGATGGGTAAGCCAATTCCTACGATATCTTTGCATTGTGATAACATGACTACTATAACAAAGATTAAGGAAGTTCAAATGTTAATCAGAAAACAAGGAGACATATCCAAATCAGACTCAAGTCTGTAAGGGATTTAGTGTCCAAAGGAGTGATTGCTGTGGAATTTATAGGATCCAAGGATAACACAGCAGATTCGTTTACTAAAGGACTTGATAGATCTTTAGTCCTTAATTCTAGGCTTGGGAAGGGACTGAGACCCATTGGGATTTCACCTGCAGTAGCAACCCAACCTAACTGAGTGGAGATCCCACAAAGTAGGTTCAATGTGGTAACAAGTTGTATGGGAAACTGGTTGGCACTCATTGTTAGATGTTTTTACATCTGAGTTCAATCCCTGGAAGCCTGAGTACTTTAAGCTGCAAATTTAGGAAGAGCAATGGCTCTGAATGGGTTCAAGCTTTTATGGCAAGATGTGGGCAGTGCATCCTTGGAGAATGCCACTTATGTGAGTATTACTGTGGGCCACAGTTAAGGGAATATGGTCTTTCCCGATTACACTCATGAAGCAGGACAAGATGCATGGTCCTTAAGAGCACCAACCCTGAAGATTATCACCAAGAACTTCATTTTGTTGACACAACTATACACCCCACATCAATGGTCTAGAGTTTAAGACTAGTTTCACTTTATTCCTATGGTGGTGAAGGTGGATGATTCAGGTAAGGGTTCAAACCAGAAGGTACCTTTACTGAAAACAGAGTGTGGTAGCCGAGGAATTTATTGTTGAATTTCAACAATGAATTTATGGGGGATTGTTGGATTTAAGAGCCTAATTGCATCAATTAGGATGCAATTGTTATATGGTAACGTGGGAATTCATGCTGAAATCTGTGAGATTTGAGAGAGGTGTTTAGTCCCATACTGGAAGTGAACAAACCTCTTGGTGGGTGTAAAGGCTTCTGCCTCCCATGGCTTATGTAGCACAAAATGAGAGGTGAGGCTGAGGACCATGCACGCACGTGCGCCTGATGAGAACCTCATCATGAACCCTAACTAGCACATTTTGACCTAATAAATTGAACAAAAGCTCCTACAAAATCTAAGGGAAGGCCTAAATCAGGGAATTGCAAATATGAGAATAAAACAATACACAAGGGGTAAAACTGTAATTTTACCATTGCAGTACATAAACGAGATTTCTAAGGGTCTAGACACCAGTGAAATGGACTTAATAAGAGAACAAGTGGGATGGTTTGGTCAGAAAAGGGTTATGATAAAATCTGGGAATTAAATGACATTCTGTAATCCTAAAACAAATCCACTTTAATTCACAAAGTTTCAGACAAGATAAAAATCAATTAAACCCTCTAACATTTATGAAAAAATATCCCTTAGGGTTTAGAACCTTCAATTTGGCCATTGGAACCTATCTTGACCTAGATTGAGAACCATACCCAATTTTTGACCTAATTTGGGTTTTTGTGCAAAATATCTAGTCAAACATGATCAAACCTAAAATCCAACCTTACCATTGGATTCCTTAGGTCCAAATTAGGTTTATACCAAAATTTGGGCCTAAGAGAAGGTCGCCTTGACCCATTTTACAAAATGATCCTCAATAATTACTTTTTGACACTTAACTTTTTGAAACCTTGCAAGGACCCCCCTATCTTTCCCGTCATCTTCTTCAATCGGGTCCCTCTGCCATCCGCCTGTGCAGGCCATATATCCGGCAACTTTGCGCGGAGGATGGTGCCGCGCATGCATGGGGAGCTGGCCCTAGATTTGAAAGGGTGACTCCCTACGTTGTCCCCTGCTGCATGGGTTGGCTCCCATGCCCTGTCGGCTACCATACCTCTCGTGCGAATGCTCGAGAGGTATGGGTCTCGTTCCGGCCATACCTCCGGCGAGGTATTCCCACCTCGCGATTCTCTCTCGGCCGGCGCCTATTTAAGGAGTAGCAACCCCTATCGCATCCTGCAAGCCTGATTTGGCCGAGGAAATCCCTCCAATTTCGTCTCCTCCTCCTCTGGCCATTCGCTCGCAGGCTCCGGCGATTCTCCTCCTCTCTCGTCACCTTGCCACCATACCAGTGGCAGGGTTACCTCCTCCGTCTTCCACTGCGCCTCGCCGTACCAGCAGGCGCCTTCCAGCCCCTCTTCCTCGTCGCCGTCTCTTCCCCTAGGTACCTTCGTCTTCGGCGACAGCAGCACAGCCGCTCGCCATTTCCGCCTCCCCCCTTCATCCAGAGACTCATAGATAAGTTCCTTCTCTCCCCCTCTTCATTTCCCCTCTTTTAATTCACACTTTCGACCCCTTTACACCATTGTCCACCCTCACCATCTCCACCTCTGGCAGACCACCGCGAGGTGTTCCCGCCACTCCACGCCTCCATCCACCTCGCCAGACCCCTCAAAACCTCCGCCACCATCCACTAAGCAACTTCCCCATCTCCACTGCTTGCCACACACACTCCACACCTCTACCGACCTAACCCAACTTCACGGCCACAGAGTGACCTAGGCACACACGATTAGGCTGCCCCGCGACCAGCCAACCCCTGCCACCTTTGTCGTGATACGGCGAAGGTTTTCCTATGATCTGACACAGCCGCGAGGCCGCATTCATGCATTTCATGTTCGCGCTTCCACCTCCATTAGCGAAGGTGTAAAGGAGCTCCCTCGCCAGCTCTAGGCTCTTCCAGCTCTAGGAGGCACGCCTAGGTCGTGCGGAAGATTGTTGCGCACTTCTCCAGGTCTTCAATTGGCAGTGAAGACCTCGGCTGGAGTGGCGATTGAGCGTAGTTGCTGCTGCGGGTGCACAGGCGGCAGGGTGGGACGTTTAGTCCCACCTCGTAAGTTTGCAAGCGCCCCACAGCGCATAAGTTGCAAAAGTGACTAAGGCTTATTGCCTCAGTCACACGGGGTGAGGTCCCTCTCACCTGCTCACCCGGCCTCGTCCACGACCACCCCCCGCGGACCTGGCCCGACTCGATTACCCAACCTGTGCACAACTCACGCACCACCCACGCCGGTGCGCCTGGTCCCGGGCACTCATACCCGACCTGATAACCTGAGAAGGCTCTGGGAGAGCGAACCTTGGAGTGAAATAGAGAGAGAGAGAAACGCAGGAAGGGTAGGGGTTAGGTTTTGCCTAACCGTGTGCCTGTGTGCATGGAACAGAAGAAGCAAGGAAGGCGCGGCTGAGGACTTAGCCACGAAAGCCAGCTACGGCCAGAGAGAGAAGAAGAAGAAGGACTTGGAGGCGCAGAGAAGAAATGGAAGGAGGAAGATGGCATTGTAGCCGCAGAGAAGCTGAGGCAGAAAGAGAAGGAAGAAAGAAGAAAGCAAAAGGAGCAACAGAGAAGAAAGAAGTCAGAGGAGAAGGCAGAGATAGCAGAGAAGAAGAGAAAAAGAAGAAGAAGAAGCAGCAGTTGAAAAGGAGAGCACAAGCACTGTAGCAAGTGGCACTTAAGGTGTCTGACCCTTGGAGTCAGACGTTTGAAAATAGAGAGAAAGGAGGACAAAAGAAGAAAGAGAGAAGAAAAGAGTAGAGACATTTTTATTTTCCTCTCTTTAATCTTTTTGTAAAACAGTATATTGTAAATTGTGATTTTCTACGCTTCTAGAATCAAGCTTGCTCTCTGAGTTCAACCTCGGAGAAATTTTTGTATTCGAGTAATAAAATATAATCAAACCGGTGCGGTTATACAAAACCCGTCACCAGTTTTTGGCGCCGTTGCCAGGGAGCAACGGGCATTCTAGAGGCTTCAAAATCACAATTTCTGATTTTATACTAATTCAATCTCTCTTTTGTTGTGCAGGAAAGGAAGGCAAGGAAGAACAAAGCTGTCGCACAACAAACACACTAGAGGACTGGTAACCTTCAATCCTCTCTCTCTTAAACCCCCACATTCTAAAGAGGAAAAAAAAAGAAAAAGATCAATCTAGGGCTACTTGTCTTCTATATATAGTAATTCACAGAGTTGCCTATTTTTAAATTTCAACACATTTTATCGGCATATCCACTTAAGGTAACTAGGGCTAAAACCTTCTTGCTTGAGCCTTAGTTACCCAATTCTGAGGCAACTAATTGGACCAATTAGAGCCAACCTAGGATTCTAAGCTAGGGTTTTAGAGACACATCTTCTAATCAAGAACTGAAAATTTTAAAAAGAGGTGTGCCTAAACCATTGCTTGAAAAGACCTATTAAGAGAAACCCTAAGCAATCCGGCTCTTAATTCACCTGAACCATAAAAGAAAGGACTTAAGAAGCTCTCAAAAGAACAAAGAGGTGAAGTTGATCCTTTGGGTCAACCAACCTTTAAATTAGGTCACTCTGCACTCACAAGATTTAAAGTTCAAGTGAAACCCTAAGCACCTTGATCGTAATTAAAAGTGGTAGACTTAAGAGGTCAAGGTCCCCATTCTGGTCTACTTGGAATCTCAGTGACAAGAGAGGTCGGGTGGGGGAAACCCTGTAACCTATGAGGGCGCTCTACCATGTAGGGGTCTTCGCGGGACTCACCCTCTCTGGCTGACCAGGTAATTCTCAGGTGGACGACCTTCTGATCAAGGGGTACCATCCGTCCTGAACCTCTATTGTCACCCAACATATTTTGGGTGTCTTGATTGGGTCCAATACCTTCTAATCTTATCCAGTCTATCAGTGCATGTTTGGTAGGAGATCCTTGAAACCTCCTCTAGAAATCCACTCTCCCCGAGGCCAAGCTCGGTACCCTTGTTTTTGCGACAACCACTCCACATAGACCTCTCTTCTGATTTTGAACCTAGTTCCCCTTCTTCTTCCATCATGGCTCAGCTTGTTGAAGAAGAAAATAATCTTGAGCACCAGCTCCAGCATCTTAATGATCTCTTCCAAAACTTCATGAACCCACCGCAGCGCTCCATGATGCGAGATCACTATAATCCTACTGCGTTGGCAATTGAGCCTCGAGTCAGAATCCCGACTGAAGGACCTAATTTTGAATTGAAGCCCAACATGATTCATGCCATACCTAAATTCTATGGGCTTAACTCTAAAGATCCCTTCCAACATATCAAACAGCTCAAGCATCTAGCCCAGACCTTCGGGTTAGATGCACAAAATCGGGATCTCTTACTCATGAAGATGTTCTCTCTCCCTTATGGACAAGGCGGCTCATTGGTATCAGACACAGACCCGCCCGATCAACACTTGGGAAGAACTCCAGTCTAAGTTTTTGAAGAAGTTCTTTCCTGTTGGTCGGACAAATGCCTTGCGCCATCAGATTACTCACTTCACACAGCAGACGGGAGAATCTCTTCATGAGGCATGGGATCGATTCCAGGATCTCATGAGAAAGTGCTCCCATCACGGAGTTCCTAAATGGGAACAAGTCCAGTCTTTTTACCAGGGACTCCGTGAAGATATTAGATTGTTCGTCAATGCAACTTGCGGAAGGAATATTATGGGTCAACATGAAGACACCGTGTGGGAGATTCTCGAGAATATGTGCGAGAACTCCATCGACAATGACTCCATGGGATTATTCGACTGGACGAATACCCGTACAGTGACGAACCTTAGGGGAGCACATGAGATGCAGGGCCTGTCCGCATCAGTCGACTTGGAATTAATGGCCAGTTGGTTGGACAAGGTCTCAATTATTGAGAAGAAGGTAGATGAGCTGACTCAGCACTTGCAACAAGCCACCTCTGCGCAGAACTCCTTCGCACAGCCACCTCCCTCACGGGAAACTGTGCAGAACATTTTCCACCGACTTTCTCTTGGGATGGACTCGGTCCACCCCCATCTGACTCCAGGATCGGAGGGACCTCCGATCCTTTCTATTCTTGCCGGGGGAACTCTATTCCCCCATTCTTCGACTTTCCTGAGGCTCCTCAGACCTGCGAGGACCTCAGCGCCATCTAGAATGACCTATTTTCTGACACATACAACCCTAGATGGCGAGACCATCCAAATTTCCAGTGGGCGGGAAATTCTCAGAATCCAAGACCACCCTTTCAGCCTCTTCCACAAGCCCCTCGTCCTTATCAGCCGCCTCAGCCTCGGCCCAACCCCACTTATCCATCCGGGCCTAACCAAGACCAAATGTCCCTTATCCTTCAAACTCTGGTTGGCATTCAAAGAATGAATACGGCTATCTAGAAGCAATATAAGGACGAAATCACAGAGGTCCACAGCCAACTTGCCTAGTTGGCAAATTCTCGCCAACCAGGCACACTTCCTTCTCAACCTCTGCCTAACCCGAATAACGTGTCGACCCAGCGGCGCGTTATGAATCCGAACCCAGGCCAAGCACACTTGATCTATCAGGCCCCTTCTGTTCCATCACTTGACGGGATGGAAGCATCAACCTCTTATTCAGGTTACCAACAGCAGCAGCCTATCTTACCAACCCCCAACCAGAATTAGGAAGGACTAAATTTTGTGACAACTCGTAGTGGTAAAACAACCCAAGACCCACCTTTTCCAGACCACTCCAGGAGTGGTAGTGACCCAAACCCTAGAATAGTCATCGAGGATGTTCCTATCCCTGACCCAGATAAAAAACCTGGACCTATCCTAGAGGAACCAACCAAGGTTCCATTTCCCGAGGCCTTGACCAAGGGAAAAACGATAGCTAAACTCGTGGCTCCTGAGGAGGACCTGATCAAGCTCTTTGAGCAGGTCCAAATAAACATCCCCTTGATGGATGCAATCCGCCACGTACCGGCTTATGCACGATTCTTGAAAAATGTGTGTACACCTCAGCGTAAGCCGCGAACCAAGAGTGGGAGTCTGATTTTACTATCAGAGCAAGCTAGCTTTGTGATCCTGAGTAAATTCCCACCCAAGGCAAAAGATCCAGGCACTCCCCTGATTTCATGTAAGATTGGTGAAACCCAGTTTGATAGAGCATTATTAGATCTAGGTGCCTCCATAAACCTGATACCCACATCCCTACTTAACCACCTAGAAGAATCCGAACTGAAACCGACTGAGGTGACATTGTAGTTAGCCGATCGATCTATCAAGTCATCTAAGGGAATTCTTGAGGATGTTATTGTTAAGGTGTAGGATTTCTACTTCCCTGTAGATTTCATAGTTCTAGACATGGACGCACCTGAGAATCCAAGGGATACATCAATCATACTAGGGAGACATTTTTTGGCCACTGCAACGGCCAACATAAGTTGTGAAGAAGGCCAAATAGAGCTGAAATTTGGGAATCAGACTCTCAAGATTGATATCTTTAAGGCCCAACAAGGGATTAATTACGGTGTGATAGAGCAAATTTGTGACATCAGAGCCGTGGTTGCTGAACCACAAATTGAGGATAACATGATTATCCCTCATCAACCACAAGAAGATCCAAACTGCAATTAGAGGAGTCAGAACTTGATTTAGACAAACCCATAACTCCCACCCTTGTACCCCACACCTACTCTGACCCACCCGCTACTACTGATAACCCCATTCTAGAACTCAAGCCCCTTCCCGATCATTTGAAATATGTCTTTTTGGGTTCCAATCAAACACTTTCGGTGATTATAAACTCCAAACTCACACCTGACTAGGAATCCCGTCTGATTGTTGTTCTCCAGCAACATCGCAGAGCCATTGGTTGGACTTTCGATGATTTGACTGGAATAAGTTCCTCTTATTGCACACACCGCATCTATTTTGAAGAGGGCGCACGACCTTCACGTGAAATGCAGAGATGACTGAACCTCAATCTGTAGGAGGTCGTGAAAAAGGAGATTATTAAGTGGTTAGATGCAGGGATCATCTACCCGATCTTCGACAGTCGTTAGGTGAGCCCAATCCAGGTTGTGCCTAAGAAGGCAGGGCTCACCACCATCACAACTGAAATCGGAGAGGTCATACTTACCCGTATAGCCAACTCGTGGAGAGTCTACATAGATTATCGAAGACTCAATTCCTTCATGAAGAAGGATCATTTCCCACTACCGTTTAATGATCAGATTCTCGAAAAACTAGCGGGAAATATATTCTTTTGCTTTCTTAACGGGTACTCTGGTTACAACCAAGTGGCGATTCATCGAGAGGACCAAGAGAAGACCACGTTCACCTGCCCCTTCGGGACTTACGCGTTCCGAAGGATGCCTTTCGATATCTGCAATGCACCTATGACTTTCAGCGGTGCATGCTTGCCATATTCTTTGATATGGTAGGTGATTAGCTGGAAGTCTTCATGGATGACTTCTCAGTTTTTGGGGCATCATTTGACGATTGCCTCCAGCACTTGGTTCACATACTCAGGCGATGCATTGACGTAAATCTGGTTCTTTCCTGGGAAAAGAGCCACTTTATGGTGCTTGAGGGGATCGTCTTGGGACACTTAATTTCTGAGAGAGGCATCCAAGTGGATCAAGCCAAGGTTAGTCTAATTTCTAAACTTCCTATGCCTAGCTCGATCAGGGACATCTAATCTTTTCTGGGGCACGTCGGTTTTTACCTTCGTTTCATCCCTGAGTTCTCAAAAATCGCGTGTCCCTGACCACTCTTCTCTCCAAGGATGTACCCTTTGAGATTTCCAAGGAATGCACTCAAGCTTTTGAGATCCTTCGTGACCGAGTCACCCAAGCCCTGATCCTACAGTCCCCTGATTGGTCTCAACCCTTTGAGATCATGTGCGATGCATCTGACTTTGCTATAGGAGCGGTTCTAGGGCAGAAGATTGATGGGAATCCCATGGTCATCTACTACGCTAGCAAGACACTTGATGAGGCTCAGCGTAATTACATGGTTACAGAGGAGCTGCTAGCTGTAGTATTTGCTCTTGAAAAATTCAGATCTTATCTCCTGGGTTCCCATGTTATAATCTACTCGGATCACACAGCTGTAAAGCATCTCCTTGCAAAGAAGGATGCGAAGCCTCAATTAATCCTATGGATCTTGCTGTTGCAAGAATTTGACCTCGAGATTCGTGACAAGGTGGGAAGACAGAACGTGGTAGCTGACCACTTGTCTCTCCTTCCTTTTGAGATCATCGACCCTTCTGAACCCATCACGGAGCATTTTCCTGATGAGCACCTCTTGACTATTGGTACCGGACTTCCATGGTTTGCTGATATAGTGAACTACTTGGCATCACACCAGATCCTGTCTGATTGGCCGAAGGCCAAGAAAGACAAGTTGCGCTCTGATGCCAAGTACTACATCTGGGAAGATACATACTTATTCCGCATAGGTGCTGATCAAATTATCTGGCAATGTGTCCCGGAGGTCGAAATTAATGACATAATCTCTTTCTGCCATGACTAGGCATGAGGTGGCCATTTTTCTGGGCATAAAACCGCATCAAAAATCCTCCAGTGTGGCTTTTACTAGCCCACTATCTTCAAGGACGCATACAATCACTGTAAGGCATGTAGTCGTTGCCAGACTTTGAGCAACATGAACCATCATGACATGATGCATTTACAGTCGATTCTTGTATGCGAGATTTTTGATATTTGGGGGATTGATTTTATAGGTCTCTTCCCTATCTCGGACGGCTTCGAGTACATTTTAGTCGCTATTGACTATGTGTCCAAATGGATCGAAGCCATTCCGACCCGAATTTGTGATCACAAGATCGTCATCAAATTCATTCATCAGAATATCTTTTCACAGTTCGGGATTCCTTATGCTATCATCTCTGATGGAGGGACTCATTTTACCAACGCTCAGTTCAAATCACTGACGACCAAATACGGGGTGTCGCATCGAATCTCTACTCCTTACCAACCCCAGACTAATGGTCTAGCTGAATTATCAAATCGGGAGATCAAGAAAATCCTGCAGGTTACTGTTCGACCTCACAGGAAGGATTGGTCATCCCGACTTCCAGAAGCTTTGTGGGCTTATAGGATCGCCACAAAACCCAATTAGGCATGTCTCCTTTTAGACTGGTGTACAGGAAAGCATGTCACCTTCCCGTCAAACTGGAGCACAAAGCCTATTGGGCAGTAAGGAATTGCAACCTAGATCTTTCTAAGGTTGGAACCCACAGAAAGCTTCAGATAAGTGAGATTGATGAATTACGCCTTAATGCGTATGAAAACTCGCGAATCAACAAAGAGCGGGTTAAAGCCTTTCATGACAAGCACATATCTAGAAAGATCTTCCACCATAGTCAGAAAGTCCTACTCTTCGATGCTCGACTTAAATTGTACACTGGAAAACTGCGATCCAAGTGGGTCGGACCATATCTTGTCCGATAGAGTTTTGGAAATGGAGCCGTCGAGATCAGTCCACTCAGCCACGATTCCGAACCTTTCATCGTGAACGGCCAGAGACTCAAACTGTTCATTGACGTAACCAATATAGATTTGGCTGAGTCATCATTTATCCTCCATTCTCCCTGAGCTAGTTGCGTCCAGCCGATGGCGTAAAACTCAGTGCTTAACGGGAGGCAGCTCGTCATTCTTTTTGAAAACCCGAAACCTTTTTTTGACATTTCTTTTCACTTTAGGTTCATTCCTTAGGACAGCCGACTTCACCTCAGATACTCGTATCTAAGATTAGAAATCATCCGCAGTAGTCACCTCGACCCATCCACTCATCTAATATCTGTCCTAATGCATGAACCAAGCCAAATAAAAATCCACCTAATGTACAATGAGGAAATTGCAAACCTTAGGCATGAGGGGGTATGAAAAGTGCAATAAAAAGTCATAACAAGAAAATGTTTCAACAAAAAAATTCACATATACATAAAAAAACATTTTTTTTTGGAGGAGGGAAGAAAGTGCTGGTAAGCTTTACAAAAGGAGGAGGAAAAGAGCAGAATATTAAAAAGGAGCACAAAATAAAAAAGAAAAAAGGGATAGTCATTAGTAAGAAATTAAGAAATTAACCAAAGTTCTAGACCACATTAAAGAAAAGTAAAGAGAAAGTGCACAACAAGATTAGTAAGAACGCGAACCTTAGGCATTCTTGGCTAGACTCTTAGTACCCGCTAAGATCTAGATATTCCTCAAGAGATTGAGGAAAATGAAAAGCCTAAGTATTAGGTCTAAGGCTTTGGGAGTATTAGGCCTCGTTAACTGACCTTCGATTTACGGGACTCGGTAACTTAAGCACCTAAATTCACACACAGTCTGGTTCAGCAAGTATAAATATCAAAATCATGCAGAAGCGTTTCAAATGTTCTGAAAATGTCATCTAGATTAGGAGCGGCCGATCAACACAAGTTGATTTAGACAAGTTCCCGGTGCGGAGAGGTGGGAAATTCCCCTCGAAGATGCATAACAACATATCATCTTCTCGGTGCTTGTCTCCTAGGATATTTACATATCCTATTGTTGACAAAGGATTGATCGTGTTTTAGCAGTCAGTTACGACGTAGTATAGGTGACCAAGCCTTGTCAACAAATAAGAATTTATTACTCGAAAACCTAAGTATCCGAGGTCGAACACAGGGAGCAAATGGAATTTATTCACTAATCTCAATAATGTAATTGAACACTTAATTACTCAAAACTTAATTCAGAATATATATGCATGAGTTTGAAAGTTAATTGTGGCAAAAATAGAGAAATTGGATGTCTGATCATGGGATCAGACGTCTTAAAAAGATATTTTCTCTTCTCTCTTATTTCTTCTCCTGTCTACTTCTTGTTCTTCTTCTGACTTTCTTTCTCTGATTTTCCTCTTTTTCTTCTGTTCTTCTTTGGCCGTGTGTTTCTTCTTCCTTGTTCCTTCTCTGTAGCTCCTTTCTCTGCTCATGCCTTTCTTCTTCCTTTCCTCTGTCTTCTGCCTTGCCTCTCTTCTGCAGTTTCTTTCTCCTTTTCTCTGCGGGTCTTCTTCTTCTTCTTCTTTCCTTGGCTCTACTTCCCTTGGCTTCAGCTTTTCTTCTTCTTCTACTTCTGCTTGTCTTTCCCTTTCTTTCTTTCTTCTTCCTTCTTTAGCCTTAGCTCTCTGACTTCCTCTTCTCTTTGGCTTCGCCTCTTCCTTCTGCCATGTCTTTCCTTCTCTTTTTCCTCTGCGAAGCTTCCCTCTTTAGCCTTCCTTCCTTCTTCCTTTTGCAGCTAAGTGTCAGCTTCACTTCTCCTTCTTCCCTGCACAAACCGAAGAGAGCAAAACCTACCCCTCTACCCACACCTGCATCTCTCTCTCTCTGTATATCACTCTTCAGTATGCTCTCCCAGAGCCGGGTAATCGGGTTGGGTCACATGCCCGGGTCCAGGCACACCGATGTGGGTGTGGTGCGCGAGGAGTCCTCAGGAGGATAGTCGGGTCAGGTTGCTAGGTCCGCGGGATGAATTCACGGACGAGGCGTGTATAGGTGAGGGACCTTACCCCGTGTGTTTTCGAGGCAAACAACTAATATCACAAATCCAATTTATTGCGCGCACCTCACTCACAGGTTCACGAGGTGGGACTAATGTTCCACTCGCTTTTGCTCGCACGCCTGCAGGAGATCTTCCTTCCAATTGCTGCAGCTGCAGGCCTCGCAGCGCCAATTGCTTAGACAGTTGACTACGCGAGACTTCCTCGAACCTGCTGGACCTGGGACCCTGAAGCGCTTCAGCCTGGAGCAAGATTTCGACCTCCTCGAGCCGTCGCTAATGGCGGCTGGTGCTCAGAACCTGCATGACACAAAAGGGGCCTTGCGGCTCTATCATAGGTGGCAGGCCGCGGAGCGGCCTAGCCGTGCGTGCCTAGGTCGCTCTGTGGCCAGGTTTATGGGTTAGGTCGGGGGGCGTTTGTGGTGGTGTAGGCGGTCTGTGAGTGGGTGGATGATGTTCAGTGGAGTGTGGCGGAGGTTGTGGGGTTGGTGGTGAGACGTGCGGAGTTGTGGAATGACGGATGCGTCTCGCCGGAGTTTGGCCGGAGATGGGGATGATGGCGGTGGACCGCGACTGTTGAGGGGTGTTTTGTGAAATAGGTTGAGGGGAATTGAAGAGGGCATAGAGACGAGTGGTTCTAACCTAAATAAGTGGACGAAGGGGGAGAGAGGGCGGCTGGTAGTACCTGCTGTTGCCGGAGAAGAAGGCGTCCAGTGGAGGGAGTCGACGACGACGACGAGGCTAGGGATGCTCGTGCGAGTGTTGCACGACGCGGAGGAGGATGGGGAAGATAGCTCTGCCACTGGTATTGTGGCAGAGAGACTAGAAAGAGGAGGGAGGCTCGCCGGAGCTCGCTGGACCACTTGGCCGGAGGAGAAGAAGAAATTGAGGAGAAATTTCGGCCAAGTCGAGCTGAGGAGGTGCGGCCGGAGTTGAGGGTCATTTTATAGGCACTGGCAGGGGCTCCTGTGCTTGGAAGACAAGCTTCCAAGCGCGGGAATCCTTGCCGGAGATGGAATCAGCTAAGAGACCTAAATCTCTCGTGCGTTCGCACGAGAGATTGGGTGCAAATCGGGGATTAGGATCGAGTTCAAATGAAAGGGAATTCCTTAGAGAATCTCCCTTCCAAATCTGGGAGATCTCTGAGGAATTAGGGAGTATTCCCCCTCTATTCCTCGCCGAAGTAGGATTTCTCCCCATTAATGGCGGAGGGATCTGTTTGTAGGAGTGGCGAGGAAGTTAGGAGGGTTTATGTAATGGTTTTCAAAAGATAGGGGCCAAGATGTAATTGGGTGTACTAATTTGCCAAATTTTGGTACAAACCTAATTTGAACCTAAGGAATCCAATGGTGAAGTTGGATTTTAGGTTTGACCACGTTTGACTAGATATTTTGCATAAAAACCCAAATTAGGTCAATTGATGAGCTAGGACCCCAATCTAGGTCAAAATAGGTTCCAAAGGCCAATATGAAGGTTCTAAACCCTATGGGATATTTTTCCATGAATTTTAGAAGGTTTAGTTGATTTTTATCCTGTTCAGAACCTTGTTGAATTATGCATGTTTGTTTTAGGGTTACAAGATGTCATTTAATTCCTGGTTTGCACATAAACCCATTTCTGATTGAATCAACCCACTTTTCATCTTATTCAGACCATTTGACCTATGTTTTACCTCTGAGAAATCCCTTTTATGTACTGTAATGGTAAAATTACAGTTTTAACCTTTATTTCATGTTTTCTTCTCAGAACACTTATTCCTTCAATTAAACCCTTCTCTAGGTTATGTAGGAGCTTTTATTCTCTTTGTTAGGTCAAAATGAGCTAGTTATGGCTCATGATAAGGCTCTCATTACCTACTGGGGGCATGTAAGCACTCTGCTGGTTCAGATTCCATGGATGGCATTATCATGAAATGTCAATTACCAGGATCTGAATTCGGCCACAGAACACCATGGTCGGGATTATCTCGAAATCCCGAAAGCTAGGGTTCTGAGGGTTACCATGGGTGGTGCTATCTCGAAGCATCGATTGCCAGGGACATTTGAGGATTGATGATGGGAACGAGGAATCCGATACAGACCGTGTTGTGAAGCAGATCCTAAGCTAGAATTAAAAAGAAAAGAGAGAAAACTCTCCAAACAAATAAACCCTCTGTCTCTCTCTTACAAAATGCACTACAAACTAAACCAAGGCTAAAAATGTCCCAAGCACGGGTGCTTTAACCACGGAATCTAATAAACTTTAGGGTAGTTCCTGTGGGCCTTAAAAACCTTTACTAAAGACTGAGGCTAAAGCTAGATAGATCTAGATTTTGGTTGGTACTAGAGTACCTTTTAGGCCCATGATTGGCATTCTGACCTAATCAAACAAATTTGATGAAAGGAATTCATGGTCTAGAATAGAGGTTAAAATCATAAATTTTTGCTAAGGGACTAGTAAAAGCTAGGCATGGGCGTATGATGAGAACCTCATCATGAACCCTAATGATGAGAGCCTCATCATGAGCCATAACTAGCTCATTTTGACCCAATAAAGAAGATAAAAGCTCCTACATAACCTAGAAGAAGGCCTAACTGAAGGAACAAGTGCTCTGAGAAGAAAACATGAAATAAAGGTTAAAACTGCAATTTTACCATTGCAGTAGATAAACGGGATTTCTCAGAGGCAAAACATAGGTCAAATGGTCTAAATGAGATAAAAAGTGGGTTGAGTCAATCAGAAATGGGTTCATGTGCAATCTAAGAACTAAAAGACACTTGGTAACCCTAAAACAGACCCGCTTAAATTAACAAGGTTCTGGTCAGAATAAAAAGCAAGTAAACCCTCTACAAATCATGGAAAAACATACTCTAGGGTTTAGAACACTTAATTTGGCCTTTGGAACCTAGTTTGACCTAGATTAGGGTCCTAGCTCTTCAATTAACCTAATTTGGATTTTTACGCAAAATATCCAGTCAAACGAGGTCAAACCTGAAATCTAACTTCTCCATTGGATTCCTTAGGTCCAAATTAGGTTTATACCAAAATTTGGACCTAAGGAGAGGTCATCTTGACCTACTTTGCAATTTAGTACACCCAAATCACAAATTAGTCCCTATCTTTTGAATACCGTTGCAGAGAACCCCCTAGGTTCTTCGCCTCCTTTGCAAACCGGTCCTGCCGCCATTGCTAGGGCAGAACCGAGCTCCGGCGAGGTTCGGAGAGGGATTGCTCTCTAATCCCTCAGAGATTCCCTCCCAGAAATGGAAGGAGAATTCTCTGAAGAATTGCCTTCCATTTAAGACCGATATCGATCCCTGGTGTGAACCCAATCTCTCGTGCGAACGCACGAGAGATTTGGGTATCCTAACTCCTTTCCATCTCCGGCGACCAACCTCAGGCAATTACGTGCCCTTCACGCCCTGCACACCAAGTCCAGCGCCTATATAAGAACCCACAACTCCGGCCGAAGGGGCTGAGCTTGGTTTGGCCGAGGTTCCACCCCCAATTCCTCTCCTCCTGCCCGGCCAAACTCCCAGCAGGCTCCGGCGAGGCCCCCTCCCCTCCCTCTTCGCTCTGCCACAAAACCAGTGGCAGAGTTAACTTCCTGACCTTCCTCCGCGTCGCGCAGTACCAGCGCACGCCGCCTCAGCCCCGTCGTCGCCGTCGTCCTCCCCCACTGGGCGTCATCTTCTCCGGCGACAGCAGGTACTGCTGTTCGCCCTCCGTCCCCTTTCGTCCTTACAGTTAGGTTAGAACTCCTCTCCATCCTCTCCTCTCTCTTTTCCCCCTGTTATCTCCCTTGATCGACCCTCGACAGATGCTAACCACCTCCATTGTCTTCGCCTCCGACCGCACTCTGGCGAGCCGCCCACACCACTCCAGCCCTCCACACGGCTCGCCAACCACCTCGAAAGCTTCGCCTCACCTCCAGGAACACACTCCACCCTACCACTGCCACTCCAGCCCTCCACAATCACCCCCCGACAAACCCACCATCTCCGGCCACAAGTTGACCTAGGCACGCATGCCTAGGCCGACCTGCGGCCTGCAGCACTGCCCACCGCCTTCGCCGTGCCACGGCGAAGGTCTCTAGCTATTCTGATTGGGCTGAGAGGCGCGTTTTGTGTATGACAGGGTTTGAGCCGCTGCCGCCATGGACGACCTCTGATGAAGCTCCCACGAAGCTCCAGGCACCCGGTCTTCCAGGCTACAGGTGCTGCATACTAGCGCGAGTGTCGCAAGGTGCACGAGTCCAGCCAAGGAGCGCTAGCAGAGCCAGCAGCTGCGGGGCAATCGCACGACGAGGCTTCTGCAGGCGCGCGTGAAGGCGAGACCAGATAGTCCCACATCGTGGGATTGCAACCCTCAGGTACCATATAAGTTGTTTTTGTGTTTTACTCTTATCGCCTCAGTAAGCACAGGGGTGAGGTCCCTCACTGATCCCACACCCGCCTCGTCCGCGGCCTGACCACGCGGACCTGGCGAATCCGACCCGACCTAGACCTACGCACTCCTCGCGCATCACACACCTGCAGGTGCGCCTGGTCCCGGGTATGATCCGACCCGATTATGGCTGTGGCTCTGGGAGAGCGGTTTGAGTGAATTGCTTGAGAGAGAGAGATGCGCGGGTAGAGGGAGAAGGGTTAGGTTTTGCTCCTGTGCAGGCAGGCTGAACGCAGGAGGAGAAGGACTTGGCCGCGAGAAGGAAAAGAAAGAAAGAAGAAGGAACGGCAGAGAAGAATAGAAGAGGAAGAAACAAGGCAGAGAAGAAGAAGCAAGAAAGAAGCCTTCGCAGGGGAAGAAAGAAAAGAGCAAGCCAGAAGCAAAGGCACAGAGAAGCCAAGTGAAGACTTTGCAGAGATCAGAAGAAGAAAAGAAAGAGCAAAGACTGCAGCAGAAGAAGAAGAATAATCAAGAAGAAAAGGAGAAATGCTTTTAAGACGTCTGATCACAAGATCAGACGTCCAATTTCATATCTTTTTTGCCCTAACTCCCTTTAATCGCATACATTCATACCTGAATTGATGTTTTGAGTAAATTAGAGTGTTCAATTACATTTTGATTTAGTGGTAAGTTCCATTTGCTCCCTGTGTTCGACCTCGGATACTCCGGTCTTCGAGTAATAAAAACTTTGTATTTGGTCGAACGTTTTGTCGGTTATACTACAACATAATACGCTTTAAATCCGCACGAAACGCCCGTGAACACCTAACTAGTACATTTTGACCTAATAAATTGAACAAAAGCTCTTACAAAACCTAAAGGATGGCCTAAATCAGGAAATTGCAAATTTGAGAATAAAATAATACACAAGGGGTAAAACTATAATTTTACCATTGCAATACATAAACGAAATTTCTAAGGGTCTAGACACCGGTCAAATGGACTTAATAAGAGAAAAAGTGAGATGGTTTAGTCAGAAAAGGGTTATGAAAAAATCTGGGAATTAAATGACATTCTGTAATCCTAAAACAAATCCACTTTAATTCACGAAGTTCCAGGCAAGATAAAAATCAATTACATCCTCTAAAATTTATGAAAAAATATCCCTTAGGGTTTAGAACCTTCAATTTGGCCATTGGAACCTATCTTGACCGAGATTGAGAACCATACCCAATTTTTGACTTAATTTGAATTTTTGTGCAAAATGTCTAGTAAAAAATGGTCAAACCTAAAATCCAACCTCACCATTGGATTCCTTAGGTCCAAATTAGGTTTATACCACAATTTGGGCCTAAGGGAAGGTCGCCTTGACCCACTTTACAAAATGGTTCTCAACAATTACTTTTTGACCCTTAACTTTTTGGAACCTTGCAAGGACCCCCCTATCTTTCTCGTCATCTTCTTCAATCAGGTCCCTCTGCCACCCGCCTGCGCAGGCCATATCTCCAGCGACTTTGCGCGGAGGATGGCGCCGTGCATGCATGGGGAGCTGGCCCTAGATTTGAAAGGGTGACTCCCTGCATTATCCCCTACTGCATGGGTCGGCTCCCATGCCCTGTCGCCCACCATACCTCTCGTGCGAATGCTCGAGAGGTATGGGTCTCGTTCCGGCCATACCGCCGGTGAGGTATTCCCACCTCCTCCTCACGATTCTCTCCCGGCCAGCGCCTATTTAAGGAGCAGCAACCCCTGCTGCATCCTGCAAGCTTGATTTGGTCGAGGAAATCCCTCCAATTTCGTCTCCTCCTCCTTCGGCCATTCGCCCGCAGGCTCAGGAAATTCTCCTCGTCCTCTCTCGTCACCCTGCCACCATACCAGTGGCAGGGTTATCTCCTCCGTCTTCTGTCGCGCCTCGCTGTACCAGCAGGCGCCTTCCAACCCCTCTTCCTCGTCACCGTCTCTTCCCCTGGGTACCTTCATCTCCGGCGACGGCAGCACAACCGCTTGCCACCTCCGCCTCCCCCCTTTGTCCAGAGACTCATAAATAAGTTCCTTCTCTCCCTCTCTTCATTTCCCCTTTTTTAATTCACACTTTCGACCCCTCTACACCACTGTCCACCCTCACCATCTCCACCTCCGGCAGACCACCAACGAGGTGTTCCCGCTACTCCATGCCTCCATCCACCTTGCCAGACCCTTCAAAACCTCCGCCACCATCCACTAAGCAACTTCCCCATCTCCACTGCCCACCACACACACTCCACACCTCTACCGACCTAACCCACCTTCACGGCCACAGAGCGACCTAGGCACGCATGCCTAGGCTACCCCGTGGCCAACCAACCCCTGCCTCACCTTCGCCGTGATATGGCGAAGGTTTTTCTATGATCTAACAGAGCCGCAAGGCCGCATTCATGCATTTCAGGTTCGCGTCTTCGCCGCCATTAGCGAAGGTGTGAAGAAGCTCCCTTGCCAGCTCCAGGCTCTTCTAGCTCCAGGAGGCATGCCCAGGTCGCGCGGAAGATTGCTGTGCACTTCTCCAGGTCTTCAATTGGCAACGAAGACCTCGGTTGGAGTGGCGATTGAGCGCGGTTGCTGCTGCGGGCGCACAGGCGGCAGGGCGGGACATTTAGTCCCACCTCGTAAGTTTGCAAGCGCCCCACAGCGCATAAGTTACAAAAGTGACTAAGGCTTATCGCCTCAGTCACACGGGGTGAGGTCCCTCTCACCCGCTCACCTGGCCTTGTCCGCGACCACCCCCCGCGGACTTGGCCCGACCCGATTACCCAACTTGTGCACACCTCGTGCACCACCCAAGACGGTGCGCCTAGTCCCGGGCACGCATACCCAACACGATAACCCGAGAAGGCTTTGAGAGAGTGAACCTTGGAGTGAAATAGAGAGAGAGAAACGCGGGAAGGGTAGGGGTTAGGTTTTGCCTAACTGTGTGCCTGTGTGCAAGGAACAGAAGAAGAAGCAAGGAAGGCATGGCTGAGGACTTAGCCACGAAAGCCAGCTGCGGTTAGAGAGAGAAGAAGGACTTGGAGGCGTAGAGAAGAAAAGGAGGGAGGAAGATGGCATTGTAGCTGCAAAGAAGATGAGGAAGAAAGAGAAGGAAGAAAGAAGAAAGCAAAAGGCGTAGCAGAGAAGAAAGAAGAAGAAGTCAGAAGAGAAGGCAGAGACAGCAGAGAAGAAGAGAAAAAGAAGAAGAAGCAGCAGTAGCAGCAGCTGAAAAGGAGAGCACAAGCACTGTAGCAAGTGGCACTTAAGGCATCTGACCCTTGGAGTTAGACGTCTGAAAACAGAGAGAAATGACAAAAGAAGAAAGAGAGAAGAAAAGAGAAGAGACATTTTTATTTTCCTCTCTTTAATCTTTTTGTAGAACAGTATTTTGTAAATTGTGATTTTCTACGCTTCTGGAATTAAGTTTGCTCCCTGAGTTTGACCTTGAAGAAATTTTTGTATTCGAGTAATAAAATATAATCAAATCGGTGTGGTTATACAAAACCTATCACCAGCACCCCACCCTGCCCCAACTCTGGCTCGGGCTCGGGCTCTGGTGAGAATCAATTTGAAACTTGGAACTTGGACTCCTTTTGCTATGGATTTTCAATCTTACAATTTTGACATGAATTGGTTGATTAAAATGTAAAATTGGTCAACTAATTGTTTTGGTCGATTAATGAATTTATCAATTGATTTGGTTGACCAATTAGTGAAGTTTGATCGATCAAATTATTTTGGTCGATCAATGAACTTAATTGGTCGACCAGTTGCCGTGTTTCCATAAAATGAAAATTTCCTTAAACGTCTGGTCGTGAACTCTATATAAGGGCCACGAGGAACCTCTCATTTGATACACAACAAGAGCAGAAAAGCTCTCTCCACTCTCTCCCTCTCTCTCTCTCTTGTTCTTATCTCTCTTTCTTGGTGTGTTCGTTTGACGTGAGATTGGTATAAAAATCTCCAATCACTTTTGTCAATCTTGCACAAGTAGATTGAGAGATCCACGAAAAGTTTTTGGTTGATCAAACCATTTAGTTAGTAGATCAATCGGGAATTTGGTTGGTAACCAAATTGCCTCGGCTTCGTTCTTTTGAGGTGGTTTTCGAGGACATCCAAGATCGGAGTGCGCCGAATCTTGGAGGTGGATCGTCATATTCTAGGAAGAGTTTGTTAGACTCCGATGCATCGGTATTGTGGGAGGCGATATCTTCTCTAAATGAAGTCCTTAATAGGCGCTTCGATCGGAGTAAAATCTAATACCTTCTCATTTTGTTTATTTGTGCTATTGCATGCTATTTATTTTTTATTTTATTCTGGATCTTGCCTGATAATGTTTAACTTTCTTGATTTAATATTTTTGATCTATGCGAATACGTTGGAAATGCATATGTTTTTTTTATTTATTTTCTATATGCATTTTCAACATATACTTGGTCAAATGGAAGAAGGCCAAAGTTTTTGATAAAAAAAGGGATTGAACCGTGTTTTTTGTCTCGAGAAGTTGGCATCAGCTTTATCCTTCCGCTAGGGTTCTACACCTACCTCCCATGATGAATGATCATAGTCCAATCATGCTTAGAACTTCTTGGAAGGTCTCTTCCAAAAATTCCATTTAGAGATTTGAAGCTTCATGGTATATGAATGAATATTTTAGAGAGGCAATTTGATATTCATGGGGTAAGGATAGACTTGAAACTCAATCTATTTGGGTTAAGAATAAAGCCAAGTGTTGATCTTCAGAAATGGAGCAGAAACGTGGCAACAATTGGAAAGTAAAAAGACAATTTCTTGAAGATGCTATGTCAGATATTCACTCTAAAGCCCCATCCTTGTTGAATGTGCAAGAGAAACATATCGACCAATAGTATGAGGACATTTTACAATAAGAGGAACTATCTGGTTCCAACATTCTAAGCATGCTTGGATTCAAAGCGGTGATCATAACACTAGAAATTATCATTTGCATGCTATGAACCATTAAAGAAAAAGTGTGATTCAATGATTAAGAGTTCCTTTTGGTAAAGAAATGAGTGATCAAAGAAAATTAAAATTTGTTTCTTTCAATTCTACAAGCATTTATATACTTCTGAATGTCAGGTTGATCATCCAATTACTTTTGATGAAGCAGACATATTATCTACATTAGAATATTCCTACTGTGCTTCCACTCCTAAAGATGATGAAATAAAAAATGTCCTTTTTCATATGGATGCTACTAAAAGCCAAGGGCTAGATGAACTACCTATGCTTTTCTTCAAAAAATCGTGGGATATTGTTGGAAATGATGTGTTGTGGTTTGTTAAAGATTGTTTTGCTAGTTCTTCCATGCCACTCCTATGACTAAAACCTTTTTGGCTCTCTCCCCAAAGCTTATGGTCCCATTGAGCCTAAAGATTATAGGTCCAATCATTCTCACTAATTCTCTATATAACCTGATTGCCAAGCTTGCTGCTAGGGGACTTAAATCAATGTTGTTGAGAATTGTTTCTCCAAACCAATCCATTTTTTTGTCAGGTAGACAAATTGTAGATAATGTGGTTTTAGCGAGGGAGGTCCTCCGGTCTATAAAGACATTCAAGCGAAAAGGAGGGGCTATGGCATTGAAAATAGATATGGATAAAGCCTTTGACAAACTTGAGTGGAATTTTGTGAATACATGTTTAGTTCAATTACATTTTCCTCCTAAATTAATATCTTTAATAATGTCTTGTATCACATCTGTGTCTTTTAAGGTAATTGTCAATGGTAGAACAACTAGCATTATTTTTCTTTTATGTATTGTAAGACAGGGTTGCCCCTTTTCCCCTTATTTATTTATTCTCTACTTGAAGTTTCTATCTCATTCCTTACTCTCTTCCCCATCTAATAGTTTCATTTCAGAGTACAAATTGGCTAAGAATATGCACCCCCCTCCCCCCACCCACCCATCTTATGTTCGTGGATGACACTATCCTCTTTTTTGCAGCATCCTGCCAAGAAGCCCAACATCTAAAGACTATATTTAGTAACTTTCAGATGATGTCTAGATAGAGAGTCAACTATGGGAAATAAAAAATCTACTTTTGTAAAGGAGTTTCTTTGATTATGCAAGAACCATCCATTCTATATTAGGAATGGGAGAAATGACAAAGGACGAGCTATATCTTAGCTACCCATTTCTCGATTCAATGTCGCAAAAGAAGCTTAAGGATTTGGTCCTATCAAAATGCCATAAGAAATTATCTAGATGGAAGGGAAGAACGCTTTCTCAGGGTAGTGGGGGGTTATTATTTAGTCCTCACTTTTGGCTATCCCTTGCTATTTGATGTTTACCAATCTATTTTCCAAAAAGGTATGCTCAGAAATTGCAAAAATTGTAAGGAACTTCTAGTGGGGATTTTTGGATGGCAAAATACATATGTGTTTTAAATTAAGCTTGGTCTTCGATTGCCATCTTGAAACACTTTGGTGGATTAGGTTGCCATAATCCTTATTATATGAATCATGCCTTTGTTTTCAAAATGGTCCGGAGATTATTAACGGAGGATGGAAGGCTTTGGCAATCTTACTTAATAACTAAATATTTTTCTAACTCTTCCTTTTGGGATTTCTCCCCAAATCAAAGTGCTTCACCTTTTATGAAGGGCTTCAGGGTCCGTTATTTCTCCATTCTTAGTGGTAGGTAGGCAATAAGAGAAAAAAATATGTGGAGAGATAATTTTATTAGGGATTGGGATACCCCTATTTAATTTGTTAGGCACGAGAAATGGAAATTTTCCTACTAATCTTTAGCACTACATCATTGGGTCCAAGGAATGGGTCCAAATAAGCTGGATTAAAGTTTCCATGAAGTAGTGGTCAACAAGATTTAGAACACTCCCATTCTGGAAGGCAAAGATGATGCATTGATTTGGACACCGCATAAGTTGGGCATGTTCACCATCAAGTTTGCTTATCAAGCCTTCTTGCTGCATGATGCGAAGCATCAATTTCATAATCCTGAGATTGTCCAAAGCTGTAAAAATATTTGGTCTTATAACTCTTTAGCTCCCTGCATGAAAATTTTTCTATGGAGAGCATGTGCTTCTACCCTCCATAGAAAGGCTATTCTAACACAACGTCTACCTAATATTGATTCATGTTGCGACCTCTATGGTGCTAATTTAGAAGATTTAGAGCACATATTTTCTAGATGTGATGCGGCATGAGAAATTTGGTTCTCGCTGAGTATTCATATGGAAGCCCTGCATGGATCTTGGTTAGATATTTGTATTTCATTAGGGGCCTGTCTTACATCTATTGATGCAAATAGCCTTCTTCATTTCTATGTTCTACATGTTCTATGGCTGCAAAGATGTGAGCATCTCATGGGGGCAACAAGTTGTTGCTTTCGGACACCATCAATAGGGCAATAAATATGGCAAAATATTATTCTAAATTTAATGATACTCTTATAACAACACCAACTCTGGAGATTTGACGGTAGAACAACTTTTCCGTGGATGTCAAGAAAGAACACAACAACCTTGTTAAATCCAATGGCTCAGATAGGCCATTAACTGCCTTTTTCCACGTGTATAGCCTTACTATCATCGGAGACGAAGATAGACTGTTTCGACGTATCTAGACTACATCTCATCCAGGTTCTTCTCCCCTAGTCCTCTCCTCAGCATATAAATACCCCCCATGGTCTTCGATCATAAGGGTCGGCTCCCTATCCCTCTGTTGAACGCACGAATCGAATCGCTAACGTGTTTGGTTTTGGAAAACCTGTCGTTGTATCTTGAAAGCGAAGAATTCGTGTTCAACAAATAAAATTTATACCGAAATTGAAATTCCGGGTCGAACACAGGGAGGCAAACATTTGATTTAAAAACTACGCGTTTCTTTTTATTTGTCACGGAATAATTCAATTTAAAACTATCTAATTATTTACAATAAATAGAAGAGAGAGAGAGAGTAAGAGAGAAAGAGAATATTACACAGAGAAATCAAAATGAGATGTAGAATAAACAAGGAATTTATCATTAAGGAGATTGTTCATTTCACTCTTACAACTACAAAGCATAAAACAATTACTCTAGAAAGCGATAAATTTACTCTAGAAAGCATTAAAAGAATGGAGGGAGAAATATCCTCCTCGATGATTGCTTGGAGGACGAGCAAAACTACACTAGAAAGCAGTAAATCTATACTAGAAAGCAGTAAAAAGAATAGGGAGAGAGAAATCCTCCTCGACGGTCGCTTGGAGGACGAGCCGGACGGGACGACGCCTGGACGAAGGGGAACGAAGCAGGACGAAGGAGGACGAAGCAGAAGAACGGGAACGAAGCAGCACGCCGTCGTCGTCGTGGGATCCACTTCCGAAGGGGGACGAAAATTTGGACTTTATCTTGCTAGAAGCATCCCGGGTGTGGGACAAGCTTCTCTTGAGCTTTAGAGGGGTAGAGAAGAGAAGGAAGGGATGAGAATTTCATATGGAAAGGGTCTCCTTTTATAGTTGCAAGGAGTGGGGGCAAAATGGACATTACAACTTCAAAATAATAAATGAGGGGTCTTTAGTGACGGATAAAACCGTCGCTAAAGCCCCCAACGTGGGCGTAGCTTCCGCGTCCATGCGCGCCCGCTCAGCTGCTCGCGCGTGCAACGCCTACGCACGTTCGTCGATTCTCATGATCGGACGGCTTAAGTCGAGCCTTCATCCGCTGCGCTGTACGCCTGCCGGCGTGCGATCGCGCGTCCACACCGCGCGTTCAATCGTGTGTGAACGCTCTCGGATGCGCGTGGCCATCTGATCAAGATCCAATGCCCGCCCGCGCCTTCCAACCCCTCGCTGCGGCTCGAACCCACGCCCACCGCTCGCGTAAGCACGCTTGACCGCTGCGCTACAAGGCGCGAATGGTCGAGCGAAGGCTTTTAGGCACGGCCGACCACAGCCGTTGGATCAAGATCCAACGGCGGAGAGCGACTAGGTGCGGGGTCTTCGTAGAATGCGTGCGGCCGTTTGGGCGGCCGAGATGGCGCCACGTGGTGCCATCTTGGTCATCCATCTTCTGGAAGTTGTAGATGGTGCCACGGATGTCGGATTGACTCGATTTTTACGTCGTTGGGTTGCGATCGTCGATCCGAATTCATCCGTGCGGTCGGATTTGTCATCTAAAGTGCAGATTTTCACGATCCTGGCCCTTGATCTTCTAGGGTTCCCGGGTCACTAACTGATGCTACGGATGCCTAATTAGGGCGATCTTGGAGTCGTTGAACTCCAGTCGTCGCCCTGATCACATCCATATAGTTGGATCTTTGATCCGAGGCCCCGATAAAATGTTTGCCTTGTCCAAGCACATAAAAGGAGACAATTAACCTTCATTTTATTCAAACTACTCTAAATGCAAGATGATGCATGTTATGCAATATTTGTATCATGAAATGCAATCCTATGCTTAAGAACATGCAAAAATAGACATTTTAAGTAGTGTAAATGTGTTTACATCACCTTCTTTCGCCCACCATAGTCAACAATAGGCTATTCCCTCCCATCTCCAGCATCCTCTCTCTACTTCTTGAGCTCATGCAAGCGACGTGGATTGTCTCTCTCACACCCTTTTCCTCTGCTTTTCCTTACCAACAACAAAGGAGCATCATTTCTTCATTACGACACTTTCGATCCAACGTTGGAGGCTCTTTCTTCAACCCTCTGATTTCACTCCACTTCGATGAGGTATCGTCGGTGTTCCTCCACCTCCTTCGTCTAGGTAACGGTAAAATTAGCTTAGTTTAGCTCCATAGATTAATTCTATCGCTGCTTTATAGCAGACTTCTCTAAGATAGCTTGACCTCTTACTAATCTCCTTTCTAAGGATGTAGACTTCCAGATCTCTAACGATTGTATTCGTGCCTATATGACACTTCGTGATCTATTCACCAAGGCACCAATACTGCAACCCCTGGATTGGTCTCACCCTTTTGAGATCATGTGTGATGCCTCTAATTATGCAGTAGGGCTATCCTTGGGCAAAAACTGGATGGGAAACCTACAGTCATGTATTATGCTAGAAAAACCTTAGACGAAGCACAGAGGAATTACACAGTCACCGAGAAGGAATTGCTAGCAGCAGTATTTACATTGGAGAAATTCAGACCTTATCTTCTAGGTTTCCACATTATAGCTGAAATGACCCGCTACCATTTGGGTTGGTTAAGACGTCTAGATTAGCCATCAGATGTCTATCCAGACGTCTGGATAGAGGGCCGGATGTCTGAAAGTAGAACCATACCCTTTTTCCCTTTTTCCACGCGCGCACACACGCGCACACCTCCTCTCTCCTCACCCCAAACCCTAACCCTTTCCTATTTAAACCCCACACCCATGCCACTCTCTCCATCACCACCAGCCACCACCTCCATCTTTCCCTCCTATCGGCCGCCACCTTCCTCCCAACCTCCAGCGCGACAAGTGGAGAGGAAGAAGAGAGAGAGGGGATGCAGAGGAGGAGGAGAGGGGAGTGAGAGCGTGGGAGGAGCTCAAGGGGAGGAGCTTGCGAGGGAGCCTTGAGAGCTCAGAGGAGCTCGTGCGGGAGGAGTTGAGGATGCGTGCGAGGAGAAGGAGCTCGCGAAGGTGAGCTTCGTGACCTACTGAAGCTACTAGCGTAGCAGCTGCGGGCGATACAGAGGGCTCTACGTGGAGAAGAAGGCTCGCGTGAGTTCTGCGTACTGGATAGTTTCCAATATCAGACATCTAGAGCACATCCCAGACGTCTGGAGTAGCAGGGGGTCGTCTGGAGTTGAAGTCGGATGTCTGAAAGCACGCTAATGCCAAGGTACGTGTTTTTGCATGATTTTTGGCCATGTAGGCCTTACCGCAAGAGTTGTGTTTCGCCACTTTTAGCTCTGCACGTGCGTAGTAGGGGCAGAGCATTGGAAAGGCGTGGGGTGCACCCTTTGAGGTGTTTTGGATGTCTAGACATGTCGACGGACATCTGACTGCACTCCCAAATGACCAAAAGAGGAATTTGATGTCTGGAACTCTCCTCAGACGATTACGAAAGGATCCGGATGTCCGAGGAAGTCGTAGGAAACCCAGGGTGACTATTGACGTCTTTTAAGACATCTGGGGCTAGTCCCAGACGTTTGATTTTGGATAGTGTGCGTGTTTTTGGCCTGTTAGGGCCCAAGCAGAATCGGATTTCCGCAAAGGAACTATCATTGTATTTTGCTTGGTTTCTCTACGAGTTAATGGCACTTGTACACAGGTTTGGACTCGTTTGATGTGGTTGGTCAGTTGTATAGGTCTCCAGCCAGTTGAGTACGTGAGACCCATGAAGGTGACGGGATCTATGATCCGAGCTCCCATTCCTCCTATGTTTTCTGGTAGAGTGGTTTAAATTAATATTATGATTTAAACAAATAAACTGCATGTTTAGAATAACTTGAATGAATCCTAGGATGAGAATGAACCTTAGGGCAGGAACAATGAGTATGGTTGCACTACACTGTTTACTTGAGATACATGTAAAACTCTAAATGCTAGCAATGTACTGGTTTATTGATGTGATGCCTTCTTAGTTAGCAAATCACGAGTTGCCTATTTTAAGAATAAAACCGGTAATGTAAATAGAGAGATCGGAAAGGTTGGAAAATAAAACGAAAGGAATACTAGCATGAACCCTACGGGGAATGGGGAGAACTCCTGTAGATGGGAAGTGAGCTGGCCCTTGTGTACATAGTACCAAGGAAAGCCACTGTCCCTTTTGAGTAGAGGGGAGCTTGCCGCCCCTTGGGTTGAGACCTGGGGTGGGTTTGGCCACTCTACGACGACTCCTGCTTGGCCTTACGTACGTGGTACCGAGGTGAGCTATTTAGTGTAGGGAGGGAGCTAGCCGTCCCATGGGGCCCGGGGTTAGGACTAACTGGCCTACACCGACACTTATTAGGTCCACTAGGCAAACCGGGATAGTCGGACGAGGGTACACGGACTGTGGAGGGGAGAGACCCCTGTTCTGTTATGAGGGGCGAGACCCCTGTTCTGAGGGGGCAAGGCCCTGTGCTGTACTTTGGGTGTACCCGCTAGCGGAAACAACTGACCGCGTGCTAGTGTGGGGTAGCTACCCGTGCGCTTACCGTGCATGCCGTAGTCACCGCTACATTGAGACCATGACCTTGAGGTGGTTGACTGGGTGTAGGACTGTCACGGGGGACTCTCCCGGTTAAGAGAGCACCACATGTACATCCTACATCACGGGAAAGATTGCAATCAAGATCGTTCCCTTAAGGAACAGATATGATCAAGAAATGACCAGATAAATAAAAGAACAAACAACAAATTAGAACTACTTAGTTGAGCTAAATGGAATTGAATAATTAATTAGTTGCTTGTCTCAAGTAAATTACATGTGAATGGTTTAGCTACCACTCTACTCAGCGTTAGCTGACTACAGATTTTGATAACCTTGTTCAGGTCAGGGAGTTGAGCAGCTAGTGCCACCGGCTACAGAGGGAGCTGGGCCCAGTTGAGCCCAACCTTAGCTGTGTTTCCTTACTGTTTCCTAGCTTCTGTTGTAGTAGTGAGTATTTTGTTTTATGTAATACTGTTTCAGTTATTTTTCCGTTGTACTTTTCGCTGTTGTAGTTGTGATGGCCTGTAATATTGTGAGATTGTTCGCTCTGTTTCTTTTGTTATCTCTTGTTTATTTTCTACTTAGTTACATTGCATGTGTGGTTGTGAAAATGTTTCCTGCTTTTGGTTATTTCTCGTTGGACAACTAGGTCTTAGGATTAGTCGAGACGAGTCAGTCTTGGGTCCTGTAGGGATCTGGGATTGGGTCGTAACAATAGTCTACACTGACCACACTACAGTTCTCATCTTCTCGCTAAGAAGGATGCGAAATCTCATTTGATTAGATGGATCCTACTTCTACAAGAATTTGATTTAGAGATTTGTGACAAGGCTGAGAAGCAGAATGTGGTAGCTGACCACTTATCCCTCCTTTCTTCTAAAGTGATATCTCCTTCACTACCTAAGTAGACCACTTCCCTGGCGAACAATGATGATAATGTCATCATCAGCCATATCTAACTTTAATTAGTCATAATCAAGGAATAAATGCTCCTACATAATAGCTAGAGGATCATAATTCATTGCATAATCATTCTAAGAGAAAGACAATAAAATAGGGGTAAAACTGTAGTTTTAACAGCATGTCTCAATTGCATAACAATCACGGGTTTTCTCAGAGGTCTATTAAAGGTTAAATGATCTTAAATGTCAAAAAAGAGGGTTCGTGCAGACAGAAATGAGTTTTCGCATGTTTTGAGAATTAAATGACATCTGAAATTCTAAAAACAAACCCGCTTGATTTATTGAGGGTCTAGTTAGGATAAAATTTACCTAAACTCTCTAAAATTCATAGAAAAATATTCTCTAGGGTTTGACATCCTTGAATTGACCATCATAACCTATTTTGACCTAAAACAGAGCCACAGATAGACTTATGCCATAATTTAGGTTTTTGCATAAATTACCAAGTCAAACGAGGTTAAAACTAAAATTCAACTTTACTATTAGATTCCTTAGGTCCAAATTAAATTTGTATCAAAATTTGGGCCTAATATGAGATTTTTTCGACCTAGTTTGCGATTTGATCCAAGTCTGACTTTCTTTATCTCCAATAGCCCTTCAGCTTTTGAATTTCTTACAAAAAGCCCCCCAGCTTCTTTGTCTTCTTCACAAACAGGTCTCTGCTGCCCTAGAATCCTAATCCTAAAACTTCGGTGAACTTCATTTGACAAGATCTCTTTGATTTCTTGATGAATCCTTCTCAGATTTGAAAGGGAAATTCGTAAAGAAATTAGCTTCCTTTTTAACCAGATCTGAAGTCCCAAAAATCACCCAAATCCTCATGCGAATCCTTCAAAGGAGTAGGTCTCCTATTCTGATGAACCTTTCAAGCTTGAAAGCTTGGATTCCAAGCTTCAACTGACACTTTGATGCCTATATAAGAAACCCCAGGGCAGACCGGTCACTCCAAGCTTGAATTATGGCTGTGAAACCCCCCTTCCTCTCTTCGCTCTGGTCAAGAAACTCTGCAAGCTCCAGTGACTCCTCCTGATCTCTTTCGTCGTCCGTCCGCAATACCAGCGACGGATTCCTTCCCCTCAACCTCTTCTGCTCTTGGCCATACCAGCAGGAGCTTCCCAACCTCTGCCGTCATCGCTATCCTACCTCCACTGGAGTACTTTCTTCCCCGACACTGGCCGATCAAAGCCGGTGGTGTTCTCCCCTCTTCGTCTATTAGATTACAGTTAGTTTAGTTAGTTTTACACCCCAAAACTCCAAAAACAAACCCTCAACACCACCGTTCACCTTTACCTTCTCCATCTCTGGCGACCACTCCAGCGAGGGTTCCCGTCCGCCATAGACATCCATCCCCCTTGCCACCAACTCCACAAGCTCCGCCATCACACGGAGGGCAAAAGCTCTCTGTCTATTTCTCCGATTTGTGACTCCATCACCTCCCCAGACTCCATCACCTCCGCACTGACTCACCGAGGTCATATGACCTCCACGCACACATGCACGCCACGCTACACCCACCGGCATATTCGCCATCCTCATACGATCTTCCTGAGATGTTTTGACAAGGTTGAAAAGTCGTATCTTGGATTTCAGGTGTTCATGGTCAGCCGCCATTACTATGAAGCTTCGAGCAAGTTTTGAAGCTCGCTTCCCAGCCAATAGCTCCAAGCGAAAGCACCAGGTGGTGCGGAATCATCAGGCGAACATCTCCAAGTGGTCAATTGGGACGTTTGACCAACATTGAATGTGAATTGAACGAGGGAGTGTTGTGGCTGCTTATGCAAAGAAGATGGGGACTTTAGTCCCACATTGTTAACCACTGAGCGGTTGCAGTGACATAAAAGGAAAAGGTGCCTACGGCTGTTTGCCTCAACACTTGGGGGGTGAGGTCCCCCACACCCCTCACATGCCTCACCCGTGACACTGTCCACGTGGGCCTAGTCGTACCCGTATGCCCGCCTATGCTCACGCACACCTTGACTGCTACCTAACTACCGACAGCCCTGGTCCCGGGTGTGCATTGATCTGATACCCGAATACCCTGTACTGTGCATGGCCCTGGGAGGGTGTGAAAGATGAGAAACCAGAGAGAAGGAAAGAGAGAGAGTGTGCGGGGTTAAGGGGGGTTTTGCTCTATTATGTAGCGGCTAACACTTAGCTGCATTTGAAGAAGGGTGATCCCCTGTGCATAAAGGAAAAGAGAAGAAGAGGAAGGAGAGTGAAGGGAAGAGCAGAGGACAGAATAAAGAAAGGAGAAGGAAGAAGGCCTGTGCACGCACAGAAAGAAGAAGAAAGAAGAAAGAGCAGAGAAAGAAGAGAAGAAGAAGTACAGTGCCCTCTTGGCACTGTAGCAGTGGACACTTACGTCGTCTGGCTGAAAGAATTTTTCATCCGATTCCCTTAACAGGGAGTGCACTGTGCACTTGGTTTGAATAGTTGATATTATTTGAGTATTTGCTATATGTGTTAGACTAATAATTGGTGATCCAAATCACCATTATTTTGTCTAGAATTCTTTTTGACTCTTCATATACTCATGTTATACATTGCATATTAGTTTTTGAGTAATTAATTGTACTCATTTACATTATTTGTTGAGATTAGTGCATGAATTCTATATTTGCTCCCAGTGAACGACCTCGGACTTCATTTCTAACATTCGAGTAATAAATTTTATCTGTTGTTCGAGCTATTTTTGAGGAATTATTACTATAACAAACACATCTTTTAAAACACCCCGATAGATAGCTCGTTAAACATTTTGGCGCTATTGCCGGAGAAGGAGTTGGAAGAGACTATTTCAAAACCCTCGATTCAGTCGTATCAACAAGCAATTACTGGTCATTCATTCTGATCTTCCCTGGTATACTGACATAGTCAACTACCTGGCTTCTAGATTAGTCTCCTCTGACTGGACTAGACATCAAAAAGACAGACTTCCCACCTATTCTAGATTTGAAGCCAAGCACTATTACTGGGAAGAACCCTGGTTATTCAAGCACTGTAAAGACCATATTCTTAGGAAGTGTGTCCTTGATAAGAAGATAGATAGTATTATGTTGTTCTACCATGGCCAAGTGTGTGGTGGTCACTTCTCTAGCAAAATGACCGCTACCAAGATTTTGTAGAGAGGTTTCTATTAGCCCACTATCTTTAAGGATGCACACAAATATAGTAGGGCATGTTCACGCTGTCAGTTTCTCAGCAGTATTGGCTGCCGAGACATGATGCCCTTGAACCCGATTCTAGTGTGCGAGATCTTTGACATTTGGGGCATAGACTTTATGGGACCTTTTCCAAATTCTCATGGCTTTGAGTTCATCTTATTACCTGTGGATTACGTGTCAAAATGGATTGAAGCTATCCCCACGAGAACAAATTATCATAGAGTGGTAATACAATTTGTTTAGGATTGCATCTTTTCTTGTTTTGGGGTACCTAGAGCCATCATTAGTGATGGAAGGTGTCATTTTAAGAATACACATGTTCAGTACCTACTTCAAAAGTATGGGGTGACACATAGAATAGCGACACCTTATCACCTACAAACCAATGGACTAGCTGAAGTATCCAATCAAGAGATCAAAAAGATTTTGCAGACTACCATTAGACTTGATAGGAAAGATTAGTCTTCCTACCTTTCTGATGCTTTGTGGGCGTATAGGATAGCTCACAAAATCCCATTAGGCATGTCTCCTTTTATACTTGTGTACGAGAAACCCTGTCATCTTCCCATAGAGCTTGAGCACAAAGCCTATTTGGCAATCAAAAAATGTAACTTGGACCCAGAAAAGGTTGATGATCATAGAAGATTACAAATTTCTGAGCTAGATGAGTTAAGGAATGAATCTTATAAAAGCTTGAGGATCTATAAGGATAAACTCAAGGTCTTCCATGACCACCACATACATAGGAAAACCTTTCACCTTGGTCAAAAAGTCCTATTTGATTCTAGACTTAAACGTTTCCTAGGGAACTCAGATCTAAATGGACTGGGCATTTTATCATCAAGAAAGTATTTGATAATGGAGCTGTTGAGATTACTGAAATTGACAAATTTGAACCTTTCACTATGAATGGACAGAGATTGAAACCCTTTATTGAGCCTTATGATCTCAAACTTGTCAATTCTACCTTTTAGCTCCTATATTTTGAAATTACTTCTGATTCTGGGTTTGTGCCTAGCCGAAGGCGTAAAACTTAGCACTTTTTGGGAGTTCACCGATGTTGTATATAGCTATTTTCTGTCTCTTTATTTTCCTTTCTTCCTTAGGTGTCTATCCTTGCATTCTTAGTCTGCATGCATAGTCACTTTTGTCCTGCATTTCACTACTTAGACCGACTATCCACTCTAATTCTTATCAAACTTGAAATCATTTGCACAGAGATTTTATCTTCTCATTTCGACTTCCTTTCATCACCCTAGCCTAAGTTAGTGAAAAGTAGAATATGCATTTGCATTCACTTTAATCATTCAATGAGAATATTACATCATTTAAGTATAAGGCGTGTAAATGGCGAACTCATTTACTGGAATACAATTATAGACACATCATTTAGTGCATATAGATAGTATTATTGAAAAATTTTAAAATTTTGATAAAAATTACAAAACAAAACCATAGAAAATTTTGAAAAATAAAGATTTCAAAAATATAATAAGAGACCTTATCTATATTCATTGTTAAGGGAGAAACTCTATAAAATTCTAAAAGGGAGAAACAATAACAAATTCTTATAAGTGTTTAATTATAATCTTAAAGTTGAACCAAAAATAGAATAAATGTTTATGGACATTCAACCTTGCTAGTTACACTTTCTCGGTCACATAAGCTTGATTCGCTTAGGCTTAGGCTTAATACAGTTGAGCTTTGACAAGATAGAACCAAGATCTCTCTTAACCTAGGACACATTCTTGTACCTGAGTCACCAGTACAGGATTCATCTATTTGCCTCTGTTTAAGAGCCTAAGTAACTTTGGTTTACACTACATGGATTCGGGAAAGACTAGATGAACTTAAGTCTCAACCCTAGTGCTCATTAGGGAAGATGGAGTTTGTACCTATGCGTGTAGGTAGACTCTTTGTCTCAGTCTTTAGTTTTGTGTCTAGGAAAAGCTCTTTCCACCAAAGTACTCATTACTAAATAAGTGTGTTCCACTAAATAAAGTTGAAGTAGACACATTGACATTTGCTTTCAGAAAAAAAAGAAAAATCAAGAAAAAAATAGAAAAATAAGAAAAAGTAAAAAAAAAATTAGAAAAATTAAAAAATAAAAGAAAAAGACATTCTTTGGAATAAGTTAGTATGTTCTCCAATTTCAGTTGTATATACTTGTATATCCACCAAAATGGTTATTTCAGGGCGAATTACAAATACCCTGTGTTTTCACTAAATATTCTTTGAGCCACAAATGCAATAAGCGTTGGGTTTGGGTTTTCACCATTTTTGAGAGTCAATCCAAAAACATGAGCTAAAGTTGAGATCAACCTAGACTTAAAATGAAGTGAAACCTTGGATTTAAGTCTCAGAATTTGTTTGGTAAGCACTGAGACAACCATAACTTCTTAGCTCTTGAGCTTGGTAAAACTCTCTAAGTCCTGGAAATCACACTTACGATTTAAATATCAAGAGTCTTGGTTAGTTGAGAGATGGTCTATGTCATATAAGACTTGAGTCTGGTAGTCTTTCTAGGTAATTGGTTCTCACATTGTCCACTTTATAAACACAATTGGCTTGGTTTAGAAAATTTAGCTTAAAGATCATCTCTAGACACTTAACATTTGAAATGAGTTAAAAGAAATCTCTTCATGCTTACCTTGCTAATGCTGAATGCTTTGCATTTAATGAGTTGTTTGTTAGGGGACTAGCAAAACCTAAGATAAGGTATGCTGAGTTATGGCTCATCATAGCTAAAATATCCAAGTTAAGCTAGAACTAAGATAAACACTATCAAATGAACACAATAAATAAGTTATGTGTAGGAATTAAGGAAAATGACCTTAAACATCAATTCTATGTTAAAAATGCAAAATTAGGTCATATTTAAGTTATCATGTACTTAGCTATGTATATGGATGATTTAATTGGCAATTCAACACAAATGAGTACAAATTCACAATTCAATGGTTGGATTATGTTCTAAAATGTTCAAAATACTTGCCATAAAAACATCACTGTAATTTGAATGCATTAGGACCTTGGGATTGATGATTTACATTTAGGTCCTAAATGCACAATTAAGCCTTCACATATTCTTTACAAAAAATCTGTTAGGGACCTACTTGCAAGCTTTCAGGGACCTTTTAGTAACTATTTTTACACTTATGGGTTCCTTTACAATTATTTTACTGGTTTGCAATAAGGGCTTTTCTACAAATTTTCCATCAGATCTGCAGCTCACACTTCTCAAGAACACGAAGAACTCGAGCTTCAGGAGCCATCCATCCTTCTATCGTCAATCTAATGGCGGATTTTCCACCAACTTGCTACAACCAGTGATTTCTACTTCGTGTCATCTTCTAGATCTCATCTAACGGCTGGAGTTCATTCTAAAATCTCCTGCACTCCCCAAATCCATTCTTAGCCCTTCATCTGTAGCGTCCATCACCCTCAATCCTTGGTCACCCAAGCTACCTACACCTATATAAAGACCACCCCATTGGCCCAGTGACCCCCACCAGCTCCCCTCCACATCTCTCGTGCCTGGTCAGTTCCTCCTCTCCGGCTTCTCCTTCATCTTTCATATTTGACTGTGATAGAGGCAGAATTACCATCTCCCTCCTTCAATCCTTGTCAATAAGGTTCACGCAATGCCTGAGGACAACCCAGGAGCTCACTAGCAAGCTCTTCATCAGTTGGAGACCCCTCTATCTCCCTTATTCGCCATAGTTACCTGCTGTGGATCCTTAAGGTCCCGTTCATCCTTTAGATTAGGTTTTATTGCTTTTCTAGTGTAGTGCAGTTTAGATAGATAAATTAGAATAGGATTCGCTTTGTAATTTCATTAGAATAAGAGTAGATTAGTTTAATCATCTCTCTATCATGATCCGACCATCTCTAATCAATTCCAATTAGAGAGGATGATCCACACCTTCACATCAATCCACAAGCTTTCCTCTACATTCCCTGTTCACATTCACTCAATCTCTTGATGTTTTTAATCACAATTCATTTCCCTTTGCCACTACAACTATTGGATCTAAAGCTCTCTAGCTTTTGGATTCATTGGTGCACCAATCCACCAGGGGGTCTTCTCATTCACTCTAGAAGATCAAAAGGACCCTCCCTGTGATTTGAATTGCACAAATTTGAGGATTGAAGTTGATTTGGTTATCATGATTGATTGAGAAATTTGAGTTGCAATTATGTTTTAACCTGATTTAATTGTTCAAATTGAGTTGTTTGAAGTGTAATTGGATTAATTGCAATGGGTTTGAGATTTTGTGCTTTGATTTTTATTACTTATTAAGCTCGCACCCAATTTTCTTATTTAGTACTATTTTTTGCCTTTAATGGATAGTAGGGGCCAACGAAATCAATGCACTAAATCGAGGTCCTCGTAATGATCCAAGCATCTCTATAGGATCATCTAAGATCTCTGAACACCAATCAATGGAGTGTGGAGGTCTAGAATGATCAAATCATTTCAGCAATCTCATACTAAAAGCCCACTTGGACGATATATCAATTTGATCCAAAAGTCTTTCAATCTATTAATCGAAGCTTTAATGAGGTTTGAAATGATTAAACAAAGGTCTGTGATTTTATTTCATTTGCTTTCAAACCATAATTCAATCTTTCTTATTCGCACTGTCTATGGCAAGATAAGAAGATCAAATTAGGGTTTTAGGGTTCTTCAACCTTCGATTTGATTTTTGATGAGTTACATAACCTTCAGAGAAGATTTGCGACACTTGAGATTTGTGTTTGATTAGTTTGAATCAGATATGGGATGTACATATCCCTCACCCAAGTCTAAGGTGAATTTTGAATTGAAATAATCAATTGCTAGTTTGATGCCTTGAGCAAGACTTCGTGAAGATTTTTTATGATTAAATGACAAGTTGGAGTGATTGTTTAAGAGTTGAGATCTAGCTTTGATTTGAGAATTTGTCAGTGAGTCAATAAATATTGGGTTTTCTGGATGAGTTGCAAATGAAGACTAATCACTACTTCATTTGATTTTTGGAATGGTTTAATATTTGTAAGGGATTCTCTATTATAGATCTGTCATGATTTATAGTTCAGATGCTTGAGCAAGTTCTGAAGTATGTAGAGCAACCCTAAATTGGGTTTGAATTCTCTTTGTTAGTAGCTGAGATATAACTGGAACTGAACGAATTATTAAATTAGAATGTCGAGCAGGTCTTAATGTAAATGGAACTTGGATGAGTTTATGAAGAAATTTGATGTAGAACAAGCATTCCTATAATGTTAATTGACTCTGATTTGAAGTAGAGAGCTTGTAATTCATGTTGAAAATCCTTTCACAGCAATTTGTTTATGCTGAAATCTGTAAGAAGTGTTAATTTGTTGGAATTCAATGATTAATTCATGATCTGATGTTTGAATTTGGTTCTAAATGATGCTAGGATGTTTATAATGTCATATATTTTATTTCCAGCAATTTTGAATAACTTTTCTGGCTTTGAAAATAATTATAGATCATTTCTTAGCCTATTTCTAGCATGTTTTGAAAATTCATGAAAAATAGAAAAATAATAGTAAATAAATAAAATAAAATTGTCTTGAGTTTGATTAGGATTAGTGTTAGGTGTTTCAGTCATTAGTTGTAGGATTTGAGTGTGCTTGTTAGGAGAACATACCTACAAAAGTTCATATTTCTCAGGTGTTGTCAATAACAAAAATAAAGTAAAACATCAAAAAGTGTCTTCTTTCTCCTCTACTCAACTTTCTCCCTTCTCCCTCTATTCCTATAAAACATAAAAACAAAATAAAAAGTTCAAATATTTAAAAATCCTACAAGAATACCATGTATATAGTGTAAATACTTGTAAATATGCATAACTTAAGTATATATTAAAGTTATATGTACATGAGTGTATATATAAGTTATATCTATACTATTTATATGTAAATAAGTGATTATTTATGTTAAGTTATATAGTATAGTAATATGTGTGTGTAGTGTATAATTAGTTATACTATATGTATATATAACTATACATATGTACACTAGTATATATTTGTAGATTCATATATATAACTTAACATACTATTTACAGTAATTATTATGTACAGTAATATATCTATATTTATTTATTTAGATATTGTACATATTTATATTTATATAAGTGAATAAGTATATTATTAAGTTAAATCAATGTATATTAGTAAATTAATAAGATAATGAAGTAAATTATACTATATTCTTGTATATTATAATTTAAACTATTTTAATTATATGTACGACCTTGTTTATTCTATAGAATACTATGTATATTGTATAAATTATGTAATATATATAAATCGTGTATTTAAATGTGTAAATATACAAATAAATCATTAAAAATCAATTAAAAATCTTTATTAATTATGTAATAATGTAAATTAACTAAATTAATATTCAATTGTACCCATTAATTCAGTAATTTTACTTTAATTAAGAAATAAGCACTAAATTAAATGTGAATTTATTATTAACTTTAACCAATTTTCAAATATATTTATATATTTAATTAAGGTAAACAAATTATACTAATAAGAAGCTCTATGTATTGGCTACATGTATATATAATTTAATTATAAAATAATAATTAATTATCACCTAATTGAGCCCCTAAACTTGCTAATTAATCATGTCGCTACATGCTATTTAGCATTGGAAGAAAGTGCCACATCATGGCCTGTAGAGTGTGCGCAGTGGTATAAAAGTAATTGCGTAGGTATGTTGACCGACTAGTAAGGGGATTGGCTCCCCAGAGCATTTGATCCTTTGAACATGAGAGAGAGAGAGGTATGGGCCGGCAAGCTTGCTGGGCTTATGTAGGCTTGTGTGTGCATGTGCACATAGGCCTGTGTGTATGTTTCATAGGCTAGTCTCTTGGGCCTGGGAATAAATTGGCTATGCCATATAACCATAGAGTGGCTTAGTAGGACTTGCTTCGACACACTTAGGTCGTTGAGGTGTCCGAAAGTCGTTGAGGTGTCCGAAAAGTCCACTATCTTTTTGGGCCAAAATAAAGTTAAGTGTTAACTTAGGAAAAAAGTTAAGTTAGTATTAGTGTTAGTGTGTGTTGTCTATGTCTATATATATATATACACACACACATAGGGTTGTAAATATGTAGTTAGACAGTTGTTTTTACCATATTCTTGTAAATATGTTTTTAAGGTTTTTATACTTAAATGTATATAATTAGATATGTATATATTAGTAATAGGTATATGTATAGTATATTTATATAGTTAATATTATAGAAGTATATATGTTATAGATATATAAGTTAGTTAGTATACATACGTATAAATTGTAAGTATTTGATGTATATTATTAGTCTGAATTGGGTATCATTAGCATATGTATTTCTTTTGATGCCTTTAATCTTGTATATATTCTTAATGCATTGTAATCAACATTAATTCATTCATTTTTTTACACAATTGATTTAGATTAGTTCATTCTTTTATTTTTTCATTTATAATTTATTTCGTTGTAAACAAACTTAGCATTTTTTAAATAAAAGATGATTTTTGGATAATAGAGAGTGATATATATCAATAATTGCCTCCTGGTGAATGACTTGAAATAAAATAAGTAAAAATTGTATATGAATAAATGACATCCATCTGAATTGCGATAATATGCTATGATGCGATAATTAACCCTAATTAACTAGCTATCCAAATCATTGATCAATCACCAAATGCCCAATTCCACCTCAACCACCGAACTACGTCGTCTATTGCGGAGGTCGAGGGAGTTTCTCCACCTAATTAATTCACCCCTACACCTTCGTACCACTCTATAAATGTTACGACCTGATTCTCGAATCCCTACGAGACACGAGAATCGAACCGACTCGATTGATCCCAAGACCCAGTCGTCCAATGAGAAAGTAACTAAAAAGCAGTAAAATAAACCACATTCACTATGTAAGTAACTAACAGTAACAAAAGTACAGCAGTAAAGAAAAGAACTACTACAGTACATACCACCACAACAGTAGAGAATTAAAAATAGGTATAGAAATGTGATGTTTACAATAAAGAGTACAAGGTGAAACAGAAATACTCACTACTACAGAAATACGGTACAACAAAAATACAACTACTGGGCTCTACTAGGCCCAGCACCCTCCGCAGCTGCAGGCTCTGGCTGCTCAACCCGGTCCTGAAAAGGTGACAAAAGTGACACGTCAGCGAAACGTTGAGTAGAGTGGCAACCAGCTAACTAAGAAAATAGTAAAGGTGGACAAGTAGCTGTTATTTTTAATTTCTTTCTTTATTTCTCTATTTACTCTTTCTTGAATTATTTCTCAGATCTTTCTCTTGATCTCGAATGTTCCTTATGGGAACGATCTTGATTGCAGTCTTTTCCGAAAAGTAGAAGTAGCACGTGGTGCTCTCCTGGCCGGGAGAGTCCTCCGTGGTGGTCCTACCCTCAGTCAACCACCCTAAGGTCACTGACAGACGTAACGGTGACTACGGCACGTGCGATAAACGCACGGGTAGCTACCCCGCACTGGCAAGCGGTCAGTCGTTTCCATTAACGGGTGCACCCAAAACACAGCACGGAACTAGTATAGGGCAAAGCCCTCTCAGTAACAGGGGTCCAGCCCCTCCACAGTAACCAAACAGGGGTCTTGCCCCGCCACAGTCTACGCACCCTCGCCTGACTACCCTGGTTTGCCTAGTGGGCCTAACAAGTCGGTCTAGGACGACTAGCTGAACCCCGGGACCCACGGGGTGGCTAGCTCTCTCCCTACACTAGTAGCTCTCCTCGGTACTGTGTACGCGAGGGCCAAAAGTCGGTACAAAGTGGCCAGACCTAACCCTGGGTCCCTGGGGCAGCTAGCTCCGCTCTGCACTAAACAGGGGTACCGTCGCTCTCCTTGGTACTCCGTACACAAGGGCCAGCTCACTTTCCCATCCACTTTCCCAGTTCCATTCTATTTATTTTTCAGGTGCTCTACTCCTAATTCCCTGTAGGGTTCATACTCATATTTCTCAGGCCAAGCCATACTAGGTTTCACCATTTCAGTTTCATTCGCATATAGCCTGTGTTTCAAACATTTAATATGAGTTTATATACAAGCAGCTCAAATTTAGTTTCCAACAACAGGAATTACATGTAGCAATTACTGGCAATAGTACTCTATATTTCATAGGCAGCTGTTATCCAATTACAAGCAATTATCATTATTCTATCTACTTATCCAAGACTGCAATTCAAATATTCAAGACATTCGTTTCAGTGTTTCTGTTCCTAGGATTCATGCCACACCCTAGGATCTATCATTCAATTTAGTTTTCAAGCCCTAGGATTCATGCCATACCCTAGGATCTATCATTCAATCTAGTTTTCAGGTCCTAGGATTCATGCCATACCCTAGGATCTAGCATTCATCTAGTTTTCAGGTCCTAGGATTCATGCCATACCCTAGAATCTATCATTCATCTCAGAGATGCATTAATGTTGGTAAATAACTAAGGGGAGCCACTCTACCCGCAAAATCGGGAGTAATGGGGGCGTGATCGACAGGTCCACGTGCCTCCGTAACCCCCAGAACCGTAACAGAACGAGGTCCTAACACAAGGATCAATCACAAGGAATCACTCAGAACAGGATAAAAGTATTTTGAACAAGTAGGGGAACAAATTCTGAGAAGAATGGAATCTTAAACGCGGAAATTGGACTTCGAACGGACCCTAAACGGGTAAAAAACGACAACTCTGACTCAAATCAGATGTCTGGAACACCTTCCAGACGTCTTAAAAGGTGGTCCAGGACATACCTCACTCTGAGTTGTTCCTCAGACATCCAGGGATCCTGCTGAACCGTCTGGACCCAGTTCCAGACGTTCGACCACCTCTCCGGATGTCTGGAGATGCTCTCCGCCGTCTGGTGCTGTGCCCAGACGTCTGAATCGCGTGGGAAGGTGTGTCCCGTGCCTTCCCAAAGTGAAACCTGCATGCGTACGCAAACGATCTTAACATGGCATGAGACAGAACTTTCGGCGAAACGACCTGCATGGCCGTATCCGCAAAAGGAAGCGGAGGAAGGAATACGTATCTCTCAGACGTGTGGAGCTCCCTCCAGACGTCGCCCGCATCGTTTGGATGTAAGTCCAGACGTCTGGTTCTGGGAAAATTTCCTAGAATCATAACCTCCTCGCTTTCTTCCTGCTGCGCACGGTCGTGCCGCACTCGCTCGCCTGCTGCCTAAGCTGCAGCAGCACCAGGGTATCCTCCCCAGCACCACGCTCCCGCTGCGTGCCCGTCGGCTGGCCCCGAGCTGCTCCGGCGAGCTCGCTCTCTCTTCCTCACGCGCTCTCCCTCTTTTCCCCTCTCGTTGCACCTCCTCCTCTCCGCACGCACCCGGCAGTAGCTGCTACCCTCGCTCTCTCTCTCTCATGCTCACGCTGGAAGGAGGAGACGGTGGGGTGGTGGGTGAGGGAGAGGGAAGGGGGGAGAGGGGTATTTGAAGGCGTCGGGGGAGAAAAAGCGTCTGCAGGTCGGTGGGTTCAGTCTGCGCGCGCATGCGCGCAGACTCGCAATTGTATGCACGTAAAAATTTATTTCCAGACGTCTGGGAAGGCGTCCAGATGTCTGACTAGACGTCTGGACCAACTCCCAGACATCTTAAAAGTGTTTGATGTCTCGGTCTTAACAACATAACAAACTCAAAGGAATTTTCGTCCTCAAAACTTGCGCTAACTAGGGTGCGGAAAAGAACAATATACGCATAACAAACTCAAAGAGGACCGAAGCCAGTCTGAAAAGACGTACCCTTAAAGAGCTCTAGGTACCTCTCTCGCATCGCCGCCTCAGGCTCCCAGGTAGCCTCCTCGTACCGTTGGCTCCTCCACAAATCCTTCACCAGGGTACTTGCTTCCGTCTCAGACTCCGGACGGCTCTGTCGAGAATCTGCATTGGTCGCTTGGGGTAGGTCAGGTCGTCACCCACCTCAACGCTCTCATGGCTCAGGACGTGACTGGGATCGGCGACATACTTCCTGAGGTTGGACACGTGGAACACGTCGTGCACACCAGAAAGCTGGGGAGGAAGGGCAAGCCTGTAAGCAACGGGTCCAACCTGCTCCAGGACCTCAAAGGGTCCCACGAACCTCGGTGCGAGCTTCCCTCTCACCCCAAACCGCTGCAGGCCCTCCATGGGCGAAACACGAAGGAAGATGTGGTCCCCAACCTCAAACTGCATCTCCCTGCGTTTCCGATCTGCATAGCTCTTCTGTCTGCTCCTGACAGTGCGGAGTCGCCTGTGAATCTGCTCGATTACCTCCTGACTCTGCTGGATCAGCCTGGGGCCAACCTCCCACTTGGTCCCCACCTCAGCCCAACTCAAGGGTGCCGTACACCTCTGTTCGTACAGAGCTTCGTAGGGTGCCATGCTGATGCTCGAGTGATAACTGTTATTATATGCAAACTCTGCTAGGGGCAAGTGCTCCTCCCAAGAGCCCCTCCAGTCCAGTACACAAGCACGGAAAAGGTCCTCAAGTGTCTATATTGTGCGCTCAGACTATCAGTCCGTCTGGGGGTGGTATGCTGTACTGAACCTTAACCGCGTCCCCAGGGCCTACTAAAACTTAGCCCAAAACTGGGATGTAAAACGGCTATCCCAGTCGGATACGATCTCCCCCGGAACTCCGTGTAGACGTACCATGTCACGGATATACCTCTTTGCCAACTGTGCTGGTCCCAAGGTGACTCGGATCGGCAAGAAACGTACCATCTTCGTCAATCTGTCAACGATCACCCAGACTGCGTCGTGTCCTCGCTGGGTAACGGGTAAGCCCACCACCAAGTCCATGGTGATGCTCTCCCACTTCCACTCAGGCACTGGAAGTGGTTGCAACGGCCCTGCAGGCCTCTGATGCTCGGCTTTCACCTGTTGGCACACTAAACACTACTATATGAATTCACCTACATCCCGCTTCATCCCTCTCCACCAAAAGTCGCATCTCAAATCATGGTACATCTTTGTGTTTCCGGGATGTATGGTGAACCTGGAACCGTGTGTCTCAGTCAGGAGCTCTCTCAACAGCTCCTCGTCCCTGGGAATGCACAAACGTCCCCTTATGCACAGTACCTGGTCTGTAAAAGAGAAGTCCCCAGGGTCTCCTGACAGCACTCTGTCACGCAATGACTGTAAGTACGGGTCGGCCATCTGTCCAGTAATGATGCGGTCTATCAGCTTCGGCCTTGTCTGTTGTATCACCGTCACTTCCCTACAGTGCCCCAGTAACTCTAAGGGCCGCCAACTGCCCATCTCCTCCATGAGGCTCCAACTCTGCGCCTGTAAACTGGCCACATGGGCGGGCGCCTTCCGGCTCAAGGCGTCAGCCACCACGTTGGCCTTTCCCGGGTGGTAGGAAATACTGCAGTCATAGTCCTTCAGGAGCTCCAACCAACGCCTCTGTCTCATGTTGAGCTCCTTCTGATCAAACAAGTATCTGAGGCTCTTATGATCTATGAAAATCTCAAAAGTCTCACTGTACAAGTAGTGCCTCCAAGTCTTCAGCGCAAAGACGATAGCTGCCAGCTCCAGGTCGTGGGTAGGGTAGCTATGCTCAAGGGGCTTCAGTTGCCGCGAAGCGTAAGTGACAACGTGACCCCTCTGCATGAGCACACCCCCTAACCCCTACAAAGAGGCGTCCGTGTACACAACGAACCCGCCACTACTGTCTGGGATGGTGAGCACGGGAGCTGAAGTTAGCCTCTCCTTCAGCTCCTGAAAACACGCCTCACAAGTGTCTGTCCAAGTAAAGGGCACGTCCTTTCGGGTCAGCTGTGTCATAGGACGTGTAATCTGCGAGAAGCCCCTGATAAATCGCCTGTAGTAGCCTGCCAGTCCCAAGAAACTGCGGATCTCAGTAACTGTACGCGGTCTCTCCCACCTGAGCACTGCCTCAACCTTGGCTGGGTCCACAGCCAAGCCATCCCCGGAGATCACATGACCCAAGAAGGTCACCTCCCTCAACCAGAACTCGCACTTGCTATATTTGGCGTACAGCCTACGTCGTCTCAGTGTGTCCAAAATCATCCGCAAGTGCTGTCCATGTTGCATCTGATCTCGAGAATAGATGAGCACATCATCAATAAATACCACCACGAACTAGTCCAAGTACGGCCTAAACACCCGGTTCATCAAATCCATGAAGGCAGCAAGGGCATTGGTCAGCCCAAATGGCATGACCAAAAACTCATAGTGTCCGTACAGGGTGCGGAAAGCTGTCTTGGAGACGTCTGCCTCCTTGATCCTCAACTGGTGGTATCCAGACCTCAAGTCGATCTTGGAGAACACCGTGGCACCTCGCGGCTGGTCAAACAAGTCATCAATCCTCGGCAGCGGATACCTGTTCTTGATGGTGACCCTATTCAGCTGTCTGTAGTCCACACAAAGGCGTAGGGTACCATCCTTCTTCTTTACGAACAATACCGGGGCTCCCCATGGAGACACACTGGGCCTCACAAAGCCCTTCTCCAGAAGATCCTGCAACTGAGACTTGAGTTCTCGCAGCTCAAGTGGTGCCATCCTGTATGATGCTATGGAGATGGGGCTGGTCCCCGGTACTAGTGAGATCTCAAACTCGATCTCACGCTCGGGTGGTAGTCCTGGCAACTCATCTGGGAACACGTTGGGGTACTCTCTGACTATCGGGATACTCTGGAAGTTTTCCACAGGGCTGGGCTCTGCCACCACACAAGCTAGGAAGCCCTCACACCCCTGGCTCAAAAGTCTTGCCGTCTGAAGTGCAGAAATGCACCTGAAGCCTCCGTCCACTGGCTGCCCGTGGAACTCGAAAGAAGGCAACTCCGGTATGGAGAAGATGATCTTCCTCTCAAAGTAGTCCACCAAGGCGTGGTAAGCGGACAGCCAGTCCATCCCCAGAATTACGCCAAAGTCCTCCATCTGCATCATAATCAGGTCAGCGGGAAGGCTGTGTCCCCCAACACTGACCTCACAACCTGTGTACACCTCCTCAGCTACAAACAACTGACCACTCGGACCTCTGATCACGAATGGATCCTCTAACAACATACAGTCCTGCCTCAAGCTAACCGCAAAACTGGCAGTGACAAACGAGTGTGTAGGTTGGAATCGAAAAGCGTGTAAACAAGTCTACCGGAAACTGAAACCATACTTGCCACCACTGATCCCGAAGCTCTGGCATCCTTGTGTGTCAGGGCGTTGATACACCCCTCAACCCTAGGTGTAGACGAAGCAGCCACACTCTACGTCGGACGGGTAGCCACTGACAGGCACCCTCCCTACGACTGCTGCCCTCCTCCTCGTGCCTGGAAACCGCGGCCTCCTGCTCGCCCTTCCGTGCTCGACGCGGGAAGCATCTGCTAACCTCCAGCCCTAGAAGGGCAGTCCCTCCTGATGTGGCCTGGCTGGCCACACTGGTAGCAAAGGGGGACTCGACTCCCGCCCTCAGTGGGTCCTTGCTGACGGTTGGGCGGGGGTCTGGTGCTAGCAGCTGGCCCCTGTCGGGGGCCCCCAAAGGCCACTGATGGCCCCACAAAGCGTGACGGCTCTCCTGTGGGTGCCACGTGCCTCCTCTCTCGTCGGCCTTGTGAGAAGTCTGGCTGGTAGGGCCGCTTCCGCCCGCTGTCAGTGTCGCGTGTGGACGGGTTGGTCTCTTCATATGTCATAGCTGCCTCCACCACCCTCAAGAATGTCGGCAGCTTCAGGGGCTTGACATACCCCCAAATAGCAGGCCGGAGCCCCTCGGTGAACCTCCAAAGGTGCTCCTCCTCAGTAGCCATGGCTGTCGCTGCGAAACGAGATAGCTCTAGGAAACGCATATGATACGCGCTCACGGTCATCGTCCCCTGGCGGAGAGTGTGGAACTCCCACCTCCTCTGGTCCTGCCACGTCTAGGGGAAGTACTGCTCGCAGAAGAGGGTGACGAACTGGTCCCAAGTCGGCTCGTCCCTCTCCTGACCCTTGACCGCCCTCCACCACCTATGCACAGCGCTCTCCAGCTGGTACGTGGCAAAGGCCACGCGGCACTCCACAAGGGGACGAAGGGTGTCAAAAACCTTCTCGATCTACTCGAGCCAGTCCTCCGCCTTGGTTAGGTCCTCATCCCCCTCGAAGGAGGGGGGCTTAAGCTTCTGGAACTATCCGAAAAGCTCAAAGTGGCGCTGAAGTGGAGATGCTGGTGTGCCTCCAGGTAAAAAAGCCTCGTGCTCGGAATTGCCAGGGGAAAGTGGGGGTGGTGGAGGCCCACCCTCTCTCCCGCATCCAGCACCATGTCTGTCTCGTGATCCCACAGAGGACTCCCCCTTCGTAGCCCTAGGGAGAGGCGCTCGTGGCGGCGGGTGAAGCTCCTTTCGCACGATGTCCCATATCATCTGGGCGAGGTCCTGGGTCTGAATGCCCGGAAGCAGTGGCTGATCCACTGAGGCGTCGGGCTCAACGCACCCGCCCCTCCGACCTCGTCCTCAGCCGTGTCCGCGGCTCGCCTTGCTACTTCCTCGTTGAGGCATCTCCTGTAAGGAGACGCGAACACGGAACAGAAAAGATGTCAATACGAATCGATATTCAACGAAGAAGTCTCAAAATAGATGTCAAAAGGTATGTTGTGGTGGCTACTCTAGTTACAGAAACATGAATTGGTTATTTTCCAGCCAATTGGTTCACTTCTCAGGACGACCTTGCTTTGATACCATCTTGTTATGACCAGATTCTCGAATCCCTACGAGACACGAGAATCGAACCGACTCGACTGATCCCAAGACCCAGTCGTCCAATGAGAAAGTAACCAAAAAGTAGTTAAATAAACCACATTCACCATGCAAGTAACTAACAGTAACAAAAGTACAGCAGTAAAGAAAAGAACTACTACAGTACATACCACCACAATAGTAGAGAATTAAAAACAGGTACAGAAATATGATGTTTACAATAAAGAGTACAAGGTGAAACAGAAATACTCACTACTACAGAAATACGGTACAACAAAAGTACAACTACTGGGCTCTACTAGGCCCAGCACCCTCCGCAGCCGCAGGCTCTGGCTGCTCAACACCCGGTCCTGAAAAGGTGACAAAAGTGACACGTCAGCGAAACGTTGAGTAGAGTGGCAACCAGCTAACTAAGAAAACAGTAACGGTGGACAAGTAGCTGTTATTTTTAATTTCTTTCTTTATTTCTCTATTTACTCTTTCTTGAATTATTTCTCAGATCTTTCTCTTGATCTCGAATGTTCCTCGTGGGAACGATCTTGATTGCAGTCTTTTCCGAAAAGTAGAAGTAGCACGTGGTGCTCTCCTGGCCGGGAGAGTCCTCCGTGGTGGTCCTACCCTTAGTAAACCACCCTAAGGTCACTGACAGACGTAACGGTGACTATGGCACGCGCGATAAACGCACGGGTAGCTACCCCGCACTGGCAAGCTGTCAGTCGTTTCCATTAACTGATGCGCCCAAAGCACAACACGGAACTAGCATAGGGAAAAGCCCTCTCAGTAACAGGGGTCCAGCCCCTCCACAGTAACCAAACAGGGGTCTTGCCCCTCCACAGTCCACGCACCCTCGCCTGACTACCTTGGTTTGCCCAGTGGGCCTAACAAGTCGGTGTAGGACGACTAGCTGAACCTCGGGACCCGTGGGGTGGCTAGCTCTCTCCCTACACTAGTAGCTCTCCCCGATACTGTGTACGTGAGGGCCAAAAGTCGGTACAAAGTGGCCAGACGTAACCCCAGCCCTAGGGCGGCTAGCTCCGCTCTACACTAAACAGGGGGACCGTCGCTCTCCTTGGTACTCTGTACTCAAGGGCCAGCTCACTTTCCCGTCCACTTTCCCAGTTCCATTCTATTTATTTTTTAGGTGCTCTACTCCTAATTCCCTGTAGGGTTCATACTCATATTTCTCAGGCCAAGCCATACTAGGATTCAGCATTTCAGTTTCATTCGCATATAGCCATGTTTCAAACATTTAATATGAGTTTATATACAAGCAGCTCAAATTTAGTTTCCAACAACAGGAATTACATGTAGCAGTTACTGGAAATAGTACTCTATATTTCATAGGCAGCTGTTATCCAATTACAGACAATTATCATTATTCTATCTACTTATCCAAGACTGCAATTCAGGTATTCAAGACATTCGTTTCAGTGTTTCTGTTCCTAGGATTCATGCCACACCCTAGGATCTATCATTCAATCTAGTTTTCAAGCCCTAGGATTCATGCCATACCCTAGAATCTATCATTCAATCTAGTTTTCAGGTCCTAGGATTTATGCCATACCCTAGGATCTAGCATTCATCTAGTTTTCAGGTCCTAGGATTCATGTCATACCCTAGGATCTATCATCCATCTCAGAGATGCATTAATGTTGGTAAATAACTAAGGGGAGCCACTCTACCTGAAAAATCGGGAGTAATGGGGGCGTGATCGACAGGTCCACGTGCCTCCGTAACCCCCAGAACCGTAACAGAACGAGGTCCTAACATAAGGATCAATCACAAGGAATCACTCAGAACAGGATAAAAGTATTTTGAACAAGTAGGGGAACAAATTCTGAGAAGAATGGAATCTTAAACGCGGAAATTGGACTTCGAACGGACCCTAAACGGGTAAAAAATGATAACTCTGACTCAAATCAGATGTCTGGAACACCTTCCAGACGTCTTAAAAGGTGGTCCAGGTCATACCTCACTCTGAGCTATTCCTCAGACATCCAGGGATCCTACTGAACCGTCTGGACCCAGTTCTAGACGTTCGACCACCTCTCCGGATGTCTAGGGACGCTCTCCACCATCTGGTGCTGTGCCCAGACGTTTGAATCGCGTGGGAAGGTGTGTCCCGTGCCTTCCCAAAGCGAAACCTGCAAGCGTATGCAAACGATCTTAACATGGCTTGAGACAGAACTTTCGACAGGACGGCCTGCATGGTCGTATCCGCAAAAGGAAGTGGAGGAAGGAATACGTACCTCTTAGACGTCTGGAGCTCCCTCTAGACGTCGCCCACGTCATCTGGACGTAGGTCCAGACATCTGATTCTGGGAAAATTTCCCAAAATCATAACCTCCTCACCTTCTTCCTGTTGCGCACGGCCGCGCCTTGCTCGCCCGCCTGCTGCTTGAGCTGCAGCAGCACCGGGGTAACCTCCCCAGTGCCACGCTCTCGCTGCGCGCTTGTCGGCCGACCTCGAGCCGCTCTGACGAGTTCCTCTCTCTTCCTCATGTGCTCTCCCTCTTCTCCCCTCTCGTTGCACCTCCTCCTCTCCGCACGCACTCGGCAGCAGCTGCTGCCCTCGCTCTCTCTCTCTCTCACGCTCACGCTGGAAGAAGGAGGAGACGGTGGGGTGGTGGGTGAGGGAGAGGGAACGGGGGAGAGGGGTATTTGAAGGCATCGAGGGAGAAAAAGCATTTGCAGGTTGAAGGATTCAGTCTGCGCGCGCATGCGCGCAGACTCGCATTTGTACGCATGCAAAAATTTATTTCCAAATGTCTGGGAAGGCATCCAGACGTCTGGACCAACTCCTAAACGTCTTAAAAGTGTTTGATGTCTCGGTCTTAACAGTAGAACATTTTGCCTCTTGTAATTGAAATATTCAATGTCTCTTGAGTTCAAACGAACTCAAGATCTTATTTGAAACATTTTGAATTTGTAAGGCTGAGTTAAGCTTTTATTTGTTAAATTGAATGGTTATTGAGCATCCTGAGATGCTTAGGAAGCTTTTGAATCCAATCTCGTGCTGTTTCATGGAGATTTGTACTCTGATGATCAAATCAGTGCATCATCGGAGCTTTAGTGAGCTTCGACAACCTTAATCTTGAAGAGAAGCCTCTGACTTGATTTCTAGTGATATGAATTTCTTTAAGAAGTTGCTAAGCAACAAATTCCGTCCATTTAATTTGAGTTTCATCAACTATATCCTATTGATCATCTCCTTCCTCAGCTCTGGCAGAGCTGAGTAGAATCATTTCTTCATTCTCTGAGTTCTGAACTAAGTCCTTAAGCATCAGAAACTCAACTTGAGTATAGATCTAACTTTAGATAAGTTGTTGGAGTACTCTATTGCTCTGTCGATCAAAGCATGTTAGGATCTCAGGCGACAGACTTGGAACTGGTGTTAGGAAGTTCAATTTCTTTATTTGATGGATCTATTGAGTTCCTGAGTCTATCTAGAGTCAACCTGGGGGATTAATTTGATCAGCAATATTTTAAATTACAAAGTCAAATTTCAACTCGTTTTGGTCAACCTTTGGTCATCAATGGAGATCAAAGCTCTTGATCCCACTTCTGAGGAGTGTTATGTGTTTTAGAGTTTGTTATAGGACTGTTAGAATTTGTTACAATGAGCTTTGGTGATGTTTTAATGCATCTATGCTGATCAGTGTATTTTGGGTTATGAAGGGTAGTAGGTAAGCTCCTTTGAGCTCTAGTTGAGATTTCAAGCTTTTAAGAGTTTATATGAATGAGTTTTAATCTCCTAGAGGCATTGGAATTAAGTCTGGATGCTTTGAGCTAAGAGTGGAGTTGACTCAAGCTTGAAATAATAGCCTCTATTTTTTGAGTTTGCAAATTAACTTCCAGGAGTTCTTCATGATTGTGAAGCTTTTATTGAATTGAAATGCGTCGATATTCAGAAAACGTGTCGAATATAGTGACAAAAATCGAATTGACATTTAAAATTTATAAGCTCGAGAAAGGTGAGTTTCCGAGGTCATTCGCAGGGAGCAATGAATCACAAATCAAATACTAATCAATTCGTGAAATCAACTTTCACAAAATATGAAGTGAATGCTCAATTATTGCAATAAAAAGATATGAATTAATGTATGTCAAAAATGTATTTATGAGGAGCAATAAGTGTAATGAAGAGAGAATAAGCCAAAAAAATGTGGTGGTTTGAAACCACTTATAAGCCTTTCAGCACTTAGCTTATTTCTCAACCCAACCTCAAATCAAACATCTGTGGAAACCCTCAGACACCTTAACCATTCAACCCAAATTCTCCTAAGTCAATACCCAATTCTTTCTGAAGCAAAACCCCCCTAATTTCCCTCAGAAAACCCTTTTCTCTCTATTGAACAGGCTATCGAGGAGTTTTATGGAGTAATCGTCATAGCAAAGCCTCAATCGCTCGAAAATAATTAAATTTATATGCTCAGAATCAAAGAAGAGTCCCGAGGTCGATCACAGGGAACAAATATGGAATTCACACGTTAATCTTCATTCAGAATCAATGAGCACAATAATAGCAAATATGCAATGAATAACTATGTTCAAATTGTTATTCAATGAAGGCCACAAGATCATGGAATCAAAAAGAAAAGAGAATCAAAACAATGGTGATTTGAATCACCACTTGTTCTCTTAATTAAGCATGCATTCAATTACTTCAATGAGAATTCAAGGTAAACTATAGTACTGAAATCATTCAATAGTGCCAAATCAGATCAGATGACTTATGTGAGCACAAGCACAAGGCTCTTCAGAGAGCCTTCTCCTTCTCTCCTTCTTTCAAAGCCTTCAGAGACTTAAGGCTTCAAAGCTTTCTTCTTCTTCTTTCAAAGCATGCTCCTTCCTTTCAAAGCCTCTCTTTCCTTCTCAAGCACAGAGCACCAATTTCCTTCAGCAGCTAAGTGTCGCACAGGGGATAAGATGGGTAGAGCAAAACCCTCCCCCCTTCTCCTCACAAACTCTTCTCTTTCTCTAAAACCCAACATGTAATCAGATCCGGATATGAGTAAGCAGGTAATCGGATTTGACCAGGGTCACCGGGGGTGCGGATGACCGAAGAGTGCGTGAGGCAAGGTGAAGGGGACCTTACCCCGTGTTTAGAGGCAAAGAGCCCAGAACACAATTTCCTAATATGCACTGCAGCTGCCTTATTCGCACACGATGTGCGATTATTCCCATAGGATTCCTTCTCTCGCACTGACAGGGATGATGCATCGATCGATTGCAGCTGTTGGAGGCTTCTCAAATCCAATTGGCGTTGTAGATAGATACGCGGATGAAATCCGCATCACCTGGAAGTGGATTCGGGCCTTGAGCTAGATGGAGGATTGCATGCAGGGGTAGAGAAGTTGAGGGTGGTGGCGGAGGTCTGGTGGTCACCTGAAAAGGGAAATACAGCTTCTCAGCCACATCAGATATGCTCAGGAGGATCGCCGTGGAACGACGAGTGTGTTGGTGAGTGTGACGTTGCGTGTAGGTGAGTGGGGAGGTCGACGACCTTGAGAAGGTGGTGTGAAGGTGCATGAGTCGGGTGGAGTGCGTGAGGGGCCAATCCCCTCAATTACTTGAGGGGTTTTGGTCGTGAAGACTCAACGGAGGTTTCGATACTGATGGGGAGTGGATTGGTGCAGTGTGGCGGATTCGCAAAGTCGCCGGAGGTACGTCGAAGATGAGAGAGACGACGGTGGCATGGGCACGAGGGTGCACTAAAGTGAGCATCGAGTGTGTGAATCAAGTCAGTGGGAGATGTAGAGTCGAATGAAGGAGGTTGCAAATGAAGGGGATGCGGAGGTGGCACTGGCTATGATTGGCCGATGTCGGAGATGATGGTGGCTCTGGGAGGAAGGACGTCGATGCTTGAAGGGAGAGGGAGCTCCTCGCAGGTATGGCGAGGTGCGGACAAAGCTAAGGAAGGTAGACCTACTGCCTATAGTATGTGGTAGTAGGAGAGGAGACCGGAGGGAGAAGGTCACTAGAGCAAAGTTGGAGCTAACTGAAGGTAGAGAAGAAGAGGGACTTTTGGGCCTAAAACTCATTAAGGAGTTCGGCTATGCGTTGGGGAGGCTTTTATAGAGCTTCAGGCAAGCTTCCAAGCTTGGAAACAACCTTGAGAAGCTCAGATTTTTTGGAAAATGATCCTTAAAATCTATGCATTTGCACGAGCTTCATGAGGGGATTTGGGATCAAAATCTAGGTTTAGATGATTAAGGACTTCCTTGAGATCATCCCTTCCAATTTTGGAAGGGATTGGTCAAGCAATCAGGGAGGAATCCTTGATTGAATCTCGGATCCCATGGGTTCACATTATCAATGGTGATAGGGACCTTTTTGAATAAAATGAGGAGAAGTTAGGGGGCTAAATGCAAATATTTTGAAAGCTAGGGGCTCAATTGTGAGAAATAGAATTTAAATAGACTAAAATACAAACTAGGTCAAGATGAACTCTGATTGTGGCCAAATTTTGGTACAAACCTAATTTGGACCCAAGGAATCTGATGGTGAAGTTGGATTTTAGTTTTGACCAAGTTTGACTTAAAAATTTGAGCAAAAATCCAAATTAGGGTAAAATTGTGTTTGTGACTCTGTTTAAGGTCAAAATGGGTTCCAAAGGTAAAATCAAGGGTACCAAACCTCAAGGAATATTCTTATATGAATTTTATCCTGAACAGAACCTCAGTAATTTAAGAGGGTCTGAAATTAGGGTTTTGGGTGCTATATTAGTTTTCAAAATATGCGAAACCCCGTTTCTATTTGTGTAAATGCCCATTTGACCTTTATTTCACCCTTAGCAAACCCCTTGGTTATTCTATGTTCATAATATGATGTTAAAATTACATAATTAACCCTAATTTTTTGTTCTTTTCTCAAAACAGCCCGTAGTGGAGTTATGACCCTTAGTAGGCATTTATCTTTTAAACCTGGCTAAAAGTGGCTAGTTAGCGCCTATGATGGTGTTCCCATCATACCCCCATGCCTAGATTTTGCTAGTCCCTTAGAAAACACATCCTATGGATCAAACCAGGTCTCTAGGTTGGATGTAATTGTCAGGATGCCTTATTAAGCTGCATCTCTAGAAGTCAGATCAAAATACCATCAATAGGCTTAGAGGTACTCAAGTACCAGCCAAGATCCAGACCTAACCAGCTTCAGCCTGAGTCTGACGCGAAGGTTTCTAAGGCCCGCAAAAATTGCCAAGAGGTTTGTTGACCCCAGTGATTAAAGCACCCGTGCATAGATGTAACATGTCCAGGTTCACTTTGCTAGTGCATTTTTGTAAGAAAGAGATGGAGAAGGAGTTTCATTTGGAGAGTTTTCTCTCTTTTCTTTTTATTTTTCCTAAATCCAACCTCGAATTGACCCTAAACACGGTCTGTATCAGATTCCTTATTTCCACCATCAATCCCTGAAGGGTCCCTGGCTTTCGATGCTTCAGGATAGCATCGCCCATGGCAACTCCTAGAACCCTAACTTTTGACACTTTGAGATAGTGCCACCCATGGCATTTTGTAGTTAAATTCAGGCCCTAGCAATCGACATTTCAGGATAATCTCGCCCATGGCACTTGAACCAGCACAAGGTGCTTACATGCCCCCAGTAGGATATTTATATATCCTAGGAGACAAGCATCGAGGAGATGGTATGTTATTGCGCATCTTCGAGGGGAATTTCGCACCTCTCCGTGCTGGGAACTCGTCCAATCAACTTGTGTTGTCAAGCCACTCCTAAGCTAGATCTTTGAGATGTCATTTTAGAATAGAACACTTTTAGCAGATTTTTCTTCATTAAGCACACTGAACCAAACTAAGTGTGTGATTTTTAGGTGCTTAGGTACCAAGTCCCGCAAACCAAAGGGTAGGTAACGGTGCCGAATAATCCTTAAGCCTTAGATCTACTACATCAGCCTCGCACTTTTCTTAACCTCTTGAGGATTAATCCTGATCTTAACAAATACTTGAGTGATTAAACCTTAAAATAGATCCAAGAAGCCTAAGGTCGGTATCCGCCATTAATTCCCTAAGTTTGAGCCTTCCAAGTTTTAATTCATCATCCGATCCAACCTAGAAGTTAGGTAGATTCCATATTAAATTTCAAGGGACTAATTCATTTTTTTTCTTTTTGTTTGCTCCTTTTTTTCTCTCTTTTTCTTTTCTTGTCTTCTCCTCTTTTCATTCAGTTTAAAATGACCTCTCCTTTCCTCTTTTCTCCTCTTTTCTTTTTTTTAGATGAAGCCCTTCCTTGCATTGATTTCACAACATTTTGCACTTTAATGCCCCCCTATGCCTAATTTTTGCAATGTCTTCATTGTAAATTAGGTGGGTTTGAGTTCAATTCAAATCTTACATTAGAACAGGTGGGTTGTGAACGGGTCGGAGTGACCAGAAGGATCTTATTGATCTCCCTATTTGACAATTCAATCAATCCATTAGTCTGAGGATGATAAGGAGTCGAGATACAATGCGACACTTGTACTTTTTCATCAGGGAGTAGAAGTGCACATTCACAAAGTGGGTCCCTCCATCAGAGATGATAGCTTGTGGAATATTGAATCGAGAGAAAATGTATTGATGAATGAATTTAATCACAACCTTATGATCATTGGTTTGGGTTGGGATGGCTTTGATCCATTTAGATATGTAGTCCATGGTTAAGAGAATGTATTCGAAACCATCGAATTTTGGGAAGGGGCCCATATTGTCAATCCCCCAGATGTCAGAGATTTTCCACATGAGAATCGGCTGTAAAGGCATCATGTCACATTGGCTCATGTTGCTTAAGGTCTGGCAATGAGTGCATGCCTTACAGTAGTCGTGCGCATCTTTGAAAATCGTGGGCCAATAGAATCCACACTGGAGGACTTTTGCTACGGTCATGTGTCCCGAGAAGTGACCACTGCAGACCTGGTCATGGCAGAAGGATAAGATTCCATTGGATTCAGATTCCAGAACACATCTTCTGATGATTTGATCAACACCGATGTGGAATAGATACGGATCTTCCTAGACAAAGTATTTGGCATCTGGCTTTTGGCCAATTAGATAGAATCTAATGCAATGCCAAATAATTTACCATATCGGCATACCACGGAAGTTCCATTTCGATTGTCAGGAGGTACTCATCAGGGAAGTGCTCTGTGGTAGGTTCAGAAGAGTTAATGAGTGAAGAAGGAAGACGGGATAAGTGGTCAGCTACCACATTCTACTTCTCGCCTTGTTGCGAATTTCAAAATTGAATTCTTACAACAGGAAGATCTAGTGGATTAATCTAGGTTTCATGTTCTTCATGAGTAAGTGCCTTACAGCGGTGTGGTTCGAGTAAATGATGATGTGGGATCTCAAGAGGTAAGACCTAAATTTCTCTAGGCCAAATACTTCAGCTAGCAGCTCTTTCTTTGTAACAGTGTAATTACGTTGAGCCTCGTCCAATGTCCTGCTCACGTAATATATGACCATTGGTTTCCCATTGATTTTCTGATCCAGCACCGCTCCTACTATATAGTCAGACGCATCGCACATGATCTCCAAGGGTTGAGACTAGTCAGGAGATTGCAGGATTGATGCTTGGGTGACTTGGTCATGTATGTTCTTAAATGCGTGAATGCACTCACTAGATACTTCAAAAGGTGTGTCCTTCGAGAGGAGATTCGTCAAGGGGCGTGCGATCTTAGAGAAATCAGGTATGAATCGATGATAAAATCCAACGTGCCCCAGGAATGATCTAATATTTTTGACCAAGTTAGGCATAGGTAGTTTGGAAATCAAATTCACCTTAGCCTGGTCAACCTAGATACCTCTCTCAAAGACGAGATGCTCAAGAACGATGCCTTCAGGAACCAGGAAGTGGCTCTTTTCCTAGGAGAGAACCAGGTTCACTTCAATGCATCTTTTGAGGATTTGGACTAGATGCAGGAGGCACTCATCAAAAGATTCACAAAATACCAAAAATTCATCCATGAATACTTTAAGGTATTTACTTATCATGTCGGAGAATATGGTTAGCATGCATCGTTGAAAGGTGGCGGGTGCATTGCATAGCCCAAAAGGCATGCTACGGAACACATATGTACCGTAGGGGAAGGTAAAGGTGGTCTTTTCTTGATCCTTAGGATGAATTGCCACCTAATTATACTCGGTGTAACCATCCAAGAAACAGAAGAATCGATTTCCTGCTAAGTTCTCAAGAATCTGATCAAGAAATGGCAATGGGAAATGATCTTTCTTCATGGAGGCATTCAGTCTTCGGTAATCAATGCTGACTCTCCACGAATTCGTGATGCAGGTCGAGATGGTCTCTTTAGATTCAGTCATGATGATGGTGAGCTCTGCCTTCTTAGGCACAACCTGGATTAGGCTCACCCAGCGGCTATCAGAGATCGGGAAGATAATACCAGCATCTAACCACTTGATGATCTCTTTCTTCATGACTTCCTGTAGATTCGGGTTGAGTCGTCTCTGCATTTCTTGAGAAGGTTGTGGTCCATCTTATGTGTAGATACGGTGTGTGCAATAGGAGGGACTAATACCAGTCAGATTATCAAGAGTCCATCCAATGGCTCTCCGATGTTGTTGGAGAATAGAAATCAGCTTTGTTTCCTGATTAGATGTGAGTCGGAAATTGATAATCACATGAAACATTTGATTAGAACCCAAGAAGACATATTTTAGATGATTAGGAAGAGGTTTCAACTCCATAACTGGGTTATCAACAGTAGGTGGGGGTTCAAGATGGGCCTCAGAAGATAAAGTGGGAGCTAAAGGTGAATCTAGGTCAGTTTTTGGCTCCTCTAACTGTGGGTCAGAATTTTCTTGTGGTTAAGGATCAGGAATAATCGGGTCTTCCTCTGTAAGTGGATCCCTAACCATAGAACTAATGTCACATACTTCCTCAATTACCTCACAATTTATTCCCTTCTGGGCCTTGAAGATATCAATCTTTAAAGTTTGGTTCCCAAATTTTAATTCAATCTGGCCCTCTTCATAATTGATATTTGCCCTAGCTGTGGCTAGGAATGGTCTCCCTAAGATGATTGGTGTGTTCCTTAGATTTTTAGGAGTCTCCATGTCTAATACAATGAAATCCACTGGAAAATAGAAATCACAGATCCGTACAAGAACATCCTCGAGAATTCCTCTAGGTGACTTGATTGATCTATCTACTAACTGCAAAGTCACCTCAATCAGTTTGAACTCAATTTCATCAAAATGGTCTAGTAGGGATGTAGATATCAAATTTATGGAGGCTCCTAAATCCAACAATGCTTGATCAAAGTCTAGTTCACCAATTTTGTAGGAGATTAAAGGGGTGCCAGTATCTTTTGCTTTTTGCAGGAGCTTACTCAAAATTATCAAGCTGACTTGCTTAAACAATACGATTGGGCTCCCATCTTTGATTTGCGGCTTACGCTTAGGTGTACATAAATTCTTTAGAAATCTCGCATATGTTGGTACGTGGCGGATTGCATCTATCAAGGGGATGTTTATTTAGACTTTCTCAAAGAGCGTGACCAGATCTTCCTTAAAGAGCCACGGGTTTGGGTTTCCTCTTTCCTTTGGTCAAGGCCTCAGGAAATGGAACCTCTATAGGTTCCTCTAGGATTGGTTCAGGTTCTAGGTCTGGGATAGGGGTATCCTAGATAACTATCCTAGGGTTGGGCTCTGAGCTACCGGGCTGGGAGTGGCTTGGATAAGGTGGATCCTGTGTTGTCTTGCCACTACGGGTGGTAACAGAATTAAGTCCCACCTAGCTCTGGTTAGGATTTGGCAGAAGTGGTGATTGTTGCTGATATCCCGAGTATGATGTTGAAGCTTCCATTCTGTCGGGCGATGGAGCAGAAGGGGCTTGGTAAGCATAATGAGCTTGGCCCTGATTTGGGTTCATAACATGCCTCTGATTTGGCATGTTATTCGGATTTGGTAGAGGCTGAGATGGAAGTGCACTAGGCTGAAACCCTTCCCTACATTGCCTTCATAGCATTTTGCACTTTAATACCCCCCCTTGTCTAAGTTTTGCAATGTCCTCAATGTAAATTAGGTGGGCTTGATTTCAATTCAGATCGTACATTAGAACATGTGGGTGTTGAATGGGCTATCAAGAAGTTTTAAGGAGTAATCATCGTAGCAAAGCCTCAATCGCTCGAAAACAATTAAACTTATATGCTCAGAATTAAAGAAGAGTCCGAGGTCGATCACAGGGAGCAAATATGGAATTCACACATTAATCTTCATTCAGAATCAATGAGCACAATAATAACAGATATGTAATGAATAAGTATGATCAGATTGTTATTCAATGAAGCTCACAAGATCATGGAATCAAAAAGAAAAGAGAATCAAAACAATGGTGATTTGAATTACCACTTGTTCTCTTAATTAAGCATGCATTCAATTACTTCAATCAGAATTCAAGGTAAACTATAGTACTGAAATCATTCAACAGTGACAAATCAGATCAGACGACTTATGTGAGCATAGGCACAAGGCTCTTCAAAGAGCCTTCTCCTTCTCTCCTTCCTTCAAAGCCTTCAGAGACTTAAGGCTTCCAAGCTTTCTTCTTCTTTCGAGGCCTGCTCCTTCCTTTCAAAGCCTCTCTTTCCTTCTCAAGCACAGAGCATCAATTTCCTTCAGCGACTAAGTGTCGTACAGGAGCTAAGATGGGCAGAGCAAAACCCTCCCCCTTGTTGGTCGCTCTGAATAGGGTTTTAAAATCGTTGCATTGTAGTATAGATCGAATCAATGCGAAAAACAGATAAAATTTATAGGTTGAATGTCAGAAATGAAGTTCGAGGTCGTTCGCTTGGAGCAAATATGGAATTTACACACTAATCTCAACAAATAATGTAAATGAGCACAATTAATTACTCAAAACCTAATATGTAATGTATGAAATGAGTATATGAAGAGTCAAATAGAATTCTAGACAAAATAATGGTGATTTGGATCATCAATTATTATTCTAACACATAGCAATTACTCAAATATAATCAAATGAGGGAACATATAATCATACATTGCTACAGTGCCGCTCTTTGATTTTTCTTCTACTGTTGTTCTATGCCTTTCTCTTCTTCTATTTTGCCTTCGGTTCTTTTCCTTGGCTTCTCTTTCTCTTCTTCTCGTTCTATCTGTCTTCCTTGCCTTGGCCTTTCTTCTTCACACACAGAGGGGAACTCTTCTTCAAATGTGGCTCAGTGTTATTCGTTACACAACACAGCAAAACCCACCTTAAAACCCTGTGCTTTCTCTCTCTTTCCTTCTCCTCTTCCTCTCTCAAGGATAACCAGGTAGTCGAGTATCGGGTATGAGTGCGCTCGGGACCAGGGCTACCAACGTGGGTGGTAGCCGAGGAGTGAGCTTAGGCAGGTAAACGGATCAGACCAGGCCCGCATGCAAGGTGTCATGGGCGAGGCGTGTGAGTGGTAGCGGGGGACCTCACCCCCCAAGTGTTGAGGCGATAAGCCCTTAACACTTTTTCAATTTATGCGTTGTTGCAAATTCACCGATTTCTAAGGTGGGACTAAAGTCCCACCTTATTGCGCATAGCCATAGGATGGAGCTTGTTCGATTGTGGGTGCAGATGTGGCTAGCAAACCTAAGTAACCAGCTGATTGTGATTTGGGGAGAGTTCCGCATGACCTGGGGCATGGATCTAGAGCTTAGTGAGACCTGGAGCAAGCTCCAAGCAAGCATGAAGCTCTGGTAATGGCGGTGGACCATGAACACCTGAAAAGAAGCAAATGGCCTTGCAGCCACATTAGAAGCTCTCAGGAGCTTCGCCAGACATCATGGAATGTAAATGTGGTGGTTGCGTGTTGCGAGGATGAGTATAGGTGGCTGGCAAAGGTGGAATAGGTCGGAGATGATGGGTTTGTTCGAAGAAGGGTTCGGGTGGATAAGAAGGTGAATAGAGATAGGGGTTTTTTGCGTGGAGGGATGGCGATGCTTTTGGGAGTTGTAGCGAGGCATGTGGATGAGTGTAGCGATGGGGGTGCCTAGCCAGAGGAGCGACTGGAGACGGAGAAGATGAAGGTGGTTGCGTGTGTCGAGGATAGAAATAAGGATAGGAGGGGAATCTAATCTACTGAGCTAGGGGAATTAATCTAACCTAAAACTACAGGACGAAAGGGGGAGAATGACTGTGCCGGGGGTACGTCGACGCCGAGGAAGAAGATGCTCTGGTGGGTGGTAATGATGATGACGACGGAGGTTGGGGAGTGCCCACTGGTATGGCACGATGCAGAAGAAGATGAGGAAGATGAATCTGCCACTGGTATTGTGGAAGGACGACGAGGGAGGTTGGAGAAGATTGCTGGATGTCGAGGAGCTATTCGACCGAAGAGGAGGGATGAAGTAGAGGGATTCCAGGCCAAATTCGAGCGTACAGAGAACGATCTACCCTGGGGTTCCTTTTATAGTCCTTTAGAGAGCGGTTAGATCTTGGGAAGCAAGCTTCCTAAGCTTCGAAGGCTTGCCGGAGTAGGAAACCTATGAGATTCCTGAATCTCTCATGCGTTCGCATGAGAGATTGGGAAGGTTGTTGAGCTCAAGACCGGATTCGTTGGAAAGAGAACTTCTCAAGGAATCTCCCTTCCAATTTTGGAAAGGATTCATTGATCAGAGAAGGAGTTCTCTTCAATCAAAGGTTATCGGAGAAGGATTCCTCTGCGATAATGGTGGAGGGACCCATTTGCAAAGAGTGACGACAAAGATAGGGCCTATTTGTATGGAATTTGAATGTTAGGGGCATGTGTGTGAGAGAAAAGACTTAGACAGGACCAAATTGCAAACTAGGTCAAGATGATCTAAGATTGGGCCCAAATTTTGGTAAAAACCTAATTTGAACCTAAGGAATCCAATGGTGAAGTTAGATTTAGATTTGACCAAGTTTGATTGGGTAATTTATGCAAAAACCCAAATTATGGTAATAGTCTGTCTTTGTCTCTATTTTGGGTCAAATTGGGTTTCAATGGTCAAATTGAAGGTGCAAAACCCTAGAGAATATTTTTCTATGATTTTTAAAGGGTTGAGGTGAATTTTATCCTGACTAGAACCTCAGAAGATTAAGCAGGTCTGTTTTTAGGGTTTCAGATGTCATTTAATTCTTGAAACGTACGAAAATCCATTTCTGTTTGCACGGACCTACTCGTTAGACAATTAAGACCATTAGACATTTGATTAACCTATGAGAAATCCCATTATTGTTCTGCAATTGAGATATGCTGTTAAAACTGGAGTTTTGCCCTTATTTTACTGTTTTTCTCTTAGAATGATTATGCAATGAATTATGGCTCTCTGGAGGTTATCATTTATTCCTTAATTATGACTAATTACAGCTAGATATGGTTGATGATGATGTTATCATCACCCTTCCTCCTCAAAAACTCTTCCCTTTCTCTAAAACCCAGCATGTAATCGGATCCAGATACAGGTAAGCAGGTAATCGGATCTGACCGGGGTCACTGGGGGTGCGGGTGACCAAGGAGTGCATAAGGCAAGGTGAAGGGACCTTACCCCATATTCTGAGGCAAATAGCCTAGAACACAATTTCCTATTATGCGCTACAGGTGCCTTATTCGCGCACGATGTGGGATTATTCCTACTTGCTTCCTTCGCTCGTGCCAGCAAGGATGATGCATCGCTCAATTACTACTGCAAAAGGCTTCGCGATTTCAATTAGCACTGCAGATAGATAGGCGGACAAAATTTGCATCACTTGGAAGTGGATTCGGGCCTTGACCTCGACAGAGGACTACAAGCAGGGGTGGAGAAGTTGAGGGCGACGGTGAAGGTTCGACAGTCACCTAAAAAGGAAAATACGGCCTCTCAACCACATTAGATATGCTCAGGAGGATCATCGTGGAATGGTGAGTGCATTGGTGGGTGTGACGTTGTGTGTAGGTGAGTGGGGAGATCTAATGATCTCGAGAAGGTGGTGAGAAGGTTTGTGAGTCAGGTGAAGTGCGTAAGGGGCCAATCCCCTCAATTACTTAAGGGGTTCTGGTCATGAAGACTCAGTAGAGGTTTCGAGACCGATGGGGAGTGGATTGGTGTAGTGTGGTCGATTCACGAAGTCTCCAGAGGTACGTCGGAGAGAGGGAGACAACTGTGGCATGGGTGTGAGGGTGCACCGAAGCGAGCATCGGGTGTGCGAATCAAGTCAGTGGGAGATGCGGAGTCGAATGAAGGAGGTTGCAGACAAAGGGGATGCTAAGGTGGCACTGGCTATGATTGGCTGGTGTTGGAGACGATGGTGGCTCCGGGAGGAAGAACGACGACGCTTGAAGGGAGAGCGAGCCCCTCGCAGGTATGGTGAGGTGTGAACGAAGCTGGGGAAGGCAGACCTGCTACCTATAGTATGTGGCAGCGGGTGAGGAGACTGGAGGGAGGAGGTCGCCAGAGCAGAGTTGGAGCTGGCTGGAGGTAGAGAAGAGGGATTTTTGGGCCTAAAACTCATTAGAGAGTTCGGCTATGCATTGGGGAGGCTTTTATAGAGCTTCAAGCAAGCTTCCAAGCTTGGAAACAACCTTGAGAAGCTCAGATTTTTAGGAAAAAGATCCTTGAAATCTATGCATTTGCACGAGCTTCATGAGGGGATTTGGGATCAAAATCTAGGTTTAGATGATTAAGGACTTCCTCGAGATCATCCCTTCCAATTTTGGAAGGGATTGGTCAAACAATCAGGGAGGAATCCTTGATTGAAGCTTGGATCCCATGGGTTCACAATATCAATGGCGGCAGGGACCTTTTTGAAGAAAATGATGAGAAGTTAGGGGGATAAATGCAAGGATTTCAAAAGCCAGGGGCTCAATTATGAGAAATAGAGTTTAAATAGACTAAAATACAAATTAGGTCAAGATGAACTCTAATTGGTCCCAAATTTTGGTAAAAATCTAATTTGGACCCAAGGAATCTGATGGTGGAGTTGAATTTCAGTTTTGACCAAGTTTGATTAGATAATTTGCGTAAAAATCCAAATTAGGGCAAAACTATGTTTGTGACTCTGTTTAAGGTCAAAATGGGTTCAAAAGGTCAAATCAAGGGTACCAAACCTCAATGAATATTTTTATATGAATTTTAGAAGATTTAAATAAATTTTATCCTAACCATAACCTCAGTAATTTAAGTGGGTCTGAAATTAAGGTTTTGGGTGCTGTATTAGTTCTCGAAATGCGTGAAATCCCGTTTCTATCTGTATGGACCCATTTATTAGAATTTAATGCCCATTTGACCTTTATTTCACCCTAGTAAACCCATTAGTTACTCTGTGCTCATGATATGCTGTTAAAATTATATAATTAACCCTAGTTTTCTGTTCTCTTATCAAAATAGCCTGAAGTGGAGTTATGACCCTCAGATGGTTATGTAGGAGCATTTATCTTTTAAACCTGATTAAAAGTGGCCAGTTAAGGCCTATGATGGTGTTCCCATCACTCTCTCTTACCAGAATTGAACCCAATCAAACCGAACTAGCTTAGACCTGGTTCAGACCGGATTGACCCAGACCCACGAGGCGTGAGCGTAGGTGAGGAGTGCGTGGGGTGTGCGTGGGGGACTCGACCCCCCGTATGCTTGGGAAAATAGTAACAACACCCAAAACCTTATGAAGCAAAGTTTATTTTATCTTCCTACGATGTGGGACTATCAAAGCAGTTCCTCCTTCACGTGCAGCTACTGGGAAGATTGAGTGATTGCTGATGCTGGTGCTTCTTGCTTGTTCAATTAGGGCCTCAGCGATGATCCTGGAGGTAGTCTGCACGCGTCAAGGCTGGTGGCGAGGAATGTGGTGGTTGGACGATAGCAAACATCGTCGAAGAAAACAACGGTTGCGACGAAGACCTGAAACAAGAAGACAGCCTCTCGACCCAAATTAAAATGCTCAATACCTTCACTGGAGCTTGTGGAGTATGGTGATGATGTGTATTTGATGAATTCGTGTGTGAGGCAACCGACCAAAGTTGGTGAAGGTGACAGTGAGGTGTGGCGTTTGATCGAGGGTAAGAGTGGTCGAAGCCCTCAATAAGTTGAGGACTTTTGATCTCTGAGGTGAGGCAGAGGTTGTGGAGGTGTTGTGGAGTTGTTTGGTGGAGTGGAGCACCAGCACGAGCTCATCGGAGCTCACGTCGAAGGCAGAGAAGACGAAGAAAGAATGGTGGAATGAGCGATTTAACCTAAAACCTAGACATAGGAAGACTAGAGAGGAGTAAAGGAAAAGAGTGAGGTACTTATTGGGGAGCGAGGAAGCGAAACTACATCAGGCGTTGGCCAGTCGAATGTGGGGAAGACATAGTCGACGGTGAGGCAATGACGAGGAAAAAGAGGCTGGAGGTGACCTTGCATTGGCCGTATGGTTCGTGACGAAGAGAGGGAGAAGTTGGCAGTATTAGTTGGTTGTGAGCACGCTCGAAGGAGGAGGTTGGAGGAGGCTCACTGGAGTCGGTGATGGGTTGGCTGGAGATGAGGGGGAAGGTGATTTCTTAGCCAATTCCGACTAAGGAAGTCAGGGAAATGATGTAGAGCTTAAATAGAGGTGCTTGAGGCCTTTAATTGCTCAAATTTCGCGAGATTCCTCGCAGATTTGGAAAATGAAAATCCCAACAAATTTCAAGTCCGACTGAGCATTCCCCTTCGAGTTAGGACTTGGGGTCTATTTCAATTGGAAGAGGATTTCTTCCCGACCAATCCCTTCAAATTTAGAGCGATTTGATCTTGATTAGGAGGAGCAATCCACAGTAAAAGGTTGTTGTGTGAGTTTGACCACTGGAATAGGAGTTGCAGGTGGCGGGGGGATTTTTGTGAAGAAGATGATGTTAGGGGCTTAGATGTAAGAAAATATGAAACATAGGGGTGTCAGTGTAATAATAGAGATTTTAAGGGCTAATATGCAGACTAGGTCAAGATGGACTCTAATTGAGCCCAAATTTTGGTGTTAACCTAATTTAGACCCACGGAATCTAGTGGTGACCTTGAATTTGGGTTTTGACCTTGTTTGGCTGGGTAATTACGTAGAAGCCCAAAATAGAACAAATTCCCATCTAAATCTCCATTGTTGGTCAAAATGGACTCAGATGATCAAAGTGAAAGTATCAAATCTCTTAGAATATTTTTTAATGATTTTTAAGAGGTTTAGATTGAATTTAACTTGACTAGAACTATTTCAATTTAAGTGAGGCAGATAATTAGGGTTTTCAATGATATTATAATCCCTGAAATGCATGAAACCCTGATTTAGTCAGTGTGAGCCCACCTTTAGTCTTTTAAGTTCATTTAACCTTTTATTAACCCCCGATCAATCCCTTGGTTAATCTGTATTTGTGATGAGATGATAAAACAACAACATTAACCCCCTTTTTTCTATCTTTTTCTCAAATCAATTCAGTATAGAATTGTGATCCTTAGATGATTATTTAGGAGAATTTATCATTGGATTCAGACTAATTGCAGTTAGTTATAACGAATGATGGTGTTACCATTAGCTTTCCTCTAAGCTTCCAGTCATCCTGGAATGTTTAGGCACTAAGAGTTATTAATAGGAACAAGAGAGAGAAAGATTGCGTTATAGAAACAATTTGCAAGTTTGAACAACTGTTGCTATGTTCCATCGCCATGGCGAGTAGCCATGTGCAACAGCTAAATCAAGTGGTTTAAGGAGCTCAATTGGACCAATTGAGGAGCCAAATCAAAGATTTGACCTATTGTAACGACCCGGTTCCCGAGTCCCTACGAGACACGAGAACCGGACCGACTCGACTAATCCCAAGACCCAGTCGTCCAACGAGGAAGTAACCAAAAGACAGTAAAATAAACCACATTCAGCATGAATATAACTAACAGTAAAAAGTACAGCAGTAAGGAAAGAAACCACTACAGTAGGCACCACCACAACAGTAAAACAACATTTATCATATAACAAAAACTGCAGGTAAAGAAGGTACAGCGGAAACAAAACTACTCATTAGAACAGAAACAAAAGAAGGTACAAAACTGTGGCAACTCTACTGGACCCTACTCGGCCCAGCGTCCTCTGCAGCCGCCGACCCTGGCTGCTCAACACCTGGTCCTGAAAAAGGTAACGAGTGTAACACGTCAGCAAAACGCTGAGTAGAGTGGCAAACTAACTAAAGGCAACAGTAGAGTGTACAGTAGCTGTTATGTTCTATTACTTCCTTTATTTACATCTTTCAATTTTTTCTCACTATTTCATTTACTTCTCAGATCCTTTACTTGATCTCGAATGTCCTCGTGGGACGATCTTGATTGCAGTCTTTTCCAACAGTAGAAGTAGCACGTGGTGCTCTCCTGGCCGGGAGAGTCCCCCGTGGTGATCCTACCCTCAGTCAACCACCCCAAGGTCACTGACAGACGTAACGGTGACTACGGCACGCGCGATAAACGCACAGGTAGCTAGCCCGTACTGGCACGCGGTCAGTCGTTTCCGTTAACGGGTGCGCCCAAAGCACAGCACGGAACCAGGGCAGAGCCCTCTCAGTAACAGGGGTCCAACCCCTCCACAGTAACCAAACCGGGGCCTTGCCCCTCCACAGTCCGCGCACCCTCGTCTGACTACCCTGGTTTGCCCTAGTGGGCCTAACAAGTCGGTGAAGGAGGCTAGCAGAACCCCGGGGCCCGTGGGGTAGCTAGTACTCTCCTAACACTACTAGCTCTCCTCGGTACTACGTACACGAGGGCCAACAAGTCGGTACAGAGCGGCCAAGCCTAACCCCGGGTCCCTGGGGCGGCTGGCCCCACTCTGCACTAAAACAGGTACAGGTACTTCCCTTGGTACTGCGTACCCAAGAGACAGTACAAACTACATCTCAGTTCCATTCCTTTTCTTTCCAGGAGTTCCACTCCTAATTCCCCGTGGGGTTCCAGCCCCTTATCTCAGAACATCATATGTTTCACTTTCCAGATTCACGTTCTCAATTTCCATGATCTCAAACATGTTTCTTTGTTCATAACAGGCAGCTGTTAATAAATTTCACAGGCAGCTTATATATTCCTTTCTATTTTTCCAAGACTGCAGTAATATACATTCCACTAGTTTTTCCATCCTAGGATTCATGCCATATCCTAGGATCTATCATACAATCTAGTTTTCCGGCCCTAGGATTCATGCAACACCTAGGAGCTATCATTCCATACATTTCTCATTCCTAGGGTTCATGCAATGCCCTAGGTTCTAGTTATGGTTCCATACTTTAACAGATTTTATTAATGCTTAAAACCACTCTACCAGGTACAACGGAAGTAGTGGGGGCGTGGTCGGGAATCCCGCGCGCCTCCGCGACTCTCAAGACGGCAACCGAACGAGGTCCTATCACAAGGATCAAACACAAGGAGTGTCTCAAAACAGTGTATAGCTACTGTAGGCGGGTAGAGGAATAAATTCGGAAACGAACGCAACTCGAATCGCGGAAAACGGAGCCCAAACGGGCCCTAAACGGGTCGAGAAAGACAATACTGTGCAAAATCAGACGTCTGGAACTCCTTCCAGACGTCTTAAACGGTGGATCAGAGAATTACCTGTTCGGCGGGGTTCCCCGGACGTCCAGAAGTCTGTGGCGACGTCTCCCCTAGATCCCAGACGTCCGATGGTCTCTCCGGACGTCTGGAGGTCACTCCCGCCGTCTGGTACAACTTCCAGACGTCGGATTCGCAAAGGATGACGAATCCGAACACCTGCGCACAGCCAACCCTCCTCCTTCAGTACGGTCAGTCGACAAAAGAAGAAGGAGAAAGCGGAACTCACCTTTCAGACGTCTGTATGATCACACAGACGTCGCCCTTGCCGTCTGGATATCAGTCCAGACGTCTGATTCTGGAGATTTTTCCAGAATCAGAACCTCGCTCGGCCTCCGCTCGCGACGCCGCCCGCGTCGCACCTCGCGCGTCCGCTGCTCCGCCCGCAGCAGGTCCCTCTTCGCGACGCTCTGCGCCCCCTGCGCCCTCCGCCGGCCGGCCAAGCCGCTCCCGGCGAGCTCGCCCTCACGGCAGAGTCCCGCCCTCGCACGCCGCAGCTCCTCCGCGCCTTCGCTGCGCCGCTGCCGCTGCGCCCTCGCGTCCGCTCGCTCCGCCCGCAGCAGGAGAGGAGGAAGATGGTGGAGACGGGAGGGGAGGCGCGCCCCCTCCCCCTTTTAACGCCGCGCGGAGAGGAGAGAGAGACGCCCGCAGTCGCCTGCAGCCGCAGAGAAGATGCGGATCTCAGGTCTGCGCGCACAGGCGCGCAGACGAATATCCCGTGCGAGTATAACTGTTCGTCAGACGTCTGTAAACTATCCCGGACGTCTGGTCAGACGTCTGGATGTGATCCCAGACGTCTTGACAGACGTCTGGGCCACCTCCCAGACGTCTTAAAAGACGTCTGGGGTACGCGCTCGTTACAATATAACAAACTCAAAGGAAGTTTCGTCCCCGAAACTTGCGCCAACTAGGGTGCGGAAAAAGGATGTCCAAATAACCATAACAAACTCAAAGAGGACCGAAGCCGGTCCGAAAAGACGTACCCGCGAAAAGCTCTGGGTACCGCTCCCGCATTGCCGCCTCAGGCTCCCAGGTAGCCTCCTCGTACCGCTGGCTCCTCCACAAAACCTTTACCAGGGGTACTTGCTTTCGTCTCAACCTGCGGATGGCTCGGTCTAGGATCTGCACTGGCCGCTCGGGGTAGGTCAGGTCGTCGCTCACCTCGACGCTCTCGTGACTCAGTACGTGGCTGGGATCGGCTACGTACTTCCTGAGGTTGGACACGTGGAACACGTCGTGCACACCAGAAAGCTGCGGGGGAAGGGCAAGTCTGTAAGCAACGGGTCCAACCCGCTCCAGGACCTCGAAGGGCCCCACGAACCTCGGCGCGAGCTTCCCTCTCACCCCAAACCGCTGTAAGCCCTTCATGGGCGAAACACGAAGAAAGACGTGGTCCCCAACCTCGAACTGCACCTCTCTGCGTCTGCGATCTGCGTAGCTCTTCTGTCTGCTCCTGACAGTGCGGAGTCGTCTGTGGATCTGTTCAACTACCTCCTGACTCTGCCGGATCAACCTGGGGCCAACCTCCCACTTGGTCCCCACCTCAACCCAACTCAAGGGTGCCGTGCATTTCCGTCCGTACAGAGCCTCGTAGGGAGCCATGCCGATGCTCGAGTGATAACTGTTGTTGTATGCAAACTCTGCCAGGGGCAGGTGTTCCTCCCAAGAGCCCCTCCAGTCTAGTACACAGGCACGCAAAAGATCCTCAAGTGTCTGTATCGTGCGTTCCGACTGTCCGTCCGTCTGGGGGTGGTAAGCCGTGCTAAACCTCAACCTCGTCCCCAAAGCCTGCTGAAACTCAGCCCAAAACTGGGACGTAAAGCGGGTATCCCGGTCGGATACGATCTCCCGCGGAACTCCGTGTAGTCGCACCACATCACGGATGTACCTCTCTGCCAACTGTGCTGGTCCCAAAGTGACTCGGATCGGCAAGAATCGTGCCGTCTTCGTCAACCTATCCACTATTACCCAGACCGCGTCGTGTCCTCGCTGGGTAACAGGTAAACCCACCACCAAGTCCATGGTGATGCTCTCCCACTTCCACTCTGGCACTGGAAGCGGCTGAAGCGGCCCTGCAGGCCTCTGATGCTCGGCTTTCACCTGCTGGCACACTAAGCACTGCTGCACGAACTCACCCACATCCCGCTTCATCCCTCTCCACCAGAACTCGCGTCTCAAGTCATGGTACATTTTCGTGTTTCCGGGATGTATGGTGAATCTGGAACCGTGTGCCTCAGTCAGGAGCTCTCTCAACAGCTCCTCGTCTCTGGGGACGCACAGCCGTCCCCTCAAGCGTAACACCTGGTCTATGAAAGAGAAGTCCCCTGGGTCCCCTGACAGTACTCTGTCGCGCAAAGACTGCAAGTACGGATCGGCCATCTGTCCCGTGATGATGCGGTCTATCAACTCTGGTCTGGTCTGCCGTGTCACCGTCACTGCCCCACAGTATCCTCGTAACTCTAGAGGTCGCCAACTGCCCACCTCCTCCAAAAGGCTCCAACTCTGTAACTGTAGACTGGCCAAGCGTGCGGGCGCCTTACGGCTCAAGGCGTCAGCCACCACATTGGCCTTTCCCGGGTGGTAGGAGATGCTGCAGTCGTAGTCCTTCAGGAGCTCCAACCAACGTCTCTGTCTCATGTTGAGCTCCTTCTGGTCAAAAAGATATCTGAGGCTCTTGTGATCTGTAAAAATCTCGAAGGTCTCACCGTACAAGTAGTGCCTCCATGTCTTCAGCGCGAAGACAACAGCTGCCAACTCTAGGTCGTGGGTAGGGTAGGTATGCTCATGGGGCTTCAGTTGCCGCGAAGCGTAAGCGACCACGTGACCCCTCTGCATGAGCACACCTCCTAACCCCTGCAAGGAAGCGTCCGTGTACACAACGAACCCGCCACTACTGTCAGGAATGGTGAGCACGGGAGCCGAGGTCAACCTCTCCTTCAGCTCCAGAAAACACGCCTCACAGGCGTCTGTCCAAGTGAAAGGCACATCCTTCCGAGTCAACTGTGTCATAGGACGTGCAATCTGCGAAAACCCTCTGATGAACCGTCTGTAGTAACCTGCCAGTCCCAGGAAACTGCGAATCTCAGTGACTGAACGCGGTCTCTCCCACCTGAGCACTGCCTCGACCTTGGCGGGATCCACCGCCAGGCCGTCTCCAGAGATCACATGACCCAAAAAGGTCACCTCCCTCAACCAGAACTCGCACTTGCTGTATTTGGCGTACAGCCTGCGTCGTCTCAGAGTGTCCAGAACCATCCGCAAGTGCTGTCCGTGCTGCGTCCGATCTCTAGAATAGATGAGTACATCATCTATGAAAACCACCACAAACTGGTCCAAGTACGGTCTGAACACCCGGTTCATCAGGTCCATGAAAGCAGCGGGGGCATTGGTCAGCCCAAACGGCATGACCAAAAACTCGTAGTGTCCGTACCGGGTGCGGAAAGCTGTCTTGGAGACGTCGGTCTCCCTGATCCTCAACTGGTGGTATCCAGACCTCAAGTCGATCTTGGAAAACACCGTGGCACCCCGCAACTGGTCAAACAAATCGTCAATCCTCGGCAGCGGATATCGGTTCTTGATGGTGACCCTATTCAGCTGTCTGTAGTCCACACAAAGGCGTAGGGTCCCATCCTTCTTCTTCACAAACAGTACCGGGGCTCCCCAGGGAGACGCACTGGGCCTCACGAAACCCTTCTCCAAAAGGTCCTGCAACTGAGACTTGAGCTCTCGCAGCTCAAACGGTGCCATCCTGTATGGCGCGGTGGAGATGGGGTTGGTCCCTGGTACTAGTGAGATCTCAAACTCGATCTCACGCTCGGGCGGTAGTCCTGGTAACTCGTCTGGAAACACGTCGGGGTACTCTCTGACCACCGGGATGCTCTGGAAGTCTGCCACGGGGCTGTGCTCTGCCACCACACAAGCTAAGAAGCCCTCACACCCCTGGCTCAAAAGTCTCGCCGCCCGGAGTGCCGAAATGCACCTGAAACCTCCGTCCACTGGCTGCCCGTGAAACTCGAAGGAAGGCAACTCCGGAATGGAGAAGACAATCTTCCTCTCAAAGCAGTCCACCAATGCGTGGTAAGCGGACAGCCAATCCATCCCCAGGATCACCCCAAAGTCCTCCATCTGTATCATAATCAGGTCAGCTGGCAGGCTGTGTCCCCCGATGCTGACCCCGCAACCCGTGTACACCTCCTCAGCTACAAACAGCTGACCACTCGGACCTCTGATTACGAACGGGTTCTCTAACAATGTATAATCCTGGTCCAAACTAACTGCGAAACTGTCTGCGACAAACGAGTGCGTAGCGCCGGAATCGAAAAGCGTGTAAACGAGTCTGCCAGAAACTGAAACCATACCTGCTACCACGGATCCCGAAGCTCTGGCGTCCCTGTGTGTTAGGGCGTTGATACGCCCCTCAGCTCTAGGTGCGGACGAAGCAGCCACACTCTGCGTCGGACGGGTAGGTGCTGGCCGGTACCCTCCTCGCGACTGCGGTCCTCCTCCTCGCGCCTGGAAACCGCGGCCTCCTGCGCGCCCTCCAGTGCTCTGCGCGGGAAGTATCTGCTGACCTCCTGCCCTAGATGGGCAGTCCCTCCTGACGTGGCCCGGCTGGCCACACTGGTAGCAGAGGGGAACCCGACTCCCGCCCTCAGTGAGTCCCTGCTGTCGGCTAGGCGGGGGTCCGGTGCTGGCGACTGGCCCCTGTCGAGGGCCCCCAAAGGCCACTGATGGCCCTGCACAACGTGACGGCTCTCCTGCGGACGCCACGTGTCTCCGTTCTCGCCGGCCCTGTGAGAAGTCTGGCTGAAAGGGCCTCTTCCGCCCGCCGTCGGTCTCTCGCGCGGACGGGTTGGTCTCCTCGTAAGTCATGGCTGCCTCTACCACCCTCGAAAACGTCGGCAGCTTCAGGGGTTTGACATACCCCCGGATCGCAGGCCGGAGCCCCTCGGTGAACCTCCAAAGGCGCTCCTCCTCAGTGGCTACCGCTGTCGCTGCAAAGCGGGACAGCTCCAAGAAACGCGTGCGGTACGCGCTCACGGTCATCGTCCCTTGGCGGAGAGTGTGGAACTCCCGCCTCCTCTGGTCCTGCCACGTCTGGGGAAAGTACTGCTCGCAGAAGAGGGTGACGAACTGGTCCCACGTCGGCTCGTCCCTCTCCTGTCCCCGGACCGCCCTCCACCACCGGTGTGCCGCACTCTCTAGCTGGTACGTGGCAAAGGCCACGCGGCACTCCACCGGGGGGCGAAGGGTGTCGAAGATCTTCTCCAGCTGCTCAAGCCAGTCCTCTGCCTCGGTCGGGTCCTCATCCCCCTTGAAGGAGGGGGGCTTCAGCTTCCGGAACTGCCCGAAAAGCTCGAAGTGGTGCTGTAGGGGAGGTGCTGGTGCACCTCCAGGCGAAGGTGCCTCGTGTACAGAAGTGTCGGAGGAAGGTGGGGGCGGCAGGGGCCCATCCCCTCCCTCGTGTCCGGCGCCGCGTCCGTCGCGTGGTCCCACAGAGGACTCCCCCTCTGCAACCCCAGGAGGAGGTGCTCGGGGCGGTGGGTGGAGCTCCTCTCGCACAATATCCCGTATCAGTCTGGCGAGGTCCTGGGCCTGGATGCCAGGGAGTGGTGGCTGGTCCACCGAGACGTCAACGACAGCACGTCCACCTCGCCGACCTCGCCCTCGGCCGCGCCCGCGGCCAGTCTCGCCAGTCCCACGACGAGGCATCTCCTGCAAGGAGACGCGAAACAAAACGGAAACGTCAAAACAGACGGTACCTAACAACACTTCTAAGAGCTCATGTCAAGAGATATGTTGTGGTGGCTACTCTAGCTATAAACATGTGAATTGGTTACTTTCCAGTCAGTTGATTCACTTCTCGGGACGACCTTGCTCTGATACCATCTTGTAACGACCCGGTTCCCGAGTCCCTACGAGACACGAGAACCGGACCGACTCGACTAATCCCAAGACCCAGTCGTCCAACGAGGAAGTAACCAAAAGACAGTAAAATAAACCACATTCAGCATGAATATAACTAACAGTAAAAAGTACAGCAGTAAGGAAAGAAACCACTACAGTAGGCACCACCACAACAGTAAAACAACATTTATCATATAACAAAAACTGCAGGTAAAGAAGGTACAGCGGAAACAAAACTACTCATTAGAACAGAAACAAAAGAAGGTACAAAACTGTGGCAACTCTACTGGACCCTACTCGGCCCAGCGTCCTCTGCAGCCGCCGACCCTGGCTGCTCAACACCTGGTCCTGAAAAAGGTAACGAGTGTAACACGTCAGCAAAACGCTGAGTAGAGTGGCAAACTAACTAAAGGCAACAGTAGAGTGTACAGTAGCTGTTATGTTCTATTACTTCCTTTATTTACATCTTTCAATTTTTTCTCACTATTTCATTTACTTCTCAGATCCTTTACTTGATCTCGAATGTCCTCGTGGGACGATCTTGATTGCAGTCTTTTCCAACAGTAGAAGTAGCACGTGGTGCTCTCCTGGCCGGGAGAGTCCCCCGTGGTGATCCTACCCTCAGTCAACCACCCCAAGGTCACTGACAGACGTAACGGTGACTACGGCACGCGCGATAAACGCACAGGTAGCTAGCCCGTACTGGCACGCGGTCAGTCGTTTCCGTTAACGGGTGCGCCCAAAGCACAGCACGGAACCAGGGCAGAGCCCTCTCAGTAACAGGGGTCCAACCCCTCCACAGTAACCAAACCGGGGCCTTGCCCCTCCACAGTCCGCGCACCCTCGTCTGACTACCCTGGTTTGCCCTAGTGGGCCTAACAAGTCGGTGAAGGAGGCTAGCAGAACCCCGGGGCCCGTGGGGTAGCTAGTACTCTCCTAACACTACTAGCTCTCCTCGGTACTACGTACACGAGGGCCAACAAGTCGGTACAGAGCGGCCAAGCCTAACCCCGGGTCCCTGGGGCGGCTGGCCCCACTCTGCACTAAAACAGGTACAGGTACTTCCCTTGGTACTGCGTACCCAAGAGACAGTACAAACTACATCTCAGTTCCATTCCTTTTCTTTCCAGGAGTTCCACTCCTAATTCCCCGTGGGGTTCCAGCCCCTTATCTCAGAACATCATATGTTTCACTTTCCAGATTCACGTTCTCAATTTCCATGATCTCAAACATGTTTCTTTGTTCATAACAGGCAGCTGTTAATAAATTTCACAGGCAGCTTATATATTCCTTTCTATTTTTCCAAGACTGCAGTAATATACATTCCACTAGTTTTTCCATCCTAGGATTCATGCCATATCCTAGGATCTATCATACAATCTAGTTTTCCGGCCCTAGGATTCATGCAACACCTAGGAGCTATCATTCCATACATTTCTCATTCCTAGGGTTCATGCAATGCCCTAGGTTCTAGTTATGGTTCCATACTTTAACAGATTTTATTAATGCTTAAAACCACTCTACCAGGTACAACGGAAGTAGTGGGGGCGTGGTCGGGAATCCCGCGCGCCTCCGCGACTCTCAAGACGGCAACCGAACGAGGTCCTATCACAAGGATCAAACACAAGGAGTGTCTCAAAACAGTGTATAGCTACTGTAGGCGGGTAGAGGAATAAATTCGGAAACGAACGCAACTCGAATCGCGGAAAACGGAGCCCAAACGGGCCCTAAACGGGTCGAGAAAGACAATACTGTGCAAAATCAGACGTCTGGAACTCCTTCCAGACGTCTTAAACGGTGGATCAGAGAATTACCTGTTCGGCGGGGTTCCCCGGACGTCCAGAAGTCTGTGGCGACGTCTCCCCTAGATCCCAGACGTCCGATGGTCTCTCCGGACGTCTGGAGGTCACTCCCGCCGTCTGGTACAACTTCCAGACGTCGGATTCGCAAAGGATGACGAATCCGAACACCTGCGCACAGCCAACCCTCCTCCTTCAGTACGGTCAGTCGACAAAAGAAGAAGGAGAAAGCGGAACTCACCTTTCAGACGTCTGTATGATCACACAGACGTCGCCCTTGCCGTCTGGATATCAGTCCAGACGTCTGATTCTGGAGATTTTTCCAGAATCAGAACCTCGCTCGGCCTCCGCTCGCGACGCCGCCCGCGTCGCACCTCGCGCGTCCGCTGCTCCGCCCGCAGCAGGTCCCTCTTCGCGACGCTCTGCGCCCCCTGCGCCCTCCGCCGGCCGGCCAAGCCGCTCCCGGCGAGCTCGCCCTCACGGCAGAGTCCCGCCCTCGCACGCCGCAGCTCCTCCGCGCCTTCGCTGCGCCGCTGCCGCTGCGCCCTCGCGTCCGCTCGCTCCGCCCGCAGCAGGAGAGGAGGAAGATGGTGGAGACGGGAGGGGAGGCGCGCCCCCTCCCCCTTTTAACGCCGCGCGGAGAGGAGAGAGAGACGCCCGCAGTCGCCTGCAGCCGCAGAGAAGATGCGGATCTCAGGTCTGCGCGCACAGGCGCGCAGACGAATATCCCGTGCGAGTATAACTGTTCGTCAGACGTCTGTAAACTATCCCGGACGTCTGGTCAGACGTCTGGATGTGATCCCAGACGTCTTGACAGACGTCTGGGCCACCTCCCAGACGTCTTAAAAGACGTCTGGGGTACGCGCTCGTTACACCTATGCTGAGAATGCTAGAGAAGAATTGGAGCTCAATTGCAAGAGATGCAGCTTTAATCTGAAGTCTGAAATCGCTATGGAGCGATTGCTAGGGATTCACTATGCGTTAAAGGAAAACCTGCTAAGATAGTCCCACCTCGTGAGATGAAGACTACTTGTAGCAGTATAATTTGAATCGCGTCCGTAGCCTTACCAAGCAACTACGATGCCTATAGGTGTATTGACCATTGATTCCTATGAGCATGCTATACTATCTAATCCTATGGCCAATGTGGGGTGGCCTGCAGGCGTGATGCAATCCTATGGTGACACATAGCACTCATCGATGAAATCGTGGTCCAGTTTATCTAAACTGTTCATTCAATTTGGGGTGATTGTGTCACGTGTTATCATCCTTTTAGAGTAAAGAAGAAGAGTTAAATGTTGTGTTGTGCTTTGCCTTGTGTTGAGAATAAGAGATTGAGTGTTCTTAACACTTACTGAAAATTGTAAGGGAAGTTATACTTGTGCTGAACATGGTTTGTAATTAAATGAAAATAAAGACCTTATGCATTGTTGTTTCAAAACAACATTTTATCATTCTTTTTTATGCAATTCATGTTTAGTCATTTTAATTCTTTGTAGTATTCTCATTTGGAATCAATTGTCACGTCTTAATATCTAATTCTCTTGCAATTAATTCATGCTCCTAATGTATTCTAATTATGTAATTAATTAAGTAATCTATTAGTAATAACTTAAGTAATTAATTAAGTTAAGTATTATTTATATAACTTAAAGTAAGTTAAGTAATTATGTATCTAAATTAAGTATCTAAGTTAAGTAATAAGTTATAGGTTAACTTATAAGTAGTTTAATTAGTTAATAAGCTAAGTAGTTAATTTATAGTTAGTATTAATTAACTTATTAGTAAGTAGTAATAAGTTATATAAGCCAGTAAGTTAATTAAGTAGATAAGCTTAAGTTAATTGTGTATTGTAAGTATAATTTAAGTATAAGCAGTATAACTTATTAGGTAGATCTTTAGATATAACTTAATTAAGTAGAATAAAAAATAAATTAAAGAATAATTGGTGAATTTTTGCTAATTAATCCTCCTAGTGAACGAATTAGACTCAACCAGTATAAATTATAAATATGTTGACCATCTTGCTCACTATACTACGACATAGAAATGACATTTCTTAATAATGTAAGGTAGTTAAGCATCATCGATGCTACTATAAGAGAGGCTCATTTTTGCGCAATTGTTGTTATCAAGAATGAGGATGATGGGGTCATTGCTGGTAGGGCCAAAATGCCTTCTACTACTAATCCTAATGAAGCAAAAGTTCTTGCCATTCATCATGGAATTCTTCTCGCCTTGAATTTGGCTACTGATGCAAGCACTAGTTCCAATGAAGCTGCTAGTCTCGTTAGCCAAATACTAAAATTATTACAACCTCAATGGAGGTTAAAGCACGTCGTTATCAAGTGTTAATCCTTGCTCCGCAGAGCTCTTGCACTTTCTCTAATGAAGGCCTCTGGGGAGCATGTTGCTTTGGCTCACAATCTTGTTAAGTATTATATTGATTCTCATGTGTATGGTTTTTGGCTATGGTAGGAATTTCCTTATAATCTTTGAGGTTTCAATGAACTTCGCTTTTACACTTCAAAAGTGATGAAGTCCCAAAATGCCTATACAAAGATCTCCAATAGTAGATTCTTCAATGGAACACCTTACCTTTCGTAAGTCAAATAAGGTGGGAGACAGGACTTCTTATTCCACTCATAGTCCTACTTTTCTCTCATTTTGGAATACAACTTGATATATACAAACCGAGGTCCATCAATCACCACCCTAGCTAGAACCACTCCTCTATTTCTTTTATGTACTACTAGCTTTACACCAAGCAATCAATTGGTGTCTAGCTAGTCACAATGTGCTAGATGATTTGATACACATAGTTGGGATGGGATGCCTCTCTTTTGGCACAATTATATATATATCGTTATGTGAAACATCATGGATGTTTGACCAATTTTGTGGAGGTTGAAAAATAAACTATACCTCCCATTTTACACTTCACCAAAGAATCCTTGTCGCCAATCCAAGTGATCGATAACATATTGTTGAGAATAGGACTTGTGAGGGGATGCCTAGGTCACCACCCAAGACCAAGCATGGTTGAATGGAGCACAGAAGGGTAGTTAGTGGTTGAGAGGGAGGATATATAGTGTAATGTCCACAGAAAAGAAAAATTTATGATTTCGAATGTCTCTTGTTATGTAATGCAATCAATTCTAGTGATTGTCTTATGTTTTAAGTTAATAAAATTGCTTAGTGTTTAGGAATGAGTGATAATGAATGATGAACATCTATAGCAAACTAGTAATTGTAAACTAAAGGGAAAGTAAGTCTCTGTCAAATCTAATATGACAACATTCATTTCCAAATTCCCTAGAATCCGTGTTGGCATTGAGTGAAAGGTCCTTCCTCTTCTTTCCTTCCTCATATTCCCTCGTGTGTTTAGGCTACACCTTGTATGTTGTTAGGCTGCCTTGAGATTGCCAAATTCTAACATGGAGTGGTTCTTATTCTCGAATGGCCATCATGTTTGTTTCCTAATTTGTCTTCAAACATTGAAGGATCTTCCACACCAAATCTTCATTCTTCATCTTTTAAGCAAGGTTCCTCAGCAAATTCACAATGTCCATTAATCATGTACATATACATCTTTAATGGTTTCTTTATTCTTCATCCTAAAAGTCTCATTTCTATGTTAGTAAATTTATATGGGTTTCCTTAGATGTGCCTTCATGTGTGACTTTAAGTGTATTTCAGATTTCATTGGCACTCTTGCATGCTAAAACACACTTAAATTCTTCCTTTGTCAACTTAATTGCATAAGAGAGTTCATGGTCCTGGCAATTGTACGTAGGTGAACTTCTTTTCTTGGAGTGTCTGTTCTACACCTTCCTTCTATTCCGATTTGGTGTCTATATATGGATTCCACATTTTAGGCACCTTTTATTATAGTCCTAGTTGTTTCATTATTTTTATAAAAGAACATTCAATTTATAAATATTTTCGAGTTGAGGAAAAAAAAAATGAATTCATACTATGAAAGTTTATTTAGAATATAAACAATAATTCAATCAAAGATAAAATTCAAAACTAGAGGCTAATACAAAGTTCAACGTATATACCTACAATATCTTCGAGTTACACTTTAATCATATCTATTTGTGACATAAAATTGGAAATTCGATGCCAATTATAAAGTAATCTTTCATGAATCGTTTCATGCCTCATGATGTTGTCACCCAACCTTCTTTTCAAAATGTCGCTGCCTTTCTCACTCTATCAAGGATCAATTTTGATTTAAAATTTGTGTCTATCTAATTACTTCTCTTCCTTGAATATAGACCGTGCATGCATGCATGCATGGGGGAGTCAAATTGGAGTACTCAATGCCTTGCTCTGTGTTCCCAACTGTTGACTAGTTTCATAGCTTCTTCTCTCCTCCTTGATATCAACTGAATCTCCTCAGGGCTGAAGGCTGGAGGTAGAGAACATGGGATGGATACTTTGCTAGCATTAATTTGTGAATCCATCATAAACATCTTCTCCCTCCCTTCCTCGGTCATACACAACATGGAATCTAAGCATACCTCTGTAGCATCTGGTGGTACCACCGGCTTATATCTCAGTAGCTTTGCATACTCATTAAGAAGGTGAAACATGTAGTCATACACGTTATCCATTTTCAACTCCTCCAATATGAAGTTGCTTGCGTTTCTTCCTATTGCTCGAGCCTATTAGAAACAAAAAAGTGAAAGGTATATATCTCAACCAACCAACAAAGGGATTAATGAAGTTGTATACACAAAATTAGAAGCATTGATTGCATAGAGTTCTATTCAGGTCTTAATTTTGCTTCAACTATTTCATGCAATTTTTGTGAACTAAGAGTAATTGGTTTTTCGAGATTCCAATCTTCTATTCTAATAAATTGCTAGCAAAAATAACCATTCGTTGATAGACAAGCATATGCTTCGCACGTAAAACGTTGTCACAAACAAATGCATAAAGAGAAATTTTTTGGAGATGATTTTAGTTAGATTGAATTATTAGTTGATCGATGGTGATTCGGAGAAAGTTATGACAAGTTAAAGCTCTTTAATAAACATAGGTTTTGGTTATAAATAAAACCTTGGTTTTCACATTTTCTACCGGGCTAACTGGCCTAGCTCGTGTCAACACGATTGTTTGGATTCATGACATTTGGCGATGACATGTATTAACAACTTTCCAAAGATCAAAAAGGTTCTAGTGGCAGTAGAAATTACTTTCTTCTCATCACATTAATCACTCCCCTCTACTATTCAACATAGAAGCTCTAGCATTGCCATATGAAGAAGCCGCTTGGTGTAAAAGTGTAAAATCATCATATATGATACTAAATATAAAAACTCACAAAATCGAGTGATAGATCTTAAGAGTAGAGCAGTTCTTGACATCTTCGAGGAAACAGACAAAAGAAATTAAAAACTAAGATGGGGCCCTTTTCTATCTCAATGCCCGAACTTAAGGTTGACATACCTCACTAGAAAGGGTCTTGCATGGGGCCTAAGTTGTGATTTTCTCACCATTTTATATTCTCTTCTCAACTAATCTTCCCTCGCTTTCTAACAAAAGGCAATACATCATACATAGGATCACGTGCCAAATAAGCACCTCGAAGGTGGGATCACTCTCAAAATGCAAGCCTCAATCATTTGATCGTCACCATATTTCTAGGAATTAATTGTTGATGCTAAATTAACATCTTTGATGGCCTTCCAAAAGCTCTCCTTTGTGTCCTATTAAAGGAGACAGATTAGTAGAGAGAGACATCAGATCATGGATTGCTTTTTGTACTCTATATCCACCTTGAGAGTGTGAAAGCACGTTAATCATCTTCCCTACCATTACATAGTGCTAGTATGGTTAGATCCCCTCCCAAAATATTTACTTAAATCTAGGGAGGAATCTACTAAAAAATTATTGTGTCTTGTGTGAATCTTGTGCTCTCCCTACTCTCCAGCAGTGCATATCTACCCTTTCACAGGTACTGGCTCACCAATCAAACCCTTAGACCCTAGGAACAATGTGCTTGGGAGTAGGTTGCCTATCATACATCCTTCTACGATATCGCTTGCTTCAAATGAATTGGTGAATTATAACATTGCTCACCTCCTAAAAGCTAACAAAACAAATAGAATGGTATTATATATACTCTATTATACACCCCATAGCATACTCCAATCCTAGGTGGAATCCTAATAGGATCCCATGTGTAACCCTCTCCCCTACCGCCCTCCCCTGTGGGGTCCACCAAATTTGATTCAAATTTTTCCTATAAAAGAAGCATCCCACCTACAACCCCCCTGTCACACCACCCACCCACCACTCACACTCACTGCTACCACCACTAGCAACTCCCCCGCAAACAACCCCGAGCTCCGATGAGCTCCTCCTCCTCTGGCTTCAACCTCCTCCGGCGAGCTCCCCCTCTTGTGGCCCTAACCTTCGCTAGCCCCAACCTCCTTCAGTGAGCTCCTCGGAGCTTCTCCTCCTCCAACCTTGAGCTCGACCGAGCTCCTCCTCCGATTGACCCCAACTAACCTCCTCCTCTGGCCCCATCCCATCTCGATCGAGATCCTCTGACCAACACCAACCCCGACTGAGCTCCTCCAACCTCATCCCAACCTCGACCTTGACTGATGGGAACACCATCATGAGCCCTAATTAGACCAATTTGGTCTAATAACATTGATAAAAGCTCCTACATAACCATCAGATGGTCCTATGTGCATACTATTCTATTTTAAGAAAAAGAGAAGAACACATGGTTATTTCTGCAATTTTAACTGCATTTCATAAGTACAGAATAACCACGGGGAATTATAGGGGTTAATTAAAGGTCAAATGGTCATTAATGTCTAAAAAGATGGTCTATGTAGATCGAAATGAGTTTTCACACATTTCAAGAATTAATGGACATCCGAAGCCCTAATTTCAGATCTACTTAATTAACTGAGGTTATGGTCATGATAAAATTCTCCTAAACCTTCTAAAAATCATATAAAATTATTCTATAAGGTGTGATACATTTGATTTGACCTTTGAAACCCATTTTGACCTGAAATAGAGTCTCAGACGGAAAGTTGCCCTAATTTGGGTTTCTATATAAATTACCCAGTCAAACTTGGTAAAAAAAAAAATCTAACTTCACCATCAGGTTCCTTGGGTTCAAATTAGGTTTGTACCAAAATTTGGATCCAATCAGAGATTATCATGACTTAGTTTACATTTTAATCCAGTCTTGACACTTTTTCCTTCAAGTAGCCCCTCAACTTTCGAAATTATTGCAAAAACCCTCCTATCTTCTTCTCCTTCTTCACAATTTGGTCCCTGTCGCCATGGCAGGCGTGAACCCATTAGATCCGAGCTTCAATCTCAGCTTTTGCCTTAATTGATTGACCAATCCCTTCCAAATTTGGAAGGGATGGTCTCGAGGGAATCCTTAATGATCAAAGACTCAATTTAGACTCCAAATCTCCTCGTGGAGCTCGTGCGAACTCCTTGAAATCACAAATCCTAATCCCTGATTTCCCAAGCTTTCAAGCTTGCTTTCAAGCTTGTTTCCAAGCTTGGAAGCTCGCTCGATGGCCTATATAAGACCCTCCTCACCTGCCTTACCTCCTTAGCGAGTTTCTGGGCCACAAACCTCTTCCCTTCTCCCTCTTCAGCCTGCTCCAAACTTCACTCTGGAGACCACCTTCCTCCGTTCACTTCATCGGCTGCCATGTACAATCAGCGACTGAATCTTCATTCCACATCTCACAATATCGACGCGGTGCTCTCTGACCTCCTCCTCGTTGCTGTTCTCCCTTCCAGAGTATTCCTCTTCTCCGACGCTAGCTCATCACGACCGGTGCCTCCTTTGCCTCCTCCTCATCCGTTAGCTACTCTTGACAACTCCTTACCTCTCCTGATCATCCCAACACTTCCAAACTCCAGTTTTGATCACCAACTTGACCGCTCCGCCGTCATCTTCCAAGTCGCCGACGTACCTCCAGCGACCTTGACAACATGCTACATGCCATGAATCCGATCGCTCTCGACTCCGTAACCTCCGTCGAGTCCATGTGAGCAAAACCCCTCAAGAAATTGAGGGGATTGTTGTGCCCATCACCTCCCTGAACAAAACCACCCTCGCACTCATTCTCCTCCTTCGCCACGCTTGCATACGCACTCTCACAGCACGCCATCGCCCTCGCTGCACTCACGCAACACTCCTAACGCTTCTGACGTGGCTGTAAGGCCGTTTATATCTTTGCAAGTGTTCGTGGTCCGCCTCCATTGACGAGCTTCTTTGCGGGACCTTGGGTGCCCAACTTCAACACATTCTTCCTCGCATCCACCTCTAGGTCACGCGAAAGCCTTCTAGGAACACACTCAGGTCGTCAATTGAAGGAGTCACCCTCTCCTTCGACTGCAATCAAGAACACCTCCTGGTTGATGAGAGCCTCATCATGAGCCATAACTAGCTTATTTTGACCTAATAAAGAGAATAAAAGCTCCTACATAACCTAGAAGAGGGCTTAATTGGAGGAATAAATGTTCTGAGAAGAAAACATGAAATGAAGGTTAAAACTGTAATTTTACCATTGCAGTACATAAACGGGATTTCTCAGAGACAAAACATAGGTCAAATGGTCTAAATGCGATAAAAAGTGGGTTGATTCAATCAGAAATGGGTTCATGTGCAATCTAGGAATTAAATGACATCTTGTAACCCTAAAACAGACCCGCTTAATTCAACAAGGTTTCGATCAGGATAAAAATCAAGTAAACCCTCTAAAAATCATGGAGAAATATCTCCTAGGGTTTATAACATTCAATTTGGCCTTTGGAACCTAGTTTGACCTAGATTAGGGTCCTAGCTCATCAATTGACCTAATTTGGATTTTTATGCAAAATGTCCAGTCATACATAGTCAAATCTAAAATCCAACTTACCATTGGATTCCTTATGTCCAAATTAGGTTTTTACCAAAATTTGGACCTAAGGGGAGGTCATCTTCACCTACTTTGCAATTTAGTACACTCAATCACATTTTGGTCCCTATCTTTTGAAAACTACCACATAAACCCCCCTAGCTTTCTCGCCAATCTTACAATCAGGTCCCTCCTCCATTAATGGGGAGGAATCCTTCTCCGGTGAGGAAGGCAGGGGGTATACTCTCTGATCCCTTAGAGATCTCCTCCCAGAATTGGAAGGGAGATTCTCTGAGGAATCCCCTTCCATCTGAAATCAATCATGATCCCAGATTTGCACCCAATCTCTCGTGCGAACACATGAGAGATCTGGGTATCTAACTACCTTCCATCTCCGACGAGACGTTGGTGGCAGAAGGCTTGCCCTCCACGCACCAGAAGCTCGGCTAGCACCTATAAATTAAACCCCAACTTCGGCCGCACCTCCTCAGCTCGACTTGGCCGGGATTCCACCTCAAATTCATCTTCTTCTTCTCCAGCCAATGGGTCTAGCGAGCTCCGACAAGCCCCCCTCCTCTTCCTCGTCGCTTTGCCACAAAACCAGTGGCAGAACCATCCTCCTCCGCATCGCGCAACACCCGCGCGAGCTGCCCTAGCCCCGTCGTCGCCGCCGTCTTCCTCCACTGGACACTTTCTTCTCCGACAACAGCAGGTACTGCCGGCTTCCTTCTTGTCCTTTTCGTCCCTTTAGTTAGGTTAAAACTATTCTTTTCTATCCCCTCTTTCATTTCCCTCATTTTATTTCATCAAACGCTCCTCGACCGCCGCTGTTCACCACCATCTTCTTCATCTCTGGTCACCCTCCGGCGAGACGCTCCCATCGCTCCGCAGCCCCACACGCCTCGCCGACCATCACATAACCTCCGCCTCACCTCACTGAGTACCCTCCACTCATCCACAGTCCCTCTACACCGCCCCAACAGTCCCCCGATCACACCCATCCATTTGGCCACAGGGCGACCTAGGCACGCACGCCTAGGCCACCTCGCGGCCTGCCACCTAGAGCCTCACCTTCGCCGTGACACGACGAAGTTCCCCCGATGACCTGATTAGGCCACGAGGCTCTTTTCGTGTCAGACAGATTTCATGCCCCGGCTGCCATTGGCGGCAACTCGAGGAAGCTTCTTGCTTGCTCCAGGTCGCAGGACTGCAGGATTCCAGGGGCTGCAAACTTGGGCAGGTCTTGCTTAGACAGTTGACCCAGCGAGCGACACCACAAAGCCTGCATTTGTGGGAATTGAAGGCACGATCTACTGCGGGCACGTGAGAGAAAGCGGTGGGCATTAGTCCCACATCGGTAAGTCACAAAGCGCATGTATCCTTTATAATGTTTTTGTGATATGAGCCGGTTAACTCCAGTTACACTTAGGGTGAGGTCCCTCACCTATTCTCATCGCCTCGTCCATGAGTTCACCACACGGATCTGGCAACCTGACCCGAGACAATTCTGAGCACTCCTCGCGCACCACCCTCACGCCGGTGCGCCTGGACCCAGGTGCGCGATCCGACCCATTTACTCGGCTCTGGGAGAGCGTGCTGAAGAGTGGTTTACACAGAGAGAGAGACGCGCAGGTGTGGGTAGAGGGATAGGTTTTGCTTTTCTTTGGTTTGTGCAGGGAAGGCAGAAGGAAGAAGTGAAGCTAACACTTAGCGACTAAGGAGAAGAAGCAGAAGGAAGGAAGCCTTCGTAGAGGAAAAAGAGAAGGAAAGGAAGAGGCAAAGGAAAAAGAGAAGAGGAATTGAAGAAGAAAGAAGAAATAGAGAAAGGTAAAGACAAGCAGAAGAAGAAGAGGAACTGAAGGCAAAGGAAAGTAGAACCAAGGAAGGAAGAAGAGAAAGCAGAGCCAAGGAAGAAGAAGAAGACCCGTAGAGAGAAAGAAACTGCAGAAGGAAATAGGAAGAAAGAAGCAAGGCACTGCAGAGAAGAAAGAAGAAGCACAAAGAAGAAGAAAGGAAGAAAATCAGAAGAAGAAGAATAAGAGAGGAGAAAACATCTTTTAAGACATCTGATCCCATGATCAGACGTCCAAATTCTTTCTTTTTGTTACAATTAATTTTCAAACTCATGCATTTATATATTTTGAATTAAGTTTTGAGTAATTAAGTGTTCAATTACATTCTTGAGATTAGTAGTAAATTCCAATTGGTCCCTGTGTTCGACCTCGGATACTTAGGTCTTCAAGTAATAAACTTTTATTTGTTGACAACGCTTGATCACCTATACTACGACGTACTTAACTGTTAAAACACGATTGAGACCACGTCAACATTTTGGCACCGTTACCGGGGAGCAACGTGCAATTTATCACTAGTCTCTACATTCTTTTTATCATATTGAACACTAACTTGCCCTACTTTGCTTTGTTGTAACCTTGCAGGTATTTCACGAGAAAATCCCTCCCATAAGTCAACCACTCCAGGGTAGGTAATTTCCTTTCTTCCTTAAACTATCCCCTAAGCTTTGAAAGACAAAAGGAAGAAAATTAATTTAGGAATCAATTGCCTTCTTTCCATAGTAATCACCATCTTTAAGGCAAACATTTCTTGACTTTGCGAAATTTTTTTTCAAATCTTCTTGAAGTTGGAGTGATTATTTTTTTAGATTCCACCCCACAAATTCATGTGCCTAATAGAAATCACGCTCAATCTTGGCAGACAACACACTTCTTGTTTTTGAGTCCAAAGAGAATTTTTGTGAAAAAGATGATTGGAAATAGAACCAAATTAGGGTTTCTATAGTAGGATCTTGGAGTGCTAGTCACACATGCCTGCATAAAAGGAAATGAGCCTTCCCGCATCAGTGTGCTACCCAAGCCCTTAATTGAAGAGATCTAAACAAGACAAACCCTAAGAAAAATTGAGCTCTAAAATCACTTGAATCTTAAAATCTTGGACCTAATAAACTGGAAGTCAAATCAGGGTGATCTCTAGGTCCCAAGCCTAGAATCATTTTGCCATCTATAGGACAAGTCAGGTGAAGTTGACCCCTTGGGTCAATCAACCTCTAAATTAGGTCACAACATCAAAACATCTAAAGTTCAAGTAAGAACCCTAAAGCACCTTTGAAATAAAAGTGTTAGACTTAAGAGGTCAAGGTCCCCATTCTGGTCTACCTAGAATCTCAGTGACAAGAGAGGTCGGGTGGGGGAAACCCTGTAACCCGTGGGGACGCTCTACCGTGTAGGGGTCTTTGCAGGACTCTCCCTCTCTAGCTGCCCAGGTAATTCTCAAGTGGACGATCTTTTGATCCAGGGGTACCATCCGCTCCGAACCTTCATAGTCATCCAAACGTCTTTGGGTGTCTTGATTGGGTGAAAAACATCTCCAGTCCCTCATCTTTTCTCTTTAGAGCACACACACACACATTTTCAGTGGGACTCGTTATTCAGATCTAATCGCTTCATAACTTGATTCTATATCTTGATTCAAACTCTGATTCTACATCTTGATTCCACCACCTGATTCAAATATGCAGCCAAACCACTTAGGACTACCATTCAAGAAACCTGAATATCAGAGATCCATAAGAGATAAAATGATTGAGGATGCCCTGAAATTCTATGAAAAAGAAGAAACCTCAACACAGTAGGAAACATTCAGGTTGATGTCCCAATAACCACAACCTTTATCATAACTTGTGCCCAAGTACTATTGGCAGAAGACACAAAAGGATCAACCCATGATTTGCTCATCACAGGATACATTGAGATAGAAAAACTGCACAATCTTGAATACCTTCAATGTATGACAAATCCTCGACTTTGAAAGCAACACCAAGATAGTCTTGAAAAATGGGAAGAGATAATGGGATTAGTAAAACAAATTATTGACCAGAAGTACCCGTATATACCACAAATAGAGGATAAACCATCTTGGGACAACATCGAGGATCAATCTGATCTCGGGCTTGAGGCACAAAATGGTTGTGGATTCCCAACCCAGATGGAGTACAATGTGCCTGATATTAAAGAAGGTTGGGAAGCTCCAAATACAGGAAAACATAATGTTGAGCCCACTCTAGACCATGAATCACCAGGCTTAGAATCCCAAAACTCCTGCAAGAATGAGAGTAGAACTGAACCTCTCGAGGGTGTAAATTTCGTCCCTTATTCTGATAAGGTGACCCTCGAAGGTTATTCAGACCTAGATTTTGGTGATTAAACCCACATCCTAAGCCCAGAATCTAGATCTGAAACCTATTTTGAAGATTTCAAGGCCCCATATGAGGAAGCTCAATCTTGCAATGAAAAATATGATTTTGGGCCTCTATTTGATGAATATCCCTCGCCAACATCCTCAGAGGAACTAATCGATTTTTCGAAAGTCATGCCAATTTACGATACAGAAATCAAGGAGTTGGATGAGTAGGGTTTCAATTGGGTTTGCCCTACCAGCTTAGAACCTGAGCCTCTACCAGATAGGGATACCTTTTTAAGCTCAAAATTAACATTTAGGCTAGACCCCAGTTAGGCTACTGAATCTACAACATATGATTTATTCTATGGTGGAACTCACGATCTTGAATCTCATTCAGATTTTGATTTTCACAAACTCTCCAATAATTTCGAATCTGACCATAACATCGGAGAAAATCTGCTTCCTAATATAATAAGCCAATTTTCTTTGAAGCTACCTGCTCCACATATACAGAACCAATCAAAACCCGTTCTCTACCTCGACCCGCAATCAAACTCAATTTCTATTCTGATTCACTTCTCACTGAGCCGTTTGCAGCTGATTCAACTCCATATCTATACCAGGTATCGGGTATTGATCAGACCGAAAAATAGGAGCCATTATTCTTTGATAACCCCTGTAGGGTTTCCACACCATACATTGATTATTTTTCGGAACCCTACTCTGACTAGGCTGATTCGACTCAGCCTAAACCCGAGTTTTCACCATATCCATCTGAGTCACATTGCATATGGTGGGTTTCGCATCTGTTGATTTACATCTATCAACCCACCAGACTGATTGGGTTTGGGCTGCATCATCAGCCTACTGATCTTAACAAGCACCTGGTTGGACCAACCAGGCTCTTAATCAAGGTGCTTGTTTTACAAAATTTTACTAATTTGACCACTCCCTCTCCACCCCATTTTCCGCTTGACTAAAGGCATTGAATTTAGCGCTTAACGGGAGGCAACCCGTCATCCCAAAAAATAGAGACCCATCTGATTATCCATCTGTAGTTCACGTCCATTGCACCTTGAGTTCAGCCTTAGATAGTTGATCCCACCTCTGGTACACGTACCAGAGCTTGAAATTGTCCGCATCAGTCATTTCCGACTCGTTCACCCACCTGATGTATCCTGTTCTAAGTCCCTGACCTCAACACTATTTCACACCCTCTATTTACAATGAGGACATTGCAAAACTTAGGCATGGGGGGGTGATAAAGTGCATACATATAGAACCAAGAAAAAATCAGAAGGATTCTCACAAAAAAATTCACATATGTCAAAAACACAAAAAATTGAAAAATTATGAAAAAGAACAAAAAATTGGAGGGAGGAAATTTTGTGAGCCACATAATTATAAGAGCAAAAATGACAAAATGAGCACAAAATGAAAAAGAAATAGTCATTACTAAAAGATTAAGGGATTAACTGAAGTTCTAGACCAGATCAAGAGAGAAAAAGATAAAAGTGCTAAGGAGACATAACAAGAGATTAGCAGGAATGCTGATCTTAGGCCTCTTGGGCTAGACATTTTAGCTTAAAAATTCACGTATCCGCTAAAATCTGGATAATCCTCAAGAGGTTGGGGAAAATGCGAAGCTTAAGTATTAGGTCTAAGGGTTAGGAAGTATTTGTCCTCGTTAACTGACCTTCGGTTTGCAGGATTCGGTAACCTAAGCACCCCAAATTCACACACAGTCTGGTTCAGTGAGCATAAATATTCAAATCACGTAAAATGCATTTCAATGTTCAGAAAAAGTCACCTAGATTAGGAGAGGCCGATCAACACAAGTTGATTTGGACGAGTTCCCGACGTGGAGAGGTAGGAAATTCCCCTCGAAGATGCGTAACAACATATCATCTCCTCGGTGCTTGTCTCTTAGGATATTTAAATATCCTATTGGGGGCATGTAAGCACTCGGCTGGTTCAGATACCATGGGCGGCATTATCACGAAATGTCGATCGCCAGGGTCTGAATTCGGCCACGGAACGCCATGGGAGAGATTATCTCGAAATCTTGAAAGCTAGGGTTCTGGGGGTTGCCATAGGCGGTGCTATCTCGAAGCATCGATAGCCAGGGACCCTTGAGGATTGATGATGGGGACAAGGAATCCGTTACAGACCGTGTTGAGAAACTAATCCGAAGCTAGAGATAAAAAAAGAAAAGAGAGAGAAAGCTCACCAAACAAATAAATCTTCTGTCTCTCTCTTACAAAAATGCACTGCAAACTGAACCTAGGCTAAAAATGTCTCAAGCACGGGTGCTTTAACCGCGGAGTCCAACAAGCCCTAGGTTAGTTTTTGTGGGCCTTAAAAATCTTTGCGGAGGACTGAGGCTTTGGCGGGTTAGGTCCGGATTGTGGTTGACACTTGAGTACCTCTAGGCCTATTGTTGGCATTCTAACCTAATCACAAAAGAAAAAGAGAAGCACTTATCATAATTGATGACAGACACTCAGGGTCTTGAACAGAAGTTAAAACCTTGAAATTTTGCTAAGGGACTAGCAAAAGCTAGGCATGGGGGTATGATGAGAGCCTCATCATGAGCCATAACTAGCTCATTTTGACCAAATAAAGAGAATAAAAGCTCCTACATAACCTAGAAGAGGGCTTAATTGGAGGAATAGGTGTTCTGAGAATAAAACATGAAATGAAGGTTAAAACTATAATTTTACCATTGCAGTACATAAACAGGATTTCTCAGAGACAAAACATAGGTTAAATGGTCTAAATGCGATAAAAAGTGGGTTGATTCAATCAGAAATGGGTTCATGTGCAATCTAGGAATTAAATGACATCTTGTAACCCTAAAATAGACCCGCTTAATTCAACAAGGTTTTGATCAAGATAAAAATCAATTAAACCCTCTAAAAATCATGCAGAAATATCTCCTAGGGCTTAGAACATTCAATTTGGCCTTTGGAACCTAGTTTAACCTAGATTAGGGTCCTAGCTCATCAATTGACCTAATTTGGATTTTTACGTAAAATATCCAGTCAAACGTAGTAAAATATAACATCAAACTTCACCATTGGATTCCTTAGGTCAAAATTAGGTTTGTACCAAAATTTGGACCTAAGGGGAGGTCATCTTGACCTACTTTGCAATTTAGTACACCCAATCACATTTTGGTCCCTATCTTTTGAAAACTACCACATAAACCCCCCTAGCTTTCTCGCCAATCTTACAATCAGGTCCCTCCTCCATTAATGGGGAGGAATCCTTCTCCAGCGAGGAAGGCAGGGGGTATACTCTCTGATCCCTCAGAGATCTCCCAGAATTGGAAGGGAGATTCTCTGAGGAATCCCCTTCCATCTGAAATCAATCATGATCCCAGATTTGCACCAAATCTCTCGTGCGAATGCACGAGAGATCTAGGTATCTAACTACCTTCCATCTCCGGTGAGACGTCGATGGTAGAAGGCATGCCCTCCATGCACCAGAAGCTCGGCTAGCACCTATAAATTAAACCCCAACTCCAGCAGCACCTCCTCAGCTCGACTTGGCCGGGATTCCACCTCAAATTCATCTTCTTCTTCTCCGACCAAGAGGTCCAGCGAGCTCCGGAGAGCCCCCCTCCTCTTCCTCATCGCTCTGCCACAAAACCAGTGGCAGAACCATCCTCCTCATCCTCCTCCGCGTCGCGCAACACCCGCGCGAGCTGCCCTAGCCCCGTCGTCGCCACCGTCTTCCTCCACTGGATACTTTCTTCTCCGACCACAGTAGGTACTACCGGCCGCCTTCTCATCCCCTTAGTCCCTTTCGTTAGGTTAAAACTATTCTTCTCTATCCCCTCTTTCATTTCCCTCATTTTATTTCATCAAACGCCCCTCGAGCGTCACTGTTCACCACCATCTTCTTCATCTCCGGTCACCCTCCGATGAGACGCTTCCATCGCTCCACAGCCCCACATGCCTCGCCGATCATTGCATAAACTCCGCCTCACCTCACTGAGCACCCTCCACTCATCCACAGTCCCTCTACACTGCCCCAACAGTCCCCCGATCACACCCATCCATCCAGCCATAGGGTGACCTAGGCACGCACGCCTAGGTCGCCTCGCGGCCTGCCACCTAGCTCCTCACCTTCGTCGTGACATGGCGAAGGTCCCCCGGTGACTTGATTAGGCCGCGAGGCGCTTTTCGTGTCAGACAGATTTCATGCCCCGGCCGCCATTGGCAGCAACTCGAGGAAGCTTCTTGCTTGCTCCAGGTCGCAGGACTGCAGGATTCCAGGTGCTGCAAACTTGGGCAGGTCTTGCTTAGACAATCGACCCAGCGAGTGACGCCACAAAGCCTGCAATCGCGCGAGAGAAAGCACGGTCTGCTACGGTCTGCTGCGGGCGCGCGAGAGAAAGCGGTGGGCATTAGTCCCACATCGGTAAGTCACAAAGCACGTGTATCCTTTGTAATGTTTTTGTGATATGAGCCGGTTAACTCCAGTTACACTTGGGGTGAGGTCCCTCACCTATTCTCACCGCCTCGTCCATGAGTTCACCACACGGATCTGGCGACCCAACCCGAGACTATTCTGAGCACTCCTCGTGCACCACCCTCACGCCGGTGCACCTGGACCCGGGTGCGCGATCCGACCCATTTACTTGGCTCTGGGAGAGCGTGCTGAAGAGTGGTTTACACAGAGAGAGAGACGTGCGGGTGTGGGTAGAGGGATAGGTTTTGCTTTTCTTTGGTTTGTGCAGGGAAGGCAGAAGAAGAAGTGAAGCTAACACTTAGCCGCTAAGGAGAAGAAGCAGAAGGAAGGAAGCCTTCACAGAGGAAAAAGAAAAGGAAAGGAAGAGGTGAAGGAAAAAGAGAAGACGAATTGAAGAAGAAAGAAGAAATAGAGAAAGGTAAAGACAAGCAGAAGAAGAAGAAGAGGAACTGAAGGCAAAGGAAAGCAGAGCCAAGGAAGAAGAAGGCCCATAGAGACAAAGAAACTGCAGAAGGAAATAGGAAGAAAGAAGCAAGGCACTGCAGAGAAGAAAGAAGAAGCACAAAGAAGAAGAAAGGAAGAAAATCAGAAGAAGAAGAAGAAGAATAAGAGAGGAGAAAACATCTTTTAAGACATCTGATCTCATGATCAGACGTCCAAATTCTTTCTTTTTGTCACAATTAATTTTCAAACTAATGCATTTATATATTTTAAATTAAGTTTTGAGTAATTAAGTGTTCAATTACATTCTTGAGATTAGTAGCAAATTGCAATTGGTCCCTGTGTTCGACCTCGGATACTTAGGTCTTCGAGTAATAAACTTTTATTTGTTGACAATGCTTGATCACCTATACTATGATGTAATTAACTGTTAAAACATGATCGAGACCACGTCAACACTGCTGCTGCCTCGCAAAGAACAAGGGGACTATTAGTCCCACATCGTGGGTTTACGAGCTCTTTGTGCAGGATACATTGGATTTTTGCCCACAACCCCTCGCCCAGTACCTGAGGGGTCAGGTCCCTCATCATGCCCTCTTCACTCCTCAACTGCCACTCACACCTAGTAGCCCTGGTCCCTTGCCCAGATCCGCATACCTGGTTATAGACCCGACTACAGTTGGGTTTCTGAGAAAGAGAAGAAGAAAGAGAGAGAGGGAGGGGGTTTTTGCCCTTCTCTTGCCCTCTCTATGCTTAGCTGCTGAGAAGCTTTCGTGCCTTTGATTGGTACTGTGCCTCTCTCTCGAGGCTTGAAGGAAGGAAGAAGAGGCCTTTGCCTCTGTTGAAGCTGCTCCTCCTGAACACTTAAGCCGTCTGGGGCATATTTCTGTCGTCTGATTTCTGAAGCATTTGATTCGATGGTTGAGCATACTATTCATTTATTTGAGATTATTGTGAGCTTAATTTCAGGGGTTAATTGGTGATTTAAATCACCATTTTACCCCATTCTTTTTGCACTCTGATATTGACTCTCATATATATATATCATTTTTTAATGGAATTTTGGTTATAGTTGCTCATTTTTTTGCTCATAATTGTGATCTTTGAAATTGAATTGTCATTAATTAGTCCCTATGTTCGACGTTGGATACTCTTTTTGAAATTCGAGTTACAAATTTAAGTGTTTTTGAGCAATTTTGACTTGCTATGACGAAACGATTTTAAAACATCAATCTTGCTCCGTAAACACTGACTCCATCCCAACCTTAATTGAGCTCCTCCGACCCCATCCTGACCTCAACCCCGACCCCATTTCAGCCGCGACCAACCTCCTCCTCCGACCCCAACCTCCTTTAACTCCAACTCCAACCTCAAGCTCAACCAAGCTCCTCCTTCAACCCTGACCTCCTCCAACTATGGCTCCAACAAGCTCCTTCGACCCCAACCTCCTCCAACTCCAGCTCCAACCTCCTCCTCCAACACCAACATTGGCGGGTTGTGCATTGTCCCTACCGTGAGGTATAAGTTCTATTTCTGGTGTAAGGTGTTGACGACACCAATGTAGGACATGTCAAATGTAACAACATTTATATTAATCAAAGTGTTCCGACATAAATAAGTAATTATGCCAACAACACCAAGATAAGTGATAAGTATTTGCAATAGATACTTAAGTACCATAGAAGTTATTGAATAGGTGCCAAGGGCACCAACATGCAAATGTATGTGGTGACGTTGGTATCTGATGTAAACACATTTACACTACTTAAGATGTCTATTTATGCATGTTCTTAAGCATAGGATTGCATTTCATGTTATAAATATTGCATAACATGCATCATCTTGCATTTAGAGTAGTTTGAATAAAATGGAGGTTAATTGTCTCCTTTTATGTGCTTGGATAGGGCAAATATTTTATCGGGGCCTCGGATCGAAGATCCAACCTTATGGATGTGATCAGGGCGACGATTGGAGTTCAACGACTCCAAGATCGCCCTAATCAGGCATCTGTAGCATCAGATAGTGACCGGGGAACCCTAGAAGATCAAAGGCCAGAATGGTGTAAATCCACACTTCAAATGACAAATCCAACCATACGGATGAATTCAGATCGACGATCATAGCCCAACGACGCAAAAATTGAGTCAATCTGACATCCGTGGCACATCCAGAAGATGGACAGCCAAGATGGCGCCATCTCGGCCGCCCAAATGGCCCCATACATTCTCTGAAGTCCACGCACCCGCTCCCTCTCAGCCGTTGGATCTCGATCCAACGGCTGTGGACAGCCGCACCTAAAAGCTCCCGCTCGACCATCCGCACCTCGTAGCACAACGGTCGAGAGCGCTTGCGCGAGCTGCGGCCGCAGGTTCGAATCGCAACGAAGGGGAGAAAGGTGCGGGCGAGTGAGCGATGGCGGGCGTTGGATCGTCATCGGGCGGCTCAGTTCCACCGATAGCGTTCACGCGCTATTGCACGCGCGGCAAGGAGGCACGATCGTACGCGCTGGGCGGGCGCGCAGCAGCGGGTGAAGCTGCATCTTAAGCCGTCCGATCTCACGATTGGACGGCTGAGATCTGATGAACGTGGGTGGATACGTTGAGCGTAGGCAGCTGAGGAGTTGTGCGTGGGTGCGGGTGCTACGCCCACATTGGGGCTTTAGTGACGGTTTTATCCGTCACTAAAGGGCTCATTTATTATTTTGAAGATGTAATGACCATTTTGCCCCCACTCCTTGCAACTATAAAAGGAGACCTCCTCCATATGAAATTCTCATCCCTTCCTTCTCTTCTCTACCTCTCCAAAGCTCAAGAGAAGCTTGTCCCACACCCAGGATGCTTCTCGCGAGATAAAGTCCAAATTTTCGTTCCCGTTCGGAAGTGGATCCCGTGATGACGACGGCGTGCTGCTCCGTTCCCGTTCTTCTTCGTCCTCCTTCATCCTGCTTCGTCCTTTTTCGTCCAGGAGTCATCCCGTCTGGCTCGTCCTCCAAGCGGCCGTCGAGGAGGATTTCTCTCTCCCTATTCTTTTTACTGCTTTCTAGTATAGATTTACTACTTTCTAGAGTAGTTCTGCTCGTCCTCCAAGCGATCGTCGAGGAAGACATTTCTCCCTCCATTCTTTTAATGCTTTCTAGATTAAATTTATCGCTTTCTAGTGCAATTGTGTTATGCTTTCTAGTTGTAATGAACAATCTCTTTAATGATAAATTCTTTGTTTATTCTACATCTCATTTTGATTTCTATGTGTAATATTCTCTCTCTCTCTTCTATTTATTGTAAATAATTAGATAGTTTTAAATTGAATTACTTCGTGACAAATAAAAAGAAACGCGTAGTTTTTAAATCAAGCATTCGCCTCCCTGTGTTCGACCAGGAATTTTCATTTCAGTATAAATTTTATTTGTTGAAAATGAATTCTTCGCTTTAAAGCTACAACGACAGGTTTTCCAAAACCAAACACGTTAGCGTAGTAATTCGAGCGTTCAAATTGAGGATGAGATTTGTGGTTGCTTTGATTCAATCATGGGATGATTCCCAGGATGAACCCTCTTCAGGAAAGCCAATGACAGAACCCGCTCAGGCACCTATTTGGGGGGACACGTGTTACGAGGCTGACCAGATTGAATTACAGTAACCAATTAAGGATGATCTGATTTCTTCACCTAAGATCCCTGAGCCGGGTTACGAGGAAACCTATGTCTCCTTGGAACAGAAAGTGATAAAAGATTTTGGGGCATACATTGATACGGATCCTAATTTCTTTGATGGTGAAGATTCAAGTTGCGAAGTCTCACGCGAGTTTTCTGAACATGATTTCTGTGAGACGATTGGGCCTGAGGAATATGATAGATCATTTGATAGCCCAATAACTGAGGAAACTGATCTTATCAGGGCACATATTACGGATCCAAAATCGCATTTTCTAAAGGAATCAATTCAATGCCCTGATTATCAGTTACACCCCGTTGAGATTATCGATAATTCTATTTCTGAGATAATTAGACCCAAGTCAATTCTGATTCTGCCACATCATTTAGACTTGGAGATTTCAGACGGGGTGATTAATATACAAGGGGTCCTGGAATTTGATATGCTGAATGAGGAGGATAGGAGCTAGGAAGTTCTGATTTGGGAAGTTAATTTTGGAGGAAATGGAAGATTGAGTCGAAGGGTTCCTTTTAAGCTGAAACCATCAAATCAGAACCCTTACGACATTTATTTCGAGGATGTCAAACTCAAGCACACATTCAGCGATTATCCTTTTGAGCTTCAATTCTTTGTATCCCGACTTTTTGGTCTTGGGTTGCATCGTCATAAATTGCAAGCCCGACCCCGCTTGCATTCTGATTTTAGGTTTTGGGTAATTTTTATCCAGAACCTAAGATATTCTCGATTATGGGGGATGGGTCTGCACCACAATCTGGTCTACATCTGTGGACCTCTGTTGATAGGTCAGAGGATTCTTCTGTTTATTCTGATTCTGACCTGCACTTGTGAATTCTTCATTTCTTTTCCTTGTATAGTGTGCCTAGCTAAAGGCACTAAACTCAGCACATATACAGTTTTTTTTAGTTTTCATCTCGGAGCAGACCTGACATTCACGTAATTCAGGTGCTTTCTATGCTTTTCCACTCTGTTTTATGTCTTTTTAATACAATGAGGACATTGCATTAGATAGGCATGGGGGGGTGGATATTTATCTCTGAATTCATTTGTTAGCTCCGTAGATTTGTTTTATTTTCTTTAAAAAAAAATCAGAATTAGGAAAGAGAATTTAGGTTTAAGAAAATTTTCAATCTTAGGAAATACTACGTTATGATTTGAACACCAAGACCCTTCAGGTCTTTGGACTTAATCAGCCCGTGTATCCACTAAAATGTGGATCTGTTTTTCAAGTTCTCGCCAACCTGAATTTTATTTTAATTGGAGTAAATAAGTTTGGGTGATAAGTACACGACTTATCAACTCGCCCTCTGATTTGAGGGAATTTTGAGTTTTTAAGCATCTACATACTTTCTTTGCACTGACTCATTGTTCGGCGATTTTAATGGAAATTGGGTAGCTAATGAACCTTCTAGGGTGATATGGCTGGCAAGTTATCATGGGTAATAGTCCATAGGTAGGTTGTCCAGAGCCCAGTGACTGGATCTTTCTCTTTTTCCTGCCCTTAGGTAAATCTTAGACCAGGGAAGCTACCTACTTAAAAAAAAAAAAGGGAGAAAAGAAAAAAGGAAATAAGCCACACTTCACCGCACGAGTATGGCTGGCAAGTTGTCGGTGGTAACAGCTCATCGACCGATTGCCCAGAACCCAGCTCAGTAAATGCACTAAAAATTCCCAAACCACTTAGGAAGAAGCGGAGAAGTAGAATAAATCGGGGAGATATACACTGGATTCACCCTTGTGTTGACCCCGTAAAAAATAAAAGTAGGGAGAAAGCTACCAGTTGTAAAGATACACCTTTAGGCAGAATTCTTTTTGAGGTCACCTAGAGGCATAGAAACCCGAAGTCCGTTTTAATTGCCGGTCAACGAGTCTATCACAATCACAATAAGATGCTTAAAACTTAGGGTTCTCATCAAATCTTGGGTGAGTTGAATGGCTGTAGAAAGCCACTCTTAAACCCTAAAATTTGAAAATCCAAAAAAATTAGAAAAGAGTAAAAAGAGAAAAAGAAATTTTTCTTTGAATAAGGCGAGGGCTTGAGGTGGTCTGCGTTTTGACTGATACTCGGGCACTGTTATGTCTTTGAAAGTTCAGTTCCTAAGTAGACAATTTCTTAATAATTGAAAATAACTCAAGTCCAAATAATCCAACCTAATTCTTTTATAAATAGCATATAGTTTTTGCTAGGGACTAGCAAAAGATAGGCATGGGGGTATGACGTAAACACATTTACACTACTTAAGATGTCTATTTATGCATGTTCTTAAGCATAGGATTGCATTTCATGATATAAATATTGCATAACATGTATCATCTTGCATTTGCAGTAGTTTGAATAAAATGGAGGTTAATTGTCTCCTTTTATGTGCTTGGATAGGGAAAACATTTTATCGGGGCCTCGGATCGAAGATCCAACCGTATGGATGTGATCAGGGCGACGATTGGAGTTCAATGATTCCAAGATCGCCCTAATCAGGCATCTGTAGCATCAGATAGTGACTGAGGAACCCTAGAAGATCAAGGGTCAGGATGGTGTAAATCCATACTTCAAATGACAAATCCGACCACACGGATGAATTCGGATCGATGATTGCAACCCAACGACGCAAAAATCGAGCCAATCCGACATCCGTGGCACAATCTACAACATCCAGAAGATGGACGGCCAAGATGGCACCACGTGGCGCCATCTCGACCGCCCAAACGGCCGCATACATTCTCTGAAGTCCATGCACCCGCTCCCTCTCCGCCGTTGGATCTCGATCCAACGGTTGTGGACAGCTGCGCCTAAAAGCGCCCGCTCGACCATCCGCGCCTCGTAGCACAACGGTCGAGAGCGCTTGCGCGAGCTGCAGCCGCGGGTTCAAGCTGCAGCAAAGGGGAGAAAGGTGCAGGTGAGCGGGCGATGGCGGGCATTGGATCGTCATCGGGCGGCTCAGTTCCACCGATAGCGTTCACATGCTATTGCACGTACGGCAAGGACGCGCGATCATACGCGCTAGACGGGCGTGCAGCAGCGGGCAAAGACGCATCTTAAGCCGTCTGATCTCGCGATCGGACGGCTGAGATCTGATGAACGTGGGCGGATGCGTTGAGCGCGGGCAGCTGAGGAGGTGCACGTGGGTGCGGGTGCTACGCCCACGTTGGGGCTTTAGTGACGGTTTTATCCGTCACTAAAGACCCCTCATTTATTATTTTAAAGATGTAATGACCATTTTGCCCCCACTCCTTGCAACTATAAAAGGAGACCCCCTCCATACGAAATTTTCATCCCTTCCTTCTCTTCTCTACCTCTCCAAAGCTCAAGAGAAGCTTGTCCCACACCCAGGATGCTTTTCGCGAGATAAAGTCCAAATTTTCAACCCCCTTCGAAAGTGGATCCCGCGACGACAATGGCATGCTGCTCCGTTCCCATTCTTCTGCTTCATCCTCCTTCGTCCTGCTTCATCCTTTTTCGTCCAGGCGTCGTCCCGTCCGGCTCATCCTCCAAGTGACCGTCGAGGAGGATTTCTCTCTCCCTATTCTTTTACTACTTTCTAGTATAGATTTATTGCTTTCTAGAGTAGTTCTGCTCGTCCTCCAAGCGATTGTCGAGGAGGATATTTCTCCCTCCATTCTTTTAATGCTTTCTAGAGTAAATTTATCGCTTTCTAGTGCAATTGTGTTATGCTTTCTAGTTGTAATGAACAATCTCTTTAATGATAAATTCTTTGTTTATTCTACATCTCATTTTGATTTCTATGTGTAATATTCTCTCTCTCTCTTCTATTTATTGTAAATAATTAGATAGTTTTAAATTGAATTACTTCGTGACAAATAAAAAGAAACACGTAGTTTTTAAATCAAACGTCCGCCTCCCTGTGTTCGACCCAGAATTTTCATTTCGGTATAAATTTTATTTGTTGAACACGAATTCTTCGCTTTCAAGCTACAACGACAGGTTTTCCAAAACCAAACACGTTAGCGTAGCAATTCGAGCGTTCAACAGTATCTAAACTTATATTGATGTGATTCTTATCTTTTCTATTTGAGGTGCTGTTAGCATCTTAACGCGACTGGTGGTGATACCATTAGCACCAGTGGTGATGTCGTAATCACCTATGGTGCTGCCGAAAGTACCTATATTCGTAATTTATTGCATGCTTCAAATATATTAGACTTCAAAAATTCGAGTATAGAACACTAATAAGAATGCTAATGGCATCAACACATCCTGCCAGAAGTATCTACTATTGATAGAACGAACTGTACTAACCTTTGGTGGTGCCATTAGCACGTAAGGTGGTGCTGTAAGCACCTATATTGCTACTTTATTATATTCTTCAAATATATTCGATTTCAATAATTTGAGTATGCAACACCAATAATAGTGCCAATAACACCAACACATTCTACCAACAACACCTAATATTGGTAGGAAAACCAACACTAGCCTACAGTGATGCCGTTAGCACCTGTATTGACACCTATTATATGCTTGAAATATTTTGCGCTTCAATATTTCGAGCATATAATACCAACAATGGTGACAAAAGCACCAGTAATCCTTTTTTATTTCGAGCAATGGTGCCAACAACACCAACATCCTAAACCATTGATAGAGTAGTATTAGTAATCTCATACGATGGTATCAATAACACCAATAATGGATCATGAGGTGTCATGTAAGACTTTGATAAGAGCAACATGTTCATAAGAAGAAACAATACTTCAAAGGTGTCGTCACCACTTATCTTACTACCGTTGGCATGTTGTAGTGCTGTCACCATCGCTCATGTTGCCATTAGCATGTACTAGGATAAAGTGGTTGAAATCTCAAGTGCAACTATGATAGTGTTGTTAGCACCTATTGTTGTGCCAACGACATTGTGTTGGTCAATTACTCGCATTATGTTGCTTATAAGGGATGTGCCTTTAAAATAGCTTTTGTTGGTGCTATAATATGTTTTCACATTACTACTAGTTTTAAGTAATTATTCAATAAAGTGTCATCGGCACCACAATAGGTGTAAACAACACCATCATAATTGCACTACACTACACCTATGATGGTGCCATTACTACCTATTATGATGCTGACAGCACCTATTGGGTTAGTCACTCACTTTGTTAATGTTGTGAGCAATTTAGCTTCAGCATCTATTACAATCATCTATGATTCCTTGCAACCATCTATTGCACCTAATGTGACATAGGCACTAATGGCACCATCATAAGTTGATATTGTTAATCCTATTAACACGTTGCTCTTATCAGAGTCTTACATGATAAGAGCTGTTAACATATTGTAATGCCCTCAGCACCTATCATGCTACTGTTGGCATGTACTAGAATAATGTAGTTGAAATCTCAAGTGCAGTTATGATAATGCTATTACCATCTATTGTGGTGTCGACAACATGTCAGCACTGATGAGGTATGGCTCATCATAGCTAAAATGCCCAAGTAAAGCTAGAAACTAGGTTAAATACTATCTAATTAACACCATAAATGGGTTAAGTGTGAGAATTAACAGAAATGACCTAAAACGTCAAATTTGGTGTTAAAAATGCATAATTAGGTCAATAATGAGATATTCTACTCATAAATGCAAATTGATGATCCAAATGTACATTGAACACATTTCTGAGCTCAAGAGTACAAATCAAGGGTAAAATTATGTTCTAATATGTTCAATTAAGCTCCAATAAAAATCTCATGGCATTTTGACATCATTAAGTCCATGAAATCATTAGTTTACATATGAGTCCTTTACTCATCACATTTTATTATGCATAAAACATGCAAGGGCATGTTTGCAAGCCACGAGGGACCTACTGGTTATCATTTCTAGCACTTATGTGCTACCTTGCAATTTATCTACCCTTTCACATAAGGGTTTTCTTCGTAAAAACACCAAAAAGACCTGTTACTGTTCATCTTCTTCATCCTTGCGATGAACCCAGCTCCAGCAGCTATCCATCCCTCATGCCTTAATCCTACAGTGGATCTGCCACCACTTTCCCGACGCCTTTGTGCCAAGCTCCACCTCACCACCCAAATCTCATTCTATGGCTGATTTTTGGTTTAGAACTTCTCATGCATGCCTCAAACTCATTCCATCATTGGTGAACTAATAGCCTAATCACACCTCCACGATGACCTGATCACTCCATCGCCTATATAGGCAACTCCTCAGTTCTCGCGCACGGACATTAGTTCCCTCCCCCTCGAGTTGGTCCCTTCACTCCACTCGCTCAGTTCTCTTTCCTCCTTCCTTACCTGCGATGACAGAGTAGGCTTCCCTACCTCCTTCAGTCATCATTGGCCGACGGTTGGTGGCTCATGGACATCCCCTTCTTCTGTTAAGGGCTCCTCCCATTTCTTCGCCATCGGCTGACGGCCGTTGGCTCTTAGACATCACCTTCGTAAGCATAGTAAATTTAATCGCTTTCTAGAAGTAGTTTATTGCTTTCTAGGTAGATTTTTTGCCTTCTAGATTAGCTAAGAGTAGATTAGTTAGCTAAGTTTACTGATTGTTAGTTTATATTAGGAATAGAGTAGTTAGATCTGATCTGCCTGCTCTGATTAATTCAGATCAAAGAGGAGTTTCCATGAATTCATATCAATTCATTATTCTTCCTATATGCCTCACAATTTCATCTTCATTATTTTCCTCGCCTTTTGATTCATAATCCACCCCATCCACCAAAGCATGTCTAGATCCAGAGTTCTTAGACTTTGCGATCTAGATAGTGCTCAAATCCATATGGGGGTCTCTCCATTCACTTTATATGTTCATAAAGACCCCCAATCTGGCTTTGATTGCCTTGAATTGCTCAATTCTTTCATATTTGTGTTTCACGCCCAATTTTGCGATTTGGAGTTAATTCAGGTTTAAACGGATTTAATTGAGTGATTCGAGTTCGGATTTGCTTAATTGGGTGTATTGCGATGAATTTGAATGTGTTTTGTTTGAGGTTTATTCTCAAAGAAGCATGTGCCCAATTTGAAGCCTTGTTTTGGGTAGCCATGACCAAGGACAATCCAATACATGGATTAGAGGTCATAGCAATGACCTACTGGCTTAGAGGATCATTTAGGATACTTGAACACTAATTAATAGTATGTAGGTATTTTACATGATTGTATCTTCATAATGATCCAAATTAAAAAGCCCAAAATAGGGGCTACATGATTTCTTGATTCAAAATGACCTTTAATTTGATACTGAGACTTGAATGGGGTCTTAAAGATCTTAATGGGGATTTTAAGGTTTGTCATGTTTCAATGTGGTTTCAAATGATTCCCAGAACTAATTCTGAGAGTTTTACAACTGTTGCAACATGATTTTCAAAGCGTGAATCAGACCTAATTTGATCTAAGAAGCAACTGATTAGTTGTTGTGTTGGAGGGCTTTTCCGTGAATTTTGAGCTCAGATCCAATTGATTCCTAGAGGATTTAGTCTTCAGAATGGAAGTGGTTTTGAGTTTGATTCAAAATAGATTTAAAAAGTTCTGAGTGAATTCTTTCGATTTGCTACTCAATAGCAGTAGTAGCAATATGCACTGCTGATTTTATAACAACAATATGTGCTACTGGTTTCCTCTCACAACTACAGCAGCAATGGTTGCTCATTCAGTAGCATGTGTTGCTGATTTAGTTCAGCAACAGCAGCAGCAACAGCAACTGTTGTGGACTTTTGGAGATTGGGTTGAGGTTGATTTTAGCTATTTAATGAGCTGCAAATGTGTCATACTGTTAGGGCTTCATAGAACAAGCATTCTTGTACTGAAATTGGAATGACATCTAATTAGAATTGCTTATAAATCTCATTTGAAATTCTTTGTCAACTCATTGAATGTGCAGAACTGTCCATTTTGTTAAATTAATGAAATTTAATGTGAAAATCATGTTTAATTGTTCCAACATGTTTCATGTGAGATATTGAATGTTTTTGAATGCATAATCTGAATTTCCAACCATTAGAGTTGAAAATGAGGCTTGAGTTCAATTACTTTCACCCTTTTAAGGCCTCTTTTAGGTTAGACTTGTAAATAAATAAAATTCATTAAAAAATCATAAAAGATAAAAGAAACCTGTATTGAGTAGGATTAGATGTTTGTTTAAGTGTATGTGAAGTTTTAAAATATTCCGAACCCCCAAATTGGTAGAACATACCAATCGATGGTTCGCTCTACTCTGAAACTTAATAAAAGAAACACATATGAAAAAGATAAAAAGAAACAATTCCTCTCTCATCTCACTTTCGCTCTCTTTTCTCTTACCTCTATCATACATTAAAACACCATAAAAATATGAAAAAACCAAAATTGCATAAAAATACCCTGTATATAGTATTTATACTTGTAAATACAACTAGTTAATTAATATATGTAAATAATGTACATAAATAACTTATAAATGTATTATATATAATTAAATAAGTATTAATGTTGAGTTGTTGTATATATAACTTTACTATATAATTATATATTAACTTATAGTAGATTATATGTATTTAAACTAAGATAATTATAAATAAATATGTAAACTTATATAATAGTATTTATTATTGTACATACATATTAAAGTAATTATTATATAACTATTTATACCTTTATACTGATTTATTTATAATTTATTGTAGATAACTAAGTTAATAAGTTAATTAGGTAAGTTATTAAATTAAAATAATTTAAATTAGTAAACTAAATTATTACTGAAGTAAATTATCTTGAACACTTTATACTATAATTTTAATTATTTTCAACCTATTTATTAGGTATTTATACTGTACTATAGTATTTCTACTATATATATGTATATATCAAGTAAAATCATGTAAATAAATAAATATAAATTAAAATAAATAACTAAAAATAAATTAAAAAGTTATAATAAATACTTTATTATGTATACTAACTAATTTGTATCTCAATTGAGTGATTAAATTATTAATTTGTACATTAATTTGGTAATTAAGCATGAATGTAACATGTACAATACACTAACTTTAACTAATTTTTATATATAATTAAATAAGTTATAATCCTAAATTAACTATACAATTGAGTAATCCTATATAAGCGCTTTCTAAATATATACTTTAATTTGAAATTGGAATTAATTTGGGCACTCAATTCGAGGCCTACACCTAGCTTCAGCACATGCGCACACCTAATTTTGTCTCAACTTTGTCCCACATCGTGGGATGAGAAACTGACAGCAATATAAATTGAATCTCCTCCAATGTCTCTTCAGTCGAAAGTATCAGGAACACACATAACCATTACCCTCTCCCCTCTATTAGCATAATGAGCATATATTTTAGCATTGATGTGGTGGGCTAGGAGTTTGGTTTGGTATGGGTTCGATTCAACTGAGTTGGGCTTGCATTGAAAAGAATGCACTCGAAAACACCTAAATATAAACTAGAACCAAGTCTAGTAGTGGTTTGGCCCCATCCCTACGAGTGTTGTGTATCCCATGAAAAATCTGGTTCGCCCAGAAAAAACCCAAATTTTTAGGTAAAGGCTAACAAAGCCTTACTAAGGGTCTGAGCTTGAAATTCACTAAGTGTTGGAGTGTGTTGCGTGAGTGTTAGTGTGTGTGAGTTGTGAGTGTGGTGTGTATAATATTTATATGTAAACTTTTGTGGTATAATAGTATATGTATAATATGTATACTGTATATATGAATCAGTACATAGTATAGAGTATATATATATATATGTATATAGTGTAGATATATATAGTCTATGTATAATAAATAAGGTATACATATGTACTGTAGATGCGTGTGTGTGCTGTATAATATGTGAGTATATAAGAGTAATATAAGTGTTTTAGCCTTTTTAATGTATATAAGTTTTTAGTGACATTCTTGAAGGTTTTAGTGATGTTTAAGTATGTCAGTATAGTATTATATACTAATTTACATAAGTTAAAGTTTTGTATATTGTTGATATGGTACATAAGCGTGTATAGATGTGTGTAGTATATAGTAAGCACTATATATAGAGTATATATATTTAAGTATTATTAGTATATATTTCTAAATAAATATATTATATGTATTGTATATATGTACATAGTTAGAGTCATTGTTTGCCTTAGGTTGTATATAGTGTTTCTAAGGTTAATAGAAGTTAGTATGTTTGTATATGTGTTAGTATAGTGTATGTAAGTTTTTGTTTATTATTTTTATACCTTGACTTAAGTATTGAATTGTACATAAATAACATCAAATAGATTAGGTAGTTTCTTCATGCCTGTTTGATTGTAGAAATGTTTGAGGCATTGTAGTTAATATTAATTGATTCATTTTGTACATAATTAAATCATTTATTCATTCTTTGATTCATTAATTTATTTTATATATAATTAACATTTTTGAAATAAAAGAACATTTTTGGAACATAAAGAGTGATGTATATCAATAACTGCCTTCCAGTGAATGACCTAGAATAAACTAGTAAAAATTATGTAAATAAATAAAATGACACGACATCTGTTTGCATTACGACTATACTAGAAATAATAACGACATCATTAAATCACAGTTTTTACCATGCAAACGATTTTCGTCAATCATATTTTTTGGTGTCGTTGCCAAGGATAAAAACCTGACAACAGCGTTCTTATTATGATTGATGGATTGTCGATGATCAAGCACCTATCTTAATTAGTGTCGTTGCCATATTATGGTGTCGTCAGCACCTATCATGTTGCCGTTGGCATATACTGTGATAATGTTGTTAAAGTCTCAAGTGCAGCTATGATAGTGTTGTTAGCACCTATTGCGGTAACAACGACATCATGTTGGTCAATTTCTCACATTATGCTGCTTATAAGAGATGTGCCTTAAAAGTAGCCTTTGTTGGTGCTATAGTATGTTTTCACATTATTACTGGTTCTAAGTAATTATTCAATAAAGTGTCGTCAGTACCACAATAGGTGTAAACAACACCATCATAATTGCACTGCACTGCACCTATGATGGTGCCATTACTACCTATTATGATACCCATAGCACCTATTGGGTTAGTCACTCACTTTGTTAATGTTGTGAGCAACTTATCTTGAGCATCTATTACAACCACCCATGATTCCTTGCAACCATCTACTGCACCTAACGCGACATAAGTGCTAACGGCACCGTCATAAATTGATATTGTTCATCCTATTAACACGCTGCTCTTATCAGAGTCTTACATGATAAGAGTTGTTAACACATGTTGTGATTCCGTCAACACCTATCATGCTGCTGTTGGCATGTACTAGGATAATGTGGTTGAAATCTCAAGTGCAGCTATGATAATGCTATTACCATCTATCGTGGTATGTGGTGTCGATGGCACATCAGCACCTATCTTAATTATTGTCGTTACCATATTGTGGTGCTGTTAGCACCTATCATGTTGCCGTTGGCATATACTGTGATAATGTGGTTGAAGTCTCAAGTGTAGTTAGGATAGTGTTGTTTCCACATGTTGTGGAGCCGATGGCACCATGTTGGTCAATTACTAACATTATGGAAACTTCTAAGGAATGTGCCTCAAAAGTAGCCTTTATTGGTGTTATAGTATATTTCCACATTACTATTGGTTCAAGTTATATTTTCATATGTTTGTTTTCTTTTACATTACATTTATGTCATGTCAGTACATTTAAAGTGTTCACAGGAGCTATGATGTGCTGTTAGCATCTATTGTAGTGCCGACGGCACCTATTGGAGACAAAGTTTCCCTCTCCTTCCACTGAAATTTGAATTTGAATGTGAAGGACACATGTGAGTCCATGTGACTCTCCTTTCTCTTAGCTAAAACTGGTAATAATACTTTTAGGATCTAAAAAAGTTATCTAACCATTTATATCCATGACCACATGTGACTCTCTTGGTAGGATGCCAACTTACCACCAACATGCATAAAATGTCAGCTGAGTATGTTTCTAGGTACATGGAAGAGTAGCTCTCCCATTTTTCTAACTAATATCACTAATAATAATCTTAACTTCAAATTGAAAATAATCAATCATAATTTTATGTAAAAATAAAATCCAGTAAGCATTATTCAAAAGAAAGAAAGGCCCTCAAGAGGACAAAAATTAGGTAGAAGATTGGGCACAATATATGGACATTGTAGATTGTTAGGTTCAATTTTGCAACGATAATCCTCAAATTTGGTCTTAGAAGTCATCAATTCCCTTGTCACCATTCCATCCACTGGAGATCAAAATACATAAATGAACATGAAGAGAATATGTGAAGCAAAAGCTCATGTCAATGAGGTTATTGATATCTAGGTTCGCAAATAGATGCAAGGATCTACACTCTAATATGTTGAGAAAAGAGTTGTAGAGTCGCCATCATGATTGTCATAAAATCTAAAAACCTAATATGAGACCAAAAAGGGGTAGAGAGATAGTTTTTGTAGGCATATGGAGACTCCAAGGGAGGTGAAGAGAGTAGAAAGAGTACATGCAAGATTATTTTTATGAAGGAGGTTCATGAGGGTCTGATTACAATAGGAGATGACATTAGAGAAAGGTGGAAGCTAGTGGAGGTAGAAGAAAATAAGGAAAAAGAGAAAAACGATAGGACAATAGGAAATTTTTATTTCTTCCTAGGATTTTCACATAGATTTCACTGTAAACTCATTAAATCACACAATTGTCATAGCATTCTAATGGGCCTCGAAGGCCGCCGAGGGCCATTAAAGAATTTGTATGCGTAGGAAATGTAATGTAGCCATGAGAAAATAAAAATAAGCAATCAATCACATGAACATGAGCGATTGTTGACTCAATTCCACCTCAAGAGGTGTACATCTAGGGAGGGGATCTAACCCTCAATATCTATTATACATGAGCAATGGCTCTTTTGGTTGGAGTGAAACAAGGAAGAGTGAGTCGGAGCCTCTTTTAGATTGCCTCCCATTAAGTGTGCATCTCTCCCTTGTGGATTGGGAATCAATATTTATAGATTGCAAAATATGGGGGGTTAAACTTTTGGAAGTGTAGCCGCCGACATAATGGAAGATAATGGAGACTAGTAGGGAGTAATGGAGAGTCATGGTGAGTTATTATGCTGACTTGTAACCACTCAATGGATCACGCCTCTTCAAATTTCTACACGAACTAAGATCAAGCGAGTCTTTTTGGTTTGATCACGAGCTAATTGAGCCAATTGGGTTTATTTTGTGAGAACAATTTTCTTCCCTTATCAGTTGATCCCACTCTCGTAGTTTGGCTGTGTCAACTATGAGAGTAGACTTTTTCTCCTTACCCTCGTGCAAAGGTTACCCTTGGCTATGTTGACTGTGAGAGTAGATTCTTTCTCCTTGCCCTCAGGCGAAGGTTACCCTTACCTCCAGTAGCCTTCTCTCATTAGTGTCGGGGGATAGGTGCTTCATTGCTCCCACTCGCCTTTTGGAAGGGGTTATTTGCAAATTATCCTACAAAAATAGGCGCTTAGTAAAATATAATTTGCAATGGAAATGCGAGAATTCAGTTCTCGACTTCAAACTTGATCTCGACCCACTGTTCGTAGTGGCGAGACTTGAGTACCCAGGCTTTCCAGCCAAGGCACCTCACACGGAACCGACGCTCGCAGGGGGCTCAAGGTCCGCTCTAGTTGGGGCACTCGCTGGTAGCCTGTCTCATGTGATTGGCGTGTGCTTGTCAAGAACACAAGAGGGTTTTTCAGTTCCGATATGTACTAGTTCATAGGCGGGTGGGATATAAGTGTTATAGAGATAATATAAATTTTGTAAATGAAAAAATATTAGATAGAAAATTTGACTTATCATTGCATGAGAGGATGGGCTCCCTAACCTCGAAAAATTTTCCTCTTATTTTCTTTGATTGGTGCCCCCACTCTCATCATATAATAGCCTTGGCTGAAGATCCAATTGATTGCAATTGAAATAAATGACTGTTGCGCCGGCGTCTACATTGGCAGTCTATGATGGTTTCTTAATTAAATTCTATTAATAGCCAGATTGTGGGATCGTGGGGAGTCCCACGTGATCCACGATCGAAGGACATTCATTCTATAAACACCGAGGATGTGCTAGCTTTTGGTTTTTACGTAATCAAAGAGAAAGAGAGAAACAAGAAAGTGTGACTATACTAAATATGAGAGTATTATTGGAATTTGGAAGCATTGCTCTCCCCCTAGACATGCACCATCTTAGGTGAAACTGAGTCACCAAATCTCTGTGTGATTGCCTTGCGATTGCTTATTTGAGTCGAGGTTCCTATTCTAAGGCCTCGATCAATTGACGTCGTCAATGGAAAAAAGGCTTGGTATTATTATCACATTCCTCAATTCTGAGCTTAGGCAATGGTTCCTACCACACAACATTCCTCTCGTGCTAACCTCAAGAAAGTTGTTTCGACAGAATCCAGTGTCTCCATGTCAAGGAGACACCATCAAGATGCCGAGCCCAGCAAGGAGAAGGAAGTGCAACCAAATGCAGCCTGAGCCTTCTCGCCATGAGAATCCTCAGGGAAATTCTCTCCTTGAGATACAAGCAAAAGAGGATGAACATGAGGCCAAACTGGTGACCTTGAAGGCAAAACAACAGTTGGTAGCGAACCAGCTCCAAGAGATCCGACTGTTGAAAGAACAGGGGAAGGTTCAGCCAGAAGAGCCCCAGAACTCTAGCCCCACTGATGACCAGTTGAAATGGCCTCGTGTGGTGGAAAAGGAAAATGTCCACCTACATGAACAGCTTGAAAGGTTAAAACGCGAGCTTAGTAGCCATAAAGGGGAAGTTCCACTGGGTCCACCTCAAGCTCCTCCACCTTTGTGGGAGTCAGAGGAGCAGTCGAGGGCTCATCCCATGGTGACTTGTAGAATAGGTTCCATACTTGAGATCGTCCGACAGGTCACCCGAGCGATAAGAGGCATATGCCCACGAGCATATGTCACTACATATCCCTTCATAGAGGAGGTGATGACCGCCCCTCTACCTGAACAATTGAAGCATCTGATCCTAGCACAATATGACAGGACATCTGACTAATGGTAACACTATCATTTGTCATAACTAACTTGAATTAGTGAAAATCAAGTGATAAATGCTCCTAAATGTTCATCTGAGGATCATAATTCCGCTTTGATCTAATCTAAGAAGCAAATAAGAAAATAGGGTTAATTTTGTTGTTTTAAAATCCAATCACAAATGCAGTTTAATCAAGAGGTTGATCAGAGGATAATTGAAGGTCAAATGTACTTAAAAGACTAAAAAGTGGGCTCACACTGACTGAATCAGGATTTCACTCATTTCGAGGATGAAAACAATATTAAAAACCCTAATTATCAGCCACACTTAAATTGAAAGGGTTCTGGTCTGGATAAATTCAATCTAAATCTCCTAAAAATCATTGAAAAATATTCTAAGAGGTTTGGTACCTTTGGTTTAATCATCTGAACTCATTTTGACCAAGAATAGAGATTTAGACAGGAATTTGTTCTAATTTGAGCTCCTATACAATTTACCTGGTCAAACGTAGTCAAAACTCAAATCCAAGTTACAACTAGATTTCTTGGGTCCAAATTAGATTAACACCAAAATCTGGGCTCAATCAGAGTCCATCTTGGCCTAGTTTACATTTTGTCCCCTAAAAACTCTATTTCTCACATCCAGACCCTTAAGTTTCAAGTTTATTACCAAAAGGCCCCTAACTTTGTCGTCTTCTTCACAATCAGATCCATGCCGCTTGCAACTCATAAATCAAGTCAAACCCAACTTTGACCGAGCATATCTGCCTCATTTTAAGTCCAAATCCCTCTAAATTTGGAGGGATTATTCATTAAGGAATTCTCTATGATGTGGACTTGATTGCTTGCCCAGATTAGAGCTTGAGAAGCTCCACCGACCATGGGAATTAAAAATAGGAAAACCCCCTGTTTCCTACTTCAGAGCTTTAGAATTCTTCCTAATTAAGCTCCAACCAAGCTCTATATAAGCTCTAAGAACTTCCAACGTGTTTCCCAGCCCAATTTAGGCCTAAAATTCTTCTTCCTCTCCTTCTCTAGCTACCTCCGATTGTGGCTTCAGCGAGCCTCCTTGACTTCTTCCTCAGGTTAGCCAACCACCAAATTGACAGGTCATCTTTCTTCCTTGCCTTCCTCCGCTCCTCGCCAGTCACAGCGGGAGCTTTCTCCCCCTCTCTTCCTTGCCATCTACCCTACCAGAGGAGTTCATCTCCCTCGCATCTGACAAGGAATGCCGACACGAGTTCCTATCCTGTTCATCCTATAACCTAGCCCTCTCGACTCCCCTTATCCTCTACATTAGATTTAGGACCTTAGGGATAACTCTCAACCTCTCTTTTATCCATTTTCTCCCTCATCTTCTCCACCTCCAACGTAGCTCCAGCGAGCTCATCATGCCACCACACTTCTCCAAACTCGACACAACTCCCAAAACCATCCTCACACCTTGGGGAGCAAAAGTCCTCAAGAAATTAAGGCTTTTGCTCACCCCAGCGAAGGAACCCATCATCACCGCTTCCAATCACCTTCACCCGAGCTCCACAAACCATGAAACAACACACGATCACCACTATTGCACTCCACGTACTATGATGATGCTCATGAACGTATTAATTTGGGCTTAGGACCCGTATTTGTGTGTTTCAGGGTTCACCAGACCTCCTTTCATTGTCGTTGCATACCGTCATTTGCTATGCTCTGGCCATCATCCACCACCTCACCACTTCTAGAAGATGCTGACGGACCTCACGAAGCCTTTTGGGACCTGAATTGAAGAAGCAGTGGCAAGAGCATCAATTGGATGAGTTTTCTCCACCTACTATTGAGTGCACTGCAAAAATACATTTGCAATAGTGCCTTCTTGTGCTATTTCCTAGCATTACCTATGCATATTAGGGTTCCATAATCGCATTTGTAAAAATACATGCATGCATGCATTTAATTGAGAAGAGAGGAGAATAAATAAGTGGCCTTACAATTAACATTTTTCCTCAAGTGCATCTCTGTTAATTCACCATCTTTTTATTTTTTATTTCACTTGATTTTTAATCTTTCCCTCGGCTGCATGCATCTTCTTCTTCTCCTCGCGCCATGCTTCCCTGCAGCAGCCCTCTCCCTGCCAGCCGCAGCAGCCCACTCCCTGCCACTCCATGCGCAAGCCATGCACAGCCAGGGCATGGCTGTGCATGGCTTTCTTCTTCTATAAAAAGACCACAACTTCTCCTTCATCGGTAGCCTGGTCCAACAGAGAAAAAAACCACCTAGCACTTCTTCCAGGCCACCGTCCTCTCCTCCCTCTCCCTCCACACGTCGGCCCTCCTCGGAGACACTCGGCGGACAGGAGCCCTCACTGTGGTGAACACCCACCACAGTGAGACCACCACCGCCCAGCTCTTCAAAGAGCCGGTAGGCGTGGTGGCTCTTTTCTTGTTTTTTTTTACGTTTCCAGCACCTTCAGCCATGGCCTCAAGCTTTAAGGTCTGAAGCTCAAAGCTCGGCGGCAGCAGCAGCAGCCCCAACCCCTTCCACGCGTGCTTGCAGGCGCCCTCGCCCTCCGCGCACACCTGCAGGCCTCTCCGCCTCCTTCTTCTTCGCTCTGTCGCACTCTCTCCTCCGCCCGCAACCGGCCATTGTACTCCTCTACAGCGGCCAGCCAACCCTCACCACTCACCCCAGCAGCGCCCACGTCGCCCTCGCCCTCCACCGTGCACTCCAGTAGCCTTCTCCGCGTGCTCTGTCGCAACCTTCCGCCCACAAGCCACCAGCCGAAGCCACTCCGCCGCACACGCTGAGCCGGCCGCACTCACGGCACCTGCAACTCCCGGTCACGCAGCGCGGCCTTACACTGTAGCCACTGTTCACGTGAGTTTGCGCGACATTGTGGCTACAATGGGGTGACCGATGAGCTTCTCACTTTACTGGTCACCCATAGCGCTACTACCGCCGTTCACCCGTGCGCGCGCCCGCCTGCGCGTCTTGCCCCGCGTCGCCCGCACCGCTCGCTCGTTTGCGTCACTCGCACCCGTTCGCGTCGCCTGCTCCCTTTGCCCGCGCCTGTGAGCGCCCGTTCCAGCCACTCCACGCAGCGCTGGGCGCTGTGATCCTCTCCGCGCCAACTCTCCTCTGTGCACGCTCCTCTCTGCGCGAATACGCGCTTGCGCGAGCGCGTAGCCTCCAGACATCGCTTGGAAGCTGCAGACGACCTAACTTAACCCTCCAGCAGTGCGGTTGCTCTCTCTCTCCCACTCTCTTTCTCTCCCTCTCTCTCACAACAATCACAGCACTCTCTTTACCGACGCTCACACACACATACACTCACACTTCCACACACACACACACACACCTATACACTATTATCTACATATATATATATATATATATATATATATATATATATATATATATATATATATATATATATATATATATATATATATATATATATATACGTATACATATATATATTGATATATATATACATATATTTATATACATATATATATATATACTTATATTTATACATATAGTAGTACCTATATACTTATGTATTAGTATACATACATATATATATATACATATACTTATATATATATATATACATATATATACACATATACTTATACATACATATATATACATATATACATATATATACACCTATAGATATATACATATATATATACTTATATATTTATAACCATATATATATATATATATATATAGATATATTTACATACATATATACATATATTTTCACATTACTTACCATACGTGGTATCGCGGGAATATCTGCACCGGTTGCTGATATTCCCCGATACACGCGTACAAAAAGCGTGTTCGCATTCATCTTCCACCATCCATCCTACACCTTACACGCGGCACTTCGTCCTGTTGGTTGCATCTTTCTAGACGACGACCGACTCGACACCGTGCTACACTCCATCTCCGCCTCCACCCCCACCCCTTTATATACATAATATATACCTATATATATATACTGCATTTACTTTATTTCTGTTTCGCTTTCCTGTTAGTAAAAAGATAAAAAATATATATATATAAAAGAGAAAAGATAATCTTTGACTTGCAGGTACTCCATCTTGCAAATAGTAAGACCCATTTTTGATCCCTGTTTTGGCTCAAAGCCAAGAACCCAATTTTGAGGGTGTGCCTCAAGGACAAAGATTACGAGAAAAAAAATCAAAATAGAAAAACACCAAAAACACAATAAACAAATGGAAGAGATTCGTTGTAGAAAAGGCGTAGAAACTTAACTTGTACCCCACTTCCCTGAGTTCGACCCTAGGCCTAAAAGTGACCAAGATAAAATCAATTAGGCCAGGTTAAAAATTTTGTAAAGAGATGGTTAGGTCCGATTTAGGTTAACCACTATACACACTTCAACGATAAAATCATCACATTAACAACCTATTCGGGTCCGACACCACATCTTTTTTGACGCCGTTGCCTGGGAAGTGTGCCTTCAAGTAAGTTTCTATTCAATTCCTTTCAATTTTTCTCTTCTATCTTCACGGGTGTCTCTGTTTTTGGTGTGTAGGTGAACCTATTGCAAGAAAAAGGCAGGAAAATGAAGTCGAAGACATGGCAGATCCAAGGTGGGAACGAGAGCATGAAAACGCCGACACCGCATTGGAGCTTCGCACACGTTGCCGAACAAGTAGGTCATCTCTTCTTAGTAACCTAGATTAACTTGTAACTAAAAAAAAAAAAAAAAACTAGGAAAACTTCTTGGGATCTCCTGGGGCAAGTGGACTAAAATTCACTTGTTTGATTGATTGTCTTCACTCCCACCGCCATGGAATTTCCCGCCCTACTTCGCATAGCGAAAATTCGAGAATCTTGATTCTTGAATTTTTCGCCTTGTGAAGTATTCTTTGAGGCAAATAAAAAGATTGATTGCACCTCTCTTTGCCTCATTTACCTGCAAATTCAGAATCACATTTTTGGTGGGGAAACTTGGAATTGAGTTGATTCCAACCCCACCACGACTTTTCAACTTGCCTCAGATTCGATCCTGAATATTTCAACACCAACAATTTTATTTTCTTTATCTTTTGGTTGAGCCTTGTGTGGACATCTTTTTGGTGATTGGGAGCACTTGAATTAAAGTGCTTTGGCTCCCTTTCACACTAATATAAAACTGATTCATGCATCCACACATAGAAATCTCCAATTAGGGAAGCCTATTGCATTTTAGCATGCATTAACTAACTGATATTGAAGAAGGGTTTTTTGGGCTTAGAAAGAAAACTTGTATTCTCACAAAACCCGGAGATTGGTTGGATTGGTATTTCAGCGAAATCCTAAAAACCATACTACTTAAGGCTGAATTCTAAAAACCATTCACCAATTAAAACTTCAATTCGGGGAGGTTTCCCCATTGCATGCTTGTTTTACACACTCTGAAAATCAATCACTTGGGCATTACCCGTAAACAATGCCCTTCACATTCCAAAAGCAGTTGACCCTAAGCCTCTAACTAAAATTGGTAGTAACTTGACCCTTCTTAACGATTAGAGGTCTAACTACCTGCGTGTAGCATCTACGTGCTGGTGAGAGTTCCCGCGTGCTATCGGGTGTCTAAGACTGGGGCAAACGGCCTTTCAATCTGGCCTGATGGTTCCGCTATGCTCGCATTCGGTTTCGTAGTTCATGATAGTAGGTAACTTGGATCTTTAGGTCTAAGGGCACACTGTAGAGGTTAGGAATTTGATTGAATTGATTTGTCATCAAGTGTACCTTTGCGGCGTCATTTCTCTCATCTCTTTTCCCTTCTCATCTCCCCAATTCTTCCTGCAGTAGTGCATGTTTGGGAGGAGGTCTCAAAACCCTGAATTGTGTGAATTGTCTGATAATTTTAGAAAAAGAGTCGAATCGTCCTCCTCCTCCACAAACATGGCTGCACGCCCACCCCCAAGTCCTGAGGGAGGAAACCGCCCTCAAGACCCACTAGGTGGTGGAGCCTTGGATCCCATAACCCGCCTCTAAGCCCAAATGGAAATGTATAATGAACAAATTGAGGCCATTAGGGAAACATTGGAGGAAATGCAGAACCCTCCCGAACGGGAGGAGCCTAGGTCTCTTAGCTCTTATCAGAATCCCGCTGCTACAGAGACCATAGGACAAATTTGGGTCCCCATGGGTGGGGACGACTTTGAACTGAAACCTAACATTATTGGCCTAATAAATTTTCACTTCCATGGTTCTGCAAGTGAAGATCCGTTTCTCCACTTGGAAGAATTAACCTGATTAGCTAAAACTGTTAAACCAAGAAACGTCGGGTTACCTATAGTCCTCATGAAAATGTTCCCATTTTCATTGTAGGATAAAGCGTCGCAGTGGTTACGCACCCTTGGGAGAACCATCCACTCTTGGAAAGAGATGCGAATAGCGTTTCTCAAGAAGTTCTTCCCAATCGGGCGAACCAATGCGCTTCGCTGTGCTATCACCTCTTTTTCACAACAAAATAGCGAACAATTTCATGAGGCATGGGAGAGGTATAACAACCTCCTCAGGTAGAGTCCGCACCACGGTCTGCCTAAGTGGCATATAGCCCAGATTTTCTACTACGGGCTAAATGAGACTTTGAAGCAGATTGCAGACGCTTCCTGCGGAGGGAATTTTATGAATAAAGACGAGAATGGAGCATTTGAACTATTTGAAAATATGAGTGAAAACTCAATGAACAATGCCTCCATTGTCGCCTTTAATCGTACCAGCCAGCCCTATAATGTCCACGAAGTTGACACGGGACCCTCCCATTCATCCACTGATCTAAGCCTTATTGCACAAAAACTGGATGAAGTCTCCGTCGTGCACAAGAAGCTGGACGAGCTTCTGGCCAACCCCGCCCGATCTCTGGCAAACACCCCCACTTCACTTCGTCATAATCCAAATTCTTCCAACACCAGGCTTATCCCAAGAAACCCCATAAGACCTTCCTTACTGAGTGTCGCGCCAAGCGACTCGGTAAGTCATGTGGAACTGGCTTCTGCGAGCCAGTATTTCGACACGGAGGACCAAGCCTCCGTGTTCTCAGACGCATATTTACACGCGGACATGTCTTCTGGCATAGAAGACGCTTGCGCCCTGGGGAACAACCCGTTCTCTGCCACTTATAACCCAGGGTGGCGTAATCATCCAAACTTCGCATGGTCCAACAACCCGCAATGTCAAAACCCCGCGGGCGGACCAATGCAACCGTCCGCAGCCGTCATCCCAAGGGCCCAGTCTAATCCTATGGCGAATCCGCCATCAGGCCCTTGCGTATCGCAAGCAGAACACGCATCAAGTCCTTTTGACAAATTGATGCGTATAATGACGGAAATGTCAAAGAGCCATGAAGAGAACATGACCTCTCTTCAGCACCAATTGGCACAGCAGAATGCTGAGATCAGTCAACTACGCATGGCGACTCGATCTCAGGGCACTCTTCCCGCCCAACCTGTTCCAAACCTGCGAAATTTCGTACCCTGTGGTCCTCAACCACAGGTACAACCTTCTCAGGGGCAGGTTCATCAAATTTTGCAAGCTCCGAGCATTCCACCGGGATTTCAAGCTAATCCCGCTGCAACACCTCACTCTTATGTCCCTATTGCGAACCCTCCTCCGTCGTATGATCCCATTGGACCCACATCGTCCAATGTTATCAATATAAGGAGCGGTAAGCAGACCGTCGATCCGCCTCGACCTGATCCTGGCCCGTCTTCTTCGTCGCTCTCTCATTCGGGATGCGCACCGCATTCGCGAGAGGACGATACACCCAAATTGGTGCCAGAATTAGTTCCATTCTCTGAGGCTCTACTGAGGGAGCCAAAAGGCAAGAAGAAAGACACGCAGGCCTTTGATAACCTGCGTAATTTGTTCAGGGATGTAGAAATCAAGGTACCCCTGCTTGAGGCCATAGACCACATACCTACTGTCGCCCGATTTTTCAAAGACTACACAACACCCAGGCGGCAGTCAAAGAAAACTAAGAATCTAGTGGTTCTCTCGCCTCATGCGAGTTGTGCTATACTGTCAAACCTACCACCGAAGCAGAAAGATTCGGGCACACTGCTTATTTCCTGTAGCATCTAAGGCTGCAATTTTAACCGTGCCCTGCTTGATCTAGGATCTTCCATAAATCTTATACCGACCATCATGCTCGAAAAATTTTCCTTGGGAAATCTGAAACCCACCCCTGTCACGTTACAGTTGGAAGATCGTTATGTCAAAATCCCGAAGGGTGTGGTAGAAGACGTGGTGGTTAGGGTGAACAGTCTCTGTTTTCCTATTGACTTTCTTATTTTAGATATGGAAGTTCCTAGCTCACTTTCTGATTGTCCGATCATCCTCGGTCAACCTTTCTTGGCCACAGCCCGTGCCCTTATCGACTACAAGTCAGGTTGTATTGAGATTACCGTTGGATCTAAAAAGCTCAAGCTTAACATCTTCAAGGCAGCCAAGAACTTTGATTGAGATTGCATCGAGGATGACACGTCTGACGAGGACATGACCGTCAGTGTGTGTATCGGACTAATTGGGACCTATTCAGACTGCCGCGGATTACCTGACGACTGCCTGATCAACACATACTGTGACATTCCCCCATCCCTCCCTTGTCTCGTACCTTCTCCTGGCCAGACTTCTGATGAGGTTTTCTCCGCTTCCCATACCTCGTGGTCTGAGTCATATCCGGGCTGCTCACCGCCGATCCACACTCTTGAAGACCGGATTGCCCTTTCTTTCCCGCCAAATTAGGCGGATTTGCAATTCCACACTGGGACCTTGAGCCCACATCTTACTCACTGGGGCTGTTCCTTTTTAGATCCATCTATCCAGGAAGCCCCTCTTCTTGGCCAATCTGAGGGCCAACTATTTCCTCCTGACTTGTTTTCTGTTCCGCCTGGGACACTCTCGTCCCAGAAAATGCCAGATCTTTCACCACCCACCCTACCACCTTGCTGTATACCCTGCACCTCAGCTCTCGTCACCCGATCTTTCATCCTTTCTCTACTTTTCCCTGTATGCATATGAGGACATAGCATTGTTTGGCATGGGGGGTGGATAGGCATCCATAGGATCTGGGTATTTTATAGTATCATGCGGTTCCCACCTATTTATAAATATTTAAGAAAAAGAAAGAGAAAAAAAAAATATATATATATATAATAAATATATAATAATAATAATAATAAATGGTGTTTAGTAATGATCTAAGGGATAAAACAAAATACAATAAGTGTTTATGGATATTCAACCTCTGTTTTGAAGACTTTCCAGGATATTGAAGCTTGATTCACTTAGGCTCGAGCTTAATTCACTTGAGCATTGACAAAATAGATCAAAATCTCTCCTAACTAAGGACGTATTCTTGTACCTGAGACACCGGTACAGGATTATTTGGTTTGCTTCTACTTGAGAGCTTAAGTAAACTTGGTTCACACTACACATATCAGGAAAGACCAGGTGAACATAAGATCCAACCCTAGTGTTCATTAGGGAAGGTGGAGTCCTTACCTGTGCGCACAGGTAGACTTTTTATCCCAGGCTTTAGTCTTGTGTTTAGGAGCAACTCTTTCCACCAAAAAGAAAAGTGTGCTCCTTCAAAAAATGTTGTAAAAGATATACTGACACGTGTTTCAAAAAAAAAAAGTTGCAAATAAGTCAGTATATCTCACAAATGTCTGTAAAGTCTTTGCCCTACAAGAAGTTCTTCAGGGTAGGTTACAAATACCTTGTTTTCTTGTGAGCCATAAATGTCAAAAAATGGGAGTTGAGTTTTCCGTCATCTTCTTAAGGGTCAATCCGAAAACACAAGCTGAAACTGGGACCAACCTTTACTTAAAGATTCGTGAAACCTTGGACTTGAGTCTTAATGTTCATCTGGTCAGTCTTGATTCTGCACTAAGCACAAGCCATAATCTCTTGAGTTCTCGAGTACAGCAAAAACCTCCTGGGTCCTGGAAATCGTACTTAAGGTTTAAATATCAAGAGTCCTGGTTAGTCGAGAGATGATCTTTGTCATGTGAGACTTAAAGTATTGGTAGTCTTCTCTACAATTGGTTCTCACAATATCCAACAATAAACACAGCTATGTTGCCTCAGAAGAAAATCTTCAGCTTAAAGATCATTTCTAAATACTATAAAAAATGTTTTTCTTGGGACAGCAAAAGAGAGGCATGGGGGTATGATTGCACCGCAAAAATACACCTGCAATAGTGCCTTCTTATGATATTTCCTAGCATTACCTATGCATATTAGGGTTCCAAAATCACATTTGTAAAAATACATGCATGCATGCATTTAATTGAGAAGAGAGGAGAATAAATAAGTGGCCTTACAATTAACATTTTTCCTCAAGTGCATCTCTGTTAATTCACCATCTTTTTATTTTCTATTTCACTTGATTTTTAATCTTTCCCTCGGCTGCATGCATCTTCTTCTTCTCCTCGCGCCATGCTTCCCTGCAGCAGCCCTCTCCCTGCCAGCCGCAGCAGCCCACTCCCTGCCACTCCATGCGCAAGCCATGCACAGCCAGGGCATGGCTGTGCATGGCTTTCTTCTTCTATAAAAAGACCACAACTTCTCCTTCATCGGTAGCCTGGTCCAACAGAGAAAAAAACCACCTAGCACTTCTTCCAGGCCACCGTCCTCTCCTCCCTCTCCCTCCACATGCTGGCCCTCCTCGGAGACACTCGGCGGACAGGAGCCCTCACTGTGGTGAACACCCACCACAGTGAGACCACCATCGCCCAACTCTTCAAAGAGTCGATGGGCGTGGTGGCTCTTTTCTCATTTTTTTTACGTTTCCAGTACCTTCAGCCATGGCCGCAAGCTTCAAGGTCTGAAGCTCGAAGCTCGACGGTACCAGCAGCACAGCAGCAGCCCCAGCCCCTTCCGCGCACGCCTGCAGGCACCCTCGCCCTCCGCGCGTGCCTGCAGGCCTCCCTGCCTCCCACTTCTTCGCTCTGTCAGGCGCTCTCCTCCGCCTGCAACCGGCCATTGCGCTCCTCTGCAGTGGCTGGCCAACCCTCACCGCGCACCCCAACAGCGCCCGCGTCGCCCTCGCCCTCCACCGCACACGCCTGCAGCCTTCTCCACGCGCTCTATCGCAACCTTCTACTCGCAAGCCACCAGCTGAAGCCACTCCACCGCGTGCGTCGAGCCGGCCGCACTCACGGCACCTGCAGCTCCCGGTCATGCGGCGTGGCCTTACACTATAGCCACTGTTCACGCGAGTCTGCGCGACACTGTGGCTATAGTGGGGTGACCGGTGAGCTTCTCACTTTACTGGTCACCCGGCACACCGCTACCGCCGTTCGCCCGTGCACGCGCCCGCCTGCGCGTCTCGCCCCGCGTCTCCCGCACCCGCCCGCGCGTTTGCATCGCCCACACCCGTCCGCATCACCCGCTCCCTTTGCCCGCGCCTGCGAGTGCCCGTCCCAGCCACTCCGCACAGCACTGGGCGCTGCGATCCTCTCCGCGCCAACTCTCCTCCGTGCGTGCTCCTCTCTGCGCGAATACGCGCCTGCGCGTGCATGTAGCCTCCAGATGTTGCTTGGAAGCTGCAGACGACCTAACTTAACCCTCCAGCCGTGCAGCTGCTCTCTCTCTCCCACTCTCTTTCTCTCCCTCTCTCTCACAACACTCACAGCACTCTCTTTACCGACGCTCACACACACATACACTCACACTTCCACACACACACCTATACACTATTATCTACATATATATATATATATATGTATATATATATATATATATATATATATATATATATATATGTATATATATATATATATATGTATATATATATATATATATGTATATATATATATATATATATATATATATACGTATACATATATATATTGATATATATATATATATATATATTTATATACATATATATATATATACTTATATTTATACATATAGTAGTACCTATATACTTATGTATTAGTATACATACATATATATATATACATATATACATATACTTATATATATATACATATATATACACATATACTTATACATACATATATATACATATATACATATATATACATATCTAGCTACATATACCTATATATACATATATTATTATTATATATATATATATATATATATATATATACATATATATAGTATTGTATACATACATACCTACATACATATATATATATATATACATATATCTCTCTATACCTATATAGCTACATACATATATACATATACTTATATATATATATACATATATATACACCTATAGATATATACATATATATATATATACCTATATATTTATAACCATATATATATAGATATATTTACATACATATATACATATATTTTCACATTACTTACCATACGTGATATCGCGGGAATATGTGCACCAGTTGCTGATATTCCCCGATACACGCGTACAAAAAGCGTGTTCGCATTCATCTTCCACCATCCATCCTACACCTTACACGCGGCACTTCGTCCTGTTGGTTGCATCTTTCTAGACGACGACCGACTCGACACCGTGCTACACTCCATCTCTGCCTCCACCCCCACCCCTTTATATACATAATATATACCTATATATATACTGTATTTACTTTATTTCTGTTTCACTTTCCTGTTAGTAAAAAGATAAAAAATATATATTTAAGAGAGAAAATATAATCTTTGACTTGCAGGTACTCCATCTTGCGAATAGCAAGACCCGTTTTTGAACCCTGTTTTGGCTCAAAGCCAAGAACCCAATTTTGAGGGTGTGCCTCAAGGACAAAGATTACCAGAAAAAAATCTAAATAGAAAAACACCAAAAACACAATAAACAAACGAAAGAGATTCGTTGTAGGAAAGGCGTAGAAACTTAACTTGTACCCCACTTCCCTGAGTTCGACTCTGGGCCTAAAAGTGACCAAGATAAAATCAATTAGGCCAGGTTAAAAAATTTTGTAAAGAGATGGTTAGGTCCGATTTAGGTTAACCACTATACACACTTCAATGATAAAATCATCATATTAACAACCTATTCGGGTCTGACACCAACTACACACGCAAAGAAGAAAGACAACATAGTCTCACATCGTTAAAGTGTAACTTGGATTTTGATATATAATGTTCCATGTGCTATGGCTTATCACCTCAAACACATGGGGTGAGGTCCTTATCATCTACCCTATTCACACCTTGCCCGCCACACATACGCAGGTGGGCCTGGTCCCTGGTCCGGATCTGTTACCCGATTACCCGAATACCCTGTTCTAAAGAGAGAGAGAGGAATGGAATTTCTAAAGGAAGGTAGGAGGTTTTCCACTGTGTTGTAGTGGGATTCATGCCTAACAATTAGGTGCATTCTTGAGGTAATTTGGAGCTTGATAGTTAAGTCATCTAGAGCTTCTCTCTGACATCCGATCCAAGAAGGAAATTGGCTTTGATTGTAGTTTGAGATTGCTGATAGTACTGATCTATGGCAATTGTTGGGGATAATTGGTGGTTCCAACCATCATTTTTATTCTCTTTATTTTTACTCTAAGATACAATTTTGAGCATTAATTGATTATTCTCATATTTGTGATTGAATACTAATTTCATCATTATTTTTTATTGTTGTAATTGGTGGATTGAATTGCTACATTTTCTCCCTATGAAAGACCTCGGAACTCACAATTTTTCGAGCTTTACAAATTTTCAATGTAGATTCGATTTTCATCGCTATACTAGGATGCTATACTTTTCTAAACTATGATGATTTTCGATTCAACACTAACCCCAATAGTTTTTTGGGGAGTTACCGTCATATGATGCTTGTTCACAGTTGTCCTGATGGAGTACTCTGCCAAGTATTTCCATCATACCTATCTGGCATGGTTTATGAATGGCTCAAAGAGCTGCCAACAGGGCAAATCGCTTGTTTCCAAGAGTTGGCTGACAAGTTCTATTGAAAGACAACCCAAAAAGACTATTGAAAGTTCAGCAGTGAAGATCTAAGTCTTTTCAATCCAATCTTGATTGGTTCAAGACTCAGTACTTCAAATGTAAAAGGCCCCATGATGCAATTGATGGTAACACCATCATTATCCATAAATAGCTTGAATTAGTCAAAACCAAGAGATAAATGCTCCAAAATAATTGCCTGAGGACAGTAATTCCACTAAAATTCATTTTGAGAAGAAAACATTGAAACATGGTTAATTCTACAGTTTAAACATCAAATCATGAATGCAGAGTAACCACGAGGTCACCAAGAGGATAATTAGAGGTTAATTGAGCATTAAAGACTAAAAAGTGGGTCAACATTGACAGAAACAAGGTTTCGTGCATTTCGAGAACTGAGACAATACATAAATTCAGACCTACTTAAATTAAAGAGGTTCTAGCTAGGATAAAATTCATCTAAACCTCCTAAAATTCATATAAAAATATTCTAAGAGATTTGGTATCCTTGGCTTGATCATCTAAACCTATTTTCACTTAGAATAGAGTTTCAAATGAGATTTTGCCCTAATTTGGACTTCTGTGCAAATTACCTAGTCAAACATGGTCAAAACTGAACTCTAACTTTACCATCAGATTCTTTGGGTCTAAATTAAGTTAACACCAAAATTTGGACCCAATCAGAGTCTATGTTGACCTAGCTTGCAATTCAGTCCCTCAAATCCCTATTCCTCACATCCAAGCCCCTAACTTGCAAATTATTTACAAAAATCCCCCTACCTTTCGACATCTTCTTCACAATTAAGCCCTAACCACCTTCGTCTGATCAGAATCTTTGAACCCAAAGCCGGCGAGATTCAATCAAAGATCTCTCCATCAACTTGCAACAAAATCCTCCCAAACTTGGAAGGATTGTTCACCAAGAGATTCTCCATCAAATAAGCACGATCATGGCCTTCCTTATGATGACCAATGATCAAGCGAAGCTTGAGAAAATCAAAAACCTTGAGCTTCCTAAATCCTAATCAACACGAGAGCATTCTAGGAATTTAGCTCAAATCAGAGCTCTATATAAGCTATAGAAGATCCTAGCATGCTTTTAGTCCCGTCCAGGCCCAAAACACTTCTCTTCTTCCTCCGATCAGCTCCAACCGCAAATTCGGTGACCTCCACCCAAAGCTTCACCTGGCCTCTCAATAGCCAAATTGAGAGGTTCTCCTTCCTCCCCACTCTCGTTCACATCTAATGCACATTAACTAGCGTCGCCTACCCCTCTCCTCCTTGCCGTCCTCACCATCGGAGCATTTATCGCCTCAGGAATCAGCCAATCAAAGCTGGCGTGGAGCTCCATCCTCTTTGTCCGTAGTTAAGTTCTCTCTCTTCCTCTTACTCTCTAGCTTAGATTTAGCCTCTCAAACCTTCAATGAAACTGCCAAAGCACCACCTCCCTCTCCATCTTCTTTGCAGCTGGCAAAGCTCCGACGAGCTTTGTTCAGTCGCTACGCTCAATCATCCACCCAACCACCTCCACCACTACCTTCCTTACACTTCAAGGACCAAACGCCCCATGATTAATATTGGGAGCTTTGGTCACTAAACATCTCAGCCGATCAACCCACTTCATCGTCACCTCCTCCAGTCTCGACCGACCTCCGTGCACCATGAAATACCCCACAACCACCACCACCACACTCCACTCCACACAGCGATGTCGATGAACTCTTTAATTAGGTTCTAGATCCCGTATTCCATGTACTAGGGAATCTCCAGAGCTCTGACGCCGCCTTCATCAACTCGCCATTGCCCGCCACACTACGTTCACATCCACCCTTGCATTCACTTCCAGCTAATGCGGAACACCACCACGAAGCCACTGGGGCTCATGATTGAAGCAGAAGACATCAGTTACTACCTCTATTCCTCATGACATTTAACTACTACTTGCAGAGGAAGCTGTGAAGAGGATAACGTCTCACTTAGTCCCACATCGTGTGGGACAAAAGTGAAACGGATAATAAAAGGAATTGCTGAAGAGGGCTTACCACCTCAAGTGCACAGGGGGTGAGGTCCCCCATGCACTGTTCACACCTCACCCATGGTACATGCCACGTGAGTCTGGTCCCTACCCAGTACTGCACAAACTCGATTACCTGATTAAATACTCGGTTCTGAAAAAGGGAAGAGGAGAAAAACTGAGCAGGGTAGGGGTAGGTTTTGCACTATGCTCCTCGAGATGCATGCCTATGTGTCCTATACTTAGCATCTCTGAGAGGCTTCTGCTCTATGTTGGCTTTGTGCCTATTCTGAGGCATTGATACTTAAGGCATCTGAAGTGCCCTTGCGACGTCTAACTTGGACTTGGTTTTGATTACTGTGGATATATTTGGTTCCTATTCTAACATGGATATTTGAGCATAAGTGGTACTAACCACTGTAGTGATATTTAGTAATCTGATTTCTTTGGGATATGTGCTTAAATGTGGGATATAAATGGTGGTCTAAATCACCATTTTTAGGGTCCTATTCTTCTTTTTATCCTATTGATTTCTTGAGATACTATCGATTATTACTGAATACATTATTTGAGTATATTATTCATTGAATATCTTCAATTGTGATTCATTATTGTGCTTATCTATTTCTAATTGTGATTAGTGCGTGAATTCCACATTTGCTCCCTGCGAACGACCTCAGATTCATTTCTTATTTTCGAGCACTTTATAACTTTAAATGCTGTAGCATTTTTGTTTACTATACTACAACGTGCATTCTTAAAACTTAACAAAAGTGTTACAACAAAAATTGCCATCTAGTACTTTAATTCAAGTTTGCTGAACTAGAGGTTCTGGTATGACATTGATGATTTTTCGCCTAGAGACGTGGCAAAATTATGGGACTAAGATACGAGTGATGGGAACACCATCATGATCCATAACTAGCTCATTTTGACCCAATTAAGTCAATAAATGCTCCTACATAACCACCGAAGAGTCACAAGTCATTCATATTCATTCTGGAAGAAAAAATAAGAAACTAGGGCTAAAAGTGTAATTTTACTAGCACATCATGAATGCAATGCAATCAAGGGTTTTCTTAGGGGTTAAATGAAGATCAATTGATCTTAAAAAGATAACAAGTGGGATAAGGCAAACAGAAAAGGGTTTACACATGTTCTGAGAATTAAATGACTTTTGAAACCCTAAAAATAGACCTACTTAATTAACTGAAATTTTGATCAAGATAAAATTTACCTAAATCCTCTAAAATTCATCGAAAAATATTCTCTAGGGTTTATAACTTTCAATTTAACCATATGAACCCATCTTGACCCAAAATAACGTCTCAGACAGATATTTGTCCTAATTTAGGTTTTTACATAAATTACCTTGTCAAACATGGTAAAAATCAAAATCCAACCTCACCATTGAATTCCTTAGGGCCAAATTAGGTTTTTACCAAAATTTGGACCCAAGATGAGCTTGTCTTGACCTAGTTTGCAAATTGGTCCTATCTGATTACATTTATGCCCTTAACTTTCAAAATCATTTCAAATAGCCCCTTAATTTCTTCGTCATCTTCACAATTAGGTTCCTCTACCATTATTGCAGTGGAAACCTACTCCGACAATCTTTGACTGGGGAGTTCTCCTTGATTGCTTGACGAATCCCTTCCAAAATTAGAAGGGAGATTCACTGAGAAATTGTCTTCAATCTGAACCCGTCCATGTGCTCTGAATCTTTCCCAATCTCTCATGTGAGTGCATGAGAGATTTGGGTCTCAAGAAACTCCCAAATCCGGCGAGGCTTTCCAAGCTTGTTTCCCAAGCTCAAACCGCCTCTAAACCCTTATATAAGAGAGCCCAGATCCCCTCGAACTTGCTAAGCTTGAAATTTGGCTAGAAGTCCCCTTCTTCCTCTCTCCTCTTCGACTGCAAATCTCCGCAAGCTCTGGCAATCTCTCTCCGACTCCTCTCGTCGTCTGACCACAAAACCAGTGGTAGATTCATCTTCCTCACCGTCCTTCGCATCGTGCAATTCCAGTCGTCGCCATCCTTTCACCATCCTTGCCGTCATCTCTCCCTACGGAGGTTCGTCTTCCCCACATCCAGTAACCACACCGGCGTGAGAATCCCTTTACCTTTTCATCCTTAGAGTAGATTCCTAGGTTCCTTATCTCCCCTACTTTCTTCTCCTCTCTTTATTTTCCAAATCCGACCACCGACACTCCTCCATGACTTCATTGTCTTCCGCTCCGGCAATCCCTCCGGCGAAGTCCCTTGCTCATGCCACAACTCCAAATCCTTCGCCGACCACACCAAAACCTCCACTTCACTTTTCTACACCTTTCCCCTCACTCCATTCGTTCCATCATCCACCCAAACTCGGCCCCTAACACAACCACCTTCACGCACACAATCCGACTCTGAACAGCCACCATACGCATCCATCCGCCATGTCGATCCTCTCTACAAGTTTGTCGTGCTCTAGCAATGCTTCCTAAGCATTTTAACATGGTCGAGAGACCTTCTTTGTGATTTTCAGGATATAGGTTCATGCCATTGCCGTAGCTGCTTCAAAGGAGCTTGAAGTGTGTTCTAGCGACCTGCAGCTACAGGTGTTGTGTCCAGGTAGTGCAGAATTAGCCTAGGAAGTGACCCAAGTTGCTAATTGGAGGAGTCTACCTCCTCTTCACCTTCAATTGGTCACATCCTTAGCAGCCGTTCACACGCGAAGAAGAAAGTGGGATAGTCTCACATCGGAAAGTGCTGAAGCAGTGTGCCTGCATAAATTGAATTTGTGTTAGAGGCTATCTGCCTCATAACACGGGGTGAGGTCCCTCTCACCCACTCACCCGGCCTCATCCGTGACACGTACATGTGGACCTGGTTCGACCCGTTTACCTGCCTAGAGTGACCTGCACTCCTCGCTCACCACCGCACGCCGGTGAGCCCGAACCCGAGTGCATTCGATCAAATAACCCGATTACCCGTGGCTCTGGGAGAGCAGATCCTAAGAGAGAAAGAGAGAAGGAGAGTCATGTGGGTAGAGGGAGGGTTTTGCCCTGAGAAGCTTGGCCCTGACACTTAGCCAAATTCTGAAGAAGAAAAGAAGAAGGGCCGAAGAAGAGTTACAAAGCAAGGCTCAGAAGAAGAAGAGCTAAAGGCATAGAGGAAAAAGAAGAAGAAGCCGCAACTGAGAAAGAGAAGAAGCTGAAGAGGAAAGACAGAGTCAAAGATAGGAAGAAGAAGAGTTGCAGCACATCAGCAGACGACTTTAAGCCATCTGATTTCAAAATCAGATGACAGATTTGAGCTTTCATTTCATACATATACATTGAGTTCCTTAGCTAATATTGTAGAAGTATTTGGTGATTTGAGTCACCATTTTACTCCCAACTTTTTGGCACATTGATACCTGGCATTCTTATTGCAATAGTTTACAAGTTAAATTGTAATCTTGATTTCTAAATTCCTTATTACTTTCAGTATTTGACCTCGGAACCTTTTTCGAGTAATAAAATCTATTTGTTTTCATCGCAATTTCAACTATACTACAACGCTTCATTTTAAACTCGATTTTGTCACATTAACATTTTGGCGCCATTGCCAGGCTGCAACGGGCAATTTAGAACTCTTGATTGCACTTCCTAATTTGGTACTAACTTGCTTTATCTCTTTGTTGTTGTTTTAGGAGGGATTCATTGAAGAAAGTTCAACTGCACATCAAACACGCCAGGGGCAGGTAAGCTAATTACTCTATCTCTTAAGCCCCTGATTCTAAAAAGGTTAAAATGAAGAAAAATCAATTAGGGATGCTTGCTTTCCATTCTTAGATAATTCATCAAGTTGCTTGATTTGATTTAAACAACAAACTCTGATTTGTGCACCCACTTAAGGTAACTAGGGCTATCACATTCTTGTTTGAGCCCTAGATACCACATTTGACAAACTAAATTGGACCAAAACAAGAGCCAAGTAAGGATTCCAAGTTAGGGTTTTAGAGATACACTTACATAATCAAGAACTGATCTTTCCAAATAGTGTGTGCCTAAGCCATGATTGTATTGATCTATTCAAGCAAACCCTAAAAATCAGGCTCTTAATCTCACTTGAATCTTAAAAGAGGGACCTAAATTTCTCAAAGGATAAACAGGTGAAGTTGACCCACCTTGTTGGGTCAACCAATCTTTAAATTAGGTCACTCTTGCACTCAATACATCTTAAAAGTTCAAATAAAATCCTAACCACCCTTGCTCTTAATAAAACTGGTAGACTTAAGAGGTCAAGTCCCCATTCTGGTCTACCTGGACTATCAGTGACAAGAGAGGTCGGGTGGGGGAAACCCTATAACTCGTGGGGACGTTCTACCATGTGGGGGTCATTGCAGGACTCTCCCTCTCTGGCTACCCAGGTAATTCACAGGTGGACGACTTTTTGACTAAGGGGTATCATCCGCCTCGAACGTCTATAGTCATCCAAAATTTTTGGATGTCTTGAATGGGTCCATCACATTCTATTCTCATCTAGTCCATTGGTGCATGTTTGGTAGGAGGTCCTTAAGACCACCCTTGAGGCCTCCATTAGCTATTCACTCCCGTCGAGGCCAGGCCTCGACTTCCGTGTTTGTGCAGCAACCCCATCACATAGACATCTCTTCTGATTCATCTGAGCCTAATTCTCCTTCATGCATCATCATGGCACAACCCGCAGAAGAGAACAACCATGAGAATCAGCTTCAGTGCCTTAATGATTTATTCCAAGCCTTTATGAATCCACTGTAACATCCTATGATGTGAGATCATTACAATCCTGCTGTGGTAGCAATTGAACCTCGAGTCCAAATCCCGGCTGGAGGTCTTGATATTAAACTCAAGCCCAACATGATTCATGCTATTCCGAGATTTCATGGGCTCAATTCTGAGGATCCTTTCCAGCACATTAAACAGCTCAAGCATCTGGCTCAGACCTTCGAGTCAGATGTTCAGAATCGGGATATTCTTCTCATGAAAATGTTCCCCTTCTCTCTCATGGACAAAGCAGCTCACTGGTATCTGACTCAAACGCATCCAATCAACACATGGGTTGAACTACAATCTGAGTTTTTGAAAAAGTTCTTTCCAGTTGGTCGAACGAATGCTTTACGACATCAGATCACGCACTTCACACAATAGCCTAGAGAACCACTTCACGAAGCATGGGATCATTTCCTGGATCTCATGCGAAAGTGCCCCTATCATGGAGTTCCTAAATGGGAACAAGTCCAGTCTTTTTACCAAGGACTTCGTGAAGATATCCTATTATTCGTCAATGCATCTTGTGGCAGAAATATCATGGGTCAACACGAAGGCACTATGTGGGAGATTCTTGAGAATATGTGAGAGAACTTCATTAATAATGACTCTGTGGGCATACTCGACCAGACGAATGTGGCTATGCAAAAACAACATAAAGACGAGATCACAGAGGTCTGCAATCAACTCGCCCAGATGGCAAATTCCCGCCAACCTGGTACACTCCCTTCGCAACTTCTACCTAATCCCAATAACATGCCAAATCAGAGGCGTGTTATAAACCCAAACCAAGGCCTAGCCCACATGGTTTATCAGGCCCCTTCTACTCCATCACCCGACGGGATGGAAGCTTTGACATTGTACTTGGGATTTCAGTAGCAACCACCTATTTTACTTACACCAAACCAGAACCAGGCATGACTGAGTTCAGTTGACCTGTAGTGGCAAAGCAACACAGGACCCACCTTACCCAAGCCACTTGTAGCCTGCTAGTGCTAACCCAAACCCTAGGATAGTCATCCAGGATACCCCTGTCCCAGATCAAGAACCTGGACCTATTCCAGAGGAACCATCTATGGTTCCATTTCCTGAGGCCTTGACCAAGGGAAAGAGGACAACCAAACCTGTGGCACCTGAAGAGGACTAGGTCAAGCTCTTTGAACAGGTCCATATAAACATCCCCTTGATGGATGCAATTCACCATGCACCAGCTTACGCACGATTTTTGAAAGACGTGTGTACACCTAAGCATAAGACACGAACCAAAAGTGTGAGCCCAATCGTATTGTCGGAACAAGCCAACTCCATCATTTTGAGTAGGCTCCCACTTAAGGAAAAAGACCCAGGTACTCACCTGATTTCCTATACAATTGGTGATATCCAATTTGATAGAGCATTATTGGATCTAGGAGCCTCTATAAACCTAATACCTACATCCCTACTTGACCATCTTGAAGAATCTGAGCTAAAACCAACAGAGGTGACATTACAGTTGGCAGATTGATCTATTAAGTCACCTAAAGGATTTCTTGATGATGTCATTATTAGGGTTCAGGATTTCTATTTCCTGGTAGATTTCATAGTCTTGGATATGGATGCTCTAGAAAATCTGAGAAACACACCGATCATACTGAGGAGACCCTTTCTAGCCACTGCTAGAGCCAACATTAATTGTGAGGAGGGCCAAATTGAACTAAAATTTGGGAGCCAAACACTAAAGATCAACATCTTTAAGGCCCAATAAGGGATTAATTACAGGGTTATAGAACAAATATGTGATATCGAGGTTGTGGTTGACGATCGGTATATCGAGGAAAACCTGACTACTTCTGATCAACGACAAGAGGATCAAAACCTGCAATTAAAGGAGTCCAAACTCAACCTAAACACACCCATAGCTCCTTCCCTTGCTCCCGACACCCACCCTAAACCACTTGCTATTGCTGATAACCCTGTTTTAGAACTAAAGCCTCTTCCCGATCATCTAAAGTACATCCTTTTGGGTTCCAATTAGACATTTCCTATGATGATCAACTCCAGACTCACACCTGATCAGAAATCCCATCTAATTTCTGTTCTCTAGAAACATCAAAGAGCCATTGGATGGACTCTCGATGATTTGACTGGTATTAGCCCCTCTTATTACACACATCGCATCTATACTGAAGAGGGCACACGACCTTGCCGTGAAATGTAGAGACGTCTGAATCCTAATCTGTAGGAGGTCGTGAAAAAGGAGATCATTAAGTGGTTAGATGCTGGGATCATCTACCCGATCTCCGACAGTCGGTGGGTGAGTCCAATCTAGGTTGTGCCTAAGAAGGCAAGACTCATCGTAATCACGACTGAGACAGGAGAAATCATACCAACCCATGTAGAAAACTTGTGGAGAGTCTGCATTGATTATAGAAGACTCAATACCTCCACAAAGAAGGATCATTTCCCACTACCATTTATTGATCAGATCCTTGAAAAACTAGCAGGAAATAGATTCTTCTGCTTTTTGGATGGGTACTCCAGTTATAACCAGGTGGCAATCCATCTTGAAGACCAAGAGAAGACCACTTTCACCTGCCCCTTCGGGACGTACACATTCCGAAGGATGCCTTTCGATCTCTGCAATGCACTTGCTACTTTTCAGCGGTGCATGCTTGCCATATTCTTAGATATGGTAGGTGAATATCTACAAGTCTTAATGGATGACTTCTCAGTTTTTGGCGAACCATTTGATGATGGCCTTCTGTTGACGAGGCGAGATCGTGGTTTTAGAAAGATGTTTGTTGTTGTATAACTGAAATCATCATGAAAACAAATAAGAATTTATTACTCAAAAATCAAGGTATTCGAGGTCGAACATAGGGAGCAAATTGGTATTTAAAAACTAAGATCACAACTAACAATTTAATAAGAGGCAATCAAAATTATGAAGTAAAAATGAGGTCAATGTATAGATAAGCTCAAAAAGATGGACGTCTGATGTAAAATCAAATGTCTTAGGTTGTTGCTGCTTCAGTGCAAGGCTTATTCTTCTCCTTCTGACTTTGCCTTCTAATTTTCTCTCTTCTTTCTCTTTCTTTGCAGCCACTCTTCTTCTGCCTTCTTCTTTCTTCTGCTGTTCTTTGGCTTTCTTCCTTAACTCTTCTTTCTATCTTCTTCTCTTCTTCTTCCTTCTCTGCTTGGCCGTAAGTCTGCTTCCCTCTCCTTGTTCTTTCTTTCTTCAGCCTCTGTCTTCGCCGGCTAAGTCCTTCCTTAGCTTTGGCCTCCTTATCTTCTGCCTTTGCCTTCAAGTCTTGCCTTCAGCTTCTTCCTCTTCTTCAGCAACTGCCTCCTTCTCCTTCTTCTTTCCCTACACAACACAGAGCAAAACCTACCCCTACCCTCCCCTGCATCTCTCTCTCTCTCTATTTCTCTCTTAGGTACGCTCTCCCAGAGCCGAGTAATCAGGTCGAGTTTTGTGTGCCCGGGTCTAGGCGCACCGGTGTGTAGTGCGCGAGGAGTGCTAGGTAAATGGGTCGGGTGCCAAGTCTATAGGGGCAGGGGTCGGGGATGAGGCATGCATATGGGTGAGGGACCTCACCCCGTGTCGTTTGGAGGCGATAAGCTAAAAAAAGAAAATTAATAAATACTACTCACCTCACTCTTGAGTTCACGAGGTGGGACTAAAAGTCCCACCCTCTTCTGCTTGCGCCTGTAGGAGGAAGGTCCGCGCAATTGGAGCAGCTGGGAGCTTCGCTGCTCTAATCACCAGGGGGTGTGCATGCACAAGACCGACCCGCATCTGTTGGACGTGGGGGCCTAGAGCGCTAGAGCCTGGAGCAACCTCTCAAGCTCCTTCGTGTCGTCACTAATGGCAGCGGAGGTGCAAACCTGAAACACACACACACGGCCTTGCAGCCCTATCAAACAACGTGGGAAGCTTCTCCGTGTCACAGCAAAGGTGAGGCGGGGGTTGGCGTGGCACAAAACGGCCTAGGCGTGAGTTCCTGGGTTGAACTGTTACCGTGAAGGTGCATGTGTTCGATGGAAGTGTAGGGCATGTGTGGCAGTTGGTGAAGGGGCGGAGGATGATCAGTGAATGATTGTGAGGGTGATGAGGTTGGTGGGGAGGCGTGTGGACTGAGGGAGTGACGGATTCGCCTCGCCGGTGGTCGGTCGGAGATGAGGGAGACGAAGGTGGACAGTGGCTTGTCAAGGGGTGTTTTCTGAAATTAAGTAGGGGAAAATAGAGAGTGGAAAGAGAGAACCTTACTGAGGGTAGTTATACAAAGGGGAGGCAGAGGGGACGAGCGGTGCGTATGTGCCATCGTTGGGGAAGAAGGCCCTGAGGTGAGGATGATAGCGACAAGGCAGTCAGAGAGGCGTGCGCGGGTACGACGCAATGCGGAAGAGTGAGACGAAGATAGCTCTGCCACTGGTATGGTGGAAGAGCGATGAGAGGAGGGAGGACGGATCGCCGGAGCTTGCAGGCGGTTGGCCGGAGATGAGGAAGGAGGAAATTTGGGGGAATTCTCAGGCCAATTCAAGCTTAAAAGATGCGCCAAGGACCGGGGGTCCTTTTATAGCTGAAAGTCGAGACCTTTGTGCTTGGCAGGCAAGCCTCCAAGTGCAAAGATCTCACCGGAGATGGAAGGTGCGTAAGACACCTAAATCACTCGAGCGTTCGCACGAGAGATTTGGTGTTAATCAGATCTAGAGATCCTATTCAGACGATGGAGAAATCCTCAGAGAATCTCCCTTCCAAATCTGGGAGATCTCCAAGGATTCGAGGGGATATCCTCCTCAAATCCTTGTCGGAGTAGGATTCCTCTGCTGTAATGGTGGAGGGACCTAAATGTAAGGGTGGCGAGGAAGTTAGGGGGTCTGTACAAGGATTTTCAAAAGATAGGGGCCAGAATGTAATTGGGCAGACTATTTTGCAAAGTAGGTCAAGGTGACCTCTCCTTAGGTCAAAATTTTGCTACAAACCTAATTTGGACATAAGGAATCCAATGGTGAAGTTGGAATTTAGGTTTGACCATGTTTGATTGGATATTTTGCATAAAATCCCAAATTAGGTTAAATACTAAGCTAAGACCCCTATCTAGGTCAAAATAGGTTCCAAAGGCCAAATTGAAGGTTCTAAACCATAGGGGATATTTTTCCATGAATTTTAGAGGGTTTATTTAATTTTTATCCTGACCATAACCTTGTGAAATTAAGTGGGTTTGTTTTAGGGTTACAGAATGTCATTTAATTCTTAAATCTCACAATAACCCTTTTCTGACTGAACCATCCCACTTTTCCTCTTATTAAGTCCAATTAACTTATGTTTAGCCCTTGATAAATCCCGTTAATGTACTGCAATGGTAAAATTGCAGTTTTACCTTTAGTTTATGTTTCCTTCCCAAAATAGTAATCCCTTGAATTAGGCCTTCCTTTAGGTTATGTAGGAGCTTTTGCTTACTTTCTCAAGTCAAAATGAGCTAGTTAGGGCTAATGATGCAGTTCTCATCATACCCCCATGCCTAGCTTTTGCTAGTCCCTTAGCAAAATTTCAAGATTTTAACATCTATTCTAGACCATGAGTTTCTTTTACCAGTTGTGATAAGTGCTTTTTCTTTTTCTTTTGTGATTAGGTCAGAATGTCGACAATAGGCCTAGAGGTACTCAAGTACCAACCAAAATCCAGACCTGACCTACTTTAGCCTCAGTCCTCCGCAAAGGTTTTTAAGGCTTACAAAAACTATCCTAGGGTTCGTTGGACTCCGCGGTTAAAGCACCCGTGCTTGAGACATTTTTATCCTTGGTTCAGTTTGCAGTGCATTTTTGTAAGAGAGAGACAGAGGTTTTATTTATTTGGAGAGTTTTCTCTCTCTTTTCTTTTTATTTCTATCTTTGGATTGGCTTCTCAATACGGTCTGCATCGGATTCCTCGTCCCCATCATCAATCCTCAAAGGTCCCTGGCAATCGATGCTTCGTGATAGCATTGCCCATGGCAACCCCTAGATCCCTGGCTTTCGAGATTTCATGATAATCCCGCCCATAGCATTCCGTGGCTGAATCCAGACCCTGGCAATCGACATTTCGTGATAATGCCACCCATGGTATCTGAACCAGCAGAGTGCTTACATGCCCCTGGTAGGATATTTAAATATCCTAAGAGACAAGCACTGAGGAGACAATATGTTGTTATGCATCTTCGAGGGGAATTTCCCACCTCTCCTCACCGGGAACTCATCCAAATCAACTTGTGTTGATCGGTCGCTCCTAATCTAGGCAACTTTTTCAAAGCACTAAAACGCTTTTGTGTGATTTTGATAGTTGTGCGCACTGAACCAGACTGTGTGTGGATTGGGGTACTTAGGTTACCAAGTCCCACAAATCGAAGGTCAGTTAACGAGGTTGAATACTCCCTAAGCCTTAGACCTAATACTTAAGCATCGCATTTTCCCCAACCTCTTGAGGAATATCCAAATTTTAGCGGGTACTTGAATTTTTAAGCCTAAGAGTCTAGCCCAAAAGGCTTAAAGTCAACGTTCCTACTAATGACTCCTTAGCACTTTTTTTCTCATTTTTCTCTTTTTTCTTGATATGGTCTAGAACTTCAGTTAATCCCTTAATCTTTTACTAATGACTATTCTTTTTTCCTTTTCATTTTGTGCTCCTTTTTGGTATTTTGCTCTTTTCCTCATATTTTGTATAGCCTAAAAAGTTTTTGTCTCCCCCCTCAGTTTTTTTGTTCTTTTTCAAGATTTTTCAATTTTTTGTGTTTTCTGTGATATGTGAATTTTTTGTTGAAACCTTTTCTTGATATAAGTTTTCATGACATTTTGCACTTTCATACCCCCCATGCCTACGATTTGCAATGTCCCCATTGTAAATTTGGTGGGTTCGAATTCAGCTTAGTTCATTCATTAGGATAGGTGTTGGGTGGGCGAATGGGTCAAGGTGGCTGTTGCGAACGATTTCTATACTCGAGTACGGGTACCTGAGGTAGAGTCGGCTATTCTAATGGATGAACCCTAAAGTGCAATATGAATTCAGCATAGAAATGTTAGAAAAGGTTTCGGATTTTTCAAAGAATGACGAGTTGCCTCCCGTTAAGCGCTGAGTTTTACGCCATCGGCTAGGCGCAATGAGCTCAGGGAGAATGGAGGATAAAGGATGACTCATCCAAATCTGTTTGGTCATGTCAATGAACGGTTTGAGTCTCTGACCGTTCATGACGAAGGGTTCGGAATCGTGGTTGAGAGGACTGATCTCAATAGCTCCATTTCCAAAGATTTGTCAGATTAGGTAGGGTCCGATCCACTTAGATCGTACTTTCCTGGGAATAATTTGAGTCGGGCATCAAAGAGTAGAACCTTTTGACCAGGATGAAAGATCTTTCTAGAAATGTGCTTGTCGTGAAAGGCTTTAACCTGCTCTCTGTAGATTCACGAGTTCTCATATGTGTCGTGGCGTAATTCATCGATCTCACTCATTTGAAGCTTTCTATGGGTTCCAGCCTTAGAAAGATATAAGTTGCAATTCCATTCTGCCCAATAGGCTTTATGCTCCAATTCGACGGGGAGGTGACATGCCTTCTCGTACACCAGTCTGAAGGGAGACATACCTGATTGGGTCTTGTGGGCGATCCTATAAGCCCACAATGCTTCTGGAAGCCAGGATGACCAATCCTTCCTGTCAGGTCGAATAGTAACCTGAAGGACTTTCTTGATCTCCCGATTTGATAGCTCAGCTAGACCATTAGTTTGGGGGTGGTAAGGAGTAGATACTCGGTGCGACACCCCATATTTGGTCATTAGTGACACCCCGTATTTGTGAAATGGGTCCCTCCATTGAAAATTATTGTGCGTGGAATCCCGAACCTTGAGGAGATGTTTTGATGAATGAATTTGATAACTTGTGATCATTGGTTCGGGTCAGAATGGCTTCGATCCACTTGGACACATAGTCAACAACGAGTACGATGTATTCAAAGCCATCCGAAATAAGGAAGGGTCCCATAAAATCAATCACCCAAATGTCAAAAATCTCGCATACCAAGATCGGCTGTAACAGCATCATGTCTCGATGGCTCATGTTGCCCAAGGTCTGGCAACAGGTACATGCCTTACAGTGATCGTATGCATCCTTGAAAATTATGGGCCAATAAAGGCCACACTGGAAGACTTTTGATGCGATTTTGTGTCCTGAAAAATGTCCACCGCATGCTTGGTCATGGTAGAAAGAGAGTATGTCTTTGATTTCTGCTTCCGCGACACACTGTCAAATTATTTGATCAGCACCAATGCCGAATAGATACGGGTCTTCCCAAAGGTAATACTTGGCATCGGAACGCAATTTGTCCTTCGGCCAATCGAACGAGATCTGATGTGATGCCAAGTAGTTCACTATGTCAGCGAACCATGGAAGCCCTGCATCGATAGTCAGGAGGTGCTCATCAGGAAAGTGTTCCATGATGGGTCCGGAAGGGTTAATGATCTCAGAAGGAAGGCGAGACAAGTGATCAGCTACCACATTCTATTTTCCCGCTTTGTCACAAATCTCGAGGTTAAATTCTTTCAACAGCAAGATCCATCGGATTAATCGAGGCCTCACGTCCTTCTTTGCAAGGAGATGCCTCACAGCCGTGTGATCCGACTAGATGATAACATGGGAACCCAGGAGGTATGATCTGAATTTTTCTAGGGCAAATACTGCAACTAGCAGCTCTTTCTCAGTAACCATACAGTTATGCTGAGCCTCGTCAAGTGTTTTGCTAGCATAGTAAATGACCACGGGTTTCCCGTCAATTTTCTGTCCCAAAATCACGCCTACAGTGAAATCAAATGCATCACACATGATCTCAAAGGGTCGAGACCAATCAGGGGACTGTAGGATCGGAGCTTGGGTAACTCAGTCAAGAAGGATCTCAAATGCTTGAGTACATTCCTTGGAGATTTCTAAAGGTACATCCTTGGAGAGAAGAGTAGTCAGGGGATGCGTGATTTTTGAAAAATCAGGGAAGGATCTCAAATGCTTGAGTACATTCCTTGGAGATTTCGAAAGGTACATCCTTGGAGAGAAGAGTAGTCAGGGGGTGCGCGATTTTTGAAAAATCAGGGATAAATCGACGGTAAAAATCGATGTGCCCCAGAAAAGATCGGATGTCCTTGATCGAGCTAGGCATAGGGAGTTTGGAAATCAAGTTAACCTTGGCTCAATCAACTTGGATGCCTTTCTCCGAAATCAGATGTCCCAAGGCGATTCCCTCAGGCACCATGAAATGGCTCTTTTTCCAGGAAAGAACCAAATTCACATCAATGCACCGCCTGAGTATTTGGACCAAGTGCTAGAAGCAATCGTCAAATGATGCTCCAAAAATTGAAAAGTCATCCATGAAGACTTCTAGATAGTCACCTACCATATCTGAGAATATGGCAAGCTTGCACTGCTGAAAAGTCGCGGGTGCATTGCAAAGACCGAATGGCATCCTTCGGAACGCCTACGTCCCGAAGGGGTAGGTGAACATGGTCTTTTCTTGGTCCTCTGAATGGATTGCCACTTGGTTATAACCAGAGTACCCGTTAAGAAAGCAGAAGAACCTATTTCCTGCTAGTTTCTTGAGGATCTCATCAATAAACGGTAGTGGGAAATGATCATTCCTCGTGGAGGAATTGAGTCTTCTGTAATCAATGCAGACTCTCCACGAGTTGGCTATTCGGGTCGGTATGACTTCTCCGGTTTCGGTCGTAATGATGGTGAGTCTGGCCTTCTTAGGCACAACCTGGATTGGACTCACCTAGTGACTGTTGGAGATCGGGTAGATGATCCTTGCATCTAACCACTTGATGATCTCCTTTTTCACGACCTCCTGCAGATTAGGGTTTAAACGTCTCTGCATCTCTCGTGAAGGTCGTGTGCCCTCTTTTGTGTAGATTCGATGTGTGCAATAAGAAGGGCTTATGCCAGTCAAGTCATCGAGAGTCCATCCAATGGCTCTACGATGTTGCTGGAGAACAGTAATCAGACGAGATTCCTGGTCAGGTGTGAGTCGGGAGTTGATAATCACAGGAAACATCTGATTGAAACCCAAAAGATGTACTTCAAATGATCGGGAAGGGGCTTGAGCTTCAGGATGGGATTATCAGCAGCAGCGGGCAGTTCAGGGTATGTATCAGGAATAAGGGTTGAAGTTATGGGTGTGTCTAGTATAGGTTCAGACTCCTCTATTTGTGGGATTTGATCTTCTTGTGGTTGATTGGGGATAATCAGGTTATCCTCAACATGCGATTCATCAACCACAACTTTGATATCACATATTTGCTCTATAACCCCACAATTAATCCTTTGCTGGGCCTTAAAGATGTCAATCTTCAGAGTTTGATTACCAAATTTTAATTTTATTTGGCCCTCCTCACAGTTTATGTTGGCCCTAGCAATGGCTAGAAAAGGTCTCCCTAATATAATCAGTGTATCCCTTGGGTTCTCAAGTGCATCCATATTCAGAACTATGAAATCCACTGGGAAGTAGAAATCCCATACCCTAACAATGACATCATCGAGTATTCCTTTAGGTGACTTGATGGATCGATTGGCTAACTGCAATGTCACCTCAGTTGGTTTAAGTTCGGACTCTTCAAGGTGGTCAAGGAGGGATGTAGGTATTAGGTTTATGGAGGCACCTAGGTCTAACAAGGCTCTATCAAATTGGGTTTCACCAATTTTACATGAAATCAGGGGAGTTCCTGGGTCTTTAGCCTTGGGTGGGAGTTTACTCAAGATTACAGAGCTGGCTTGTTCTGACAGTACGATCGGACTCCCACTTTTGGTTCGCAGCTTACGCTTGGGTGTACACACGTCTTTCAGGAATCATGCGTAAGCTAGTACGTGGTGGATTGCATCCATCAAGGGGATGTTTATCTGGACCTGTTCAAAGAGCTTGACCAGATCCTCCTCAGGAGCCACAGGTTTGGTTATCCTCTTTCCCTTGGTCAAGGCCTCAGGAAATGGAACCCTAGTTGGTTCCTCTAGAATAGGTCCAGGTTCTTGATCTAGGATAAGGGTATCCTGGATAACTATCCTAGGGCTTGGGTTACTACCATGCTTGGAGTGGTTTGGATAATGTGGGTCTTGGGTTGCTTTACCACTACAAGTTGTTACGGAGTTTAATCCTGCTTGGTTTTGGTTTGGATTTGGTAAGATGGGTGGCTGCTATTGAAATCCCGCATAAGATGTCGAAGCTTCCATCTCGTCAGGTGATGGAACAGAAGGGGCCTGATAAATCATATGTGCGTGGCCCGGATTTGGGTTCATAACGTGCCTTTGGGTCAGCACGTTATTTGGGTTTGGCAGAGGTTGTGAAGGAAGGGTGCCAGGTTGGCGGGAATTTGCCATCTGGGCAAGTTGATTGCGAACCTCTGTGATCTCATCCTTGTGCTGTTTCTGCATTGCCGCATTCATCTTCTGAATGTCAGCTAGTGCTTGAAGGATAAGAGTCATTTGATCTTGGTTTGTCCCAGATTGATAGGTGGGGTTGGGCCGAGGCTGAGGCGGCTGATACGGATGAGGAGCTTGTGGATGGGGTTGATAAGGTGGTCTTTGAGTTCGAGAATTTCCCATCCACTGGAAGTTGGGATGATTTCGCCATCTAGGATTGTAGGTATTGGAGAATGGGTCATTCTAGATGGCGTTGAGGTCCTCGTAGGTCTGAGGAGCCTCAGGATAGTCAGAATATGAGGGTTCAGAGTTCCCCCAACAAGAATAGAGTGGATCAGAGGTCCCTCCGGTCCTAGAGTCAAACGGGGGTGGATATGGGTCAATCCCCTGAGAAGATTGGTGATAGATGTTCTGCACAGTTTCCCTCGTAAGAGGTGACCGTGCAAAAGAGTTTTGCGCAGAGGTGGCTCGCTACAGATGTCGAGTCAGCTTTTCCACCTTCTTCTCTATGATAGAGACCTTGTCCAATCGACTGGCCATCAGCTCCAAGTCGACGAATGTGGACAGGTCCTGCATCTCATGTGTTCCCCTAAGATTCGTCGATGCGTGGGCATTTGTCCGGTCGAATAAGCCCATGGAGTCATTATTGATGGAGTTCTCGTACATATTTTCGAGAATCTCCCACACCGTGTCCTCATGTTGACCCATGATGTTTCCTCCGCAGGTTGCATTGACAAATAATTGAATGTCTTCATGGAGTCCCTGGTAAAAAGACTGGACTTGTTCCCATTTAGGAACTCCGTGATGGGGGCACTTTCGCATGAGATCTAAGAATCAATCCCATGCCTCATGAAGAGGTTCTCCCGATTGTTGAGTGAAATGAGTGATCTGGTGGCACAAGGCATTTGTCCGGCCAATGGGGAAGAACTTCTTCAAAAATTCGGATTGAAGTTCATCCCATGTGTTGATCAGACGAGTCTGAGTTTGATACCAATGAGCAGCCTTGTCCATGAGGGAGAAAGAAAGCATCTTCATGAGTAGAATATCCCGATTTTGTGCATCTGACCCGAAGGTCTGGGCCAGATGTTTGAGCTGCTTAATGTGCTGGAATGGATCCTCGGAGTTAAGCCCATGGAATTTTGGTATGGCATGAATCATATTGGGCTTGAGTTCAGAATCAGGACCTCCAGCCGGGATTCAGACTCGAGGCTCGATTGCCATTGCAGCGGGATTATAGTAATCTTGCATCATAGGACGCTGTGGTGGGTTTACAAAATTTTGGAAGAGATCCTTTAGGCGCTGAAGCTGGTGCTCAAGGTTGTTCTCTTCTTCAATGGGTTGTGCCATGATGGAAGAAGGAGAACTTGGTTTTGAATCAGAGGAAAGATCTATGTGGTGGAGTTTCTGCACAAATAGGGGCGTCGAGGCTTAGCCTCAGTGAGAGTGAATTTCTAAAGGAGGTCTTAAGGACCTCCTACCAAACATGCATCGAAGGATTTGATGAGATCAAAATGTGCTGGACCCAATCGAGACACCCAAAAAATGTTGGGTGACTATAGAGGTTCGGGGCGGATGATACCCCATAGTCAAAAAGGTCGTCCACTTGAGAAATACCTAGGCAGCCAGAGAGGAAGAGTCCCACAAAGACCCTTACACGGTAGAGCGTCCCCACAAGTTACAGGGTTTCCCCCACCCGACCTCTCTTGTCACTGAGATTCCAGGTAAACTAGAATGGGGACCTTGACCTCTTAAGTCTACCTTTTTTTAATTAAGATCAAGGTGCTTAGGTGATAACACCGAACATGGGGGTGATAATTCTGTTAAATAGGGCCCATCTTAAGAATAAAAGGCACAACATAAGTAGAATGGGAGCATTTCATGCATCATATACCAAGATTGCTTATAAAACTGTATTAATGGCCATTTGTGCAAGCACTTGTCAAAGCAGGTCTCAGACGAGCAATCGGTCCACACGGATGGATTCAGAACGACGAACGGAGTCCAACGGACTCAAGATCGGCCAAATCTGACATCTGGAGCTCCTACAATGGGCCCAAGAAGTTATGACCGTTGATCTGATGATCAACGACCCTCGTTGCGCCACGTCGCCCCCGCTCACCGTACGCCACTCCTCCTGCAGCTGAGATCAAATCTCGGCCATCCATCTTCGATCGGATGGCCGAGAACCGCGTGCCCGCCCGCGATCACCACGACAAAGCAGCGGGCATGGCACAACAGTTAGCCCGCACGCCCGCACGCACGAGACGTGGGTTCGAGCCGCGCGGTGCGAAGAATTGAAGACGAAGGAGCGCGCGACGAAATTGGGCTGCCCGATCAGCAGTGGGTGGCCAAGATCGCGCCACGCGGCGTGCCCTCAGACAGCGAGCGCTCACGCGCGCGTGCACACTGGGCGACGACGCCCGCTCACACACGCGCCTGAGGCGCGATCCGAGCGCGCCCAAGGGAAGATCTCAGCTATCCGATCTTTGATCAGACGGCTCTCACGCAATGGCCGCGGATCAGGCATGAAGAAGAACGACACGGGCGTGTGACCGGCGAGCTGGAGGGCTTCACCGACGCTTTTGGAATGGTTTTAGCGACATCTCGGACGTCGCTAAAGCCCCTTCTTTTAGAAAGCCCTTCTCCCTATTTAAACCCCCTCCAACCACTCATTCAAGGCATTCACTTCCCTTGCAACTACTCTATCCCTCTCTTAGCTAGCTTTAGGCCCTCTTGTAATCGCCAGAGACGACGAGCCGCCGACGGAGCCTCCTCCACCGCCGTGGCTGCCTCGCCACTCTTCCTCCTCTCTCTCTCTCTTCTTCTCTTTTAAGCTTTCCCTTACTTTTGTTTGAGCATGTATTTAATCTTGTAAGTTGTGAACTAAAGCTGCATGATTAATGAAGTTACTTTCCGTTCAGTGTTGATTTCCTGTTTAAGTTACATGATCAAGCAAAGAAACGACTCTAACCATAATCTCTCTCTCTATCTCTCTCTCGCTTTTCAAACCGCACCTTTCGCAAGCAAAAACTCTGCGCTTTCCGTGACAACAAGTGATAAGAAAAATCCGATTTTCATGCCTCCCTGAGACCGACACTCGGACTCACCTCCATTTCTTTACTTTAAAATCGGCGTTGCAAGTGCGACTATAACGACACTTCTTAACACACACGCACAAGCGCACGTCAGTTTTTGGCACCGTTGCCGGGGAGGCAACGGATTTGTTTTGTCACCTCCATTCCACATCCATTCTCACATCGTCTAATGCCTTGTTTCCTTTTTACTTGATGGTTGCAGGAATTCGACGCTTGGATGGCGAAGTGACGCATCCCACGATGGTAACAAGGGAGTAGGCGCAACAAGGACCGATAGTGAGTAATTCTTCACTCATGATTGTTTGCTTGTGTGAAAAAACCAAAAAAAATTTTAAAAATTGAAAAAAATTGGTGTGGTGTATGATTGCTTGACCCACATCCTTAACACATCACCCCATAAAAAATGTACACTCTAACATTCTGAATAAATTCTTGGAGTGTTCTTTTCTTTTCTTTTTTTTTTGAGTGGTGCTTGCAAAGCCACCGTGAGTTGACCTGGGCCGCACCACTCAACCCTAAAATCGACTCATCTAATAGAAGCTGCATGATCATTAGGATGAGTACATTAGGGTTTTAGAGCCTCTATAAAATAAAAGGAAATCTACTTTCACCAAATTGTGTGCAGAACTTGACGTGCCCACTAAAACTTGTCTGAAAACATTAAGACACGTCAACCCTAAAAAACACTAAAAAACACCACATCTTAAAAATCCTTACTTGAAAACCATGTTTTGATAGAAGCACACACCTTGAAAGTGGAAAATTAAGAGGCACCACCCCAATCAACGCCTCATCACATAACCCTAACACAAGCACTATCCTAGCCCTTTAAAACTGAGTAGACGTGCCCTAGGCAGGATTGAGTTAAGTCTCGAAAGGTGAGGTTTTGTTTGCTAGGCACTTGGCTTTCATTCCCTTGGTAAAATCTGGTGACTAGGCTGCGGGGCAGTGTCAAATGACCACGGTTGAGGGGTCTTCGGAACCGGAGGTGCAAGCCAAAGGAAGAACCTTCCTTGCAATCCCCTCATAATCAACCTGGCCAGATTAGCCTTGGGAAGGGGAGTCCAGTGCTTACGGACTTAATCACCCTTTGTGAGATTTCTAGGTCTCCTAAGGAATACACCATAAGGACTAGGCTTGTGTGCTTGATTGAAACACATTTCTCGCATCTGTCGCCCTCCGCATCCCCTCCTGTTCTTCTCTAGTGTATGCATGGGAGACGCTCACTACATCCCGAGTTGTGTGTTTTGGGGTAGGAATCTAAGTGACGTGATTCTGTTAGGAACATGGCGGAACCTAGGGTAGATGAGGCTGAGGATCAACCCCCACCAGATGCAATGGCCATCATCCAAGCCCAAATTAATGCAAACCATCGGCTTCAACAACAACAAATCCACACCATCATGCAAGCCATACAACGGTTACAGAACCCACAAGAACAACCACCACCACCTTTCCAAGACATACAAGGGCAACCACCACTTGATATACCACCATTTTAGGATCAGCCGAGGTCCCTCCGCGATTTCTATAATCCCTCCGCTATTAGAGTCGAGCTGCACCTTAGGATCCCTGAAGGGGGAGATGATTTTGAGCTAAAATCGAATGTCTTAAGTCTGATCCAGAACCACTTTCATGGAAGCTCAAATGAGGACCCCTTCCAGCATCTAGAGAATCTCGACCGCATAGCGCGAACTGTGAAACCTAGGAACATTAGCCTTGACATTATTCTAATCAAGTTGTTTCCCTTCTCATTAAGAGATAAGGCTTCTCATTGGCTTAGAACCCTAGGTAGACCCATCACCACCTGGGAAGAACTGAGGCATGCATTTTTAAAGAAATTCTTCCCCATAGGAAAAATCAATGCCCTCAGAAGAGCTATTACTACCTTTACACTCCAGGGTGGGGAACAATTTCATGAGGCATGGGAAGGATTTAATGAACTCTTGAGGAAATGCCCACACCACAAAGTACCAAGGTGGCAATTGGCCCAGATTTTCTACCATGGTCTGGACATCAACCTACGGAACTTCGTCGATGCCTCATGCAGGGGGAACTTCCTAAACAAGGACGAGGAGAGAGAATTTGAGCTCTTTGAGTCTATGAGCAAGAATTCACTCAAAAATGCCTCCATGACCCAGTTCAACAGGTCCAGTCAACCCCGTGGTGGGATTTATGAGGTACAAGCAAATTCTGGAATGGTTGACATGGACATCATTGCCAAGAAACTAGATTGAGTGGAATTGGTGGACAAAAAGATTGATGAGCTACTAAACCAGACCAGGAACCCCTTACAGACTTTCTCCCTAGCAAAGGGAGCGCATAATGTTGACCTGGTCCAGCCCTTAACCCAACTGAACCTGGAACAACCCCTAACCACGTTCCAGGGTGGGACCTTTGCTCCCTCAACCCTTGATTACTCCCTTCCCTCTTCATCAACATCGGTTATCCTTGAAGACGTGCAAGCTGCCCAAGGTTATGCGGAACCTGACCCTTTCTCCAACACTTACAACACTGGCTGGCGTAACCACCCCAACTTTGGTTGGACAAATCAGAAACCACCGCAATTCCAAAACCAGCCCAGGCCAAACCAGTAGCCACACTTGCCCCCTATCAGTAAGGACTACCAGTTAGACCCCAATATAATCAGAATAGGGTGGCCCCTCCCCCACAAAACCAAATGGACACCCTAATAAAGATGATGGCTGACATGAACCAGAAACATCAGGAGGAAATGGCCTTGGTAAAGGGACAGTTAAGCCAACTCTTGGATTGTAAACAACAAGGATCCCTACCTTCCCTGCCACAACCGAACCCGCGAAACATAATTAACAGAGGCCCCAATTCGCAAGGGTTCCAAGGCAATCCCGGGCAGGCTCACATGGTCCAACCAGCCCCAAAAATACCCCCTGGGTTTGGTGCTTCTTCGTCCTCATCTTCTCAAGGATCAACCCATGGCCCCAATGCCTCTGCAAATGCGGTGACCTTGAGAAGTGACACCAAAACCCAAGATCCCAAATGGCTGACTCTCCCCGAGACTTCACCCGCTGAAATACCCGACTTAGAAGAGGCACCAACCAAGGACCCAGAAATAGAACCAATCCACATTCAGACACCCTACCCTGAGGCCTTGGAAACAATCATGAAAAAGAAGAATGTTGTGGAGACTGAAGAACTGTTGGAAATCTTTAAGCAAGTACAGATTAATATTCCGCTCCTTGAAGCTGTCAAGCACATCCCTTCTTATGCCAAGTTTTTAAAGGATGCCTGTACACCCAAGCGTAAGCCGAGAACGCAAGCACCTAGGAAGGTTGTTCTCTCTGAACAAGCAAGTTCCGTAATATCAAGTAACCTTCCGCTCAAGTGAACTGACCCAGGAGCGCCCCTGTTTTCCTGCAATATTAGGGACATGACATTTGATAGAGTGCTCCTGGACTTAGGTGCTTCTATCAATCTAATTCCAACAACCCTGTACCACCAATTTGGTTTTGGAGAGTTGACACCAACCCCTGTCACCATCCAGCTGGCTGATAGATCAGTGAAAACCCCGAAGGGGGTTATCGAGGATGTGATTGTACGGGTCAAGGACTTCTATTTCCCGGTCGACTTTTTGGTGCTCGGCTTGGAAGTCCCTGAAAAATTACAGAACACACCCATAATATTAGGCAGACCTTTCTTAGCTACGGCTAAGGCAAACATTGATTGTGACATGGGATGTATGGAAATCGCCTTAGGGGACAGGAAAATGCAATTGGATATCTTCTGGGCGACAAAGTCTTTTGATTGTGATTGTGTTGAGGAACATGATCCCGTGGAAACTCTGATCGAGGAATGCCTTACCCTCAGTTCTGTATCAGACCACCAAACCCGTAATGACTATTCTGACCCGTCACCATCACTACCCATGGACCTCTGTAAGACTGAGTACCATCACACAACACCATTTGAGGAGATTGATGTTGATCAACTCCCGCCCTTTCCCTTTCCATCAACTGTGGTTCCACCCGCACCTGAACTTAAGCCATTGCCCGAGAATCTCAAGTATGTCTTCCTGGGACCTGACCAGACCTTCCCAGTGATTATTAATTCTCATCTAACCAAGGATCAGGAACTCAGGTTGACTGCGACCCTTTCAGAACATCAGGCCGCCATTGGTTGGACCATTTCTGACTTAAGAGGAATTAGCCCCATCTATTGCACCCATAAGATTTACCTGGAAGATGGGGCATGACCCTCCTGCTAGATGCAGAGACGTTTAAACCCAAACCTGTGGGAGGTCGTTAAGAAAGAAATTATCAAATGGCTTGACACCGACATCATCTACCCTATCTCCGATAGCCCTTAGGTGAGCCCCACTCAAGTGGTTCCAAAGAAAGCTGGGCTCACCGTTGTCACCAATGATCATGGCAAATCCATCCCCACCCGTACCACCACTGCATGGCAGGTGTGTATTGATTATAGGAAGCTCAATGAAGCCACTAAGAAGGATCATTTCCCCTTGCCATTCATTGACCAAATCCTTGAAAGATTGGCAGGGTAGAAGTATTTTTGCTTCCTGGATGGATATTCAGGATATAACCAAGTCACAATTGCTTCGAAAGATCAAGAAAAGACCACATTCACTTGCCCGTACGGCACGTTTGCATTCCGTCGAATGCCATTCGGGTTATGCAACGCACCTGCGACCTTCCAACGTTGCATGCTAGCCATTTTTTCAGAAATGGTGGGTGAATACTTAGAGGTCTTTATGGATGATTTCTCTGTATTCGGGAATTCATTCGACCATTGTCTGAGCAACTTGGAGAAAATTCTGAAATGATGTATCGAGGTTAATCTGGTGTTAAGTTGGGAAAAGAGCCATTTTATGGTTCAAGAAGGAATTGTCTTTGGTCACATCGTATCGCATAGGGGCATCGAGGTAGATTGGGCTAAGGTTGATTTGATTTCCAAACTTCCTCCACCTAGCTCGGTCTGACAGATTCGCTCATTCCTAGGACATGTTGGCTTCTACCGAAGGTTCATTAAAGACTTTTCCAAGCTTTCCAACCCCTTGACCGACCTTCTAGCCAACAATGCCATATTCCACATGTCTTCTGATTGCATCTAGGCTTATCACACCCTCCGGGACTTAGTCTCCACCGCACTGGTACTTCAACCCCCAGACTGGTCCCAGGACTTTGAGATTATGTGTGATGCATCAGATTTTGACATAGGAGCTGTCATGGGACAAAGGCAAGATAAGAAACCCATGGTGATCTACTACGCGAGCAAAACATTGGACGAGGCCCAACAAAATTATACGGTCACAGAGAAAGAGCTGCTCACTGTAGTCTTTGGACTTGAAAAGTTCTGATCGTACTTGCTGGGATCCCACGTGATGATTTACACTGACCATTCAGCCATCTGGCACCTGTTGGCCAAGAAGGACACAAATCCCAGACTCATCAGATGGATCCTGCTTTTGTAGGAATTTGACCTAGAAATCCGAGACAAGGCTAAATCAAAGAATGTGGTGGCTGACCACTTGTCTAGACTTCATCCAGACCACATTGGACCCTCCCTACCTCTATCTGATGCCTTCCCTAATGAACACATCCTGGCTGTGCAAGACAAGAGAATGCCATGGTATGTTGACTACGTCAACTACCTGGTTGTAGGACAAACCCCGCATAGATGGTCCAGACAGCAACGGGACAGGTTCTTGGCTGAGGCCAAGCACTATTTCTGGGATGATCACATGCTGTTTCGCCTCTGTGCTGACCAGATCATCAAGAGGTGTATCCCCGAAGATGAAGTTCAGAGTGTGCTTTCCTTCTGTCATGACTAGGCTTGTGGTGGCCACTTCTCTGGAAAGAAAACAGCTGCAAAGGTTTTGCAGTCTGGATTTTACTGGCCGTCCCTATTTAAGGATGCACACAACTTTGCCAAGACTTGTTCACACTGCCAAACGCTGGGGACCATGACCAAGAAAGATATGATGCCCCTCCAGCCCATTTTGATTGTCAAAATCTTCGACGTTTGGGGTATCGACTTTATGGGTCCCTTTCCACCATCCAATGGCTTTGAGTACATCCTGGTCTCGGTAGACTATGTTTCCAAATGGATTGAGGCCATCGCCACCTGCCGATGCGATCACAGGACTGTCATGGACTTTGTTAAGCAGAACATCTTTTCCCAGTTTAGAATACCCAAGGCCATGATCAGTGATGGTGGAAGCCATTTTATCCATTCCCAATTCAGTGCCCTACTTAGAAAATACGGGGTGAACCACCGCATTGCTACCCCGTATCATCCGCAAACAAACGGGCAGACTGAGGTCTCAAATAGACAAATCAAGAACATTTTACAGAAGACTGTGAGACCTGACAGGAAAGACTGGTCCACACGACTTGATGATGCCCTGTGGGCATACAGGACTGCTTTCAAGACCCCGATAGGCATGTCGCCTTATTGCTTGGTCTTTGGCAAAGCCTGCCATCTTCCTGTCGAATTGGAACACCGGGCTTACTGGGCCGTCAAGCAATGCAACATGGATTCCCAGTTAGCCGGTGCGCAGAGGACGCTCCAATTATCTGAGCTCGAAGAAATTCGTCGAGATGCTTTTGAAAATAGTCGACTGTATAAGGAGAAAATGAAAGTCGTCCACGATCAACTCATTCATAGAAAAACCTTTGAGTCTAACCAGCAAGTCTGGTTGTTTAACGCCCGCCTAAAACTCTTCCCGGGAAAACTCAGGTACAAATGGACAAGACCATTTCGGGTGATTAAGCCCTACTCTAATGGGGCAATTGAAATCGTTGATCCTAACACTAGGCACACTTTTACAGTTAATGGTCAAAGATTGAAGCAGTTCCTGGCCCAAGTTCCCCCAAAGGAGAGTGTCACCCTCGTTGAGGGATGACACGGAGCACCGCCTAGCTGGAGGCGTTAAACTCAGCGCTTCCTGGGAGGCAACCCAGAGGATTCAGATTGATCTGGTATTTTATGTCACTCAGGTACTGTCTTTTTGAACCCTTATTCATCCATGTACTTGCCAATGAGGACATTGTCCAACTTAAGCATGGGGGGGTGGTAAATTGCACAATCTTGAGCTCATTTAAAATAAAATAAAATAAAAAAATTGAATTTAGGAAGAAAACTTAGGCATTAGAAACTTGTCAATAGTGGAAAATAATACAAAGAAGAACTTAAACACTTAGACTTTTCAGGCCTTCAGGCTTAATCAGCCCTGGTGTCCGTTAAAATATGGATTTAGCTTCAAATCCTTGCAACCTTAAGCTATTCTAATCCACCTACTAAATAAGGTGATAAGTATACGACTTATCAACTCACCCTCTAACTCAGAAAAACTTTGAGTCTAAGCATTTGCACACATTTTTGCACAGACTCACTCCTCGGAGATTTTGACAGAAATTGGGTAGCTAATGAACTCTAGGGTGGTATGGCTGGCAAGTTGTCGTGGGTAACAGCCCATTGGCAGGTTGTCTAGAACCCAGCCACGGGACCATTTCTTCTTCATTGCCTCTAGGTACATTTGAGATCAGAGAAGCCACCTACGAAAAAAAAAAAAAAGAAAGAGGAGAAGAAAAGAAAGTAAACCACACTTCACCGCACGAGTATGGCTGGCAAGTGATCGTGGGTAACAGCCCATTGGTCGGTTGTCCAGAGCCCAGCTCAATAACTGCACAAAAAGAACCAAAACACTTAAGGAAGAAGCGGGGAAGTAGTACAAGCTAGGGAGATATACACTGGAAAAAATCCTTGTGTTGACCCCAATTTAAACAAACGTAGGGAGAAAGCTACCAATCAAACAAATACACCTTCAGGCAAATATATTTCCTCTTCCGGTCACCTAGGGGCGTAGAAACCCGAAGTATGTCTGAATTACCATTAAGTGAGTCTATCACAATCTTCACACCAAGGTGCTTAGCACTTAGGGTTTTGACCGAGTTTTGGGTGAGTTGGGTAGCTATAAAAAGTTACCAACCCACACTAAATTCTGAAAAAATTCTATATATATATATATATATGTATGTGTAGTTATATACAATAAAGCAAGGGTTCGGACGATTCGTATTTTGGCAGACACCCGGGCGCTGCTTAGTCTTTGTAGATTAAGATCTTGGTATATTTCCTCCAATTGACAAGTGACGAAGTGTCTAAGCAATCACTTCTTAAATTCTGAAAGGAAATAAAGGCTAGAATAAACCTTGCTAGGGACTAACAAGTAGTAAGCATGGGGGTATGATAACACCGCACATGGGGGTGATAATTCTATTAAATAGGGCCCATCTTAAGAATAAAAGGTACAACATAAGTAGAATGGGAGCATTTCATGCATCATATACCAAGATTGCTTATAAAACTGTATTAACGGCCATTTGTGTAAGCACTTGTCAAAGCAGGCCTCAAGTGAGCAATCGGACCGCATGGATGGATTCAGAACAACGAATGGAGTCCAACGGACTCAGGATCGGCCAATTCCGACATCCGGAGCTCCTACAATGGGCCCAAGAAGTTATGACCGTTGATCTGATGATCAACGACCCTCGTTGTGCCACGTCACCCCCGCTCACCGCACGCCACTCCTCCTTCAGCTGAGATCAAATCTCAGCCATCGATCTTTGATCGGACGATCGAGAACTGCGCGCCCGCCCACGGTCGCCACGACAAAGCAGCGGGTGTGGCGCAACGGTTAGCGCGCACGCCCGCACGCACGCGACACGGGTTCGAGCCGCGTGGTGCGAGGAATTGAAGACGAAGGAGCGCACGGCGAAATTGGGTCGCCCAATCAGCAGCGGGCGGCCGAGATCATGCCATGCGGCGCGTCCTTAGACAGCGAGCGCTCGCGTGCGCACGCACGCCGGGTGACAACGCCCGCGCACATGCGCACCTGAGGAGCGATCCGAGTGCGCCCAAGGGAAGATCTCAGTCGTCCGATCTTCTATTGGATGGCTCTCACGCAACGGCCATGGATCAGGCGCAAAGAAGAACGGCGCGGGCATGTGATCGGCGGGCTAAAGGGCTTCACAGACGCTTTTGGAATGGTTTTAGCGACGTCCTGGACATCGCTAAAGCCCCTTCTTCTTTTAGAAAGCCCTTCTCCCTATTTAAACCTCCTCCAACCACTCATTCAAGGCATTCACTTCCTTTGCAACTACTCTACCCCTCTCTTAGCTAGCTTTAGGCCCTCTTGTAATCGTCGGAGACGACGAGCCACCGACGGAGCCTCCTCCACTGCCGTGGCTACCTCGCCGCTCTCCCTCCTCTCTCTCTCTCTTCTTCTCTTTTAAGCTTTCCCTTACTTTTGTTTGAGCATGTATTTAATCTTGTAAGTTGTGAACTAAAGCTACATGATTAATGAAGTTACTTTTCGTTCAGTGTTGATTTCCTGTTTAAGTTGCATGATCAAGCAAAGAAACGACTCTAACCCTAATCTCTCTCTCTCTCTATCTCTCTCTCGCTTTTCAAACCGCACCTTTCGCAAGAAAAAACTCCGCGCTTTCCGTGATAACAAGTGATAAGCAAAATCCGATTTTCATGCCTCCCTGAGACCGACACTCGGACTCACCTCCGTTTCTTTACTTTAAAATCGGCATTGCAAGTGCGACTATAATGACACTTCTTAACACACACGCACAAGCGCACGTCATTAGGGTTCCACTTGAACTTTAGGTCTTTTGAGTGCAAAAAGTGACCTAATTTTAAGGTTGGTTGACCCAAAGGATCAACTTCACCGCTTTGTTCCTTTGAGAGCTTTTAGGTCCTTTCTTTTAAGGTTCAAATGGATTAAGAGCCTGATTTGCTTAGGGTTTCTCTTAGATAGATCTTTTCAAACAAGGCTTAGGCACACCTCTTCTTTGCTTAAGAGAAGATGTGTCTCTAAAAATCCTAGCTTTGCAATCCTTAGGTTGGCTCTTGTTGGTCCAATTTAGTTGCCTCAAAAATTGGTATCTAGGGCTCAATGAAGAAGGTTTTAGCCCTAGTTACCTTAATTGGATGTACAATTCAAAAATGTGTTGAAATGAAAATCAGGCAACTTTGGTGAATTACTAAATATGGAAGCAGGTAGCCCTAGATTGATTTTTCCTTATTTTTTTCTTTTCAGACTTTGAGGGGATTAAGAGAGAGGGCTATGAAAGTTTACCTGTTCCTTGGTGTGGTTGTTGTGCGGCTGCTTTTCTTTCCTTTTCTTCCCCTGAAACAAACACAACAAAAGAGAGAGAGATTAAGTCAATACTGAATCAGTGGTAGTGATCAAAGTTTCTAAAATGCCCGTTGCTCCTTGGCAATGGCGCCAAAATGTTGACGAGGTGAGATCGTGGTTTTAAAAAGATCGTTGCTGTATAAATGAAATCGCTGTGAAAACAAATAAGAATTTATTACTTGAAAACCAAGGTATTCGAGGTCGAACACAAGGAGCAAATTGGTATTTAAAAACTAAGATCACAACTAACAATCTAATAAGAGGCAATGACCAATCCGATCAAAATTATGAAGTAAAAATGAGGTCAATGTATAGATAAGCTCAAAAAAATGGACGTCTGATGTAAAATCAGATGTCTTAAGTTGTTGCTGCTACAGTGAAAGGCTTATTCTTCTCCTTCTGACTTTGCCTTCTAATTTTCTCTCTTCTTTCTCTTTCTCTGCAGCCACTCTTCTTCTGCCTTCTTCTTTCTTCTGTTGTTCTTTGGCTTTCTTCCTTAACTCTTCTTCTGTCTTCTCTTCTTCTTCCTTCTCTGCTTGGCTGCAAGTCTGCTTCCCTCTCCTTCTTCTTTCCTTCTTCAGCCTCTGCCTTCTGCGGCTAAGTCCTTCCTTAGCTTTGGCCTCCTTATCTTCTGCCTTTGCCTTCAAGTCCTGCCTTCAACTTCTTCCTCTTCTTCAGCAGCTGCCTCCTTCTCCTTCTTTCCCTACACAGCACAAAGTAAAACCTACCCTTACCCTCTCCCGCATCTCTCTCTCTCTATTTCTCTCTTAGGTATGCTCTCCCAGAGTCGAGTAATCGGGTCGGGTTTCGTGTGCCCAGGTCCAGGCGCACCGGTGTGGTGTAGTGCGCGAGGAGTGCTAGGTAAACGGGTCAGGTGCTAGGTTCGTGGGGGCAGGGGTCGCGGATGAGGTGTGCATATGGGCGAGGGACCTCACCCCATGCCGTTTGGAGGAGATAAGCTAAAAATAGAAAAACAATAAATACTACTCACCTCACTCTTGAGTTCACGAGGTGGGACTAAAAGTCCCACCCGCTTCTCCTTGCACCCGCAGGAGGAAGGTCCGTGCAATTGGAGTAGCTAGGAGCTTCGCTGCGCTAATCACCTGGGGGTGTGCGTGCACGAGATCGACCCACGTCTACTGGACCTGGGGGCCTAGAGCGTTAGAGCATGGAGCAACCTCACAAGCTCCTTCGCGTTGTCGCTAATGGCAGCGGAGGTGCGAACCTGAAACACACACACACGGCCTCATGACCCTGTCAAACAATGTGGGAAGCTTCGCCGTGTCATGGCAAAGGTAAGGCGGGGGTTGGAGTGGCGCAGAACTGCCTAGGCGTGCGTGCCTAGGTCGAACTGTTACCGTGAAGGTGCATGTGTTCGGTGGAAGTGTAGGGCGTGTGTGGAGGTTGGTGAAGGGGCGGAGGATGATCAGTGAGTGATGGCGAGTATGATAAGGTTGGTGGCAAGGCGTGTGGAGTGGGGGAGTGACGGATTCACCTCGCCAGTGGTTGGCCGGAGATGAGGGAGACGAAGGTGGATAGTGGCTTGTCAAGGGGTGTTTTCTGAAATTAAGTAGGGGAAAATAGAGAGTGGAAAGAGAGAACCTTATTGAGGGTAGTTGGACGAAGGGGAGGCAGAGGGGACGAGCGGCGCGTATGTGCCATCATTGGGGAAGAAGGCCCTAAGGTGAGGATGATGACGACGAGGAGGAGGTCAGAGAGGCGCACGCGGGTATGGTGTAACGCGGAAGAGCGAGACGAAGATAGCTCTGCCACTGGTATGGTAGCAGAGCAACGAGAGGAGGGAGGAGGGATTGTCAGAGCTTGCGGGCGATTGGCCGAAGATGAGGAAGGAGGAAGTTTGGGGGAATTCTTAGGCCAATTCAAGCTTAAAAGATGCACCAAGGACCGAGGGTCATTTTATAGCTGAAAGCCGAGACCTTTGTGCTTGGCAGGCAAGCCTCCAAGCGCAAAGATCTCGCCAGAGATGGAAGGTGCGCAAGACACCCAAATCTCTTGAGAGTTCGCATGAGAGATTTGGTGTAAATTAGATCTGGAGATCTTATTCAGATGATGGAGAAATCTGCAGAGAATCTCCCTTCCAAATCCGGGAGGAGATCTTTGAGGATCCAAGGAGATATCCTCCTCAAATCCTCACCGGAGTGGGATTCCTCCACTGTAATGGCAGAGGGACCTGAATGTAAGGGTGGCGCAGAAGTTAGGGGGATCTTTGAAAGGATTTTCAAAAGATAGGGGCCAGAATGTAATTAGGTGGACTATTTTGCAAAGTAGGTCAAGGTGACCTCCCCTTAGGTCAAAATTTTGCTAAAAACCTAATTTGAACATAAGGAATCCAATGGTGAAGTTGGAATTTAGGTTTGACCACGTTTGATTGGACATTTTGCGTAAAAACCCAAATTAGGTTAAATACTAAGCTAGGACCCCTATCTAGGTCAAAATAGGTTCCAAAGGCCAAATTGAAGGTTCTAAACCATAGGGGATATTTTTCCATGAATTTTAGAGGGTTTAGTTAATTTTCATCCTGACCATAACCTTGTGAAATTAAGTGGATTTGTTTTAGGGTTACAGAATGTCATTTAATTCTTAAATCTCACAATAACTCTTTTCTGACTGAACCATCCCACTTTTCCTCTTATTAAGTCCAATTAACTTATGTTTAGCCCTTGATAAATCCCGTTAATGTACTGCAATGGTAAAATTACAGTTTTACCTTTAGTTTATGTTTCCTTCCCAAAATAGTAATCCCTTGAATTAGGCCTTCCTTTAGGTTATGTATGAGCTTTTGCTTACTTTCTCAAGTCAAAATGAGCTAGTTAGGGCTGATGATGCAGTTCTCATCACCTTTTGTACTTGGTCCAGATCCTCACGTGATGCATTGACGTGAATCTGGTTCTTTTCTAGGAAAAGAGCCACTTCATGGTACCTGAGGGAATTGTCCTGGGACATCTCATCTCCAAAAAAGGCATCTAGGTTGATCGAGCCGAGGTAAATCTGATTTCCAAACTCCCTATGCCTAGCTTGGTGAAAGACATCCGAATCCTTCCTGGGGCACGTCAGTTTTTACCTGCGATTCATTCCAGACTTCTCGAAGATCGCGTGCCCCCTGATTAATCTCCTATCTAATGATGTCCCTTTTGAAATCACCAAGGAATGCACTCAAGCATTTGAGATCCTGCGTGATCGAGTTACCCAAGCACCTATCCTACAGTCCCCTGATTGGTCTCCACCCTTTGAGATCATGTGCGATGCATCTGATTACGCTGTAGGTGCGGTACTTGGGCATAAAATTAATGGGAAACCCATGGTCATCTACTACTCTAGCAAGACACTTGATGAGGCTCAGCGTAACTACACAGTTACTGAGAAAGAGCTGCTAGCCATAGTATTTGCCCTAGAAAAGTTCAGATCATATCTTCTGGGTTCCTATGTTATCATTTACTCAAATCACACAACTGTAAGGCATCTCCTTGCGAATAAGGATGCAAAACCTTGACTAATTCGCTAGATCTTGCTATTGCAAGAGTTTGACCTCGAGATTCACGACAAGGAGGGAAAACAGAACGTGGTAGTTGATCAGTTGTCCCGCCTTCCTTCGACATTATTGACCCTTCTGGACCCATTACGGAACATTTTTCTGATGAGCACCTCCTAACTATCAGTACAGGCTTTCCATGGTTTGTTGATCTAGCAAACTACCTGGCATCACATCAGATCCTGTCCGATTGGCCGAAGGCCAAGAAAGACAAATTACTTTCTGATCCCGAGTACTACTTGTGGGAAGACCCTATCTCTTCCGCATTGGTGATGATCAAATCATTCGACAATGTGTCCTGGAAATGGAAATTCAGGACATCTTGTCCTTCTGTCATGATTAGGCATGCGGTGGACACTTCTCTGATCATAAAACCGTAGCAAAAGTTCTCTAGTGCAGCTTCTATTGGCCCACGATTTTCAAAGATGCATACAATCACTGTAAGGCATGCACTCGTTACCAGACCTTAGGCAACAAGAGCCGCTGCGATATGATGCCTTTACTGTTGATTCTTGTATGCGAAATCTTCGATATCTGGGTGATTGAGTTTATGGGACCCTTCCCTGTTTCGGATGGCTTCGAATACATTCTTCTCACTGTTGACTACATGTCCAAATGGATCGAAGCCATTCTGACTCAAACCAATGATCATAAGGTGGTTATCAAATTTATTCATCAGAACATCTTTTCTCGGTTCAGGATTCCACGTGTCATAATCTTTGATGGAGGGACCCATTTCACTAATGCTTAGTTAAGATCACTGATGACCAAATATAAGGTGTCACATCGAATCTCTACTCCTTATCACCCCTAAACCAACGGTCTAGCTAAGCTATTGAATCGGGAGATCAAGAAAATCCTCCAGGTCACTATTCAACCCGACAGGAAAGACTAGTCATCTCGACTTCCGGAAGCTTTGTAGGCTTATAGGACCACCCACAAAACCTAATTAGGCATGTCTCCCTTCAGATTGGTGTACGGGAAGGCATGTCACCTCCCGATCGAATTGGAGCACAAAGCCTATTAGGCAGTACGGAACTGCAATCTCGATCTTTCTAAGGTAGGAACCCACAGAAAGCTTCAAATGAGCGAGATCGATGAATTACGTCACGATGCGTATGAGAACTCGTGAATTTACAAAGAGCGGGTTAAGGCCTTTCACGACAAGCACATATCCAGAAAGATCTTTCTCCCTGGTTAGAAAGTCCTACTCTTTGATGCCAAACTCAAACTGTTCCTAGGAAAACTCAGATCAAAATGGACTGGACCATACCTTGTCCGACAAATTTTTGGAAATGGAGCCGTTGAAATCAGTCAACTCAGCCACAATTCAGAACCTTTTGCCATGAACGGTTAGAGAGTCAAACCGTTCATTGAACTTACCAATACAAATTTGGCTGAGATATCTTTTACCCTCCATTCTCCCTGAGCTCATTGTGCCTGGCCAATAGAGTTAAATTCAGCGCTTAACGGGAGGCAACCCGTCATTTTTGAAAAACCCGAAACCTTTCTTAACACATCCTATGCTGAACTCATATTGCACTTTAGGGTTCATCCATTAGAATAGCCGACGCCACCTCTGGTACCCGTACCTAAGCTTGAAATCATCCGCAACAGTCATCCCGACCCATTCACCCATCCAACACCTGTTCTAATGAATGATCTAAGCTGAACTCGAACCCACCTAATTTACAATGAGGACATTGCAAATTGTAGGCATGGGGGAGTAGTAAAGTGCAAAACGCCATGAAAATCATCTCACAAGAAAGGGTTTCATAAAAAAAAATCACATATTCCAAAAATACCAAAAAAATAAAAAATTCTTGAAAAAGAACAAAAATATGAGAGAAGAGGAAATTTTGATGGCATATCAAATTTTGAGAAGAAAAAGGAGAGGAGTTAAAAATGTCAAAAAGGAGCACAATTTGAAAAGAAAAGAAAAAGAGGTAGTCATTAGTAAAAAAATTAAGGAATTAACTTAGTTCTAGACCATATCAAAAGAGAGAAAGGTAAAAAGTGCTAATGAAACAAAGAAGAGATTAGTAGGAACGTTGATTTTAGGCCTTTTGGGCTATAATCCTAAGCTTAAAAACTCAAGTACCCGCTAAGATTTAGATAATCCTCAAGAGGTTGGGAAAAATGCGAAGCTTAAGTATTAGGTCTAAGGCTTAGGGATTATTTCGGCTTCATTAACTAACCTATGGTTTGCGGGACTCGGTAACCTAAGCACCCCAATCCACATACAGTCTGGTTCAGTGAGCTTAAGTATCAAAATCACGCAAAGGCATTTAAATTGTTCTGAAAAAAGTCACCTAGATTAGGAGCAGCTGATCAACATAAGTTGATTTGGACGAGTTCCCGACGTGAAGAGGCAAGAATTTCCCCTCGAAGATGCGCAATAACATATCATCTCCTCGGTGCTTATCTCCTAAGATATCTACATATCCTACTGGGGGCATGTAAGCACCCTGTGTTGGTTCAGATGCCATGGCCGTCATTATCCCGAAATGTCGATTGCCAGGGTCTGGATTTAGCTACAGAATGCCATGGGCGGGATTATCTCAAAATTTTGAAAGCCAGGGTTCTGGGGGTTGCCATGGGCGGTGCTATCTCGAAGCATCGATTACCAAGGACCCTGTGAGGATTGATGATGGGGGCTAGGAATCCGATATAGACCTTGTTGTAAAGCCAACTCGAAGCTAGAAATAATAAGAAAAGAGAGAGAAAACTCTCCAAAAATAAAGAAAAATCCCTCTGTCTCTCTCCAACAAAAATGCACTGCAAACTGAACCGAGGCTAAGACATGTTACAAGCACGGGTGCTTTAACCGCGAAGTTCAACGAACCTTAGGTTAGTTCCTATAGGCCTTAGAAACCTTTGCGGTAGACTGAGGCTAGAGCTAGTCAGATCCGAATCTTAGTTGGTACTTAAGTACCTCTAATCCTACTATCGGCATTCTAACCTAATCTATAAAAGGAAGCACATAGCAAAGTTTTTAAGCATCAAAAGCTTTTATGGTCTAGAATCAAAGTTAATACCTTAAAATTTTGTTAAGGAACTAGCAAATGCTAGGCATGGGGGCATGATGGGAACACCATCATGAGTTATAAGTAGCTTATCTTAACCCAATTAAGTCAATAAATGCTCTTACATAACCGCCAGAGAGTCACAAGTCATTATATATTCATTCTAGAAGAAAAAAAAAGAAACTAGGGCTAAAACAGTAATTTTACCAGCACAACATGAATGAAGTGCAACCACGGGTTTTCTTAGGGGTTAAATGAAGGTCAATTGGACTTAAAAAGATAACAAGTGGGATAAGACAGATAGAAATGGGTTTATACATGTTTTGAGAATTAAATGACTTTTGAAAACCTAAAAATAGACCCGCTTAATTAACTGAGGTTTTGATTAGGATAAAATTCACCTAAATCCTCTAAAATTCAAAGAAAATTATTCCCTAGGGTTTAGAACTTTAAATTCAACCATCAGAACCCATCTTGAACCAAAACAAAGTCTTAGATAGATATTTACCCTAATTTGGGTCTTTGCATAAATTACCTAGTCAAACAAGGTCAAAACCAAAATACAACCTCACCATTGAATTCCTTATGGCTAAATTAGGTTTGTACCAAAATTTGGACCCAGGATGAGCTTTTTTTGACCAAGTTTGCAAATTGGTCATGTCTGATTACATTTATGCTCTTAACTTTCAAAATCCTTTCAAATAGCCCCCTAATTTCTTCATCATCTTCACAATTAGGTCCCCCCACCATTATCGCATTGGAAACCTACTCCGACGATCTTTTACTGGGGAGTTCTCCCAGATTGCTTGGCGAATCCCTTCCAAAATTGGAAGGGAGATTCATTGAGAAATTGTCTTCAATTTGAACCCGTCCATGTGCTCCGAATCTTTCACAATCTCTCATGTGAATGCATGAGAGATTTGGGTCTCAAGAAACTCCCAAATTCGGCGAGGCTTTCCAAGCTTGGAAAGCTTGTTTCCCAAGCTCAAACCACGTCTAGACCCTTATATAAGAGAGCCCAGATCCCCCCGAACTTGCCAAGCTTGAAATTCAGCCAGAAGTCCCCTTCTTTCTCTCTCCTCTTCGGCCGCAAATCTCCGCAAGCTCCGGCGGTCTCTCTTCGACTCCTCTCGTTGTCTGACCACAAAACTAGTGGCAAATTTGTCTTCCTCACCATCCTCCGCGTCGTGCAATACCAGTCGTTGCCGTCCTTTCCTAATCTTCGCCGTCGTCTCTCCCTATGGAGGTTCATCTTCCCTACGTCCGACAACCACACCGGCATGGGAATCCCTTCACCTTTTCATCCTTAGAGTAAATTCATAGGTTCCTTATCTTCCCTACTTTCTTCTCCTCTCTTTATTTTCCAAATCTGACCACCGACGCTCCTCCACGACTTCATCATCTTTCGCTCCGGCAATCCCTCTGGCGAAGTCCCCCGCTCACGCCACAACTCCAAATCCTTCGCTGACCACACCAAAACCTCCACTTCACTTTTCTGCACCTTTCCCCTCACTCCATTTGTTCCATCATCCACCCAAACTCACCGCCTAACACAACCACCTTCACACACACAGTCCGACTCTGACCAGCCACCATACGCATCCATCTGCCACGCCGATCCTCTCTACAAGTTCATCATGCTCTGGCGACGCTTCCTAAGCATTTTAATGTGGTCAAGAGACCTTCTTTGTGATTTTCAGGATATAGGTTCACGCCACTGCCGTAGCTGCTTCGAAGGAACTTGAAGCATGTTCTAGCGACTTGCAGCTACAGGTGCTGTGTCCAGGAAGCGCGGAATTAGCCTAGGAAGCAATCCAGGCTACTAATTGGAGGAGTCTACCTCCTCTTCACCTTCAATTGGTCGCATCCTCTATAGCTGTTCGCACACGAAGAAGGAAGTGGGATAGTCTCACATTGGAAAGTGCTGAAGCAGTGCGCCCGCATAAATTGAATTTGTGTTAGAGGCTATTCGCCTCAAAACACGAGGTGAGGTCCCTCTCACCCGCTCACCCGACCTCATCTGTGACACGTACACATAGACTTGGTTCGACCAGATTACCTACCTAGACTGACTTGCACTCCTCGCTCACTACCGCACGTCGGTGAGCCTAGACCCAGGTGCATTTGATCTGATAACCCGATTACCAGTGGTTCTGGGAGAGTGGATCCTAAGAGTGAAAGAGAGGAGAGTCGTGTGGGTAGAGGGAGGGTTTTGCCCTGAGAAGCTTGGCCCTGACACTTAGCCAAATTCTAAAGAAGAAAAGAAGAAGGGCCGAAGAAGAGGAGTTACAAAGCATGGTTCAGAAGAAGAGCTAAAGGCACAGAGGAAAAAGAAGGAGAAGAAAAACAAGAAGTTGCAACTGAGAAAGAGAAGAAGCTGAAGAGGAAAGGTAGAGTCAGAGATAGGAAGAAGAAGAGTTGCAGCACATCAGTAGACGACTTTAAGCCATCTGATTTCCAAATCAGACAACAGATTTGAGCTTTCATTTCATACATATTCATTGAGTTCCTTAGCTAATATTGTAGGAGTATTTGGTGATTTGAATCACCATTTTACTCCCATCTTTTTGGCAGATTAATACTTGGCATTCTTATTGCAATACTTTACAAGTTAAATTGTAATCTTGATTTCTAAATTCCTTATCGCTCCCTGTGTTAGACCTTGGAAACTTTTTCGAGTAATAAAATCTATTTGTTTTCAGCGTGATTTTGACTATACTACAACACTTCATTTAAAACTCGATTTCGCCGCGTTAACATTTTGGCGTCATTGCCGGGGAGCAACGGGCAATTTAGAACTCTTGATTGCAATTCCTGATTTGGTACTAACTTGCTTTATCTCATTGTTGTTGTTTCAGGAGGGATTCATTGAAGAAAGTTCAGCCGCACATCAAACACTCCAGAAGCAAGTAAGCTAATTACTCTCTCTCTCTTAAGCCCCTGATTCTGAATAGGTTAAAAGGAAGAAAAATCAATTATGGTGACTTGCTTTCCATTCTTAGATAATTCATCAAGTTGCCTGATTTGATTTAAACAACAAACTCTGATTTGTGCACCCACTTAAGGTAACTAGGGCTATCACATTCTTGTTTGAGCCCTAGATACCACATTTGATAAACTAAAGTGAACCAAAACAAGAGCCAAGTTAGGATTCCAAGTTAGGGTTTTAGAGATACACTTACATAATCAAGAATTGATCTTTCTAAACAGTGTGTGCCTAAGCCATGATTGTATTGATCTATTCAAGCAAACCCTAAAAATTAGGCTCTTAATCTCACTTGAATCTTAAAAGAGGGACCTAAATTTCTCAAAGGATAAACAAGTGAAGTTGACCCACCTTGTTGGGTCAACCAATCTTTAAATTAGGTCACTCTTGCACTCAATACATCTTAAAAGTTCAAGTGAAATCCTAAGCACCCTTGCTCTTAATAAAATTGGTAGACTTAAGAGGTCAAGTCCCCATTCTGGTCTACCTAGACTATCAGTGACAAGAGAGGTCGGGTGGGGGAAACCCTATAACCCGTGGGGACGCTCTACCATGTAGGGGTCTTTACAGGACTCTCCTTCTCTAGCTACCCAGGTAATTCACAGGTGGACGACTTTTTGACTAAGGGGTATCATCCGCCCCGAACCTCTATAGTCATCCAAAATTTTTGGGTGTCTTGATTGCATCCATCACATTCTATTCTCATCTAGTCCATTGATGCATGTTTGGTAGGAGGTCCTTAAGACCACCCTTGAGGCCTCCATTATCTATTCACTCCCATCGAGGCCAGGCCTAGACTTCCATGTTTGTGCAGCAACCCCATCACATAGACATCTCTTCTGATTCATCTGAGCCTAATTCTCCTTCATCCATCATCATGGCATAACCCACAGAAGAGAACAACCTCAAGAATCAACTTCAGCGCCTTAATGATCTATTCCAAGCCTTTGTGAATTCACCGCAGCATCCTATGATGCGAGATCATTACAATCCCACTGCGGTGGCGATCGAACCTCGAGTCCAAATCCCAGCTGGAGGTCCTGATACTAAACTCAAGCCCAACATGATTCATGCCATTCCGAAATTTCATGGGCTCAATTTCGAGGATCCTTTCCAACACATTAAACAGCTCAAGCATCTGGCCCAGACCTTCGGGTTAGATGTTCAGAATCAGGATATTCTTCTCATGAAAATGTTCTCCTTCTCTCTCATGGACAAAGCAACTCACTGGTATATACTCAAATGCGTCCAATCAACACATGGGTTGAACTACAATCGGAGTTTTTGAAAAAGTTCTTCCTAGTTGGTCGGATGAATGCTTTATGACACTAGATCACGCACTTCACACAACATCCTGGAGAACCACTTCATGAAGCATGGGATCATTTCCTGGATCTCATGCAAAACTTCCCCCATCATGGAGTTCCTAAATGGGAACAAGTTCAATCTTTTTACCAGGGACTCCATGAAGATATCCGATTATTCGTCAATGCAACTTTTGGTGGAAATATCATGGGTCAACATGAAGATACTGTGTGGGAGATTCTCTAGAATATGTGTGAGAACTCTATCAATAATGACTCCATGGGCATATTCGACTGGACGAATGCCTGTGCATTGACAAATCCAAGGGGGGCACATGAGACGCAGGGCCTGTCCTCTTCTATCAACTTGGAACTGATGATCAGTCGTTTGGACAAGGTCTCTATTATGGAGAATAAGGTGGATGAGCTAACTCAACATCTGCAGTGAGCCACCTTTGCGCAAAACCCATTCGCACAGCCGCCCTCTAGGAGGGAAGCTGTGCATAACATCTACCACCGATCTTCTCAGAGGTTGGACCCATATCCACCCCCGTCTGACTCTAGGGCCGGAGGAAACTCCGGACCTGCCTATTCTAGTTGGGGGAACTCTGAACCCTCGTACTCTAACTTTTCTGAGGTTCCTCAGACCTGCGAGGACCTCAACGCCATCCAGAACGACCCATTCTCTAATACCTATAACCCTGGATGGAGAAATCATCCAATTTCACGTGGGTGGGAAATAATCAAAATTAGAGACCATTATATCAACCCCGTCCACAAGCTTCTCATCCATATCAGCTGCCTCAGCCTCGGCCCAACCCCACCTATCAATCTGGGCCAACTCAAGGAGATCAAATGACTCTTATCCTTCAAACTCTGGCTGACATTCAAAAGACGAATGTGGCTATGCAGAAACAACACAAAGATGAGATCATAGAGGTCCGCAATCAACTTGCCTAGATGGCAAATTCCCACCAACCTGGTACACTCCCTTCGCAACCTCTACCTAATCCCAATAACATGCCAAATCAGAAGCATGTTATAAACCCAAACCAAGGCCAAGCCCACATGGTTTATCTGGCCCCTTCTGCTCCATCACCTGATGGGATGGAAGCTTCGACATCGTACTCTGGATTTTAGCAGCAACCACCTATTTTACCTAGCACTTAAGAAGGTAGAAAGTGAAGGAGAAGATCAAATCAGTTGAACTTTAGTTGGATCTAGCTCATCTCAACTGGATGTCAGCTCACATGAGTTAGGTTTTGCTATCTCCAGCTACTTTTAGCTTATCTTAGTTGGATGTTAGCACAAGGTAGCTCAACTTAGCTCAACTCACCTCAACTCAGCTCAGATCCAGCTCAACTTGGTTGAGTCTAGCTCATCATAACTTCAATCAGTTCACTGAAAGCTCTAGCTAGCTCTGCTTAGTTGACAGGAGCTCATCCCAACTCATCCTGGCTCTACTCAGCCCACAAAAGCTCTAGTCAACTTGGCTTAGCTACTAGTCTTCAGCTAGCTAAGCTAAGCCACCAAAGAAGTCCACAACCAGCTTCCCTTAGCTCCAGAATAGTTGAGACCAGCTTAACTCAGCTCAACCTATTCAAATTAGCAGCTAGCAAAGAACTAGCTAGCTAAAGTTGAGTAGCTAAGCTCCTAAGAATTCTTCAGCAACCGTTAGCTCCCGCAAGCTTTAGAGTAGCTCAAAGCTACTTCCTCTTAGCTAAACCCTAGCCCCTCCATTATTGCCCTACGAGCTAAGCTAGCTAAGCTAGCTTAGCTTAGCTCCACCTAAGCTCCCTACTCATGGTCATCCACCTAACCCTAAACTCCACCCTAAGGTAGCTCCACCTTAACTCCAACCTAAGCTACCACCTAGTCCTACCCTTTTGGTGCCAACCCTAATGGACCCTTTCACCCCACTAACCACCAAAAGCCACCTATTTTTCCCTCCAAAATAACCTATTAACTACCCCTTTTTGGTGCCAAAATAAAAGACACCACCACCATACACCCTTTCATTTTGGCGCCAAAAATGCATCTCATCCTAACCCTACACATCACCCCACAAGCCATCATAACCTTACACCTAAACCCCCTTCTAGAAACCCTTAGTTGGCACCAAAATAGCCTACCCACACCCCTCCATATTGGTGCCAACTCTACCCTATATCTCCACCCTACATGCCACCAAGCAACCACCATTCAACCAATCCTCACCCTCCATATGTTGGCACCAAACAACCAACCCTGCAACCACCTATAAACTCATGCTAACCACCCTTAACTCCACCTCCAAGTGCCCTTTAGCTTAGAGGCCAAACCTCCATGTCCCTCCATCATATAACCACCATCATCAAAACACATCCTAACTCTACAACACATCACACAAGCCTTAACCCTAGCACCCACCTAGAGTTGGCACCAAATCCATAGGTGCCTCTCCATTTTGGCGCCACTAAATGTTAACCCTAGGATCCCATAACCACCCTCTATAGGCCATCCTAGCCATCCATCCCTTAACCATACCTACCTCCCTACCTAACTTATAAAAAGGTCATTAACTACCCATTTCAAACCATCCTTAGGTACACATTTTTCTACCTAGGATCACCTTCATAAACAACCAAGGAGAAGAGGAGAAG